>CAWUFW010004929.1:182500-809226 GCA_963921515.1 Calotriton arnoldi | reverse complement strand
AGGAGCGTGGGTGGAAGCTTTTGAATTAAAGTAGGTTGTCCCTATCAGTTGGTTTATGAAACACACTACTCACTAGGCCACCATTCTCCGCCTTAATGTTCAGATCCAGGAATGAGAGAGAGTCAGTTGTCATTGTTCCTGTAAAGAACAGATAGGGGTTTCTCTCATTTAGCCATATCAAAAATTCCTCTTCTGTGGACTTGTTCCCCTTCCAGATTATCATCACATCATCTATATATCTTCTCCAAACTCTTATTTGGTCGAAGAAAGGGTTATTCCGTGAGAAGATATTTTCACCCTCAAAGTGCGAGACAAAGACAAGCTAGGCTTGGGGCAAAAGAACTCCCCATGGATGTCCCATGGACTTGTAAAGTAAAATGTATCTCCATATTGAAAAAAGTTCTTAGTGAGGGCTAGTTCCATCAGGCATAGAATGAAAGCTCTGGGTGTCTGGTAATCCCACTCCTCTGTGAACAGTATGTTCTCAATCACGCGTCGATATGAGGGTGTCCTGATTATCATTATGTGTTAAGTAATCCTCTATAGCGCGCTGTATTTGTGTACCTACATCGGGGCGGTGTAAGAGAGTATCCCGCAAACGCCACTGGCGGGAGGGTCGCTGCAGGGGGGGAGAAGTGTGAGTGTGACTATGCCCGGGGCATGGTCTGATAGGGAGGCGACTGATATCTCCACATCGATTGTAAGAGCGCGGATGGACTCAGAGCCAAGTAGATAGTCGAGTCTGGCGTACGTTTTGTGTGCATTCGAGTAAAAAGAATATTCGCGGCAGTGAGGGTGGAAACAGCGCCAGAGGTCTACCATACCCAAGTCCTTCAGCCTGTCCAGGCCTGTTTGGGAGAGCGCTCCCGTCTGGCCCGAGCGCTGGCTCGATCTGTCACAAGTGTGGTCAAATACTAGGTTCAAGTCACCCCCTAGTAGGATTTCCAGTTCCCTGTCGCTGTGGCTTCTATCAGTGCTTCATGGAGAAACCTAGCTTGCCCTTCGTTGGTGGCGTAAATGGACCAGACTACGAATGTGTGACCCCCTATGGAAAATTGGTAGGTGAGGAGCCTCCCCTTAATTTCCGCTTCCTTCTGGAGCACCCTGCCCTGAAAAGCACGGGAGACTAAGATGGCTACCCCGGCTGTTTTAGTGGAGCATGATGACAAGAGTTGTATGGGAAACAGGCGGGACTTGAAGCAGTGACAGTCCCAGGCTAGTAAGTGCGTCTCCTGTAGGAGGCAAATATCAGCCTTAGATTGCTCCAAATACAAGAGGACCGCCCTGTGTTTAACGGGGTTATTAAGTCCCCTCACATTCAGAGTAAGGATTCTAAGTTCAGTGGGGGCCATCTAAAGACCGGGGAACCATGGATACAGCTGTGTGCTGGGACTGTGTGAATAGGTAAGTGCCGGAGATAGCCAAGTGGTACCACTGAGTACCAGTTTGATAAAAAAACGGTGGACGAGGGACCCTAAAAAAGAACAGAAAGAAAACCCCTAATCGAACAATGAAAACCCTGCCAACTGCAGTAACCAAGATTCGGAAAGATAGTCTGTCATCCTGAGATGACCAGAATGAAGTCACTGTGGGATCCATAATGTGGCCAAGTACCGCCTCCTCCCTCCCGCCCGCCGGCCGCCCCAGATGCAGTAAAGGAACGGGGATGACCCTCCCCAGTCCAGCGCTTCGAGCATGCGTCTTCGCTAGAGCCTCCGTCATGGACTCCAGGGCTGCCCGCTGGCTCTTTGTGATCTCTGCCGGGTCTGGGCGCTGTATTCTTCGCCTGCAGCCCTGGCGCTGCCAGCCCGATGGAGAGACGTTAGATGTCGCAGTAGGACTTAGATGATCTTCTTCGTCCTGGGGGAGCTCGACTCCCAGAAGCCGGCTGGCTTCCGTGAGGGAACGCAGCTGGAGCAGTTTGCCGTTATATCTGAAGATAAGGCGGAATGGATGTCCCCAGGAATAGGAGATGCCTTGTTGACGTAGGTGGGTCGTGATGGGCCGAAATTGCCGGCGTTTCTGGAGGTGAGAAGAGCAAGGTCCTGGAACAGCACAGGTGACTGGCCTTTAAACGTGATGGGATGCAAGGACCTCGTTTTGTTCAGGATCGCTACTTTGGTCCGGAAGTCTTGGACACAAACTAAAATGTCCACAGGAGGGGCGTTGCCAGACCGGGGTGGACCAACCCTGTGAGCGCGGTCCAGTTTTATCTCTGCGTCCGGCGGGTTGCTGAGGATATGATTGAAAAGCTCACTGGTGAAAGCGAACAGGTCATTTGTGTCCGCCGTGACTTTCACTCCCCGAATTCTGATGTGCCTTCGGGAGCGATTTTCTACATCCTCCAGGTGGGTCTGTAGATCAATGTGTTGGTCCTGGAGGCGTATGACTTCCTGTTGCAAAGAAGACAGTTCTGTGTCCCTGCTGTCGCCTCTGTCTTCCAGGGCGGCCACCCGCTCGCCAATGCTGTCCATATCCCTCCTGACATCTTTGATCTCGGACATAAGGTCCTTTTTAACGGTTTGTAGGTCCTCGCGCAGTGTCAAAAATAGCAATTCGAGGAAGGCCCGAGTCACAGGCTCCTCTGCAGGGACGACAGTCTTTGTGTGAGTGGAATCCTCCTGGCTAGAGTGTTCTATTGCGCTGCTGCTTTGCTGACGAGCGAAGAGATCTTTCAAAGATTTTTCCTTCTTCCCTCTCGTGGAGGACATAGTCTCACGCCCTCCCACGTCGTGGCGGTCCCCGCGGGCTAAAGGGTGCGAGTGGCAGGCACTTCAGGATCCACGAGGTCGCGCAAATGGGGGGCAGAGCGGGCCAGTACCGGATGCGATAAACGGCTGCTTAGTCGGGGAGGCGCAAGTCCGCTATTGCTTCAGTGCTACCGCCGGGCGGGGCAGCCTCCGCCGGTCAGGCTGGTCTCCCGACCTGCTCCACTCCCTGAACTGGTAGCAGGGTCGCTGTCTTTGTGGAGAGGGCAATCACGGGCTCATGAAGCGAGTGGCCTCTGTAGAGCAAAGGGCAGCAGGGGTCCGCCTCCCCGCTGCTGGCTCTCTGAGATGGGATGTAGTGTCCAGCGGTGGAGCGGCCCACGCAGGTGAGCTGCGTGTTGAATAGCGTGGCGGGACTGCCCAGAGGAGCCAAGAGGGCCAGCACCCAGGGCAGGCCCATACCAGTAGCTAATGAGGCACCCTGGGCCTGGAGCGGGCCTGGAGTAGACCGTTGCGGGAAGCTGTCAAGGCCCCTCGCCTGGTGCGCGATATGCCCCCGTACCTGCTATCTTGCGGAGCTGCGGTGTGGCCGATGATGGTATCACTGCACGTCACTCGCTGGAATCCACGATGGGGCAGCGTGAGAGGAGCGGAGTCCAGGAACTGTCCGTGGAGATGGGGGAGCAAGCTGGGGAGCGCGGCTGGCCCACAAGGCGCACCCAGGCCTAGCTGGGCCGCTTCTGTGAACCGCCGCGTCCCTCTCTCGGCGCCCCCCAGCTAGCGGTGGCCGCGCTTGCTCACCCCTGGTTGTGCTGTTCTTGACGAAATGGGGACCCGGGCGGTCGGGCCCGAGGGACAAATGCACTAGCCGCCGCTGAGTCCCGTTACTGCTGGTCCTCTGGGACGCCTCCAGGGGCTCTCTGTCGTCCGATCCCTTGGGAGTGCCCCGGAGAGTGTCAGCGAACACCTCCCTAGACACAGGCATCTTTCCTGACCAATGGAAACATGCAACACTTCTCCCTTTGCAAAAGAAACCAAATGGTGATCCAGGCGACCTCAGCAACCTTAGACCCATCTCTTTGCTCCCCGCCCCAGGAAAGATGCTGGAGAAGTTGGTCCAGCGCCAACTGACCACCTTTATTGAGCAGCATAGTGTATTGCATGACACACAATCTGGTTTCCGGGCGGGATTCAGTACGGAGACCGCTCTCCTTGAGGTGGCAGAGTCGGTTAGATGGTCGCTGGATTCAGGAGCATCAGCATTGCTGGTGCTCCTGGATCTATCCGCCGCGTTCGACACTGTCGATCATACCATATTGATCCAAAGATTACAAGGTGTGGGCTTTGGGGGGAAAAGTGTTGACCTGGCTGACATCCTACCTGAGTGGGCGCACGCAGAGAGTTGCCCTACAACCGTTCGAATCTGAACCAAAACAGCTCTGGTGCGGTGTCCCCCAGGATTCAGCTTTGAGTCCTTTGCTCTTTAACTTATATCTGGCTCCACTGTTTTCCCTGATTGCCAACTGGGGAGTGAAGGCGATCTCCTACGCTGACGACACCCCGTTGGTGTTTCCATTTAAGGAGCGGACGATAGATGCCTTTATGAACTTTAAGGGCTGTCTGCGAGACATAGCTCTATGGATGAACTCGAATAAATTAAAGCTTAACGCTGGGAAGACAGAGGTTTTATTCTTCGGGAAAGACCATGTGCCAGACTGTGATTTATGGTGGCAGTCAGAAATGGGTCCACCCCCATCTCCCGCCACACGTATTCGAAATTTAGGAGTGAGATGGGAGGCGGACCTCTCTTTCTCGGCTCAAATACAGCAGGTCTCTGCAACATGTTTCAGTAAACTAAAAAATCTCCGGAAAGTCCTACACTTCCTACCGGAAGATTGGCGCAAAGCAGTAGTCCATGCCACAGTTACATCCAGGCTGGACTATGCAAATAGTTTATATCTGGGCCTTCCCAAGTACGCCATTTGCCGCCTTCAGATGATTCAGAATGCGGCTGCGAGGCTGGTTCGTCGTATACCTTTTCGACACCATGTCTCTCCGCATCTACAAAAGCTCCACTGGCTTCCAGTTGAGAAACGAATTAAATTTAAGGCTATGACGTTGGCCCACCGGGCCCTTAATGGAAGGTGCCCTGGTTATCTGAAGGAAAGACTGTGTCCTTATAAGCAAAATCGTACACTGCGATCCAATTCTCATAATTTGCTGCGCACCCCACGATTTGCGAAATAACGTTTGGGCGGCAGAGCTTTCTCAGTCAGAACAGCTTCGCTGTGGAATACTTTACCAGGGCCCCTGCGACAGGCCAATTCTGAATTCTGTTTTAGAAGGGCCCTGAAGACGTGGCTCTTTATGGCTGACTAAATAGGGCTTGTTGGTATTGGTGCTCTCTCTGGTTGCAATTACCTGTTGCTTCAGCGCCGGGACACCCCTGTTTGGGGTAGCTGTCGCGCTTTATAAGCTCTAGTATTATTATTATTATTGGAAGGTAGGGGAGGCTCTGTACTTCCGTTCAGGGCTCAGTACTTCGCTGGACCGGCCACGCGGCCGCGCAGAGTTGGTGAGCGAGGAGTTCACTCCGCCAATTTAACCCGAGGCCATGCTCGGCCGCCGGGCGTGCTCGTGACCGGGGAAGTGCACTGGCCTCTCCGGAGTGGGTCACGTCCTCAGGGTCCCCTCGCTGCCGGGAGCTCACCGCTCTGTCAGGAGATGCTGGAGGGGCGTGGGCCGAGTGCTCTGGAAGCTTGCCTCGGGAGGTCCGCCACAGTGCGGGTCTCACGGTCAGCGTGGCCCACCGCTCTGAGGAGGTCCAGGCGCTGGCAGGCCCCGACGGGTGTCCGGCCGCGGGCGGTGCGTAGCGGAGCGATGTTTGGATCCCAGAGTCTCCGGGTGAGATCTCCTCAGCCTCCGGGTTGAAATGCGCCGAGCGAGGGGTCCTTGTGCTTGGGCAGAGTTCGGTAGAACGCAATGCTGGGCCGACGACGGGCAGGAGCTCGGAAGGCAGCGTCCTACCTCGCCGCCATCTTGGCCATGCCCCTCTACACTTTTTTTTAAAAGAGAATAAAGGAGGTGGCTGGTTGAGTCCATTTGAATTAAGTATACGCCAGTTCTTTAGTATAACCTTCTTCATATGGTTAGATGTCGTGTTGTATGTTGTGACACCTGTCCTCCTGATCTCTTTGATGTGTCTCAAGTAGAGCCTCCCTGTTGTTCTTGGCACGTTTATGTGCTCTCTTGATTACTTGTTCAGGATAGTCTCGTTCGCGGAGCTTCATACTCAATAGTTCCGCCTCTCTGTTATATTCCGTCAGTTCTGAATAGTTTCTGCGTAGACGCAGAAACTGTCCATATGGGAGGTTCTCCCTTAAGGCGCGTGGGTGGAAGCTTTTGAATGAAAGTAGGTTGTTCCTATCAGTTGGTTTATGAAACACACTACTCACTAGGCCACCATTCTCCGCCTTAATGTTCAGATCCAGGAATGAGAGAGAGTCAGTTGTCATTGTTCCTGTAAAGAACAGATAGGGGTTTCTCATTTAGCCATATAAAAAATTCCTCTTCTGTGGACTTGTTCCCCTTCCAGATTATCATCACATCATCTATATATCTTCTCCAAACTCTTATTTGGTCGAAGAAAGAGTTATTTCGTGAGAAGATATTTTCACCCTCAAAGTGCGAGACAAAGACAAGCTAGGCTTGGGGCAAAAGAACTCCCCATGGATGTCCCATGGACGTGTAAGTAAAATGCATCTCCATATTGGAAAAGTTCTTAGTGAGGGCTAGTTCCATCAGGCATAGAATGAAAGCTCTGGGTGTCTGGTAATCCCACTCCTCTGTGAACAGTATGTTTTCAATCACCCTCAGGGTCTCTCTCTGGGGGATGTTGGTATACAATGACTCAATATCGAGTCCAATCAGCATTTCGTTACTAGGCACAGCAATGTCCTGCTCAAATGTGTTCTTCCTTTATGGAAGCGTAAGGTAAACAGTTGATGGAGGTTGGGTGCCTAGTTTTCTAGTGTCCGGGAGTACAAAAATAATCTTTTGTCCCTGGTCTAGTTTGCAAGCGCTCAAGAATGGGTTACAACTGTTTTTGATGTGGCTCTGTGCTACTCTTGGTGTTTTTCGACATCGAAGATTGTAAGTCGTCAAAGAGCTTTTTGTACCTGTTGCAGTCTTTTGAGTATGGGCTTTCAATGCCGACAGCTTAGGTGTCGGTTTCGATGCTGAGGTCTTTGAAGATGAACCGTCTTTTGGCTCCGAGGCTTTTTTCGGATCCGATGTACGCTGCTTCGGTTCAGTCTTTCCCTGACTCCAGGTGTGCCGATGTAGTATGCTTCAGTGCCGGTGCCGAAACAAACTTTTATGCTTTATATTTTTCAACGCTAGTCTAAGGCTTTCTAGGCGGAGTGAATTTGTGTTTGTGAGCCTGTTGGTGGAGACCTCCATGGCCCAAGGGCAGTAGGGCTCCGAAAGCCGCTTTGGTAGGTGTTTGGGAGTCTTTCGCCGAGGTACTCGTGTGCCCCCATGTGGAATCGCGGTCACAGTCTGAACTGTTCCCACTGCTAGCCAGCAGTATCTGCAGATCTAGTGGTGTTGTCGGTGCTTACCTGTCTTCTGTTTCTTGTTTGGGGTCTGGCAACAGTTCCCCGAAGATATCCGGTGCGTCTTCTGTGTGTCGCTGCATGGTGGTGTTGGCCCAACGATGCTCCCTTCGCTGCCGAAGTTTTTTCTTCGACCGGAGTGCCAAGCATGCCTCACAGGAAGACTCCTTGTGTTCCGGTGACAAACAGATTGCACACTTCGTGTTGGTCTTGTCGGGAGTACTTTGCATGGCAACTGGAGCAAAAGCTGATGAGCGTGTTTTCCATCCCTTGTGGACGTTGTTCTGTAGGATGGAGGCAAAACACTTTTAGAAGGCTGGGCCAGAGACCGGGCGGTCGCCGTGAAATGCCCAATAACACCAGCTGATGTTGTTCGGATGGGAAATGTGTTGGATTGGAGAGAAAAAAACGAGCGCCGCAAAGGCCTCGGTGAGGAATTAACCTTCTGTCCCGGAGCTGCGATACAGACATCCGAACCCGATGGCAGAAAAAAACAAGCATTTGCAATGCAATAGGTCTCGCATTTACACGAGTGTAAGCTATTAGCATTGTAAATGACAATGCCTTTTATTTATGTTTCAAAAACGAAAACAAAAATAAAAGGCATTGTTATTTGCAATGTCAATAGCTCAAACTCGCGTAAATACGAGACCTATTGCATTGCAAATTCTTGTTTAATTTACAGCAGTTTTGGGATTAAAAAGCTTCTTAAAAAACGGCCACTAGATGGCAGCAGTGCATTGATTTTTGGCACTGTAAAAGGGCTTCACGAGAGAATAGTTTTAAAAGGAGTTGTTTTGAAAATAGTTTCCTTTAAAAACACATTTCTATACAATTGCATCATTAGGCGTAAAAGGCTGATGAAAGTAAACATCCATATTTTCAGAGCTAAAGTTCTATAACTTCTTGTCAGGCTCTTTAAATGATGCCAAATCTTCCGGAGCAAAACAGCAGGACACATGTTCAACAAGCTTCCGAAGAAGATTAAACAAACTGAGAGGAAGAAAGACTTTCAAACACTTGTATGCTTTGAATTCTGCACCCGGGCTAAGTTATTAAGACTTCTCACAACAGAATTTTAATCTGAGCGAGGGGGAGCACCCTACGACGTAATTACATCCTTCTTAGAGTTGTGCCTTGGAAGAAATTACAGCCAGGGTGCTCAGTGTTGTTTTAATCATGCGCTTGTATAGATTAGCCAAACACTATCAGGTTTTAATTGCATTTGCGCTCAGAAGCCTCCACGGCATTTCTATCCACCTCGAGACAAAAGCGAAATACTCGACCAGAGCGTTCCAGAGGCTGCAGGAATTGCATATAATGCACACGCCTTTAAAAATACTGCTTTTACAGTGCGGATGAAAAGAGCATTCGGTAATCCTTCACAAAAACAAAATCTCTTAATGCTCCGTGTCCTCTATTTTCTATAGTAGGCACCTTGTTGGATGGTTTTGGTTTGGCCTCTTAAGGGTATCAACGTTCCTTCAGATTAACACAGCCAAAACACCTACGTCTCTTGCACCACATATCTCGGGGAGGAGAGAGTGGGAGGGAGAGAGGGGAAGATTGAAGGGAGGCGGGTGAGGAGCAAATGAAGGGAGATAGATGGCAGCGATGCACAAGTTACTAACTTGTGTAACGATATATCTGTAAGAGACAGTAGTTAGTGACAGATTCCTTACCTTAGAATATCCCCAGGCGTCAGGCTGGATCCGGAAAGTTTTTGCGTAGCAGTACCCTTGCGCGTCGGTAGGCGGCGTCGTGCGGCTCCGCGTCCGTCGTCGGCGTCGTGATCGCCGGGATGACGTCGCGGGCAGTACTTAGACGCCGCCCTGCGTGCTGACGTCAGTTCTGTACACGACTTTCCGCGCCAGGAACGCAGAGCCATGCAAGAAGCTGACATAGGTGTCTGAAAAATACTAGGGCCCTGAAAGGGATGTCCTTAACCCTAGAAATCAGTTCGCAGAACGGGGAGGATGGGTGGGGCGGTAAGGAATCTGTCACTAACTACTGTCTCTTACAGATATATCGTTACACAAGTTAGTAACTTGTGCATCTGAAAGAGACACGTTAGTGACAGATTCCTTACCTTAGAATAGATACCCCAGCAATACCAACCCCGGTGGTGGGTCTGCGAACAAAGATCAGACAAGGAAGTCCTGGAGGACAGAACGGCCAAAGAAGCCGTCCCTCCGGACCTGACTGTCAAGGCAGTAATGTTTTGTAAACGTGTGCAGCGAGGCCCACGTAGCTGCCTGACAGATAACCGGCAGCGGAACACCGCGGCCCAAGGCCGTGGTAGCAGCCGTTGCCCTGGTGGAATGGGCACGCAGCCCAACAAGAGGCTCCTTCTTAGCCAAAGAATAGCAGGTCTTGATGCACAAGGTAACCCAGCGGGAGATGGTTCGTTTGTGCACCGCCCGACCTTTTGGCGCCCACGTAGCCAACAAAGAGCTGGTCATCCACCCGGAAGTGTTTCGTGCGGTCGATATAGAAGGAGAGCGCACGTTTTGGGTCCAGACGGTGGAGCCTCTCATCCTCTCTGGAAGGATGCGGAGGCGGAAAGAAGGTAGGCAAAGTGATGGTCTGCCCAATGTGGAAGGCAGTAACCACCTTTAGCAAGAAGGACGGACGCGTCCGAAGAACAACCTTGTCTGGATGAACAGACAGAAAGGGAGGTTTGCAAGATAGAGCCTGGAGCTCACTCACCCGCCGAGCGGAGGTGATGGCCACCAGAAAGGCTGTCTTCAGAGTGAGAAGATGAAGAGGACAGTTATGTAGAGGCTCAAAGGGAGCGCACATTAAAAGGTAAGAACCAAGTTCAAGTCCCACTGAGGCATCACAAACGGAACAGGAGGGAAGAGGTGTGTAATGCCTTTTAAGAACCTGTTAACAACAGGGGACTTGAAAAGGGAGGGCTGATCAGGGAGCCTGAGGAAGGCCGAGATAGCACAAAGATAACCCTTGATGGTACCCAGGGCAGAACCCTGTTGGGCCAGAGAAAGAAGGAACAGAAGGACCTCAGAGAGAGGGCAGAAAGGGGATTCACAGCCTTTGCTGTGCACCATGCCACAAATTTGTTCCACCTGCAGGCGTATACCACCTTAGTGGAGGGACGCCTGGCTGCCAGAATCACATCACAAACTTCGGGAGGCAAGTCGAAAGGAATCAACTGCCGCCGCTCAATCTCCACGCAAGCAGGTGTAGACTGGACAGGTTCGGGTGGAGGACCGTCCCCTGCTGCTGCGACAGAAGATCCTCCCGAAGAGGCAGACGGATCGGGGGATCTACGCTCATACTGAGTAGCTCGGGATACCAAACTCTTCGAGCCCAGTCCGGAGCCACAAGAATGACTTGGGCCCGGTCGTGCCGAATCTTCTTCAACACTCTGGGTAGAAGTGGTACAGGCGAAAGGCTTATAACAGACCGCAACTCCACTTGCGACGAAAAGCGTCGCCGAGCGAGTGCCGCCTTGGAAATTCCAACGCGCAGAACTGATGACATTGCGCGTTCTCTTCGGTGGCGAATAGATCTAACCAAGGCTCTCCCCATTGTAGAAAGAGTCCTTTCGCCACTTCCGAGTGAAGACGCCATTCGTGATCCATCATGCACCTGCGGCTGAGTTCGTCCGCCCTGGCGTTCAGGGAACCTGCCAGGTGTTGAACCATCAGGAACATGCCCTGATGTTCCAGCCATGTCCAGAGGCGCAGAGCCTCCTGACAGAGGGTCCACGACCCCACCCCGCCCTGTTTGTTGCAGTACCACATGGCGGTGGTGTTGTCTGTGAACACCTGCACTACCTTTCCTTTGACAGAGGGAAGGAATGCCTTGGGTGCAAGTCGGATCGCCCGGAGCTCCAGAAGGTTGATATGGAGCCGGGACTCCGCCGGAGACCAGAGGCCTCTGATCTCCGCCTCTCCCATGTGACCGCCCCATCCCAGAAGGGACGCGTCCTTCACAACTGTGTGCTCTGGCTGGGGAAGGGAGAGGGATCTGCCCATGACCCATTGCCGGTTCGAGAGCCACCACTGCAACTGTTTTGCAGTCCCCTCCGAGATCTGGACGTGATCGGACAGGTTGCCCTGGTGCTGCGCCCACTGGAACTTCAGGTCCCACTGCAGAGCCCGCATATGCCATCTGGCATGATTGACCAGCAGGATGCAGGAGGCCATGAGGCCCAGCAGCCTCAGGGTCATCCGTACCGAAACTCAGGATAGAGGCTGAAAGATAGGAATCATAGCCTGAATATCCCGGACTCGCCGTTCGGGAGGATAGGCCCGAAACTGCGTCGTGTCCAGAACTGCTCTGATGAAAAGGAGCTGTGGAGAAGGAATCAGATGCGACTTCGGCACATTGATGGAGAACCCCAGCGAGTGTAGGAGTTCGGCCGTAGTCTGGAGGTGGGAGACGACTGCCTGGGACGAGCCCGCCTTCAGCAGCCAGTCGTCGAGGTAGGGGAAGACTGAAACCCCTGCCCGGCGCAGATGAGCTGCGACCACCGCCATCACTTTCGTGAACACCCGAGGGGCACTGGTAAGGCCAAAGGGAGCACGGTGAACTGAAAATGCTCGGGGCCTACCGTGAACCGAAGGTAACGCCGGTGGGCCGGCAGGACGGGGATGTGGAAATAGGCGTCCTGCAAGTCCAACGCTACCAACCAGTCTCCAGGGTCGAGGGCAGTCAAGACCTGAGCTAGGGTGAGCATCTTGAACTTCTCCTTCCGGAGGAAGCGATTGACGTTCCGGAGGTCCAAGATAGGACGCATGTCCTCCTTGTCCTTTTTGGGCACCAGGAAGTAGTGGGAGTAGCAACCACGTCCTACTTCTGGGGTCGGAACATGCTCGATGGCCCTCTTGGCCAAGAGGGCCGTGACTTCCTTCTGCAGAAGTACCAAGTGATCCCCTGACATGCGGTGGAATTGAGGTGGCATGGCTGGGGGGGGGGGGGGTGGTCTCGAAGGGGAGGGAGTAGCCCCTTCGGACAATGTCCAAGACCCACCTGTCCGAGGTGATGGGACGCCAGTGGTGAAGGTGATGGCGGACCCTGCCCCCTACTGGCGTGCTGTGCACCTGAAAGGAGGGACTAGGAGGGCTTGGAGGCCGCGGACGGGTTGGAGGTGGTGGCCTGACCCGCACGCTGGTTGCCCGAACCGCCACGGCGGTATCCACGTCCTCGGCCACGCGAAGATGCCTGCTGCGCGGGCCGGTGGCTGGGCTGCTGACGTGACTGGGCGCCCCTTCCGTGGCCACGATAGGGGCGAATAGCAGAAGGTAGCGGAGGGCGTGTAGCAGAAAGGCCCAGGGACTTGGCAGTAGCCCGTGAGTCCTTAAAACGCTCCAACGCATGGTCTGCTTTGGAACCAAAAGACCGACTCCATCCAAAGGGCATGTCCATGAGAGTATTCTGGACATCCCCTGAAAAACCAGTGGTTCTCAGCCAGGCGTGGCGACGCAGCGCCACCGTCGTTGCAATAGATCTGCCCAGCGAGTCGGCGGTATCAAGGCCACAACGTATGGTGTATTTGGCCGCATCCCTTCCTTCCGCAATGGCGCGGGTAAGCAGTGTCTGGACCTCCTCAGAACACTGGGGCAAAACAGTCGCCACCGAATCCCACAAGGAGTGGGTATATCGGCCCAAAAGACAAGCGGTGTTGATGGACCGCAAGCCAGCACTGGAGGAAGAAAAACCCTTCTTCCCAAATTGATCCAGGCGTTTGGATTCCCTATCCGGAGGGGCGGTAGGGAAGGCGGTTTAGGAAGCGGAGGCTTGGACAACCAAGCTCTCAGGAGTGGGGTGGACAGAGAAACAAGGGGTCGCCCGGAGCTGGGCGATGGCGTCGGGACACGTTCCTATCCACAGGAGCCCCTGTGTTGGGCTTGGACCAGGCGCCCAAAAGAACGTCAGTTAGTGCATCGTTAAACGGCAGCACAGTCTCCAAGGAGGAGGCTGCCGGCTGAAGCACTTCCGTCAAGAGATTAGTCTTGACCGTCACCGTAGGGAGTCGGAGATGTAAGGCTCCAGCTGCCCTACGCAACACCGTTGCAAAATTGGCTCCCTCCTCCGTAGCCACGGGAGGAGACAGCATGCCAGTGTCAGGGGAAGTATCTAGACCACTGGCATCCCCTAGTTCCTCTGCCCAGTCCTCCTGGTCCTCCTCCGGTTCAAAATAAGGAGGAGGGACATTTGGGACCCAAGGTCCCATCGGCGCCGGAACCGGCGTCGAGCGACGTCGGTCCGGCTCCATGTCCGGAGCCGGAGAGTACATGGGGACGACGCCGCCCGGAGCCCCGGGCGGCGTCAGGAACGGCACCGGAGATATTGACGCCGGCGGAGGCGTGGTCAGGTCGACCGGCGTCGATGGGGGTTGCGGTACCACCGGAGCCGGGATCGAGGCCGGGGCCGAAGCCGGAGCCGGGACCGAGGCTTGAGGCACGAGCGACGCCGGGACCGGAGTCGTCGGCGACGCCGGGGCAACCCCATCAGGGCCCGCGGGGCCCGAAGGCGCACCGGAGGGACCTTGAGGCCCGAAGAGGCGGGCCATGGCCGACAGGAATTCCTGTACTTGGGCCGGATCCGCCCCGAACCCGGGAAGGACGGGTATTGCGGGGGCGACTCCACAGGCATGTCCGGGGCCGCGGGACGGTGCCGGGAGGGGCCTCAGCCGAGTCGCGAGACCGGCGAGGCGAAGTCCTAGAGCGATGATGCTTTTGGACTTCTTGTGCTTAGACTTACCGGACGACGAAGACTTGGATCCCGACGACCGGTGAGGACTCCGCGACCGACCCCTCGACCTCTCACGCGACCGGGGCTTGGTGTGGCGCGGAGCCGACTGCCGGGCCTCGAGGAGCTTTCGAGACCGCTCTCGCAAAGCTTTCGGGTTGAGGGCCCGGCAGTCGGAACACGACTTCGTGTCGTGGCCTCGGCCGAGGCAGAAGAGACACTCCAGATGCGGGTCTGTGATGGACATCATCCGAGCACAGGCGTCGCAACGTTTAAAGCCGGGCATCCCTACGACACCTTGGAGTCGATTCGAAAGAAACAGTGAAAAAATTCACAAAAAGTTAGTCAAAAAATGACTAGGGCACTGCTCTTCCCGGATCTGCGCTTGCTGGCGCGGAAAAGAAGAACTGACGTCAGCGCGCAGGGGCGGCGTCTAAGTACTGCCCGCGACGTCATCCCGGCGATCACGACGCCGACAACGGACGCGGAGCCGCACGACGCCGCCTACCGACGCGCAAGGGTACTGCTACGCAAAAAACATTCCGGATCCAGCCTGACGCCTGGGGATATTCTAAGGTAAGGAATCTGTCACTAACGTGTCTCTTTCAGATAAACATCTCTTGCACCACATATCTCGGGGAGGAGACAGTGGGAGGGAGAGAGGGGAAGAGTGAAGGGGGCGGGTGAGGAGCTAGTGAAGGGAGATAGATTGCAGCGATAAGAAACAGCTATAAGAAACAGTACTAATTAAAACAAGAAATGCAGCTGCCACACTGCGCGCCGCTGCTCGCTCCCGAGAGCAAAACGCTGTGGGAGTGACCTTTACACAAAGAGGTGGGACATGCACCCGCCTTTGGCCATTTGCGTGCTTTCATTATTGAAAGCCGCACGCAAAGGCCAATAGAATGTGTGGGAGTAGCCAGACCCACACAGAGAAGTTTCGGGGAAGTTTGGAGTGCTCACAAGAAGCCTCCCATAGAGCGGCGCATGCACGCTGCGCTAGGCTCGACCTAACTATCTAACAAAGGAGCCAAGCAACATGCGCAATGCACACCGGAGGAGGGGTCACTACACCTTGTGACTTGAAGACTTCTTCGAAGAAAAACAACTTGTAATTGTCCGAGCCCAACACTAGATGGCAGGATAATGCTAAGCTTATGTCTCTACGGCCAAAGCATGCTACAAATATATGTATATATATTCATTGAAAAAACCATAGGTTTTAGGGACAGTTATAGTTAGTTGGACATTTCACTCGTACAAAACCTGTGAAATTCCCCCGTTATAGTTAGTTCAGCTAACTATAACTCGCGCCCCCGCAATGCACTGCTGATGACGTCACATATTACATCACTCATGACATGGTCAGTGACATCACTGATGAGATATCAAATGACATCACTGATGACATCATGCAGTGACTGTGTGTTTCTATAAAGTTTAAATATGTTTAATATATATGCCAAGGTGTATTGAAGAATGAGTGGGTGTATAAGTGTCTGGATGGATGATTTAGTAGGTGTGTGACTGACTAAGTGAGTGATTAAACGTATCTTACTAAATGCATGGGTTAGTGACTAAACTGGGTGAATGTCTTTATCCGTCTGTTGCTGTGTAAGTGGCTGCATGGGTTTGTAAATAGCTACATGAGTGTCTATATGAGTTATTGATTGGTTGTCTGAGTATCTGTATGGGTGCCTGAGTGTTTGTGTGGGTGGGGTGTGTGAGACTGCGCATAGATGTATGAGTGGGTGATTCACTGGGTGCATGGTTTGAAGAGTGCATCTGTGATGGACTGTATGGGTGGGTGAGTGTGTGTATGGGTGTGTTAGTGAGTGAATGTATCTCTCAGTGGTACATGTGTGAGTAACTACATATGTGAAAGGCAGTATATATGTGTGTTGGAGTATATAAATGGTTATAAGTGAGTGTGTGATTGTGAGAGTGGCTGTATGGATGAGTGTGTACTTGTATCAGTGATTGTATAAGAGCGTAAGAATGTGCTAGTATTTGTATGAGTAAGTGAGCTGGTGTGTGTGTAACTGTATAGGTGAGTAAATGGCAGTGTGATTAATTATTTGCATGACTGACTAGGTGTGTGAGTACTTCTATGGATGAGTGGCGGTGTGTGAGTGTCTATGTAGGTGTATGAGTGCATATGATAGTCCTGTACTGAGTGACCGTAAGTATGAGTGACTGTACAGGTGAGTGAGTGGATGTGTGTGTAGACCTAAGAATCAATGTGTGTGTATGTAGTTATTGGTGTTTGAGTGTCTATGGTTTTGAGAATGGCAGTCTGTAATTTACAGTGGGTGTATCAAAAGTTATATTAGGGTGTGAGAAGATGCATCAAATTATCACATGGATGATGTCATCAGTGATGTCATCAGTGATGTCATTTGAGATGTCATCAGTGATGTCATCAGTGATGTCACTGACCATGTCATCCTGTGCACAGCCCCGGGGAGGTGGTGGTCCCCGGGGCTCGGGGGTCCTAAACGGACCCCCACATTTTATTATTTAGTGCCCCGGGGAGGTGGCGGTCCCAGGGGCGTGTGGGGGGGCTCGAGCCCCCCCACACAGGTAATTTAAAAATAAAAAAAAAGAAGCCCTGGGGGTGGCGGTCCCCGGGGATGCGGGGGGGGGCCGTGTGCCCCCCGCCACCATTATTTTTATAAAGCCCCGGGGGTGGCGGTCCCCGGGCTTGGGGGCCTTAGAGGCCCCCCATGTTATTATTTAATAAACCCCGCATGCCCCCGGGACTTGGCCCACCCGGGGGCCAATTACCCACGAAGCGCGGGAGCCCGCGCTTCGTTTTTTTTTTTTTTTTATCGGCAGGATCCGCGCACCCAGCGCATTTTTTGCCGATTTAAAAAAAAAAAAAAAAAATTGTTTTTGCCCTGAGCAGGCCTAGGGGGTCAGGGTGTTTCTACCCTGCCCCCTTTTTGCGTTTTTTGCATCTGTTTTCGTCTTTTCTTGTGCCTTGGTTCTACCGAGGAACAAGATGGCTGCCAACACTTCCTGGTTTGGAGTGTTGACAGCCAATTAGCATACAGCTCGTGATCGGGAGGGTACGCGGACCCTACGCGGCCATAGATATATATGTGATTTTATTTTTGATTTTCTCAGGAACTACTGAACGGATGTACACCATTTAAGCAAAAGGCACGACTCTGAACCAAGGGCTACCTTTTTGGCAAATTTGGTGTAATTCCGTTCAGCAGTTCGGGCTGTAGCTGCGATGAAAGGTTCCTATGGAAAATTGCATGGGGAAAACACGTTTTGGGACCCCCCTTTTTTCTCGGCCCCCGCTTGCCGAATCACCGCGAAACTTTCAGGATAGGAGCGGACCGGAGCGGGCCACAAAGTTTGAAAATTTCGCGAAGATTCGACAACCGGCGCCAAAGTTATTTCAAATAGAATGTTGCGGATTTCCTATGGAAAATAGGTCCTAACTATAACTATCTACTGGCGACCACCAGTAGATAATACATATATATATATATATATATATATATATATATATATATATATATATATATATACACATATATATATATATATATATGAAGAAAAAGTTGCCCCTAGTTGAGACGCAGTCACAGGCGGCATATAAAGATCAGGGAAGGTCTTGTAGTGAACCACACCTCAGCCATTCCTGACGCGTTTCGGGAAAACGCCCTTCATCAAAGACTGCGAATCAATAAACACACAAAGTGCTTCCAGTATTTTCCCTTTTTAGTTAGTAATCTTGTTCAGGTGAGTAAATCACAAAGCATCTTGGGACTGGAAGTCCATATTTTAAACCCATGTGGGCTACTGTTCTCGCAGTTGCAAAATTCCTCAGGTTAACCTTCAAGTCCCCTTCCCCAGTGCACACAATCTCCTCCTGCTCCGTATCCCGCTGTCTCCACAAACAGCAGCGGATCCGCGCAATTACACGGCAGTGTCGTCTCACGACCGGGCTGGCCGTTGGCATGAGAAGAAAAAGAGTTGCCCCTAGTTGAGACGCACTCACAGGCGGCATATAAAGATCAGGGAAGGTCTTGTAGTGAACCACACCTCAGCCATTCCTGACGCGTTTCGGGCCAACGCCCTTCATCAAAGGTACACACACACATTATATATATATATATATATATATATATATATATATATATATATATATATATATATATATATATATATATATATAGACACACACACACACACGCATTATATATATACACACACATTATATATATATATCTATATACACACACATTATATATATCCAAGAAACTCCTCCTCATCTCGCTCATTCCTCTCCGCAAAAGAAGGAGCAGGACCACAGTAGTTCATTCTGCTGGCTATTTTATTGTTGCTCAAAACAGATCGCAGTAGCCATGACGCGTTTCGTCCCTCACAGGGGACTTGATCACATGACGCGCTTTCAGCAGGATGAGTTGTTTAAATACTATTTTTTTAAACTTTTCCCTCGTGATTTTTTTAAAGTGACATGTGCATTATTGAAACAGGGTTAACCATAAACATAGAAATAGTAGTGTTTAAGTGGTTTCTTTTCAAGCAATCGACTTCAAAGGTTTCAAACTTGGCAGATGTATCAATGTATAAATAAATAAATAATTATATGGTTAAATACATAAATATATAAATAAATACAGATACACGCACATTAACGAGATTTGTTATAAAATAATAATACGCGGCGGTGTCGTCTCACGACCAGGCTGGCCGTATGCATGAGAAGAAAAAGAGTTGCCCCTAGTTGAGACGCACTCGCAGGCGGCATATAAAGATCAGGGAAGGTCTTGTAGTGAACCACACCTCAGCCATTCCTGATGTGTTTCGGGCCAACGCCCTTCATCAAAGGTAGACTGGAGCCGAAACGCGTTACGACGACCACGGAGTGAAAAATTCTTTTTTTGCACTTACTTTGGGTCCGTGTTTGGAGCCATCCATTTGCAGACTGAAGAAAGTGACACACACACACACACATTATATATATATATATACACACACATTATATATATATATATATATATATATTACACACACACACACACACACACACACACACACACACACACACACCCCCCCACCCCACCCACACACCCACCCACCAAGATTTCATCCCTTCCATAGAAATCAAAGATGGGGAGGCACACCAGTTCCTTGCAAGGATTTATTGCACAAAAGAACAACGTTTGTCGGCTACGCAGTAGGCCTCGTCAAGTTAGAAAACACACAAATACGCCTTCATTAAAAACCAGAAGTCATGTATGGACATGCAAGACATACTTTCTATCCAGCTTGGAAACACAATTAAGCGATGCACATACTGATTTAATCAATTTCATATCGAGAATTAATAAGTATATATATATTTTCTATGTCAGCTGCTGATAACTTAATATGCAAATGAAGTAAAAGGAAACACCAGTGAATCACTGACATAGAAGTGAGACCGAAATCCAGCCTGTACACAAGGGCTATTATACTCAGGGGTGTAATTCTGAAATTGGATACGCCTGTCAGTAATTTGTTTCATGAATTATTTAGGAGAGCAGGTCTCTTACTAGGCATGTTATCAACTTGAACGCCAATATGCATCAGTCCCTGTGAGCAAGATCTGACTACGCATAGTACCATTTCTTTGTTTATGAACTAGAACATTAAAGTTTTCTAATATTATTGAACGTGATTTGCACTGCCTTTGAATACATGCACTTATGAACTTGTAGTATATATTCCGATGCATTACTCATGGCTCCGCACTGTGGGATCAGGCTGGATTTCGGTCACACTTCTATGCCAATGAATCACTGATGTTTCCTTTTTAATCATTTTTATCCATTTACGTGTTATACAATTATCGAAAACTGGCATAGAAGATATGTATATACTCAAAGAATTCTTGATATGAAATTGATGGAATAATCATGTGCATAGTAAGTCGCTTTCCCTGGCCAGATAGAAAGTGTGTCTTCTATGTCCATACATGACTTCTTGAATGAAGGCGACATGTGTTTTCTAACTTGATAAAGGCTACTGCGCAGCCGAAACGCGTTGCTCTTTCATGCAATAAATCCCTGCAAGGAGCTGGTGTGCAACCTCATCTCTGATTCCGGTGGAAGGGATGAAATCTTGCAATAATAAGACGGAGTAAAACCATCGTTGGCACCCACGTCGTTAGGCAGAAAGCAACACTCTTGCAACTTGGAAGCTGATATATATATATATATATATATATATATATAAAGTGCCCCGGGGTCCCGGCGTGTGATTGAGACTATTCAATGCTTATGACTATTGATGAGGATCCCCTGGAAGGTTAAATTATTTATTGCTGTAGTTCTGGAATGTAAATATTTCTCTCTATATATATCTATATCAGTATAAATATATATATTCTGATGGATGGCCTGGGTTACTTAGTTTTAGTTATCTTAGGCTCTTTATTTAATTTTCATTGTTTTATATTTTTGTCAAATTTATATACGACAAAAATATAAAACAATGAAAACTAGATAACTAAGCAACCCAGGCCATATACATGAAGGATGCTGGCTTGGTATATGGTGCTCACTTATGCAAGTGTAGCACCCTGCACTCATTCAGACAACCTTAAAAAGCTCTCTAAGTGGTAGCTGTGGAGAGCAGCCTTCAGGATTAGTCCAGAAGGAGTGTAAAGCACCTTGTTTTACCAGAACGTAATCTTATTGGTAGAGATTAAGTGAAAAAGAACCACACAGTGTATTTATAAAAATATGTATTTATTATAAGACTCTCACTGACATACACCATTATCTCCTACCCTGAGATATACAAAATGTACACAATACTTTGCAAATAAAACAGGTAAGTAGACTAATACACAGTGGTCGCCAGGGAGAGACCAGACCCATATTCTAAAATAGTGGGATGCGACCGGAGTCAAGACTATACCCACAGGACGTAGAAGTGCTGGGGACCCAAGGAACCACCAGAGGTAAGTACCCAGGAACCCCACCGAGTCCGTGTACAGTGTGGGAACACTACCTCGTACTCGATTCAAGTCAATGGGTAAGTTGTGGTTGCAATTTTAAAGAAGACCGACCCTTCCCAGCGGACCCTGAAGAAACCCAGTGGAAGACAGAAGGTTGGAGAGCCACCCCACCAGTGGATACCCTAGAAACCAGGATACCTACACCAGGGAAGCCGGGTGCATAGGTGTGAAGTGGCGTCGGAAACCGTCGTTGAACTCAATGGAGAACTTCAGGAAGATGCCGCTGCTGGAAAAGGTGAAAGTGTCCAGTGGGACTCAAAGGTGTATTCAAGTACCTGCAAGCAGGGGGGACAGAGTCTGTGCAAACCAGGAGTGACCAGGAGGCACGGGAGTCAAATGCCCACCGATGTCAGGAGTTGACGCTGACCTTGGAGCTGCAGCTGTGATGACCAGGCAACGCTGTGGAAGACCAGGAGCCGTTCACGAGCTGTCCCACGTCGGGTGTCGAGAGTTGAGGGGTTGGTGTCCGCCAGGAGCACCAACAAGCCTTGGCAACCACAATCAACGTTGCAAGCGAAAATAATGCAGGGTCGGGACCAGCAAGGTCCAAGTGACTCACCACAAGCAGGGGAGTCAGAGTAGGCCCCGAGCAATCAGGGGAGCCCACTGGAATCAAAGAAGACCCTCAAGAGGACCCACAGGCCGGAGGCACTGGAGTCGCAAGAGGACCTCAAGCAGCTCACCAAAGATGCAGGCCCACGGTGCAAGTGATGCAGTGAGGACGAAGATCTTGGTCACGGGAGATGCTTGAGGTTGGGGCTACTAGGAGCCCAAAGATCTGAGTTAGATAGCCAACAAGCCTATGCAACGACAAGTCGACACGGTGCACAGGGGTTCGGTTCCTGCGGTTCTGACGAGGGATACTGGCCTCAAACTCAGTGAGAAGACAGTGCAGGTCTCGAGGGGGGTTGAAGAACCACCACCTGTGTTGCTGAGCCTTTCCGAGTCCGTGGGAGCCCAGGAGCAGCAGACCGGTCAGCTTGGTTGCGGTGCCTGCAGATGCAGGGAAGTGACTCCTTCACTTCAAGGGAGATTCCTTCAGGTGTCTTGGATGTCCACAGGCTGTAGGAAAGTGGGTTTCTGTTTCAGTAACCCCCCCACTTTTTGCCTGATAACGGATGCACTTTTCCTTGGTGTGCCCTGGGTCCCTGCCAATCCGGTACCCAGGGCCTGTGTTCCTTCCCAAAAAACTGTACTAAAGCCTAAACCCAATTGGCATCTCTGGCCACAGGTAAGCCCCTGGTAAATGGTACCCTAGGTACCCAGGGCACTGTGACCAGAGAAGGCCCCTAAGGGCTGCAGCACTTATTGTGCCACCCTTAGAGGCCCTGTACCCTGACACACACACCCTGCCTTTGCAGGCTGAGTGTCTTGGTGCAGAACTAAACAGAGAGTCGACATGGCACACATCCCTGTGTGCCATGCCCACAAACACACTGCCCTGGCCTACCTCAGTCACCCCTCTAGCTGGGTGCACTATGCCAGTGGTGTGGGCACAGGTGCATGAGCCCTGTACCCCTACAGTACCCAGGGCCATTCCTGGGCACTGTAAGTGCAGTGATGCCATTAAGAGTATATTATTGCTGGGAGGTTGTCATTACGAACTCCACAGCACCATAATGGCTACACTGAAGACTGAGAAGTTTGGTATCAAACTTCTCAGCACATTAAACCCACACTGATGCCAGTGTGGGATTTAATGTAAAATGAACGACAGAGGGCAACTTAGAGTTGCCCCCTGAACCTAACCTACAATCCACGTCTTGTCTGAGGGGCTGCCCCGGCTGCCACAAAGCAGACATGTTGCTGGACCCCTGGGTGGAGAGCCATCCGCTCTCCTGGGCCTGCAACAATGCACATCCTGGGCGAGGTGCTAGGTCTCCTCCCCCAGGATGGGCAGGGGAAGCTTCAAAGGCATGCCGCCTTTGTGAGCTTCTCCAGGCCACTTGCTGTACTCAGCAACTGGCCCCCACCGGTTCTGACCCCCTCTCTGGCGGGAAGACTGGCAGGAAACCCCAAGGGAGGAAAGGGGATGTGCCAGCCTCTGCCAACCCCACCCCTCAGGTGGGGGAGGCGAGGTGAAGCACAACTCCGGGCTCTCGCCATCTTGAAGATGGGGAGCCCTGCCCAATCAGGACTAGGCTACTGGGACTACTGCCCCCCTCCCACAGGAGAGGGGCAGGATAGGGGGTGTACCCACCCCAGGGAAGGGACCCATTGGTCCCTGCCCTTTACCTACCTGTAACGCCCCTAAATTTAGTATTTAGGGGCACCCTGAACCTTCCTTCCTCAGATTCCCGCAACCTAAGAAGAAAAAGGACGAAAGAAGACGCCCAGCAGAGGAGACTGCAGAGAACAACTGACTGGGCCCCAGCCCTACCGGCCCGTCTGCAGTTTCCAGAGATCCTGCGCCAAAAATCGTCTTGTCCTGCAGCCAGCGACCTCCAGAACCCCGGGGAGGACTGACTGCCTTCAACAAAGACCGGATCTCCTGTGAACAGCAGCTCTGTTCAAAAGAAACACCAAACAAAGACTCCGAGCCTGCTGAGGAAAAAGAAACCCGACGCCTGGAACCACCACTGCACCCGTCGCCTACAGCCCGAGTTCAAGTGGCCCACCGGTCCCAGCGAGGTCCCCCAGCGCTCCGGAGTCTGAGTCCACTGTGGGTTGCCCCCTCCAGGACTCCCCGACGTCGCCTGCAGCCTCTGCACGAGACCCCCCCCAACCGCGAGTGGCCCGGTAAGGTGAAATCCGACCTCAAAAGACACCTCTGCATCCAGCCGCGCTGCGCCCTGGAGAAAGGAACCCGAGGTGCACCTACGTCCCCGAGCCCTCCAACTTACCTGCCCAGCTGTTGGTTCCTCCTGGAAGTCTTCCTGGACCGAGCCTGCAGCTGAAAACCAGAAACCGAAAATCCCCATTGAAAACAGGGCACCCGACGCCAAAACAGCACTCTGCACCCGGCCGCCCCAGCGCCGCTGAGGGTGCACCTTT
This sequence comes from Calotriton arnoldi, assembly GCA_963921515.1. Taxonomy (NCBI): domain Eukaryota; kingdom Metazoa; phylum Chordata; class Amphibia; order Caudata; family Salamandridae; genus Calotriton; species Calotriton arnoldi. The sequence goes on along the minus strand of CAWUFW010004929.1, from coordinate 785,140 downwards.
TGTGCTGGCTTGTTTCCCAATTTGCCCTGACCTAAACCCTAGGAGCTTTGCTCCCACAACCTTGTGGCCTGCTCGCCAGCAGCCACCAACCGGAGGCCTCCTATCCCCCATAGGATAACATTGGGCCTCAACACTCTGCACCCGGCCGCCCTAGTGCCGCTGAGGGTGCAACAACAGTGCATCACTGACCCTGGGAGACCCCCGAGTCTATGCCCAGAACCTTAACTCTGCCAGTCGAGTACTTACCTGAAAACCGATAACCTACATTTTCGCCATAGGGTAACATTGACTGGTTTACACTGAAATTTCTTCTAAGTGTCGAGTTTTGAAACTTTAAAATAATCACTAAAAATCGTCCGATCAACGAAAACGAAATTACTCACCTGTTATCAGGAGAGATCCCAGTGCTGGATCTTGGTGCCCAGCACTGACGCTGAAAAGTAATCATAACTGTACTTACCGGTAACTTGAATTTCCTTCCATAGGATAACATTGCCTGGTTTTTGCAGAAAAAGTTTCGATTTTGCAAACTTACAAATATTCGTTAAAAATCGCCTGTATAACAAAAACACATTCTTTCAACTGTTTACAGGAGATGCACCAGTGCTGGATCCAGGATCCAACACCGAGTTAGAAAAAGTAACAATAACCACACTTACCTGCTAAGTGAATTTCCTCCCATAGGATAACATTGGTGATTCTATGTGAAAAAGTTTCTAAGTGACAACTTTTAAAATACAACAATATTCCTTAAAAATCACAACTGTAACCAAAACGTTTTTACTCAAAAATTTACAGGAGATGTCCCAGGACTGAATCTAGGATCCAGTCCTGTGGTAAGAAAAGTAATCCAAAAAGTAATCTATTGCATTTAACTAGAAATTCCCATTGAGCTCAATGTATTATTGTGTTTGAAATTGTGTTGCCTATTGCAACAACTGTAACTATTGTATTCAAAAGTCTATTGCCTATTTGAAAAGTATTTAACTAAAGTAACTCATTCTGAGAAAGTATATTTTGATACCTATTGCTGGTTCTAAAATAAAACAACTATATATTTTGATACAAAACCATTGGCCTAGAGTTCAGTTCTTGAGTGTGTGAGACCATTTGCTGACTGTACAACAAATGCTTTACACTGTCCTCTGATACTGCCTTACTGCTCGACCATTCAATGCCAGCGAAGGCAGAAGCAGGACGCTCCTGTCTGCTCAGCTCCAGGCCCCCAAATTAATGGCCCTGTTGTTCGTTTTCCATAAAAAACAAAACTAATCATCCCGGCCATCTGCCTTCCCATCCCGGGTTCCCTCCAAAATAAGCAAACACGAGTCCCGGGCAGACATTCCCACTCAGTTTCTTGGCGTCAATAATTCACTCCCTCAGCCAATTTTAAAAATCAGTACCAGCCGCCCTCATCATTAACAGACGAATGGGCCTAGGATGATTTTCCTTTCCTCTAATTCAGCTTGCTCACCCTTGTCCTGAAGATGAACCCCACTTATTGGGTTCGAAACGCCGTCGACCACCATACAACATGAACTCCTATTACTCCTTGTAAAATAACTGTGGAGCTCTTTATACTGTTGTCAATGCGATGCCTTTTTAAACCTCACTATCAACCTGCATGTCACGCTTCCTTTCACTTAAATATATGTGAGCACCTGAATACTATACAAAAAGTTGTAAAATAAATGTTTATCATTTATCTGACCTACATGACCTTCCTTTGATCTTTCCTTTGCTCCCTCATGAATTATTTTCAAAATCTTAGAACCAAGTGTTCCATGCTGGGTCACTTTCTCGCTTTGGACCATTTAGGCCACACCTGAACCACTGTTTCCTAAATATATTACTGCTCGACCAAGCTACCACTTTAGAGAGTAAGGTTATATCTAACTTTAGCCTCTGCCAAACCTCTGGGGACTGTGGACTCTGTGCACACTGAACCTTACTTTGGTTCAGTATATACAGAGCCACTTTCTTACACAGGCCTTGGAAGGATCCTGTATGGAGCACAGGCATGGACGTTGCAGCAGACAAGCAGGGCGACAAGACCACCAGGAGCAGCAGGAGTCTTCCCAGTTGCAGTTTCGGTGCCCAGAGCAGAGTCCAGTGACGTCCAGAGTGCCCAGACGGTCGAAGATGAAGTGGCATCTTGATCTGAATATTGTCCCACGACGAATCTAGGGAGCCACCCAACGGTAAGACCGAAAGTACCCTAAGGAAAGGGTTTGGGACGACTCAGGGTTCCCTCCCAGGGGAGGAGCTGGACAGTGGGGAGGATACTCCCATGTCATTTGTCCAGGCCAGAGCGGGAGCCAACGGCTCCCTGAACTTGACTATGCAAGGAGGGCACCAAATGTGCCCTTCAAGCGCTCTCAGTGGCGCTGGCAAGCGCTCTCACCCTGCCCCAATACACTAAACCCTGTCTGGGAGGTGGTCACACCTCCCTGTGACAGGATGCCTAATGTTCTGCCTTCCCCTGCTCGAGCTTGGCTCAGCAGTAGGAGGGCAGAAACATGTCTCTGGTCGGCAGCAGCCCTAGCTTGCAGTCCGGTTCTGGAAGACTGGTACCGGGAGCACTGAGAGCCTCCGGGAGGAGTTTTACAGTGCATGGAATTATACCTCCCTCGCAGTTTACGGTGTGAATCATACCTCCCTCACCGTTTACGGTGTGGGAGGTATGATTCCAACATGTTTGATAACAAACATGACAGGGTTCGTTACAGCCAGTTTAGAGATGGTCATTGTAGGAAGCTGGCTCTGTATATACTATACCAAAGTGAGGTATAGTGTGCACAGAATCCAGTGGAACCCCAAAGGTAGGCAGAGGTAAAAGTAGATGGCACCTTACTCTCTATTTGTGGTAGTGCGGGCGAGCAGTAAGGCTGTATCAGAGGGTAGTGTTAAGCATTTGTTGTACACACTCAATCAGCAAATGACATCACACACTCAAAGACTGAACTTCAGACCAATTGGTTTTGTATAAAAACATTCTTTTAGTTATTTTATTATCTAGAACCAAGCAAGCCTGGCACAGGTAAGCAATAAATACTTTACAGTAGTAATGCAGTTTGTAAACAGTTTGAATTCCAATTGTATATGCACTTTGATGTGATTACAGTAGAGCTACTAGTAATGCAATGCTTTTGATATACTGTACATATACTTTGTATTGGCTTTTTAGTAGAATGTCAAGTAGATTACTTTACAGATTACTTTTCCTCCACAGTGCAGTATACCTGGATACTGCACTGGGACATTTCCTGTAAACAGGTAAGTAAAAGCGTTTTTGTTATTTAGTTACAGTTTTAAAGGGTTTCTTAGATTTTCCAACTCCACACTTAGAAACTTTACACAGAAAAACAGTCAATGTTATCCTATGGAGGAAAGGAGAATGCTACTTACCACATTATGCATCTGATCTTGGCATGTAGAGCTGTAGAGTCACATGCTGTGCATAGCTCGCCATCTGGTGTTGGGTCCGGATGTTTGCACTTTGTTTTTCTTCTAAGAAGTCTTTCGAGTCAAGAGGTAGGTGACTCCTCCTCTCGGTGATCGTGCCCATGGGCATCGACTCCATCCTTAGATTGTTTTGCCGCAGAGGGTGATGAGGGAGTTAGTAAGAGTAGTAAATAAAGATGTCCATGTGTATTATATGTTAATGTTATTGACATTTCTAAAGCGCAAACTGCTACCCGAAGGTGTCCTGGCGCTACTTGCAATCCTACCTGTGTCCAAAGGCGAGAAAGGGGAGATTTACGGAGAATGAGCCTAGCCAGCAAAAAGCCACGTCTTCAAAGCCTTTCTAAAGGCCAGTAGGCTTGGCAAGGCTCTAAGATACATCGGGAGGCCATTCCATGCCTTAGCAGCCCCAGCCACAAAGCTTCTTCCCCCCCAGTTGGCTTTTTTTGCAAAAGGTACCACCACCAGTTTAGCAACTGAAGAGCGTAAACTTCTAGTTGGTGTGTACCATTGAAATTGCTTTTTAAGATGGTTGGGCCCAGTTCTATAAAATGCCTTGTGTACTGTACACAGAGCCTTGAACTGTACCCGTTTTCGCACTGGCAACCAGTGGAGCCTTCTAATTTCTGCTGAAATAGAGGCATGTTTGGGAGTGCCAGTCAGCAGTCTGGCTGCTGCGTTCTGCAGAAGTTGCAATTTGTTCATTAGTCCTTCCTGGATGTTGACATATAAACTATTACAGTAATCCAGTCTGGACATTACTAGAGCCGTGATGATTAACTGATGACTCTCTTTGGGCAGGATTGGCAAGATTTTCTTACAGGCTCTTAGGATGTAGGAGGTGGAAGAGACCACTGCATTCACCTGATCCTTGAGGCTAAGTTTGTTGTCTATCCAGACTCCCAAATTTTTAGCCTTTTTGACAGGAGTGGGAAGGGGACCTAGTGTGTCTATCTAAGTAAGATAGTACTGCAACAGGTATAGGCACCCGGGGAGGCGGGCGAGCGCATGTGACTCTACAGCTCTACATGCCAAGAACACATGCATACTGTGGTAAGTAGCATTCTCCGTTCGAGGCATGTGAGCTGTAGATCACATGCTGTGCATAGACTATATAGCAGTTATCTCCCAAAGCGGTGGCTAACCTGTAGCTGTTGCAGCTGTTTGAAATAGTGTACGTAAAACTGCTTGGCCCACTCTAGCTTGCTGTCTAGCTAATGCACAAGTTACTAACTTGTGTAACGATATATCTGTAAGAGACAGTAGTTAGTGACAGATTCCTTACCTTAGAATATCCCCAGGCGTCAGGCTGGATCCGGAAAGTTTTGCGTAGCAGTATCCCTATCCCTGCGCGTTGGTAGGCGGCGTCGTGCTGCTACGCGTCCATCGTCGGCGTCGTGATCGCCAGAATGACGTCACGGCCAGTACTTAGACGCCGCCCCTGCGCGCTGGCGTCAGTTCTGTACACGACTTTCCGCGCCAGAAACGCAGAGCCATGCAAGAAACTGACACTGGTGTCTGAAAACTAGGGCCCTGAAAGGGATGACCTTAACCCTAGAAATCAGTTCGCAGAACGGGGAGGATGGGTGGGGCGGTAAGGAATCTGTCACTAACTACTGTCTCTTACAGATATATCGTTACACAAGTTAGTAACTTGTGCATCTGAAAGAGACACGTTAGTGACAGATTCCTTACCTTAGAATAGATACCCCAGCAATACCAACCCCGGTGGTGGGTCTGCGAACAAAGATCAGACGAGGAAGTCTCGGAGAACAGAACGGCCAAAAAAGCCGTCTCTCCGGACTTGGCTGTCAAGGCAGTAATGCTTGGTAAACGTGTGCAGCGAGGCCCACGTAGCTGCCTGACAGATGTCCTGCAATGGGACACCACGTCCTAAAGCCGTGGTGGCGGCTGTCGCCCTGGTGGAATGGGCACGTAGCCCAACGGGGGGCTCCTTCTTAGCCAAAGAATAGCAGGCTTTCATACACAAGACAACCCAGCGGGAGATGGTCCGCTTGTGTACTGCCCGACCTTTTTTGGCGCCCACGTAGCCAACAAAGAGCTGGTCGTCCACCCGGAACTGTTGTGTGCGGTTCAGATAGAATGAAATCGCACATTTTGGGTCCAGACGGTGGAGCCTCTCTTCCTCTCTGGAAGGATGCGGAGGCGGAAAGAAGGTGGGCAAAGTGATGGTCTGCCCAATGTGGAAGGCAGTAACCACCTTTGGCAAGAAGGACGGACGCGTTCTAAGAACAACCTTGTCTGGATGGACAGACAGAAAGGGGGGCTTGCAAGAAAGAGCCTGGAGCTCACTCACCCGCCGAGCGGAGGTGATAGCCACCAGAAAGGCTGTCTTCAGAGTGAGAAGACGAAGAGGGCAGTTATGGAGAGGCTCAAAGGGAGCGCACATTAAAAAGCTAAGAACCAAGTTCAAGTCCCACTGAGGCATCACAAACGGAACAGGAGGGAAAAGGTGTGTAATGCCTTTAAGAAACCTGTTAACAACAGGGGACTTGAAAAGGGAGGGCTGATCAGGAAGCCGGAGGAAGGCCGAGATTGCACAAAGGTAGCCCTTGATGGTACCCAGGGCAGAGCCCTGTTGGGCCAGAGAAAGAAGGAACAGTAGAACCTCAGAAAGAGGGGCAGAAAGGGGATTCACAGCCTTTGCTGTGCACCATGCCACAAACCTGTTCCACCTGCAGGCGTATACCACCTTAGTGGAGGGACGCCTGGCTGCCAGAATCACATCACAAATTTCAGGAGGCAAGTCGAAAGGAATCAACTGCCGCCGCTCAATCTCCATGAAAGGAGGTGGAGACTGGACAGGTTCGGGTGGAGGACCGTCCCCTGCTGCTGCGACAGAAGATCCTCCCGAAGAGGCAGACGGATCGGGGGATCGATGCTCATACTGAGTAGCTCGGGATACCAAACTCTTCGAGCCTAGTCCGGAGCCACAAGAATGACTTGGGCCCGGTCGCACCGAATCTTCTTCAACACTCTGGGTAGAAGTAGTATAGGCGGAAAGGCGTACAATAGACCGCAACTCCACTCGCGACGAAAAGCGTTGCCGAGCGAGTGCCGGCTTGGAAATTCCAACGCGCAGAATTGCTGACATTGCTCGTTCTCTTCGGTGGCGAATAGATCGAACCAAGGCTCTCCCCACTGTAGAAAGAGTCCTTGGTCCACCACCGAGTGATCCATCATGCACCTGCGGCTGAGTTCATCCGCCCTGGCGTTCTGGGAACCTGCCAGGTGTTGAACCATCAGGAAAATGCCCTGATGTTCCAGCCATGTCCAGAGACGCAGAGCCTCCCGACATAGGGTCCACGGCCCCACCCCGCCTTGTTTGTTGCAGTACCACATGGCGGTGGTGTTGTCTGTGAACACCTGCACTACCTTCCCCTTGACAGAGGGAAGGAATGCCTTTAGTGCAAGTTGGATCGCCCGGAGCTCCAGAAGGTTGATATAGAGCCGGGACTCCGCCGGAGACCAGAGGCCTCTGATCTCCGCCTCTCCCATGTGACCGCCCCATCCCAGAAGGGACGCATCCGTCACAACTGTGTGCTCTGGCTGGGGAAGGGAGAGGGATCTGCCCGTGACCCATTGCCGGTTCGAGAGCCACCACTGCACTGACGTGCAGTTCCCTACGAGATCTGGACGTAATCGGACAGGTTCCCCTGATGCTGCGCCCACTGGAACTTCAGGTCCCACTGCAGAGCCCGCATATGCCATCTGGCATGATCGACCAGCAGGATGCAGGAGGCCATGAGGCCCAGCAGCCTCAGGGTCATCCGTACCGAAACCCAGGATAGAGGCTGAAAGATCGGAATCATAGCCTGAATATCCTGGACTCGCCGTTCGGGAGGATAGGCCCGAAACTGCGTTGTGACCAGAACCGCTCCGATGAAAAGGAGCTGTGGAGAAGGAACCAGGTGCGACTTCGGCACATTGATGGAGAACCCCAGCGAGTGCAGGAGTCCGGCCGTAGTCTGGAGGTGGGAGACGACTGCCTGGGACGAGCCCGCCTTCAACAACCAGTCGTCGAGGTAGGGGAAGACTGGAACCCCTAACCGGCGCGGATGAGCTGCGACCACCGCCATCACTTTCGTGAACACCCGAGGGGCGCTGGTAAGGCCAAAGGGAAGCACGGTGAACTGAAAGTGCTCGAGGCCTACCGTGAACCGCAGGTAACGCCGGTGGGCCGGTAGGACGGGGATGTTAAATATGCGTCCTGCAAGTCCAACGCTACCATCCAGTCTCCGGGGTCGAGGGCAGTCAAGACCTGAGCTAGGGTGAGCATCTTGAACTTCTCCTTCCGGAGGAAGCGATTGACGTTCCGGAGGTCCAAGATAGGACGCATGTCCTCCTTGTCCTTTTTGGGCACCAGAAAGTAGTGGGAATAGCAACCACGCCGTACTTCTGGGGTCGGAACGCGCTCGATGGCCCCCTTGGCCAAGAGGGCCGCAACTTCCTGGCGAAGAAGTGCCAAATGGTCCCCCGACATGCAGTGGTGCTGGAGAGGCAGTCTCGAAGGGGAGGGAGTAGCCCCTTCGGACAATGTCCAAAACCCACCTGTCCGATGTGATGGTGCGCCAGTGGGGAAGGTGATGGCGGACCCTTCCTCCCACTGGCGTGCTGTGGACCGGAAAGGACGGACTAGGAGGGTTTGGAGGCCGCGGACGGGGCGGAGGTGGTGGCCTGACCCGCTCGCTGGTTACCTGACCCGCCTCGGTGGGAGCCACGTACTCGGCCGCGCGAAGACGCTTGCTGCGCGGGCCGGTGGCTGGGCAGTGGACGTGACTGGGCGCCCCTTCCGTGGCCACGAAAGGGGCGAAAAGCAGACGGCTGCGGAGGGCGCAAGGCGGAGAGGCCCAAGGACTTGGCCGTAGCCCGCGAGTCCCTAAAGCGCTCCAGCGCGCTGTCTGCCTTGTGGCCAAAAAGGCGGATACCATCAAAGGGCATGTCCATAAGGGTGTTTTGGACATCGCCCGAGAAACCAGTGGTCCTCAGCCAGGCGTGATGGCGAAGCGCCACTGTCGTAGCAAGCGATCTGCCTAGCGAGTCAGCGGTATCTAGACCACATCTGATGGTGAACTTCGCTGCGTCTCTCCCTTCCGCAACAGCACGGGAGAGAAGTGCCTGGACCTGCTCAGGACACTTGGCCAGCCCTTGCGCCACCTCCGAGTGAAGACGCCATTCGTGATCCATCATGCACCTGCGGCTGAGTTCGTCCGCGCTGGCGTTCAGGGAACCTGCCAGGTGTTGAACCATCAGGAATATGCCCTGATGTTCCAGCCATGTCCAGAGGCGCAGAGCCTCCTGACATAGGGTCCACGACCCCACCCCGCCCTGTTTGTTCCAATACCACATGGCGGTGGTGTTGTCTGTGAACACCTGCACTACCTTCCCTTTGACAGAGGGAAGGAATGCCTTGAGTGCAAGTCGGATCGCCCGGAGCTCCAGAATGTTGATATGGAGCCGGGACTCCGCCGGAGACCAGAGGCCTCTGATCTCCGCCTCTCCCATGTGACCGCCCCATCCCAGAAGGGACGCGTCCGTGACAACTGTGTGCTCTGGCTGGGGATGGGAGAGGGATCTGCCCATGACCCATTGCCGGTTCGAGAGCCACCACTGCAACTGTTTTGCAGTCCCCTCCGAGATCTGGACGTGATCAGACAGGTTGCCCTGGTGCTGCGCCCACTGGAACTTCAGGTCCCAGTGCAGAGCCCGCATATGCCATCTGGCATGATCGACCAGCAGGATGCAGGAGGCCATGAGGCCCAGCAGCCTCAGGGTCATCCGTACCAAAACCCAGGATAGAGGCTGAAAGATCGGAATCATAGCCTGAATATCCCGGACTCGCCGTTCGGGAGGATAGGCCCGAAACTGCGTCGTGTCCAGAACTGCCCCGATGAAAAGGAGCTGTGGAGAAGGAATCAGATGCGACTTCGGCACATTGATGGAGAACCCCAGCGAGTGCAGGAGTTCGGCCGTTGTCTGGAGGTGGGAGACGACTGCTTGGGACGAGCCCGCCTTCAGTAGCCAGTCGTCGAGGTAGGGGAAGACTGGAACCCCTGCCCGGCGCAGATGGGCTGCGACCACCGCCATCACTTTCGTGAACACCCGAGGGGCGCTGGTAAGGCCAAAAGGGAGCACGGTGAACTGAAAATGCTCGAGGCCTACCGTGAACCGCAGGTAACGCCGGTGGGCCGGCAGGACGGGGATGTGGAAATATGCGTCCTGCAAGTCCAACGCTACCATCCAGTTACCAGGGTCGAGAGCAGTCAAGACCTGAGCTAGGGTGAGCATCTTGAACTTCTCCTTCCGGAGGAAGCGATTGACGTTCCGGAGGTCCAAGATAGGACGCATGTCCTCCTTGTCCTTCTTGGGCACCAGAAAGTAGTGGGAGTAGCAACCACGTCCTACTTCTGGGGTCGGAACATGCTCGATGGCCCTCTTGGCCAAGAGGGCCGTAACTTCCTTCTGCAGAAGCACCAAGTGATCCCCTGACATGCGGTGGAATTGAGGTGGCATGGCTGGGGGTGGTCTCGAAGGGGAGGGAGTAGCCCCTTCGGACAATGTCCAAAACCCACCTGTCCGAGGTGATGGCACGCCAGTGGTGAAGGTGATGGCGGACCCTGCCCCCTACTGGCGTGCTGTGCACCTGAAAGGAAGGACTAGGAGGGCTTGGAGGCCGCGGACGGGGCGGGGTTGGTGGCCTGACCCGCACGCTGGTTGCCTGACCCACCACGGCGGGAGCCACGTCCTCGGCCACTCGAAGACGCTTGCTGCGCGGGCCGGTGGCTGGGCAGCGGACGTGACTGGGCGCCTCTTCCGTGGCCACGAAAGGGGCGAAAAGCAGAGGTTAGCGGAGGGCGCACAGCAGAAAGGCCCAGGGACTTGGCAGTAGCCCGTGAGTCCTTAAAACGCTCCAGCGCATGGTCTGCTTTGGTACCAAAAGACCGACTCCATCAAATGGCATGTCCATGAGTGTGTTTTGGACATCACCCGAGAAACCAGTTGTCCTCAGCCAGGCGTGGCGACGCAGCGCCACTGTCGTTGCAAGCGATCTGCCCAGCGAGTCAGCGGTATCAAGACCACAACGGATGGTGTACTTCGCCGCATCCCTTCCTTCCGCAATGGCGCGGGAAAGCAGTGTCTGGACCTCCTCAGGACACTGGGGCAAAGCGAGCGCCACCGAATCCCACAGAGAGTGGGAGTATCGGCCCAAAAGGCAAGCGGTGTTGACGGACCGCAAGCCAGCACTGGAGGAAGAAAAGGCCTTCTTCCCAAATTGATCCAGGCGTTTGGATTCCCTATCCGGAGGGGCGGTAGGGAAGGCGGTTTGGGAGGCAGAGGCTTGGACAACCAAGCTCTCGGGGGTGGGATGTTGAGAGAGAAACAAGGGGTCGCCCGGAGCAGGGCGATGGCGTCGGGCCACGTTCCTATCCACAGGAGCCCCTGTGGCGGGCTTGGACCAGGTGCCCAAAAGAACGTCAGAAAGTGCATCATTAAACGGCAGCAATGGCTCCGAGGAGGTAGCTGCCGGCTGAAGCACTTCCGTCAGGAGGTTAGTCCTGACAGCCACTGTAGGCAATTGGAGGTGTAAGGCTCCAGCTGCTCTACGCAACACCTTTGCGAAATTTGCTCCCTCCTCCGTAGCCACGGAAGGAGGAGACAGCATGCCAGTGACAGGGGAAGTGTCCAGACCAATGGCATCCCCAAGTTCCTCTGTCCAGTCCTGATCATAGTCACACTGCTGTGTGAGAAGGTCATCCGACCCCTCCCAGATCTCCTGGTCCTCCTCCGGTTGAAAATAAGGAGGAGGAGGGACGTCCGGGACCCAAGGTCTCATGGGCGCCGGAGCCGGCGTCGGGCGACGTCGGTCCGACGCCGCGTCCGGATCTGGAGAGAACCGGGGAACGACGCCGCCCGGAGCCCCGGGCGGCATCAGGAACGGCACCGGGGACATCGGCGTCGGCGGAGGCGTGGTTAGGTCAACCGGCGTCGATGGGGGTTGCGGTACCACCGGAGCCGGGATCGAGGCCGGGATCGAGGCCGGGGCCGAAGCCGGGGCTGGGAGCGAGGCTGGTGGGACAGGCGGCGCCGGGACCGGAGTCGTCGGCGGCGCCGGGGCAATCCCATTAGGGCCCGCTGGGCCCGAAGGCGCACCGGAGGGGCCTTGAGGACCGAAGAGGCGGGCCATGGCCGACAGGAATTCCTGTATCTCGGCCGGAGTCGCCCCCGAACCCGGGAAGGACGGGTAATGTGGGGGCGGCGCCACAGGCACATCCGGAGCCGCGGGGCGGAGACAGTGCCGACAGGGGCCTCAGCCGAGTCGCGAGACCGGCGAGGCGAAGTCTTAGAGCGATGGTGCTTCTTAGACTTTTTGTGCTTCGACTTACCCGAGGAGTGCGAAGACTTGGACTCCGATGACGGGCGAGGACTCCGCGACCGGCCCCTCGACCTCTCGCGTGACCGGTGCTTGGTGCGGAGCCAACTGCCGGACCTCGAGGAGCTTTCGAGACCGCTCTCGCAAAGCCTTCGGGTCCAAGGCCCGGCAGTCGGAGCACGACTTCGTGTCGTGGTCGCGGCCGAGACAGTAGAAACACTCTAAGTGCGGGTCTGTGATCGACATCATTCGACCACAGGCGTCGCATTGGCTTGAAGCCGGGCATCCCTACCGACACTGTGGAGCCGGGATGACTCGAAGAAAACAGTGAAAAATCACCAAAAAGTTAGTCAAAAAATGACTAGGGCACTGCTCTTCCCGGATCTGCGCTTACTGGCGCGGAAAAAAGAAGAGCTGACGTCAGCGCGCAGGGGCGGCGTCTAAGTACTGCCCGCGACGTCATCCCGGCGGTTTAGACGCCGACGACGGACGCGGAGCCGCACGACGCTGCCTACCGACGCGCAAGGGTACTGCTACGCAAAAACTTTCCGGATCCAGCCTGACGCCTGGGGATATTCTAAGGTAAGAAATCTGTCACTAACGTGTCTCTTTCAGATGCCATTTTTACATCCAAGGTGTGTAGAGCACGTTCTGCCACAGAATCTGGTTGAGGGAAGAACACAGGGAACTCAACAGATTGGTTAATATGAAAGGCAGAAATGACTTTAAGTAGGAACTTTGGGTTGGTTCGAAGAACCACTTTATTTTGGTGTGTTTGTAAAAAATGTTCTTCTATGGTTGTGCCTGAAGCTCACCCACTCTCCTCAGTGATGTGATAGCCATGAGAAAGGCTACCTTCCAAGTGAGAAATTGCAGTTCACACCTATGCAATGGTTCAAAAGGTGGACCCATTAGTCTGGTAAGGACAATATTCAGATTCCACACTGGAGCAGGTGGAAGTCTTGGGAGAATGATTCTTTTAAGTCCTTCCATAAATGCTTTAATAGCAGGCACTCTAAAAAGGGACAGATGTTGTCTGTTCTGTAGATATGCAGCTATTGCAGCGAGATGTAAGCGTATGGATGTGTACGCTAAATTGCTACGCTGTAGATGTAATAGATAGCAAATGATGTTTTGTATTGAAGCATCAAGTGGGTTGATATGATTATTACAGTATATCACAAACCTGTTCCATTTTGCTGCATAGCATGCTCTTGTGGTAGGGCGCCTAGCCTCTTTGATGATATTCATGCAGTCTGGCGGAAGATTGAGGTAGCCAAAATCTAAGATTTCAGATGCCAGATCGCAAGGTTGAGATGACTGGGATCTGGATGTCTTATGTCTCCATGGCTCTGAGTGAGGAGATTGGGAGTAAGATGTAGTTTTTGGTGAGGAACTACTGATAACTCCAACAGGGTTGTGAACCAGGGTTGACGGGCCCATGTGGGAGCAACTAGGATTAGTGTCAAGGAGTGCTGTTTGAGCTTCCGAACCACTAATGGAATGAGTGGGAGAGGCGGAAAAGCGTAGGCAAATATCTTTGACCAATTCATCCATAGTGCATTGCCTTTGGACAATGGGTGTGGATACCTGGATACGAAGTTTGGGCATTTTGCGTTTAGCTGTGTGACGAACAGATCTATCTCTGGGAAGCCCCACATTTGAAAGAATGGGAGGAGAACCTGAGGGTGGTGTTCCCATTCGTGGATCTGGTGTCATTGACGACTGAGCAGATCTGCAATCTGGTTGTTTACTCCTGGAAGGTGTTCTGCAAGGAGATACATTTTGTGACTTATCGCCCATCTCCAGATGGATTGAGCTAGTTGTGACAGCTGGAGAGAGTGTGTCCCTCCCTGTTTTTGTATGTAGTACATTGCTGTCATGTTGTCTGTACGTATTAGGACAGCTTTGCCTACTAGATGAAGTTGAAACGCTTTGAGAGCTAGAAAAATCGCTAGCAGCTCTAGATGGTTTATGTGGAGCTGCTTTTGTTGCAGAGTCCACATGCCCTGAATGGTATGTTTTTGGAGACGAGCTCCCCAGCCAGTGAGCGATGCATCTGTTGTTAGTACTATGTGTGGAACTGGGTCGATGAAGGGCCGCCCTTTTAAAAGGTTTTGTGTATTCCACCACTGCAGAGAGCGATGGGCGCGGCCGTCCACCAACACCAGATCTGATAACCGACCCTGAGCCTGGTTCCATTGACGTGCTAAACATTCTTGGAGAGGACGCATTTGAAGTCTTGCGTAAGACACCATCATTCCTAGTAATTGCATGAACACTCGAGCTGTTAATGAGTGTTGGGGCCGAAACAGAGATTAGAGTCTGCATGTTGCGGATTCTGGCTGGGTTGGGACATGCTAGAGCTTTGAGTGTTTATTGTGGCTCCTAGATACTCCTGTATGTTGGATGGTTGTAGATGAGACTTGGGTCAGGTTTACGGTGAACCCAAGTTCGTGGAGTAGTTGCACTGTTTCTTGAGTGTGTCATAGGCAGCTTTGTTGCGAGCTGGCTTTTATGAGCCAGTCGTCTAGGTATGGGAAAACGTTAATTTGTTGTCTCCGTAGACGAGCTGCGACTACTGCCAAGCACTTTTTGAAATCCCTGGGTGCGGTAGTTACTCTGAATGGGAGGACCTTGAATTGTTAATGCTGACCCTCTACCACAAACCTGAGGTATTTGCGGTGAGCAGGGTGTATGGGAATATGGAAATAGGCGTCCTTCAAGTCCAGAGTGGATAAAAAGTCGCCTTGTTAAAGTAGTGGGAGCAATTGCTGAAGTGTGACCATGTGAAAATGGTCTGACTGAATGTATAGATTTAATTCTCTGAAGACTAGTATCGGCCTGAGCGAACCATCTTTTTTGGGAATTAAGAAGTACAGGGAGTACACCCCGGACCCTTGGTATTGTAAGGGGACTAGCTCTATAGCATGTTTTTCTAACAAAGAGAGAACCTCCTGTCTGAGGAGGGTGATATGTTCTTGTGACATTGTATGTGTTCTTGGAGGAATGTTTGAGGGAATGTTTGTAAGCTCCAGGCAGTAACCATATTGGATAATTTGTAGTACCCACTTGTCTGAGGTGATTGAATTCCAGACAGGTAGGAATTGAGAGAGACGTCCACCGACAGGAGTGGATTGATCGGGGGTACTTGAAGGAAGTCACTGTTTGTTTGCAGGGGAAGTGCGTGTGGAGTTGCCTCTGCCTCTTCCCTTTCCGTTATTTCCTCTAAAACCTCTTCGAAAATAGCCTCTTGATGAGGGTGATTGGTTATTCCCGTTGTTAGAGGTGGAGGGAGTTTCTGTGGATACAGTCTTGGAACCACCCCTGTAAAAGGAGCGAAGAAAGGAACCCCTATTTGTAGATGACTGCAAAGCTCCCATGGACTTTGCGACCTCTGTGTCTTTTTTCATTTTCTACAGCGAGGTATCAACTGCTGGGTCAAAGATGTTCTTTATCAAATGGTTGATTGAGAATGGAGGTTTGCACCTCAGGCTTGAATCCTGTGATTCTCAACCAAGCATGCCTGCGTAGCAGTACGCTAGTGTTTACTACACGAGCTGCCGTGTCTGCTGCGTCTAGGGAACATCTGATGTAAGTATTAGTAACGAGTTTGCCTTTCTGGATAAGATCATTAGCCCTAGCTGTGAGAAAGTGCCATCTTTCTTGCATGGTGTGCCCCCCACTTTTTTGCTGAATTGCTGATGTACTTTGACTGAGTGTGCCCTGGGCTCCTGCCAATCAGGTGCCCAGGGCCTGTGTTCCTTCCCTAAAACTGCATTACAGCCTAAACCCAATTGGCACCTCTGGCCACATGTCAGCCCCTGGTAAGTGGTACCCTAGGTACCCAGGGCATTGTGACCAGAGAAGGCCCCTAAGGGCTGCAGCACTTATTGTGCCACCCTTAGAGGCCCTGTACCCTGACACACACACCCTGCCTTTGCAGGCTGAGTGTCTTGGTGGAGAACTAAACAGAGAGTCGACATGGCACACATCCCTGTGTGCCATGCCCACAAACACACTGCCCTGGCATACCTCAGTCACCCCTCTAGCTGGGTGCACTATGCCAGTGGTGTGGGCACAGGTGCATGAGCCCTGTGCCCCTACAGTACCCAGGGCCATTCTTGGGCACTGTAAGTGCAGTGATGCCATTAAGAGTATATGGTGCTGGGAGGTCGTCATTACGAACTCCACAGCACCATAATGGCTACACTGAAGACTGAGAAGTTTGGTATCAAACTTCTCAGCACATTAAACCCACACTGATGCCAGTGTGGGATTTAATGTAAAATGCACGACAGAGGGCAACTTAGAGTTGCCCCCTGAACCTAACCTACAATCCACGTCTTGTCTGAGGGGCTGCCTAGGCTGCCACCCAGCAGACATGTTGCTGCCTTTGTGAGCTTCCCCAGACCACTTGCTGTACTTGCAACTGGTCCCCACTGGTTCCAGCCCCCACTCTGGCGGGAAAACCAAGGGAGGAAAGGGGGTGTGCCAGCCTCTGCCAACCCCACCCCTCAGGTGGGGGAGGCGAGGTGAAGCACATCTCCGGGCTTTTGCCATCTTGAAGATGGGGAGCCCTACCCAATCAGGACTAGGCTCCTGCCCCCCTCCCACTGGAGAGTGGCAGGATAGGGGGTTTACCCACCCCAGGGAAGGGACCCATTGGTCCCTGCCCTTTACCTACCTGTAACGCCCCTAAATCTGGTATTTAGGGGCACCCTGAACCTTCCTTCGTTAGATCCAGATTCCGAAACAAGAAAGAAGATCAAGAAACAAGAAGACCTGCTGTGCAGCTGCTAACGAGAGGAAGACACCAACTGATTTGGCCCCAGCCCTACTGGCCTGTCGACCCTCGAACCTGCTCCTGCTAAACCCCGGCGTCTCCAGTGGTCAGCAACCTCAAGAACCCCGGAGGACCTGACTGCCTTGTGACTCTAACTACCTGGGACTCCGACGAGCAGTGGTACTGCCCAAAAGCAAGTGACCTACCCCTGGTGCCAGCCAGGAACCGCAAATCCAGCACACTCTGCACCCGCCTGAGTGGACAAAGACCACGAGGACGTCCCCCCGGCGACTGTGACCCAGAATCCAGCACCCAAGGACCCTCCTCGACGATCCTGACGACACCTGCAGCCTCAGAACCTGGGCCCCCTCCAACCGCGACCAGCCGAGGGTAAGTTTTCCGACGCCTAAAGACACCCCTGCACCAGACGCCCCACTGCCTCCTGTGCCCAACTCCTGGGTGCCTACCCTTCCTACAGCTTCCCAACTTACCTCTCGAAGTGGTGGTCGCACCTGAAGAATCACCGTCCCCGAGCTTGCAGCCTTTGTTCGTCACGCAGCTTTCCCATTGAAAACCATTGGGCGCCCGACGGCCCAAAAGCCCACTGCACCCGGCCGCCCCAGTGCCGCAGAGGGTGCACCCACTACCCTGTTCGACTTCCCCACTTGCTTTGAGTAAGTGACCAGGAGCTTTGCTCCCACAGCCGAGTGGCCTACCTGCAGCCACCAACCCAAGGCCCCCTGCCATAGGATAACATTGGGCCTACTCACTCTGCACCCGGCCGCCCCTGTGCCGCTGAGGGTGTAACAACTGTACTTACCTGACCCTGGGGGACCCCTGAGCCTATGCCCAGAACCTTAACTCTGCCAGTCGAGTACTTACCCGAAAGCCGATAACTCACTTTTCTTCCATAGGGTAACATTGACTGGTTTCACTTGGAAATACTTCTAAGTGTGGAGTTTTGAAACTTTAAAATATTCATCAAAAATCAGCCGAATTACGAAAACGAATTTACTCACCTGTTATCAGGAGAGATCCCAGTGCTGGATCTTGGTGCCCAGCACTGACCCTGAAAAGTAATCATAACTGTACTTACCGGTAACTTGAATTTCCTTCCATAGGATAACATTGCCTGGTTTTTGCTGAAAAAGGTTCTAAGTGTCGATTTTGCAAACTTACAAATATTTGTTAAAAATCGCCTGTGTGACAAACGCATTCTTTCAATTGTTTACAGGAGATGCACCAGTGCTGGATCCAGGATCCAACACTGAGTAAGAAAAAGTAACGATCACACTGCTTACCTGCTAAGTGAATTTCTTCCCATAGGATAACATTGGTGATTCTATGTGAAAAAGTTTCTAAGTGCCAACTTTTAAAATACAATAATATTCCTTAAAAATCACAACTGTAACCAAAATGTTTTTACTCAACTGTTTACAGGAGATGTCCCAGGACTGAATCTAGGATCCAGTCCTGTGGTAAGAAAAGTAATCCCAAAAGTAATCTATTGCATTTAACTAGAAATTCCCATTGAGCTCCATGTTATATTGTGTTTGAAATTGTGTTGCCTATTGCAACAACTGTAACCATTGCATTCAAAAGTCTATTGCCTATTGAAAGTATTTATCTAAAGCATCTCATTCTGAGAAAGTATATTTCGATACCTATTGTTGGTTCTAAAATAAAACAAGCATATATTTTTATATACAAACCATTGGCCTAGAGTTCACTTCTTGAGTGTGTGAGACCATTTGCTGACTGAGTGTGTACAACAAATGCTTTACACTGTCCTCTGATACTGCCTTACTGCTCGACCAAGCTACCACTTTAGAGAGTAAGGTTATATCTAACTTTAGCCTCTGCCAAACCTCTGGGGACTGTGGACTCTGTGCACACTGAACCTTACTTTGGTTCAGTATATACAGAGCCACTTTCTTACACTAGCCTTATGCTCGTCAGGGAGAAATTGCAGGAGCTTTTCTAGCTCATCGTAATGAGTCCTATCGTACCGGGCCAACAAAGCTTGTGTATTAGCAACACGCCAATGATTGACCGCTTGGGAAGCTACTCTTTTGCCCGAGGCATCTATTAGCTTGGACTCCTTGTCAGGAGGAGGGGTCTCACCTGTGGACTGTGAGTTAGCTCTCTTACGTGCGTTGGAAACCACAAGAGAGTCTAAGTGCAACTGACCTTTGATGTAAGTGGGGTCAATAGGTGCAGGTTTATACTTTTTCTCCACCCTAGGTGTAATTATTCTTGCCCTCACAGGGTCTTTGAATATTTGATCTGCATGCTTTCACATCCCTTTGGCAGTGCATGAGTGTTTTTTTTAGTGGAATTTAGGGTCTCAAATAGAAAGTCCTCTTCTAATGGTTCCTAATGTAGCTCCACCCCGTGATATTGAGCAGCTCTCTTAAGTAGCTCAATATATCCTATGTTATCATCAGGTGGCGAGGGTCTGGATCAATATAGATCAGGGTCATTATCCATGTTTGGGTCAGTGTGATAATCCTCCCAGGGGTCAATGTCCTGTGGCCTATCTTGATCCTCATCCCCGACATCCTGTGGGTCAGGTGATAGTGGTGGTGAATTTGTGGGTGTATGTGACAGGGTAGTGTTGGCAGAGGCTGAACAGGAGAATAACCCAGACTGGTGGTCTGCAATGCCTCTATCACCCCCTCTTATCTCCTCGAAACAGGACGAGTGGAGCACCATGAACGTAAACGGTGTGGACGAACAGAGCGGCTCCTTTAATTGGGGAGGTCTTGATGACGGGACTCCACCCCCTCCCCCTGACGTCACGGGATTCCCAGCAATAAGGGACGAGGATACACCCACGGAAGTGTGCTTCGCCACCGGAGAGGAAGAAGGATTAGTTACTTACCTGTAATCCTAGTTCTCTTCCAGGGGTATACTCATCAAAGTCATAAGCACTGAATTATCCCCGCCCATCTGCGGGATCCCGGAGCATATAGAAATATACATATATATATATGAGTATGTTGGGGGATCACAAGTGCATAGCACTTCCGCGACATACATATATACATGTATATAAATACATAAATATGCAGCCTAACAAATTCCAATAAGGCAAAATGCCAAAATTACAAAGGTTTTCCCTGTACAGACAATCTCCTATATACACTCTGTAATAGAGAACATACACTGTAATAGTGTTATGCAAGAAAAACCTTTATTTTCAGAGAAGAAAACATGTAATAGCAGGCAGTTGGCCCATAGGCTGCATAGCTGAATAAATATCACCGTACAGTAAAACACTGGCACCTTGCCTTTAAGGCTTCCAAGAACTTGGACACTTTGCCTTTAAGGCCTCCAGGAGACCCTCTGCTCCCATCATGCACCACAGGTGACAGTTAGGTCAGTTCTTTTTGCACGGTGTACTAACTTGTAACAATTACTAAAAATGCTCGTCCGGGGAGGCGGGAGGTTGCTTATGACTTTGATGAGTATACCCCTGGAAGAGAACTAGGATTACAGGTAAGTAACTAATCCTTCTCTTCCAGGGGATACTCATCAATAGTCATAAGCACTGAATAGAGTAGCAAGCCCATACCCACTACCTCGCGGACGAGCAAATAGTATTAAAAAACAGATCATCTTAACATGACATTAAGCAAATAAATTCCTCAGTGAGGCTTGTCCCACTTGGGCATCCTCCTGAGCATCTGAATCTAAACAGTAATGGCGAGAGAAAGTATGAACAGACCGCCATGTAGCTGCTTTGCAGATTTCTGCTATAGGGACGTTCCTGAGGAGGGCCGTAGTAGAGGCCTTTCCTCTGGTTGAATGCGCTTTAGGCCTTCCCTGAAGAGACTTATTAGCTAATTGATAGGCTAGAGATATGCAGGAGACTATCCATCTTGAAATAGACCTTTTAGAGGATGCCAATCCTGTATTAATGGGGCCGTAGTTGACAAACAAGCGGTCCGTCTTTCTTATTACCTTGGTCTTATCCAGATAAAACTTCAACACCCTCTTAAGGTCTAACGAGTGTAAGGCCCTTTCAGGAGGTGTAGAAGGATTAGAGAAGAAGGTAGGCAAAGTGATAACCTGATTAATGTGGAAATCTGAAACCACTTTTGGCAGAAAACTTGGATGAGTTCTGAGAACTACCCTATTTGAGTGAAAAACAGTGTAGGGTTCCTTACAACATAATGCTTGTATCTCGCTGACTCTACGAGCCGACGTGATAGCAACCAAAAAAGCCACTTTCCAAGACAAGTGCTGCAAAGAGGACTTGTGTATTGGTTCAAAGGTGCGCCCATCAGTTTGGTAAGGACCACATTGAGCTCCCAAGGAGGAGAAGGGGCTCGTACTGGTGGGTATACCTTTTTAACCCTTCAAGAAAATCTTTCACCACTGGCATTTTGAAAAAGAAACCTGTGAAGGTGATTTTCTATATGCCGTTATTGCTGCTAAGTGTACCTTGATAGATGTAAACTGCAGGCCCGACTTAGCCAGGTGTAAGAGATACGGCAAAATGACCTGTTCCTGCCCTCTAACTGGGTCATGACCATTATTCAAACACCATAAGTAAAAACGTTTCCACTTGAAAGCGTAGGAAACCCTGGTAGAAGGTCTTTTCGCTTCCTTAAGTATGTTCATACAGTCCGCTGGCAAGTCTAAGTGACCATACTGCAAGACTTCAGGAGCCATGCTGTCAGCCTGAGGGAAGGAAGGTTGGGGTGAAACACTCTCCCCTGGCTCTTGGATAGTAGGTCCGGACGACAAGGCAATCTCTGTTGCGGAACTTCGGAAAGTTGTAGAAGATCCGGATACCACCACTGGCGTGGCCACTCCGGAGCGATCAGAATCATCCTGGAGTTGGACTTGTAGAACTTCGTGATCACTGCTGGAATGAGAGGCAGTGGAGGAAAAGCATAGAGTAAGCTCTGAGACCATTTTATCAACAGAGCATTCCCGCTTGAACCTGGTTGGTGATACCTGGATGCGTAGACGGGGCATTTGGCGTTTGTTGCATCTGCGAACAAGTCTATGTCCGGCACACCCCATCTTTGAAAGATATCCTGAGCCACTTCGGTGTTTAGCACCCAGTCGTGCGCTTCTACGAACTCTCTGCTTAGGAAGTCCGCCTGTACATTTAGGACGCCCGGCACATGGACAGCGGTGAGATGCCGTGCCAGAAGCCACCTCCAAATGGCTTGTGCCTCCTGAGACAGAATTCTGGACCTGGTGCCTCCCTGCTTGTTCAGATAAAACATCGTCGTGGTGTTGTCTGTCTGAATCAAGAGGGAGTTGGACTGAAGAGAAGGAAAGAAGGATTTTAGGGCTAGTTGGACAGCCCTCAACTCCAGAAAATTGATATGGTATCCCTTTTCTTTGTCCGACCATAGCCCTTGCACTTGAAGGTGATTCATATGAGAGCCCCAACCTTGCAGGGAGGCGTCTGTCACTATAGTTTGAGTCGGAGTCTCTTGATGGAAGGGAACACCTTTCATTAGATGTGATCGCCTTGTCCACCACACAATGGAGTCCCTGGCAGACTGGGGTAGAGTGATCCGATCCTCCCAGCTGCCCGAAGCTTGCACCCACTGGTCCTCCAGAGCTTGCTGCAGGGGACGCATGTGCAATCTGGCATTGGGAACTATGAAGATGCATGAAGCCATCGAACCCAGGAGAGAGGACACTTGTCGGACTGTTGGGTGGCGAATCCGCAGGGAGTTCTCTGCATTTGATCCTGATTGATGAAAACCTCTCCGCCGAAGGACACACGCTTGCTTCCGCGGTGTCCAGCGACGACCCTAGGTAGTGAATGTTCTGGGTCGGATTGAGAATCGATTTTTGAAATTGACTCGTAGACCCAACTTGTTCATTAACTGGAGACTGTAGGAGAGATGAGACTGAAGCAGGGAAGGAGTTGCACTCTTCAGAAGCCAGTCGTCCAGATACGGGTAAACAAATATTTTGTGTCTGCGGAGAAAAGCTGCCACCACTGCCATGCACTTTGAAAAAGTCCGTGGGGCTGACTTCAGTCCGAAAGGTAGGACTCGGAACTGGAAGTGACGTAGAGCAACCTGAAAACGGAGAAATTTTCGATGTTTTCTGGACACTGGAATGTGGAAATAAGCGTCCTGCAGATCTATGGAGCACATCCAGTCTCCTTGATGTAGATGGGGAAAGATCTGGTGAAGGGCAAGCATTCGAAATTTCTCTTTGCGGATGTATTTGTTCAAGATGCGCAAGTCCAGAATTGGTCTGAATTCTACTGTCGGACCTTTTTTTCTGACCAGGAAATATCGGAGTATATTCCCTGGCGCCTCTGATGAACAGGGACGTATTCTATGGCTTTTTCTGTAGAAGACCGTTTACCTCCTCGTGTAAAATGTGATGACACAAGCGGACTCGTCCTTCTGGAGGAACCGAAGGAGGTGGGATCTTGAACCGTAGCAAGTATCCATCTTGAACAATGTTCAACACCCATTTGTCGATGGTTATGTTTCTCCACTCCTCCAGATGTAATGCGATACTTCCTCCTACCGGAGTGGAACACGTGTCTAGAGGAAGCACTCCCTCATTGTTTTGATGGTTGCTTTGAGGTAGAGGCCTGCTGTCTATTGGTCCCTCTTCCTCTTCCTGGTCTCCGTTGGTGGAAGTGAGACCTCTGCTGCTGCTGACCCTGAGCCGACCATTGAGGGGTTTGAACCCTCTGTTGGAACGGGCGTTTATCATAGGGACGGGAGCGCCTACGGAATTCCTTCCGTTTTCGAGACCCACAGCTTTCACCGTGTCCAGCTCTGCTTTCATCTTTGCCATTTCTTCGTCCGCATGCGGCCCGAAAAGAGAAGACCCGTTGAAAGGCAGGTTGGTTATCTTCCGCTGGACATCGGGTTTGAGGCCAGTCAAGCGTAACCAAGCAGAACGCCTCGAACAGATACCATGGGAGTATCCGTGGGCAGCCAGATCAGATGAGTCAGCGGAAGCACTAATCACCTGATTAGCCACTAGACCTCCCTCTTGTAGAATTTCTCTAAAGTCTTGCTGGTCCTCTTTTGGGAGTTTGTCTGTAAAGCGTCCCAGTGAATCCCACAAGGATCTATCATACCTCCCCAGCAGAGCGGAGGAACTGGAGACCTTCATGATAGAAGCTGAAGTGTTGCACATCCTTCTACCTAAAGAATCCATCAGTTTACTATCCTTATCCGGAGGCGCTGAGGAGGAAGACATAGCTGAGTGCGTCTTTCTAGCCGCCGCCACAATGATGGAATCCGGAGGAGGATCCGATCTAAGGAACAACGGATCTTGGTCCGGAGCCTTGTACTTTGGCTATTCGGGAAGGAACAGCTCCCACCGTTGCCGGTGTCAAAAAAGTTTGCATAGCAGGTTCGAGAAGGCCTGGGACAAGAGGAAGCAAAGGCCGAGTTGAGGAGCGATGATGAAGAGTCTCAAAAATCACTGAGGAGGTAAGTCGGGACATACATAGAAATGTTCAGCTTATTCGCTCCTCTACAGAGAACTTCACTAAAAGTGCTGAGGTCATCGATTGGAGAAACTCTTGACGGAGGTGTAGCTGTCAAAGTTGGAGAATAGTCTCTGATAGAGGACCTGGTGGAAGAAGACCGGGTGGGAGACCTATGCCGCCTTCTCTTCGGAGAAGAATGATAAGAGCGAGATCTGTCCCTTGATCTAGCATGGAGAGCATGTGAAGATCGTGATCTGCTTGGAGTCCTCCTTCTGGAAGAAAACACAGTCGGTGATCTTGATCTTCTAGGCGTTTTAGGGGATGGAGAATCCCTGGACAAGCGTGAAGGAGAATAGGTACGGGAAAAATCAGACCCCGGGCTACTGAGGGCCCTAGGCTTCCTGCGCCGTGCATCTTCACCAACCACCGGAGAGCCTTCCGGGGAGATCTGGACAATATGCAGTCCTGGAGAAGATCCCGATTTTGACGATAGAGATGCAGCTCTAACCTCATCCGAGGCAACAGCAGGCTCTTTAGCTCTCGACGTCGAGCGCCTCAACGTCGACCTTTGTTTTTCCCTCGACGTCGACTTCTCCCTTGACGTGGGATGATGTCTAGGAGGAGTTAAGGACTTCGCTGCCCTCGACGGCGACCTCACCTCCCTCAAAGGTGTCCTCGGCGTCGACCGTCTACTCAGGGACTTCGACGTCGAACGCACTCGCCTCCTCGACGTCAACTAGCCTCGCCGTCTTCGACGCCGACTGGTCTCGCGGCACCCTTGCCGTCGGCAAACTTCTCGGCCGTCGACCTACGGGAGGTGACGGAGAGTGCCTTGACGTCGACGGATGTCTCGGCGTCGATGGATGTTTTGACGTCGATCGGTCTTTGCCATGGCTATACCTCGAGCCCGAGGTAGCATGCTTCGACGTCAATACCTTTCTCGACGACGGAGACTCACGCCGTCTCGACGTCGGAGATTGTGTCGGTCGCTTCTTCGACGGCGGCAACGATGTCGACGGTGAACAGTCCGGAATCTGCCGTTTCCTTGATGTTGAAGAGGCAGAATGATGCTGGCGTCGATGTTCTTGAAGAGAGGAGGGCTCTTGACACGCAAGGCCACTTCCCAGCCGGGTTTTCCTCTCTCGATCACAGCCTGAAGGCGAATCCTCTCCCTGTCGCGAAGAGTCCTCGTAGAAAACTTACTACAATGGTAACAAGTGTCAGGCTTGTGACTGGAAGGAAGACAGGCGATACACACAGAGTGTGGATCAGAGATGGCCATCTTCTTTCCACAGGATGGACATTTTCGAAAAAGAGCTGGCATTCTGACAGAAAAGTTTGAAATTTTGTCAGAGAATGATAATAAAACACTGCCAGCACAGGAAAATCGCAAAAAACCAAAAAGAAAACAATTCCTGACAGAAAAGTCAGAAAAACTGTCGAGCTCAAGCTCCAGGACCCTCATTGAAGGAGCCGGAAAAAGAACTGACCTAACTGTCACCTGTGGTGCATGATGGGAGCAGAGGGTCTCCTGGAGGCCTTAAAGGCAAAGTGTCCAAGTTCTTGGAAGCCTTAAAGGCAAGGTGCCAGTGTTTTACTGTACGGTGATATTTATTCAGCTATGCAGCCTATGGGCCAACTGCCTGCTATTACATGTTTTCTTCTCTGAAAATAAAGGTTTTTCTTGCATAACACTATTACAGTGTATGTTCTCTATTACAGAGTGTATATAGGAGATTGTCTGTACAGGGAAAACCTTTGTAATTTTGGCATTTTGCCTTATTGGAATTTGTTAGGCTGCATATTTATGTATTTATATACATGTATATATGTATGTCGCGGAAGTGCTATGCACTTGTGATCCCCCAACATACTCATATATATATGTATATTTCTATATGCTCCGGGATCCCGCAGATGGGCGGGGATAATTCAGTGCTTATGACTATTGATGAGTATCCCCTGGAAGAGAAGGAGTTGTTCCAGGAGAGACCGAGAGCGACGGGAAGAAGTAGAGCGGAGGACGAGAGACGGCAGTGGACCCCGAGGACTACAGGATACGCCTGGAGGCCAACGACACCACGCTTCGCCGAGCCACGCTCCTGGAGGAGCGTGGCTAAACCAGGTACGAGACCGGTTTACAGGGTGGTTTGGGAGGAGGGACTCCCCCAACTAGACAGGGAATAGGGAAAATAGCCGTTCCCGCTTGCACCTTGCCCCTTCACTATCACCTGCGCCGACATTAGGACTTCACGGGTTGCTTGAAGGTGTCCCCCTCACTACCCTACCCTTGACAACGTTCCGGACCGGAACCCTCACACGAGTGTTCTTTTCTTCCTCCCCCCCCCCCCCCCCCGAGTTTCAACCCTTCGCCACGAGCCCCCACATCACTCACCACGGAGAAGACATATCGCCAGAGACCGGGGCACCGGGAGGAGGAACGGACCAGGCCGGAAAGACTCCGATCAGGAGGACAACACTCCGAAGCAGCAACACATAGCCCGGATAGACTCACTCTCACCCAAAGACGTGTATTTGGAAAAATAAAAGCTTCTATACCGAGACCTGGCCTCAGACCCGTTATTGCGACCCCGCCACAGTGTAATAAGTAAGTTGGGATCAGTAGGGGAAGGAGGTGGAATGTAAGGTGGAATGAAACCATCTATGCGAACTTCCGAAAATGTTTAAAAACGTGGTTATTCAATCAATAGTCTCTTTTCTACTCTGTTCATGTCAGGCGGCGCCGGGAAACCTCTGGGTAGCTGTGCGCCTTATAAAATTAAATAACAATAAGGTGGAGAAGGGTTAGTATCCACACTTTTCCTTTTGAGGGGAATGTGGTAATCCTCTAGCTGGTCTATTTTCCGTTTTTTTGGAAGAGTGGCATGGATATGGCCTGTTTCTGGGTTGATCACCAGCTTTTTCTGCTTCAGACCCGACGGCGGGGCATCGGGCCGAGGCTCTTTAGGTGGAGTGTCTTTGTCCTTACTCGCCGGTTTTGGCGTCGAAGGTTTCGGTTCCGAAGCTTTCGGTGCCGAAGGTGGATCTTTCGATCCCGAAGGAATTGGCACTGAGAGATGTTTCGGTATGGCTTTCGGTGCCGATGGTGTTGGTTGGGCACCGATATGGGGCCAACTCGAGCCAGAGCCGGAAGGCTTTTCTTATTGTTTCGGTGCTGGGCCCGGGGGCGGGGCGTCCAAAACTATTTGTCGGTGCCGACCTTGGCCCGAAGGCAGAGGAGGGACCGGAGCCTTTTTCTTTGTTTGTTGAGGGGCCAATGGGGTATCTTTACTCACGGTACGTTGCGCCGGAGTAACCTGCTCCTCTTCTTCCATGTTGGAGTCGGCTTCGGACACGGAGATATGTTGTTCTTCTTCCTTGGCTCCTTGAGCGTGATGTTCTCTATCGGAATCTTCACTGAGGATGTCCGGTGCGGAGCCGCTTTGATTTTGCATCTCATGACGTCAAGCCCGACGGTCACGAAGCGTCTTTTTGATCGAAACGATGGGCACGCGTCGGAGTCTTTCTCGTCGTGTTCTGGGGACAGGCAGAGGTTGCACACTTCGTGCAAATCGGTGCGTGGAAATTTAGCACGACACCCGGGGCAGAGTTTGAAAGGAGTCCGTTACATCAACTGCTAGCGGTGTCGGTGCGGGTAGGCACGACGGCCCGCCACGAGTTTTCCGATCGAAGTTGTCTTGAGTCTAGATGAAACGCGAAGAATGGGAAACCACGTTTGATAACAATACCGTCGAGGGTAGTGGATTGCGCATCGAAGGGGTCTGAGAAACAGTGTCGAACCGGAGCGCAGCCATACACATCCGAACCCGATGGCGGAAAAAAACAATCTAAGGATGGAGTCGATGCCCATGCGCACTATCACCGAAAGGAGGAGTCACCTACCTCGTGACTGGAAAGACTTCTTCAAAGAAAAACAAAGTGCAAACATCCGGACCCAACATCAGATGGCGAGCTATGCACAGCATGTGATCTACAGCTCACATGCCTCAAACATAGGGTTATTGGTTCAAAGGTAAGTATTCGGTTGTGGGAGTTGGTATTCTGGGGTTAGACTCAGGGGTCCCCCAGGGTCAAGGATGCACTCTTGTTACACCCTCAGCGGCACGAGGGTGGCCGGGTGCAGAGTGCTGAGGCCCAATGTTATCCAACGGGGGATAGGGGGCCATCGGTTGGTGGCTGCTGATGAGCAGGCCACAGGGTTGTGGGAGCAAAGCTCCTGGACTTAAGCTCAGGGCAAATGGGGGTTCAAGCCAGCCCAAAAGGTGCACCCTCAGCGGCACTGGGGCGGCCGGGTGCAGAGTGCTGTTTTGGCGCCGGGCGCCCTGTAGCTTTCAATGGGAAGTCTACGGTTTGCAAACACACTGGAGGCTCGGGACGAAGGTCTTCTGGGTGCGACCACCACTTGGAGAGGTAAGTTGGGATGCTGGGGGTTGGTTAGGCACCGTCGGTTGGGCCACCCAAGGCCGTGGGGCGTCTGGTGCAGGGGTGCCTTTTAGGATAAGATCTTATCAGCTCCTGGTCGCGGTTGGGGGACCTTCCAGTTTGAGGCTGCAGGCGTCGGCTAGAGGCTTGAGGCAGGTCAGGGGTCACCGGATCTCGGGGAGACCTCCTCTTGGTGTTGGGCCACTCGAACTCGAACTCGGGCCTTGGGCAACGGGTGCAGACTCTCGGATCCTGCTGGAGTCTGTTGGTGAACAAATCCGGAGACAGAGTCTTTTCTTTTGAAGGCAGGGCAGACCTCAGGGTTCTTGAGGCTGCTGGCTGCAGGATACACCGGGGTTTCATTTCTGCAGGTTCGAGGTGGGTACAGGCCGGTAGGGCTGGGACCAAGACAGTAGGCGTCCTCCTCTTGTTAGCTTCGGCATGGCTGTCCGGTCCTTCTTTTCTTCTTCTGGTTTCTTGTCTGAGGAAGCAAGGTTCGGGGTGCCCACTAAATACTAGATTTAGGGGTGTTCCAGGTAAGTAAAGGTTGGGACCAATGGGTCCCACCCTTGGGGTGGGTACACCTCCTATCATGCCACCCTCCAGTGGGAGGGTGGCAGATGCCTCACTCTGGTTGGCTGTGTCTCCCCAGCTGCAAGAAGGCGGGGACTGAGAGTTGTGCTTCATCTCGCCTCCCCCACCTGAGGGGTGGAGTTGGCAGAGGTGGGCACACCTCTCTTCATCACTTGTTTTTCCCGCCGGTTCTTCCGCCCAAAGTGGGGGTCAGAGTCAGTGGGGACCAGTTGCTGAAAGCAGCAAGTGGCCTGGGGAAGCTCACAAAGGTGGCAAGCCTTTAAAGCTTCCCCTTTGTGGAACCTGCCCATCCGGGGGGAGGGGGCTTGGCACCTCGTCCCAAGATGTGCATTGTTTCAGGCCCCTGAGAGCAGCAGGCTCTCGACCCAGGGGTCCAGAAACATGTCTGGTGGTGGCAGCTGAAAGCAGCCACTCAGCCTGGACACTAGTGGTAGGTTAGTGTTCAGGGGGCATCTCTAAGATGCCCTTTGTGTGCATTTTCCATTAAATCCCACACTGACATCAGTGTGGGTTTAATATGCTGAAAAGTTTAATACCAAACTTCTCAGTTTTCAGTGCAGCCATTATGGTGCTGTGGAGTTCTGAATGACAAACTCCCAGCACCATATACTCTTAATGGCAGCACTGCACTTAAAATGGCTAAAAGTGGGGGTAACCATGAAAACAGATCCTACTATCCTACACCATACAAATCTGCTAAGTAATTTTTTTTCCCTAAGGGAATGTCGTCCCGTCTTCACCAAACAATACTCAGCATGCAGAGTTCATTTCAATGATATTTCCCTTCTCTCACATATGAAGGGCTCGCTACCCCCTCCCAACACCCCACCCCTCATATGGGTTGTTTATGAATATCAGAACAGCATTTTATTATCCATTTCTCTACTACATGAAGGGGAAGTCATTTTAGAATTTTTTTATGTGCCAATCATAAGCTCGTGTATCAGGAACACGAACCAAAATTACAATAAAAGTCAAGACCAGGTTACTGCTCTATGTGACACTAAATAGAAATCCCCCAAAGGTTACACAACCATAACAATTCATACTGCGGAAGGAAGAATGCAGTCTTGCATTTAGATATAAATCTATAACCTAAAAAACACCAAGGAACAATGGTAAACTCATGGATAATAATGTCTACTGGTAAAGATGAAAGTGAACATCTAGGATAACTGACAATATTTTCAGATCCATACTGACATCTGGAGGTATATTCTACAGTAGAAACCTGAGGGAAAGCACTGTAAGCAGCAAATCCATTTTTGTGATTTTTGTGTCCAGAGGGAACAGAGGATCTGCACTACAAGACATCTAGGAGATGGGTGGTTAAAAAAAAAAACTAAAAAAAACTTAAGTTTGTTCCAAAAAGTTAAAGTATTTCTACAATCCTCTTTTTTCACGTAGCTGAAGTTTATGAAGTCTTACAGATCTCAAGAATGGTCTAATTATAAGGCTGCTGCAACCCTCTTTAGTAAATGTATGTCACTTATTTTGAGAGCTAGTAAATATATCACAATTATTTTGAGGACTGACGGAATGAATAAATATTCACTCCAGCTGAAGGTGGCATTTTTCTTTTTTTAAAGCGACCTAAACCTATGCAAAATGCTGAACCCTGTATTATCTCTGGAGTAGAGGTAAGAGGGGTTATGTCCTTAAGCAAGGTGCTTGTGCATAACTAACTTTTATATTGTTGAAAATTAAGTTACTTCCTGTGGTACAGCTCCTTCTATTGGTAACTCTATGCTCCAGCACATTCCTCCTCTTTTGAATATGTCCCTGTGTGCCATACTAAATTTGGAAACATTTCCTGTTTCAATATATATCTAGGAGTGGTTGATGGTGCTGAAGCAACTTCAGTCATTATGCTCACTGAAAAATAGAATATAGAGCCATAAAAGGCCCTTCAGATGCTGTTGAAAGCACCATTAATTTTATTTCAACATTTTCCCTAAAAAGCGTTAAACATTGTACACCTTTTCAGTTTGATAACCACTCCTTTGCAGCTGGTACATGATGCCACCAAATATTTTGGGGTTCAAACTAGGTTTTTTGTGCTGGAAGCAGATGTCTGTATCAGGCCCTTATGATATCTATATGTGGTTGCTGGGGTTACAACAAGATGCTCCTAAGAGCGACAAACGTGCACATTAGTACACCAAGGACACAAGAGAGGCCCAGCTGTTCTTGCCCTCCCATTCCCCACAAGATAAGTCTCTGAAGCAGGAGAGAGCAGAGGATACATTTATCCACCAAGAGAAGCACCGCAAATGTCACAGGAAGGAAAGATCTCTTCCTCTAGAAAGTAGAACCCAAGAGTTTTCACTGTCATTCTGAGATGCCAAAGTTAATACATTTTCATCTGAACCTATCCCTGAGCTGTTTGCTTATGGGTCTCAGAACTGTCAAGCAACCATGATAGAAATCTAGCAGATTGCCTCTCTTTCCTCTGGCATGCCTCCAGCTACCAAGGTATGGGTGCAGGATTTCTGTTGCCACCCACTCCACAGGGTTGGCTTTGAACTTCTTACATACTCACACTAGTTCCTCTGTCACCAAGCATGATTCACGATGCAAAGCCTTGAATAGGTCATTATGCCCCTCCTTTCCCTCAACAATCGTAATCAATGATATCTGTATGCATGCACATTTTGTATATGCTATGATGTCTTTTGTCATATGTATCTGTTAAGAAGATTAATTCTAGAATGAAATCTTTGAGGCATTTAGAAGTGTCTTTAGTCAGTTATGCCTGTAGGGAACTGGGCTTTTGTTGTAGTTACCCCTCCAGTTTTTGCCCCATTCATTTTTAGCTGCTAGATGCTGATTTCTGACACTGACAGTGCACTGAGGCCTGCTAACCAGTCCTCAGTGCCAGTGCTTCTTCCCTAAAACAATGTGTTGTCTAATTGTGCTACAATTGGGAAAGTCCCTAGTAAATGGTACTCCAGGTACCCTGGGCAGGAATACTAAATAGGGACCCTCTTTAGTGCCCCTTAGTACCTAAGGGCTGAAGCATATCTTATGCCACACTAAGTGACCCACATACAAATTCCACATAGACTGCTATCGCAGGCTGCGTGACATGAGTCACCGTGAGTGAAAACATGATATACTCCTGTGTGTCATGCCAAAGTCACTGCATCTAATTCTAATATATGTAATTCACCCCTACAGCAGGCCTTTGAGCCCTAAGGCAGGGTGCATTATATTTTATGTGAGGACATATCTGCATGAGAGAATATACCACTATGATGTCTAGTTCTATTACAAGATATTGCAAGTGAGCAGGGAAGCCATCTTAAGGTATGTACTGGGCACAGGTCAAAACGAGTTGCCCAGCTACATAATGGCTTTACTGAAACATATGTGGTGGACGGCTCTTCTCTTATAACGCCGCTAAACTCTGGAACTCTCTGCCACTACAGCTTCGCATAGTTCCCAATCATCTTGCTTTCCGTAAACAACTGAAGACCTTTCTATTTCCTTAGCTCTGACCACCTCCCCCCGTGTCAGTCCTAGCGCTGGGATGCTCCCGGGTAGCCATGCGCTTTATAAATGTTTTTTCATTTCATTTCATATGGTGTTTGTTATCAAACGCCTTGTGTAAATAAACTCACACTGATTCCAGTGATGGATTTATTAATACATGCACCCTGAGGGCACCTTAAATTTGCCCCCTGAAAACCTACCAACTACTC
This sequence comes from Calotriton arnoldi, assembly GCA_963921515.1. Lineage (NCBI taxonomy): Eukaryota > Metazoa > Chordata > Amphibia > Caudata > Salamandridae > Calotriton > Calotriton arnoldi. Next base: position 752,312 of record CAWUFW010004929.1, on the reverse strand, counting down.
TACTCGCCTGCTGACAGACTGGACACAGCCAGCCTGCCACCACAAACGAGTTTCTGGGGGGGGGGGGGGCTTTGCTCTCAGGAGGTCAGAAACAAAAGCCTGTTCGGGCAGTTTACAACCCCTCTCACAGTATGACCTGTGAATTAGCACCCCAAGACGGGAAGCTTCAAAGAGGCCACTGCCTTCCCTCACAGGAGAGTATACAGAAGATCCCCCTGCCCTGAGCCACCTGGCACCAGGACAGGTGGGAAAATTATCTATGCAGGAGGCATATTACACTGCCAGGCTGGGCACACATTTAGGGTGACCAAGCCTGAAGTGAACACCAAATTTAGGATTCCACCATCTTGCATGTGGTGGAATTAGGAATCCTGGGACAGGGTGATGCCCATTCCCCAAAGGAAGTGGTCATCTAGGGGTTGCAGTGACCCCAGGGGCAAGTTGCCCATTGGCTACTACCCATCAGTCCCCTTAACGCTCCTAAATTGAGTATTTAGGGGATCCCCTGATACAAGGACTTCAAATTTCTACGGACCAAAAGAAGAAGTAGACAAAGAAGAAGACTGATGGCCCGAGAACCGAAGAGCACGACTGACTTGGCACCAATCCTGCCAGCCTACCTGCTGCACCCAACCCTTGTGGAGCAAGTGATTCGTCTTGCCGCTGTGCAGACCTCAACAAACCTGAAGGGCTGCCAGTGCTTCACAAATTGCCAAAGGAACACCCTTGGAGTAGAGGAGCTACTCCCCTACAGCCGCAGGCAACAAAGAAGCAAGTCCAGGTACTCCGACATGCCACCAATGGGGACTACCGACGCAGCAGCCTCCCAGGAAGAGGTAGCAGTGCTCCTACAGGTCAAATCCATCTTCCCTCTAAGTGTGCGGACAACAGGACCCACCGGAGCCGCACAATACCAATAACTGGGGTAATGGACCCCTTGCAGCAGCCAAGGCTTGCTGTGTCTAGTTCGGACACCAGAGCCGGGGAAGTCCGACCTGCACGCCAAGGGACTTCAGGGACAGTAAGACCTACATCGAGAGTGGCCCAGCTGTCCTATCTGTCTTCGGTTCTGCTGCAGAGGGACAAAGAGTGAGTCTGCTACTGTCGTCACCAGACTCCTCAAAGCACCTATGCACCTACGCGCCAGAGTCCAAGAGAGATGACAGTGCCAACAGGGTCTCCAGACCCACAAGAGCTAAGCCCATCCGTTGGTTTGCCCAGACTGGACTTCACGTCGCCGCCTGCAGTCTCTTTCTGTAGGCCCCCCTCCAACTGCGAGAAACTCCAGCACCGTAGCCGATGCCAAAAGACACCACTGCACCAAGCCCCACAGCTCGAGGAGAAGTGGACCAAGGGTTTCCCTGAGTGCCTACGAATCTCAAGGGTCGAGCCCCCATGTAGGTTTCCCCCAAACCGGCTCCCCAGTCCCTGCTGCAGTCTCATTGTAACCGGACTGTTCTCCCACTGAAGTGAATAGGACACTCAACATCATGACGTACCTCTGCACCCTGCTACCCCAGAGCCTCCCGAAGTGAGCTGTTGGTGTGGCCTTGGACCTCGCCCCATACTCACCTTAAGTCCGGAAGAACAGTTCCTTAAGTCGCTGACAAGTGACAGAATGAAGTACATGTTTTCCCTCCCCCATAGGATAACATTACCGCACCCAGAAATGGACTGTATATACTTTTGAAACCTGTTAAAATTCATACCTCGAAAAGTACTTATCCGATTCCGATGATATTAGTATCTAAATTAATTTAAAAGTATGTGTTATTTTTATAAATTGGTGTCAGATTTTATTGTGCGCCTCATTTACTGCCTTTGTGTGTGTAATAAATGCTTAACACTACCCTCCGATATACTTAACTGCTCGTCCACACTACCACAAAAGAGAGCATTTGGAGTGTCATAGGTGTCTTTAATTCCTTTGGGGTTTGCCTGAACTCTTTACACGGTGTACCTCTTTTTGGTCCACTATATAAAAAGCCAGTTTCCTACAATGCCCTACTGAGGTAATAAAACTGTTGCACTGTAATAATGAAGATGTGATTCTGTGCTTATTAGTAAACTTCCTCCAATAACACGTTATTGGGCCACATTAGGAGGGGGTGGTGTCTGTGTCTACATGCACACACAATAAGAAAAGTAACAATGCAATCCAACATTTACCATAGAACACTGCAAACTGGAGCAAAATCCTAAAAGTTATATTAAAACAATTGGCATGGTGGCGGAGTTTACCTGAACCAATCATAGTTAAAGTAGGAAGAAAACAAGTATGTCAAATGTTTTAGGAAAGGCTAACAAGTTTGAGCAATATTGTGAGGTGAAGCACAAACACCTTTTTTTTTTTTAGGGGATTCCCAGGTAGAGGTACATTTTGCCCCTTCTGTTTCTTGATTGACCAAATATGCAGTCTCTTTTGGGTAAGTGGGAAGTCCCATGTGGAAAAGTTACTTACCTCTCGGTAACAATGTGTTTGGTAGACAATCTAGCCGCATATTCCTTAACTTTTGAATTCTCCCCAGGCATCAGACTGGATCAGGAAATTTTTCAGCAGTACCTCTGCGGGCCGTGGGACATCGACGTACGGCTCCGTGATGACGTCTACTCCGGTTGCGATGTCAGTGATTGGAGCACGGACGTCAATTTCTTCTGTGAAACATCTGCACCAGAATGAGGAGCCACTATAGCAACTGGCTGAGGAAACAGTGTGCCAAAAAGATTAAAAATCTTTGAAACAATAAATAGAAAGTAGCAATAAATGTTATGTCAACACCAGCCAAGGACTTTAAGGAAAAGACCAAATTAATAAGCGAAGCACAAGCTACGTGAAACCCTGCACACTTGTGTATAAACCACCCTGCAAAAGAAAACACCTCTCGCTCTACCACCCACTCACAAATGGAAATGAATGGTATGGTAATACCAGAACAAGATCTATGAAGCAAGACTACGTGGTTTCTCTGGAGTAGAACTGTTATATCCTGTGTCTCCTAGTTCCTTCCTGCTCAGCCTGTGTGAGTGTGATGTAATAGAATGTTCATGAGTGCATGGTTTGGATGAGTGGTCAGTTGGAATGAGTGGGGCTGAGGAGCAGGATGCTGCTCCCGGTGGGGCCTTTACCATCTTCCTTGTAACTGAATAAACTACATAATCTACACTACTGGCTACTGGACTGATTACTTACAAGGACCCTACTTCATTTGCAAAAGTGGCGACGATTTTGAAAGAACTACGCGTGCAGAGACAAGAAATTAATCAAGAAACTAAAAAGAAGATTTCCAGAGTCTGAAAAGATGCTCTAAAATAAGCCTGATCTATGCCCTGGATGCCCCACCGGTGTCTACTACATCAGACAGCCTACACATTGGGTGTTTTGGGCGTTGCATCTTGTCTGGCCTGAAATCTGCCATTACATTTGATGTGTGACCTGATGTTTGGAACCTGCCAGCCTACAGACTATTGAGCTTTGCGTGTTTAACCTGTCAGACAACCATCTGAAGTCATCTGGAAATGTTGGATGGAGGCACGTTATGGATCGTGTTGTGGACTGCACTTCACATGGAGTAAACTGGCAGTGTTAGTTTGTCAGCAACTGGCAGCAGGTAAATGTTCAAGCAGCATTGATTTTAAAACCAAGCTACAGCCTTGGAAATGCAGCAAACCGGCAGTGTGTGTTTTTGAAGCCAGCCATGCATGGATGTTGTGAACATTAACTGCAGGGGCATAAGTCGAGCCCCGAGGAGTGTTTGGCAGAACTTCACGCTCACATGGAGGATTGGTGAGCATTGCGCGATTGCACATAAGCTGGTTCGCATGAATTGTGCCAGAGTTATTGGCAGTTTTGAAGAGTTCCAAGGCGTGGGTTTAGCTGTATTTTAGTCTGGATGCATATATCTACGGACTCACGCGCTATTATTCAGGGGTTTAGATCGAACTTTGGCAGAGCGTGGATAAGTAAACTTGTTGTTATTCAAACTTACACCAACGCATTTTACTGGACCTTTGGGGCAAATTCTGCGTGCCAACATTCTCCAGAGGATTCTGCTTCCGTCATGCAGTGGTTCATAGCACGTTGGGCGTGTGCTGCAAACTATTCAGAGGCAGCAGATGTCGTCATTACGTGGAGGCAGTCATGGCAATTTGAGCAGTGTGACGCGTTTGGAATGGGAGGCTGTCCTGCCTACCTAACAACGGCATGTCGGAGGCAGCAGGCTAAAGGGAGAAACTGTCCCAATGCGAAAGATGCCTGTGCGGTGAACTGGGAAAATCCATGGTGATTGCTCCTGCTAAAAGATTATGGCGCATCAGCAGCGAACTGAGTTATCTCGAGTATTGATCCTTTTCAACACGAGTACGAATGTACACCACACTACAGTGAGTCAAGCATGCTGGTCGGTCTGTGGATCTATTCATTATTTTTGAGTTATTGTGTTTATTGCCCGCGAGCCTGCCTTCTGGATTTTCTTTCACATCGTGGGTCAGATATGGACTCATCCTGGTGTTATTTGCGCTGTGGGTTCGGTTGAGAGGTCGCTCACCGAATATTTGACTGTGTTTGACTTTGTATATGTTTAATGCCATACAATTGTTGTGCATACTGTCATGAAGGTTTCCTGTTTTTGTGTACCACTCTTAGGGGCTATTGTCGGTGGCAGTGAATGATACATGTGAGCTGGAGGTGGATGTAGTGGCACTGTTAAATGAGTGTATGTGTTTTTTGTTTTTTTTGCAGTATTAGTGCGTATTACTTGTTGAGTACTTTACTTGGGGCAGTGTAGCTGGTTTGTGCTGTAGTGTGTTCCTTTGCTTAGTTTGACGTGGTGCTCTGTTGTGGTTCTGCAGGGCGTACAGTGGTGGGGTGTGAAGGTTGCATCCTGCCTGGAACAAGTGTGTTCCTTTGCTTAGTTGACGTGGTACGTTGTAGTGTTCTGCAGCGCGTACAGTGGTGGGGTGTGGAGGACGCATCTTGCCTGGAATATGTGCGTTCCTTTACTTAGCGTGATGTGGTGTGGGTTAGTTTGTTTGCAATGAACTTCCTTTACAATTCTAGGAATGTAATGTGACGATTCATGTATGTGATAATTTTATGTTCTCTTTCTTTACAAATCTAGCAATACAGTGATTCATGCTATATTATCTTATGTGACCTAATTTTATTTTAATATTTTAAGGATGAAATGTGATCTTTCCTCGTGATTTAGGATTGGTTGCTTACGTGTACAGCAAGTGTGAATATGTATTTTCTTTCACTTTGCTTCCTGTTTTTATTGTTTTCTGAAGGAAGGAGATGCGTTATATCCTGTGTCTCCTAGTTCCTTGCTGCTCAGCCTGTGTGAGAGTGATGTAATAGAATGTTCATGAGTGCATGGTTTGGATGAGTGGTCAGTTGGAATGAGTGGGGCTGAGCAGCAGGATGCTGCTCCCGGTGGGGCCTTTACCATCTTACTTGTAACTGAATAAACGACATATTCTACACCACTGGCTACTGGACTGATTACTTACAAGGACCCTACTTCATTTACAAAAAGAACCACACCACTACATGAAACAGTGATCACAGGAGTATAAAACCAGTACTGAAAAGGGAAATAACCACTACATCATAGGTCGTTCGCAGAGTGGGGAGGGTGGGCAGGGCGTTCAGGAATCTGCGGCTCAACTGTGTCACATCCAGATACATCGCTACCAAAGGTAAGCAACTTTTCCATCTGATAGAGACATCTAGCCACAGAGTCCTTAACTTCTGAATTAAATACCATAGTTCTACCCAAACAGGAGCTGGGGCTGCGAACCAATCCTACAAAAGTTACGAAAGAGAACTAGCTGGTCGAAATTAGCCACAGACCAGAGCATGGCTCCTTAAATAAATCGTGGCAATGACCACAATGTAAATAAGGCACAGAAAAAGCTAAAGCCTCAACGGAACCAGGACAAAACCCTGCCAGAAAATACCAAATCCTACAAAAGCTCTCAGAGAGGACCAGCCGGTCTAAACTAAAGAGAGACCAGACACATGTAGGAAAGACTATTTATATGAACTGTGGCAAGGACCACAGGTAAGTAAAGTGAAACCTCCTGTAGGCACAGCACAATGTGATTCCAGAGAATGAGAATAAACTTCATCCAAACACAACCATCAGCCGTACCAACAAGTACATGATCCCAAAGATGAAGTGAAACCATGGATTAGGAAGACAGAAGGTGAAACGAACGCCAATCCAATGTAAAGTTCTTGATAGCAAGACAGTGAGAACTAATGAGTCACAACAGACCACTGATCTAGGGGAAATCAGCAGGAACAGAATGAACAAAGTGAAAGACGCCACAGTAAATCATTTTTTTCTCTTCAAAAAACAGTGGTGTCTGCCACAAAAATGTGTCATAATTAAAGTACCCTCTTAATCACAACTGAAGATGGATAATCATATTTTGTCATATGTAACAATCACTGACAGAATAAATGTGCCATGAGTTTGAAAGACCCCAGACAAGGGATTTCTAAAACAAGTTATAGTGGAACATGGATAAATAAGTATTCATGGAAATGTCTGACTGACTAAAAGTAAGAACAAGGACTGCTAAAATCAAGACCTATCCTTGAATAAAAAGAATGACTGCCAGAGAACTACGAGGCTCACCTAGCAAGTAACCCCACAGAGGTGGAAAAGAAGAATAGCAGAATATACAAGTAAGCTGCAAGCTAGAAAATACCTATCTAAAATCCTATACTAGCTGTCTCCCAACAGAAAGGTAACGATTATACAGATATACATATGCCATAAATATATGTATCCACATAAATGCAAAACACCTATGCAAATCTGCATATTCATTGCCCAATGAATGTGTTCATCAAGATACAGACCCCATACATATAAGGACCAGTGAAGAAAACACTCACTGACTCCTAACCAGAGACAGGCAAAAATATTGCTACATAATCTGTACCCATACAAAGAGCAGAATTTGATCCAAAATGTACAACCAGAAAACCTGCCTGTAAATAATAGAAATATGCACTCCCAAATAGAAATGAGTTGAAGCTCCACAACAGGACATAATAACAGAACACTGAAGAGAGGGACTGAAAAGAGTTCTTCCTTCAAACGACTGAATGGCTTTAGCCTGTCAGTAAATCAGATAAGGATTACTCAAAGAAGGAAGGGAAAAAACCTACCACCTCAAAAACTAGTAATTGGCAGCACTTCCCAACTTAAGAGTGACAAGTGCAACGTGCTCTCAAAGGAAGAACACTAGAAAACCGGTTTCTTGTAGAAGAAAACCATGAAAATGAAACAAACAACTTAGGTGTAAGAGACACCAAGAATCCACATAGATGGATACACCATTTATCCTACCGGAGTAGCATGGAGAACCTGCAGGAATAATAATACCTTGATGCCATACAATGGAAGGTAAAAAAATAAATATGTCGCAATTTGCAACAATTTAAGAATACACGCCCGAAACAAGCAGAGGTAAAAACACCCTGTGAGGAGTACAGCGGCGGCGAGGCGGACCGGAAGTGGCCGGCGGGCGGTTGGGACACGCTACACAAGCCGGAAGACCCGAGCGGTCTAGTGGCAGCACAGAGAACCGGGGAGGAGCAGCTGATGTCACCCGCGGAGGACGGAAGAAAAGGCATCGAGCAGGAGAGGGAGGCGAGCGAGAGTACAGAGGAGAGGAGTGTGGAGACGGAGACAGCGGAGAAGAGTGGCGAACGAGGTGAGGACGAGGAGGAAGGAATCGGAAGACCCGAAGCTCAAGAAAGCTTTGTATACACTGTGCTAGAGCCCGGCGGCCCGAAGGAGGGAGAGAACGCCCCGGGTCTCAACGCCACGGCCCTGGACATGGGTCGTGGCCTAAGGCAAGTACCGGGGAGGAGATCGTTTTGGGTGGGGGTGGTGGGGTAGAACGGGGGAATAGTTCACGAATACGTTGTTTTTGTTTCATGCACTGCGGAATCCCCTCACTTTCCCCCCCCTCACTTCACGACGTATGGTGGTGGGTGCACACGCAGTGGAAGGCCAAACAGATCCCGCAGTAACCCCCGGCTTATTTCTCCTTTTCCCGCACCCTGAGCCTAAGAGGGAGGGAGAGAGAAGCCCTAGAGACCCTGCTGTGACAAGACCCCGAGGCACGAAGGAAGGAATCGGGAAGAACAGTGGAGGACCTCTTTGTTTTGTTTGTTACATTTCTTATTGGCTTCATATAGCCCGGAGATTCCTAAACGAAGGACCAAGAAGAGCCAAATAAAAGCCTTAAAATCCACCTTTCTATGTGTCCCGTGTTCCCTTACACCCCGTGGTCCAACAAATTGCCCACAAAGTGGTGTCAGAAGTGGGATTTATCACACCCATACGTGTCGGACAATGACACAACCCCTTGCCTATGGAGGGCATCATAGCACAGCTAGCTGAGGGGCAACTGGTACTTGAACAACAACCGCGACAGCACAAAGGGATCGGGAGGCCCTACAAGGGGCCCTGAAGGAACAAGCTAACCTGCTTACCACCAACCAGCAGGTGCAAATCACCACACAGTTGCTTGTTCCCACTCCCTTTCGCGAACATGTCCAACTGTTAGCCCACAATCAGATAGGAGGGGGACACTATGGCAAAGAGGACACCTTGAAGTATTTATTGGAGAGGTTCTACTGGCCTGGGGTATACAGGGACGTAGCAAGACACTGTGCTGCTTGTGTGCGCTGCCAATATGTAAATCCGGGGGGAGTACGGAAAGCCCCCCTTCAACCGTTACCCATAATCGACGTCCCGTTCAAACGGGTGGGGATGGATCTCGTAGGGCCTTTACCTCCCTCAGCCAGAGGACCCCGGTACATTCTGGTCATAGTAGATTACGCCAGTCGGTATCCTGAGGCTTTTCCCTTGTCCAGTATGACCACCCCCACCATCGGCCAGGCCATGATATCCCTTTTTTCGAGGGTGGGATTCCCATCCGAGATCCTAACGGATCAAGGGACCCCTTTAATGTTGCATCTTATGGCACAAATCTGTGCCGTACTGGGTATAGACAGGATCAGAACATCAGTATACCATACTCAAAAAGATTGCCTAGTGGAGCGCTATAATAAGACCATTAAAAATATGCTCCGCAAAGTAATCTCAGAATCAGGGAGGGATTGGGACCAAAAGTTACCCTTAGTCCTCTTTGCTATAAGATCACATGAGCAAAGGTCCACTGTTTTTTTTCCCCTTTTGAATTGGTGTTTGGAAGAAAACCCAGAACACTATTGGACATGGCGGCAGAACATTGGGAGGGGGAGGACGAAGAAGGGAAACCCCTATTGCGTTATGCCTCAGACCTTAAAACCGCGTTAACCCGGATATGGGGTCTGGTACACAACCATATGGAAGAAGCCCAAGGGGTACAAAAAAAGTATTACGATCGGAATAGTCACCTAAGAGAGTTTGTTCCTGGTGAGAAAATCCTCCTTTTGCTGCCTTCTACTGAAGACAAACTGTTGACCCAATGGCAGGGCCCCTATACCATAGAAAGGAAGGTGACCCCGGTTACATATAGCGTCCTACTACCCCTTCGTGCTGGGGAAAACAAATCTATCATGTGAACCTTTTAAAAAAATGGGAGGAGCCCTTCCACAACAGATAGAAAGAAACCCTACTTATTTTGTGTGTACTGACAAACAATTAGAAATACCTTTGCTGCCTACCCAAGAACCCACAGCAGAGGCGGTACCCACTGGGGACATCATGACACCCGCACAGAAGACCCAATTACTGGCGTTGCTAGAGACCTTCCCAGGCCTTTTTTCCACATCCCCAGGACTAACTAACATGGTACAACACGATATAGTGTCCCTAGAGGAGAGAGTCATAAAACAAAGACCGTACCGCATCCCGGCAGCACGAAGGGAAGCGGTAGAAAAGGAAGTATCTGCGATGTTACAGTCTAATATCATCGAACCCTCCTGGAGCAATTGGTGTTCTCCGGTGGTGCTTGTGCCAAAACCCGACGGTAGTCTGCGTTTTTGCATAGACTTCAGGCAGGTAAACGCAATCACTAAGTTTGACACATATCCCATGCCCCGAATCGATGAACTGATCGAGAGGCTACGGAAAGCCAGATACATGTCAACCCTTGATCTCACTAAAGGGTACTGGCAAATTCCCTTAACCCCACAAGCCAGAGAAAAAACTGCGTTCGCAACCCCCCTCCGGTCTCTACCAATTTCGGGTACTCCCCTTTGGGTTACACGGGGCACCGGCTACGTTCCAATGATTAATGGACCGAATCCTAAAGCCCCATAGTGCGTATGCCGCCGCATATCTTGACGACATTGTTGTCTTCAGCCCGACATGGGAAGAACATTTAGCGCATCTAAAGGCCGTATTTTCCGCGATCCAAGCAGCCGGCCTCACAATAAACCAGAAGAAGTCCCTACTAGTTACAAACACGATCCAGTACTTGGGTTACTCTATTCAGGAAGGCCTCATAAAACCCCAAGTCAATAAAGTGGAAGCAATTAAGGCGATCCCTGTTCCCACCACCAAACGAGACATACGTTCCTTCTTGGGGTTCATAGGTTACTATCGTAGATTCATCCCTCACTTCTCCTCCCTGGCCAGCCCTCTTTCCGATCTCCTGACAAAGAAATATCCCTCCCGTATACCCACCTGGACTACAGAACACGAGAACAGTTTTCACACCCTAAAACATGCCATATGCACAGCACCAGTATTACACTGTCCTGACTTTCACCAGATATTTGTCCTTCAGACAGACGCCTCAGGCCTCGGTCTGGGGGCCGTGTTTTACCAGCCTGATACGAACGATGACCTCAAACCCCTTCTCTATATTAGCCAGAAACTGTTTTCCCGAGAGACCCATTACTCGACGATAGAGAAGGAATGCTTAGCTATAAAGTGGGCCATAGAGGCCCTGCAATATTACCTGTTGGGACAAAGGTTCATAGTACTCACCGATCATGCACCCCTCACCTGGCTGGCAAACAACAAAGACACAAACCCCTGCATCCTTCGTTGGTTTCTAGCTTTACAACCTTTTTCTTTCCAGACCATGCATATACCTGGGGCAAAACAGGTCAGTGCCGATTATCTCTCCCGACACCCGTCCTCTGAATGGCCCCAACGTCCATTCCTGAGGGGGGAGATGTGTGAGGAGTACAGCGGTGGCGAGGCGGACCGGAAGTGGCCGGCAGGCGTTTGGGACGCGCTACACAAGCCGGAAGACCCGAGCGGTCTAGTGGCAGCACAGAGAACCGGGGAGGAGCAGCTGACATCAACCGCGGAGGACGGAAGAAAAGGCATCGAGCAGGAGAGAGAGGTGAGCGAGAGTACAGAGGAGAGGAGACAGCGGAGAAGAGTGGCAAACGAGGCGAGGACGAGGAGGAAGGAATCGGAAGACCCGAAGCTCAAGAAAGCTTTGTATACACTGCGCTAGAGCCCGGTGGCCCGAAGGAGGGAGAGAACGTCCCGGGTCCCAACGCCACGGCCCTGGACACGGGTCGTGGCCTAAGGCAAGTACCGGGGAGGAGATCGTTTTGGTGGGGGTGGTGGGGTAGCACGGGAGAATAGTTCACGAATGCGTTGTTTTTGTTTCATGCACTGCGGAATCCCCTCACTTTCCCCCCCTCACTTCACGACGTATGGTGGTGGGTGCACACGCAGTGGAAGGCCAAACAGATCCCGCAGTAACCCCCGGCTTATTTCTCCTTTTCCCGCACCCTGAGCCTAAGAGAGAGGGAGAGAGACGCCCTAGAGACCCTGCTGTGACAAGACCCCGAGGCACGAAGGAAGGAATCGGGAAGAACAGTGGAGGACCTCTTTGTTTTGTTTGTTACATTTCTAATTGGCTTCATATAGCCCGGAGATTCCTAAACGAAGGACCAAGAAGAGCCAAATAAAAGCCTTAGAATCCACCTTTCTATGTGTCCCGTGTTCCCTTACACCCAGTGGTTCAACAACTTGCCCACACACCCCAAAAGGAGGGAACTAAAAGCTGTGTACCATTACAGAAAAGGCAATAAGACTACTGCAAATGCTTCAACAAGCAGGTAACACAGGTAATCAATTCCACATGAGAAAGAAACCATAGATCCAAATCTCTTAAGTGAGGATCTCCTCAGCAGAGATAAGCAAAAAACCTACCTACGGGTAGGAACAAACCCATGCAGGGCCTCAAAGAAAAACAACCTGTCCTCGACAGCCAAAATACTCTAAGAAATAAGGCCTGCAAAGGTAGGAACACCACATCAGGTGACATTACACTGCAAAAAGCATACCATAATGCATTTTGAGCCAATTTACAAACCAAGAGGAGCCTTCTGCAAAGGAACATCTCCCTTAAAATACAGCAAAAGTTGAAAGAAGGGAAACAGGGCTAAGGGTCTGAGCCACCCTGACTGTCCCTAAACCTATGCAAAGCGGAATCTGCATGGGCACCAAAAAAATGAATGCCATCAAACGGCATGTCAATTAAATCTGACTTGACTGCCTCTGAAAATCCAGAAGAAAGAAGTCAAGCTTGCTGGCATAACGCCACAGACGATGCCATGGCTTGACCAGTCGAATCAGTGGTGTCTATTCCACACCTTAGGATTAACCTAGCAGCCTGATGCCCATCCGAAATCAATTGACTCAGTTCGCTCCTATTAGCCTCCGGAAACAATGGCAATAAGGAATATCACAAGGCATGAGAAAAACATCCAAGGATGCAAGTTAAGTTAATGGAAGATAACGCTGCACTGGTAGAAGAGAAGAAAAATGCTACTTACCCAGTATGCATCTGTTCTTGGCATATAGAGCTGTAGAGTCATATGCTATGTATATATCGCCATCTAGTGTTGGGTCCGGATGTTTGCACTTTGTTTTTCTTCGAAGAAGTCTTTCCAGTCACGAGGTAGGTGACTCCTCCTTTCGGTGATAGTGCGCATGGGCATCGACTCCATTGTTAGAGTGTTTTCCCGCAGAGGGTGATAATGGAGTTAGTAAGGGTAGTAAAAGGAGATGTCCATGAATGCATGTATCTAAGTAAGATATTACTGCAACAGGTATAGGTACCCGGGGGAGCGGGTGGGCGCATATGACTCTACAGCTCTATATGCCAAGAACAGATGCATACTGGGTGTAAGGAAGTGGGTTTCTGTTGCAGTAACCCCCCCACTTTTTGCCAGACCACTGATGCACTTTGACTTGATGTGCCCTGGGTCCCTGCCAATCAGGTTCCCAGGGCTTGTGTTCTTCCCCAAAACTGTACCCAATTGGCATCTCTGGCCACAGGTCAGCCCCTGGTAAATGGTACCACAGGTACCCATGGCACTGTGACCAGGGAAGACCTCTAAGGGCTGCAGCACTTATTGTGCCACCCTTAGAGGCCCTGTACCTTTACACACACACACACACTGCCTTTGCAGGCTGCGTGTTTTGGTGCAGAACAAAGTGAAGAGTCGACATGGCACACACCTCTGTGGGCCATGCCTGCAACCCACTGCCCTGGCATAGGTCAGACACCCCTCTAGCTGGGTGCACTATACCAGTCGTGAGGGTACAGGTGCATGAGCCCTGTACCCCTACAGTGTCTAAGTCCATTCTTAGACATTGTAAGTGCAGTGCTGCCATTAAGAGTATATGGTGCTGGGAGCTTGTCATTACGAACTCCACAGCACCATAATGGCTACACTGAAAACTGAGAAGTTTGGTATCAAACTTCTCAGCACATTAAACCCACACTGATGCCAGTGTGGGATTTAATGAAAAATGCACACAGAGGGAATCTTTGAGATGCCCCCTGAAAAACGACCAGCCTCTGGTGTGTTCCCTGACTGGTACACACCAGCCTGCCACCACGAGACATGTTTCTGGACCCCTAGGGTGGGAGCCTACGCTCCCTGAGCCCAGAAACAAAGCCTTTCCTGGGCGGAGGTGTACACACCTCCCCCAGGCCAGGAAGAGCCATCTGTGGCAGGGGAGCTTCAAAGGCCTGGCAGCCTTTGTAATGTGACCCCCCAGCCTCTCCTGCTATCAGGTGCAGGCCCCCTTCCTGTCTCCCCTCCCTTTCGGCGGGAAGACAGGCGGGAAAACTAGCCAGCCCAGGAGGTGTGCCCACCTCTGCCAACTCCACCCTCAGGTGGGGGAGGCGAGGTGAAGCCCACTCTCCAGTCCCCGCCATCTTGAGGATGGGGGACCCAGCCAACCAGGGACAGGCTCCTGCCCCCTCCCACTGGAGAGTGGCAGAATAGGGGGTGTACTCCACCCCAGGGAAGGGACCCATTGGTCCCTGCCCTTACCTACCTGTAACGCCCTAAATTTAGTATTTAGGGGCACCCAGAACCTTCCTTCCTCAGATCCAGCAACTACAAGAAAAAGAAGAGAAGAAGAAGGATGAGAAGCCGTGCACAGCTAACAAGAGGACGACGTCCACTGACTTGGCCCCAGCCCTACAGGCCTGTCTCCCCTCGAACCTGCTCCTACAAAACCCCGGCGTGTCCAGCGGCCAGCAACCTCAAAAACCCTGGAGGACCTGCCTGCCTTCACTTTCCAAGCTGTTTCTCCCGTGAACACCGGACGTGTTTGAACTGCAGCTTCTGGTGCCAGCCAGGAACCGCGAATCCAGCCCTCTCTGCACCCGCCGAACCCGGCCTGAGCTAGAGTGGAAAAATACCACGAGGAGGTCCCTCGGCGATCTTGACCCGAGATCCAGCGACCCCTGACCTGCCTCAAGCCTCCTGACGACGCCTGCAGCCTCAATCAAGAGGACCCCCTCTACCGCGACCAGAGCGGGTAAGAAAATCCGACGTCCCAAGGCACCCCTGCACCCGACGCCCCACGGCCTTGTGTGCCCAACCCAGCGGTGCCTAACCAACCCTCAACATCCCAACTTACCCCTCGAAGTGGTGGTCACTCCTGGAAGATCCTCGTCCCTGAGCCTGCAGTTTCTCTTTGTCCCGGAGAATCTCCATTGAAATCAACAGGGCACCCGACCTCAAAACAGCACCCTGCACCCGGCCGCCCTAGTGCCGCTGAGGGTGCCCCTTTTGTGCTAACTTGGTCCCCAACTTGCCCTGAGCTTAACCCTAGGAGCTTTGCTCCCACAACCCCGTGGCCTTCTTGCCAGCAGCCACCAACCGGAGTCCCCCTATCCTCCATAGGATAACATTGGGCCTCAACACTCTGCACCCGGCCGCCCTAGTGCTGCTGAGGGTGCAACAACAGTGCATCACTGACCCTGGGAGATCCCTGAGTCTAACCCCAGAACCCCAACTCAAAAGACCGATTACTTACCTCGAAACCGATAACCTGTTTTTCCTCATAGGATAACATTGACACTTTTTCTCCCAAAAGTTTCTAAGTGTCGACTTTGAAAACTAAGAATATTCCTTAAAAATCGCACAAATAAGCTAAACGAATTTTCTCAACTATTTGCAGGAAAGGTCCCAGTGCTGAATCTAGGTATCTAGCACTGAGTAGGAAAAGTAACGTAAAAGTAACTTACCTGTGAATTGAATTTCCTACCATAGGATAACATTGGTGGTTCTATGTGAAAAAGTTTGTGTCAACTTTTGAAATACAAGAATATTCTTTAAAAATCGTACATCTAACTAAAACGCATTTTCTCAACTGTTTTCAGGAAATGTCCCAGTGCTGAATCTAGGATCCAGCACTGTGTTAGAAAAAGTAATCCGAAAAGTAACTTACCTGCAATTTACAGGAAAAGCCTATGTATTTCAATGTACTGGTCCAAAAGTTTCTAAGTGTGGACTTTTGAAATCTGAAAATATTCTCTAAAAATCGTACAAACTACAAAAACGTAATTACTTACCTGTTTTAAGTAAATGTCCCAGTGCTGAATCTATGAGTCCAGCACTGGATTACAATAATAACGCAAAAGTAATTTTACCTGCATTTACCTTAAAAAGCCATTCATTTCAATGTACTGCATTTACTAAGTATTGCAACCTACTGCATCCCCTGTAAATCAAATCAAGTACAATCGTCATTGCTTTTTAAAACTGTGTACAACAAGTAACTTATTACTGAAAAGAATTGAATGCTTAACTGTATCAGGCTTGCTTGGTTCTAAAATAAAATAACAGTATATTTTTTATACAAAAACAATTGGCCTAGAGTTCAGTTCTTGAGTGTGTGAATTCATTTGCTGACTGAGTGTGTACATCAAATGCTTAACACTGTCCTCTGATACTGCCTTACTGCTCGACCAAGCTACCACTATTAGAGAGTAAGGTTCTATCTAACTTTAACCTCTGCCTACCTTTGGGGACTCTTGGACTCTATACACACTGCACCTCACTTTGGTGCAGTATATATAGAGCCAGTTTCTTACACTGGGTAAGTAGCATTTTCCGTTCGAGGCATATGAGCTGTAGATCATATGCTATGCATAGACTATGTAGCAGTTATCTCCCAAAGCGGTGGCGAACCTGTATCTGTTGCAGTGGTTTAAAATTGTGTACGTAAAACTGTCTGGCCCACTCTTGCTTGTTGTCTTGCTAACACATCTACACAATAGTGTTTTGTGAATGTGTGAGGAGTAGACCATGTTGCAGCTTTGATTATGTCATCTATGGGTGTATTTCCTAAGAATGCCATAAAAGCCCCCAGTTTGCGTGTAGTGTGTGCTCTGGGGGAAACTGTTAACGTTCGTTTTGCTTTAGCATAGCATATTTGAATGCACTTGACTATCCACCTTGCAATACCCGATTTTGATATGGGATTGCCTTTGTGTGGTGGAGCAAAAGCAACAAAAAGTTGATTTGTGTTACGGAAAGGTTTTGTCCTTTCCATGTAATAAAGCAATGCTCTCTTCACATCTAATGTGTGTAGGGCACGTTTTGCCACAGAATCTGGTTGAGGGAAGAACACGGGTAACTCAACCGATTGATTGATATGAAAAGCAGAAATGACTATAGGAAGGATTTTAGGATTAGTCTGAAGAACCACTTTATTTTGGTGCATTTGTAAAAAGGGTTCTTCTATAGTTAATGCCTGAAGCGCACCCACTCTTCTGAGTGATGTGATAGCCACAAGGAAAGCAGTTTTCAATGTGAGAAATTGCAGTTCACATTTGTGCAATGGCTCAAAGGGTGGACCCATTAGTCTAGTGAGAACAATGTTGAGATTCCATACTGGAGCAGGTGGACTTCTCGTGGGAATGACTCTAGAGTCCCTCCATAAAGGCTTTGATAACAGGCACTCTAAAAAGAGATAGATGTTGTCTATTTCGCAGGTATGTAGCTATTGCAGCCAGATGTAAGCGTATGGGAGTGTACGCTAAATTGGACCGTTGCAGATGTAACAAATAACATATAATATTCTGTACAGAAGCATGAAGCCGGTTGATGTGGTTGTTATTACAGTATATTACAAACCGCTTCCACTTTGCTGCATAGCAGGCTCTTGTAGTAGGACGTCTAGCTTCTTTGATAATATTCATGCAGTCTGGCGGCAGATTAAGATAGCCAAACTAAGACTTCAGGAGCCAAATCGCCAGATTGAGTTGACTGGGGTCTGGATGTCTTATGTCTCCATGGCTCTGTGTGAGAAGATTGGGTGTAAGACATAGTTTTTGGTGAGGAACTACTGATAGCTCCAATAGGGTTGTGAACCAAGGTTGCCGTGCCCATGTGGGAGCAACTAGGATTAGTGTCAGTGACACTTGTTTGAGTTTCTGAACCACTAATGGAATGAGTGGGAGAGGCGGAAAAGCGTAAGCAAATATCCCTGACCAATTCATCCATAGTGCATTGCCTTTGGAGAATGGGTTTGGATACCAGGACACGAAGTTTGGGCATTTTGCGTTTTGGTATGTGGCGAACAGGTCTATGTGAGGGACTCCCCAACGTTGAAAGTATGGAAGGAGGACCTGAGGGTGGAGTTTCCATTTGTGTATTTGCTGTCTCTGCCTGCTCAGGAGATCTGCAATCTGGTTGTTGACTCCTGGGAGATATTCTGCTACGAGATAAAGTTTGTGCTGAATGGCCCACTTCCAGATGTCTTGGGCTAAGTGGGACAGTTGGAGAGAGTGTGTCCCCCCCCTGTTTTTGTATGCAATACATGGCTGTCATGTTGTCTGTCCGAATTAGGACAGCTTTGCTTTGTAGGTGAGTTTGAAACGCCTTGAGTGCTAGAAATATTGCAAGCAGCTGTAGGTGATTGATGTGGAGCAACTTCTGTCGTTGGCTCCACAAGCCTTGCACTGTGTGTTGTTATAGATTAGCCCCGCAGCCAGTGAGGGACGCATCTGCTGTCAGTACTATCTGTGGAACCTGGTCTATGAATGGCCGTCCTTTTGATAAATTTTGTGTGTTCCACCACTGCAGAGAGCGATGAGTACGGCCGCTTAGCAACACTAGATCGGTTAATAGACCTTGAGACTGGTTCCACTGACTGGCTAAGCATTCTTGAAGTGGACGCATGTGTAGTCTGGCATGGGGAACTATCATGATGCAGGATGACATCATTCCCAGTAGCTGCATGTAAGTACGAGCTGGAATCCAACTGTTGGGTTGAAAGCGGAGAACTAAAGCCTGAATATTTCAAATTCTGTCTGAGCTGGAAAAAGCGAGAGTTTTTTGAGTATCTATTGTGACTCCTAAGTAGTTCTTTGTATTGGTTGGTTGGAGATGTGACTCTGGCACATTGATTGTGAACCCTAGTTGATGCAGTAGTCGAATTGTTTTGAAAGTGTGCTGCCGACATTGTTGGTACGTGCTGGCTTTTATGAGCCAATCGTCTAAGTACGGGAAGACGTGGATGCTTTGTCTCCTTAGGTGAGCAGCTACTACCGCCAGACACTTTGTGAAGACTTTGGGGGTGGTGGTGACACCGAATGGGAGTACCCTGAACGGATAGTGTTGACCCGCTACCACAAACCTGAGGAATTTGCGATGAGCAGAGTGAATTGGTATATGAAAGTAGGTGTCTTTTAGATCTAGAGTAGATAGAAAGTCGCCTTTTTGTAGGAGAGGAAATACCTGTTGAAGTGTCACCATGTGGAAATGGTCTGAATGATTGTACCTGTTGAGTTCTCTGAGATCTAAGATCGGTCTGAGAGAACCGTCTTTTTTGGGAATCAGGAAATAAAAGGAGTATACGCCAGACCCGTGATGTTGAGGCGGCACAGGTTCTATGGCCCGTTTTAGAAGTAGAGACTGAACCTCCTGTTTGAGGAGGTATTGATGGTCTGGTGACAGTTTGTGGGGTTTTGGTGGAATATTTGGAGGCGTGTTGATAAATTCCAGGCAGTAACCAGAACGGATAATTTGGAGTACCCAATTGTCTGTTGTTATTGATTGCCAGATTGGTAGAAAATCTGACAGTCTTCCACCGACAGGTGTTGAGTGGTCGGGGGGAAGTGAAGGCATGTCACTGCTTTGTGTTGGCGGGGGAGTTGCGTGAATTTGAACCCCGTCCTCTGCCCTTACCATTGTTACCCCTGTACCCTCCTCTGAAATAACCCTTAGATGGAGAGGTTTGGTTATTGCCCTTGTAGGCGGAGGTGGCTTCTGATGAGGTATTTTTGGAACCTCCTCGGTAGAAGGAGCGTTGAAAGGAAACACTACCCTGTGTGGACTGAAGGGTTCCCATAGACTTGGCTACCTCAGTATCTTTCTTCATTTTCTCAAGTGAAGAATCTACCGCTGGGCCAAATAGATGTTCCTTATCGAATGGGGTATTTAAAATGGAGGTTTGAACCAGAGGTTCAAAACCAGATATACTGAGCCAGGCATGCCTTCTTAAGAGGACACTATTATTTATGGCTCTAACTGCAGCAGTGTCTGCAGCATCTAAAGAGCATCTTATTTGATTGTTATTTAATTTTTATTTTGTCTTTTTTATAGAGCGCGAACTTGACCCGTTAGGGTATCAGAGCGCTTTACAGGAATCATAGCCATGTACAAAAAGGCTTGGAATCACAGGAATAAACAATCGATTGGGGGGGGGGGGGTAAGGGGGGGGGGCTGGGTACATAGGGGGATAGAAGGGCACGTATGAACAGTATACAGTTACAGTTTCTCAAGACAGGGCCCCATTGCAGGTTACATGGGGGATAGAGGGATACGTATGTATATTTTACAATTACAAATACTCAAGACAAGGACCCCGGTATCTTGGTGGGGTGACTGGGTAATCCGAGGGAGGCAATAGTCGGAAGTAGATCAGGGTCTCAAAGGTGTTTGAAGGCAGAATTTAAAGGAGGAATTTGCCCATAAGGAAGGTTTTGGCATCCTTTTTGAAGCGAGCAAAAGAAGGGATTCTTCTGATGGCGGGTGGGAGAGAGTTCCATATTCTTGGAGCGGCCCCAGTGAAGGCCCGATTGTAGTTTTTTTTTTCCCCTAAACGTGCAGGCTGGAGCAATAGGTCTCTGGCTGACTGAGAGTTTCTGGTACCTCCGGAAACCACAAGTTTCTGTGCAAGATATGCGGGGGTGTTTGAGTATAAAGCCTTGTGTGTAATGCAAGCTAGTTTAAGCTGTATTCTTGCCTCGAGAGGAAGCCAGTTGAGAGCTTTCAGGTGTGGAGAAATGTGGTCGAATTTCCTTGTGCCGGTAAGCAGTCTGGCGGCCGCGTTGAGGCAGGCTTTTAATGGTGCCAGGGAGATCTTTGGTAAACCCGAGAGGTTAGAGCAGCCATATTCCAGTCTAGAGAGGACTAGTGCTTGGACTGCCATTTTTAGGTCGGGAGCATCGTGAAAGGGTTTCAGTTTCCTTAGGTAACTCAGGTGGAATCTAGCTGCTTTGGCCATCGAGTTGATGTGGTCCCACATGTTCAGGTTGCAGTCAAGGGTAATACCCAGGGATTTGGCCGAGTCCACGATGGTCGGTGGGCAATTTAAGGCTGTGATAGCCTTAATCCATATTTGGATCTCCGGGTTGGTTTTTGGAAGGGAAATTAGGAGAAATTCAGTTTTCTTTGCGTTGAGTTTGAGTTGATTGGAGGCGAGCCATTGGACAGTCAGTTTCAGGGCTTCGTTCAGGGAGAGGATCTCCTCGAGTGATGAGGTTTTTATGTAGATCTGAGTGTAGTCAGCGTACATATGGTAGGAGATATTCGCAGTGCGCAGTATTTCGGTAAGCGGTTCAAGGTAAAGGTTGAAGAGAGTGGGGGACAGGGTTGATCCTAAGTTGCCCTTCATGAACCAGATCTTGTGCTTTTGATTTGTGTTCTGGGGGTAAATATTGGATCAGTTGTTCATTTCATCCCAGTGCGCATGGTCATAGCGAGCTAACAGAACCTGGGTGTTGGAGACACGCCAGAAATTGGCTCCTTGAGAAGCTACCCTTTTCCCCGAAGCGTCAATAAGTTTTGATTCCTTATCAGGAGGTGGAGCCTCTCCTGTTGTCTGCGAGTTGGCTCTTTTTCTTGCATTGGACACCACCAGGGAGTCTAGTGGCAATTGTCCCCTTATATATACTGGGTCTGATGGTGCTGGCTTGTACTTCTTGTCCACTCTAGGAGTAAAAATACGAGCCCTGACTGGGTCATTAAAAATTTAATCTACATGTCTGACCATCCCCTTGAGCATGGGTAGTGTATGTGATGACTTCTGTGTTGTACTGAGGGTTTCAAAGAGGAAATGCTCTTCTAATGACTCCTTATGAAGCTGCACCCCATGATAGTTGGCAGCTCTACCCAATAACTCAATGTATCCTACACTATCATGTGGTGGAGAGGGTTTGGTAGGGTACAGATCGAAATCATTGCCTGTGGGCGAATTGGTGTTATAATCGTCCCATGGTTCTTGTAATAACTGATTATCATCGCTATCCTGATCATCATCCCCATCATCCTGGTTGTCAGGTGTATGTGGTGGTGAATGTTCAGGTGAAATTGGTTGAAGCTGAGGGGAAGGTGGTGATGAAGGAAGAGGAGGAGAGGAAGGGTTAGTTCCAACAGATCTCTTTTTAAAGGGATGTGATATTCTTCTTCTACATCAGCCCTTCTTTTAAGAGTCACTTTAGTGGTGATATGGCCAGTCTGTGGATGGATATACAAAAGCTTTTGTTTCGGATCCGGTTTTTCAATTGGGGCATCGAAACTAGGCTTTGTAGTGGTTTTCTGCACTTGAGTCTGTTTCGGCGCCGAAACCGTTGATGTTTTCGGGCCCGACGATTTTTTCGGGGCCGAATGGTGGGGGTCGGTGCCGGACCTCTGTTTCGACCCCGAAGGCTTGGGTTCCGAACTTGATTTGGAGGGAGTCTATTCGGAGCCGGAAGGCTTTTTGGACGGCTTCAGTGCCGAGCCAGAGGGCGGGGCGTCAGAAGCGTGATCTCGGTGCCGACCGCGGCCCAAGGGCGTGGGTTGGACCGGAGCCTTCTTTTTAACTGAAATAGTCTCTTGGGATGAGGGGGGAGGTTTATTCACGGTACGTTGACCATGTGGGATGTCATCCTCTTGGTCGGATTCGAAATCCACGATGTCGACCGGCTCTGGGTCCTCCTCTGTTCCCATGGCCTCGCCGGCCTCTTCATCAGACTGTTGACCGAAGATGTCCGGAATGGAGCATGTGTGCTGGCTCTGCATGTCGCGACGTCGAGCCCGTCGATTACGAAGTGTTTTCTTGGAGCGGAAAGCCTGGGACGCGTTGCAGTCTTCTTCTTTGTGTTCGGGTGACAAACACAGGCTGCACACTTCATGTGATTCGGTGCGTGGGTATTTCGTGGGTATTTCGCGTGACACCGAGGGCAGAATTTAAAGGGAGTTCGTTCCATCGACTGCAGGTCGACCCGACGCGGGTAGACCCGAAGGCCTTCCATGAACTTTCCGTTCGAAAGATTAGTTTAAGGAATTAAGATTTGCAATAGAAGGGAAACGCAATCGAAACAATACCGTCGAGGGTGAGTATCTTGCGCGTCGAGGGAAACTCAAAGGAAACAGTGTCGAACCGGAACGCAACGATGTACATCCGAACCCGATGGCGGACAAAAAACAATCTAAGAATGGAGTCGATGCCCATGCGCACTATCACCGAAAGGAGGAGTCAACTACCTCGTGACTGGAAAGACTTCTTCGAAGAAAAACAAAGTGCAAACATCGGGACTTAACACTAGATGGCGATATATGCATAGCATATGATCTACAGCTCATATGCCTCAAACCATATGTTTTCGCAAGAGTCTTGCTTTCGGGAATCTTTGTCAATCAGAGTATGAGGAAGACGATCCATATCGTTGGAAGCTGTAGAGGCCTGAACTAAAAAACTGTGGTGTGTCGGTTGACGAAGAAGGAAGGCAGGATCATCGGGGGCAGGGCGGTGCTTGTGGGTAATAGTACGGTCCACAGGCGCACCCGTATCAGGTCTAGCCCATGTCCCCAGTAAAACGTCATATAATGCCTCACAGAAGGGTAGCATTGGCTCAATCCCTGACTGACCCGGATGAAGAACCTCAATGAGGGGGGCTGTAGATTTCTCCACCTAAGGCAGAAGCAAATGTAGAACATCAGCCACCCTTTTTAACATATCCGACAAGGAGGAGCTGGCTTCTGAGGCAAGGCCAAGAGGAGATAGAAGGCCAGAAGCCGGGGATAATTCTAAACCGCTTGCTTCGTCTAACTCAGAAATACAGCTACCCATCGTAGGAAGATCTGTAGGCACTGGGTGCACAAAAAGAACATCCTTAATTTCCTTCCACAAAGTGTTCGTGTGAAGCCCCCACAGAACATGAATTATCGGCGGTGTAAACGACGTCTATCGGCGCAGACACAGCCCCAAATCTACCTTGGGATGAGAAAGTTGGAAGTGTCGGACGACGACCAGATGTCGACGCCGCAAGACTCAGCGGGGTCGTGCACCGACTCCGGTTTGGAGACTTCTGGCGCCATCGAAACATATCCCAGAACAACTGAAGTTACTCCAGAGTCCATCGGCACCACAGGTGTGAACCCCGAAGGGCTGTGCACGGCATCTCTGTGCCTAAGGGCCTTACAGCAGCCGAGGATAAATCAGTCGACAAGGACGCAGCCAGTGCACCCATCACCTCCTTGGGGCCCGAGATGCTCCAGGGGAAGGTGAGGACCAAAATATGATATGAAGCGAATCATACTATTTCATCTGGACCAGAGTCGCCTCGACATAAAAGCAAAGGAGCGATTCTTGCGCAGAGTCCTGAGCACGAGGACATGAATAGCCGGTTGAAACCACGTCATGAGTCGAAGAAGCCCTGGAAGGCAGCGACTTCGATTTCTTATGATGACGCTTACCGTGGGACGTGGACGGGGACTTGGATCACTTCTGCCGTTCACTGGATGGGGAGCGACGCCTATGAGAACCGCCTCTGGAGTGGCTCAGTTGACGAATCAAGTCCTCGACAACTGCGCCGTCAGGAGCTTCAATCGTCGCTCCTGCAGCACCTTTGGTTTCAAACTGTTGGCAGGCGTTGCACTCTTCGGTGTCGTGGTGCTCACCCTTCGTTTCAGACGAAAAAATCGTCACAGCAGGCTGAAAAAGGGCCAGAGATACGCTTCTCCGGAACCGCGTTACAGCATGGAAATGAAGAAACTGACAACCGCACGACGGAGGGTCAGAAGCCACTCCCAGACAACCAGAGTCAATTTCATCACTGAACCGTATGACGCCGTCCCCGGCACGCAGAGGTACTGCTGGAAAAAAAATTGAATCCAAAAGTTAAGGAATTTGCTGCTAGATGTCTTTATTAGATTTATGGCTTTGGCAATTGACTCCACATAGATGTCCTTTTTGTGACGGAAGAAGCATGCATGTCTTATTCTGAGAACTCTTCCTCTAATGTTCAGAACTATGTTTTTTAAAACAGAGAAAAGTTTAGCACAGCATTTGAATGTTAACTTCTTTTGAGAATAAGATGTCTACCCACTAGTCAACGTACAACCATACCTTGGTCATATTACCTGTTTAAACTGCACCATTATGTCTTTAGAGAGTTCCATGTCTTTAAACATCCCTTCAAGCTTGCTGGTGAAAGCAGCTCCACATTCTATTAGGAACAACGACAGTGGGGATTATTTTCAGTTGACATCAAAGTCACAGATTAATGAAAAATTATATATTTTGGAGATTTACACACAATTGTCCAGCCCTTGTTTTCAATATTTAACTTGCAAGGAATTGTGATGATCAAAGGTGTAAAAGAACAGGTTGCTTACCTTTGGTAGTGCTCTTTCTGATAGATATGTAGGCTCATTCAGCTTTCTTATATGAACCTTTCCGGATGGGATCCAGAAGGAAAATGTTACTTACCTTGCAAGCAACTGTTCATAGCATGTAGTACTGTAGAACTACATTCTCTGCAGACTCCTGCCATCTAGTATTGGGCTCTGACATTTGCAAGTTATTTTTCTTCGTCGAAAGTCTTTCCAGTCACTCCCCCCTTAGTTGGGAATGCACATGGGCACTGACCATGTCAGACTTCTTAAGTCTGCATTTTAAAAATCTATGTTCTATTATACTGAAGGAGTGTAGAGGGACAGCAACTGGGGAACCCTCCAGAAATAAAACTAGTCTCCTTTCCAGATAAATCTAATGTGGCAAAAGCAAGAGTGGAATTTTGGTCTAATGTGGTACCATTGATAGTGTTAAAAGAAAGTGAAACGCTACATAAACAAGCATTGGAAATGCAATAGGTCTCGCATTTGCTTGATTTGGAGCTTTTGGCGTTGTAAATGCCAATGTCTTTTACCCATGTGTTATGGATGTATTAGGTGGTGTGAAGTGGAATTATGCGGATTGGATTGGAATGGTTAGTTGTGGAGGAACATGAAGCATAAGGAAGGAGAGTGAGAACAGCAGCCTGAGGCACAAGAAAGGAGAGTGAGGAGGAGAACAGCAGCGTGAGGCAAAAAAAGGAGAGTGAGGAGGAGAACAGCAGCGTGAGGCAAAAGGAAGGAGAGTAAGAAGAGCAGCATGAGGCACAAGGAAAGAGTGAGAACAGCAGTGTGAGGCATAAGGAAGGAGAGTGAGGAGGAGGAGAGCACAGTGAGGCACAAGGAAGGAGAATGAGAAGAGCAGCGTGAGGCACAAGGAAGGAGAATGAGAAGAGCAGCGTGAGGCACAATGAAGCAGAATGAGAAGAGCAGCGTGAGGCACAATGAAGGAGAATGAGAAGAGCAGCGTGAGGCACAATGAAGGAGAATGAGAAGAGCAGCGTGAGGCACAATGAAGGAGAATGAGAAGAGCAGCGTGAGGCACAATGAAGGAGAATGAGAAGAGCAGCGTGAGGCACAATGAAGGAGAATGAGAAGAGCAGCGTGAGGCACAAGGAAGGAGAATGAGAAGAGCAGTGTGAGGCACAAAGAAGGAGAATGAAGAGCAGCATGAGATCTAAGGAAGGAGAGTGAGGAGAAGAGCATCGTGAGGCACAATGAAGGAGAATGAGAAGAGCAGCGTGAGGCACAAGTACAGAAAGTGAGGAGGAGAAGAGCAGCGTGAGGCAGAAGGACGTAGAGTGATGAAAAGAGTAGCGTGACAAGAAAAGAGTGAGGATGCGAGCAGCAGCATGAGGCATAAGTAAGGAGAGTTAGGAAAAAGCAGCATGAGGCACAAGCTAGGAGAGTGAGGAGAAGAGCAGCATGAGGCACAAGGAAGGAGAGTGAGAACAGCAGCGTAAGGCACAAGGAAGGAGAGTGAGGAGAAGAGCAGAGTGAGGCACAAGGAAGGAGAGTGAGGAAGAGCAGAGTGAGGCATAAGGAAGGAGAGTGAGGAGAAGAGCAGAGTGAGGCACAAGGAAGGAGAGTGAGGAGGAGAAGAGCAGAGTGAGGCACAAGGAAGAAGAGTGAGGAGAAGAGCAGCGTGAGGCACAAGGAAGGAGAGTGAGAAGAGCAGAGTGAGGCACAAGGAAGGAGAGAGAGGAGAAGAGCAGCGTGAGGCACAAGGAAGGAGAGTGAGGAGAAGAGCAGCATGAGGCACAAGGAAGGAGAGTGAGGAGAAGATCAGAGTGAGGCACAAGGAAGGAGAGTGAGGAGGAGAAGAGCAGTGTGAGGCACAAGGAAGGAGAGTGAGGAGAAGAGCAGCGTGAGGCACAAGGAAGGAGAGAGGAGGAGAAGAGCAGCGTGAGGCACAAGGAAGGAGAGTGAGGAGAAGAGCAGTGTAATGCACAAGGAAAGAGTGAGGAGGAGAAGAGCAGCGTGAGGCACAAGGAAGGAGAGTGAGGAGGAGAAGAGCAGCATGAGACAAGCTAGGAGAGTGAGGAGAAGAGCAGCGTGAGGCACAAGCTAGGAGAGTGAGGAGAAGAGCAGCGTGAGGCACAAGGAAGGAGAGTGAGGAGGAGAAGAGCAGTGTGAGGCACAAGGAAGGAGAGTGAGGAGAAGAGCAGCGTGAAGCACAAGGAAGGAGAGAGGAGGAGAAGAGCAGCGTGAGGCACAAGGAAGGAGAGTGAGGAGAAGAGCAGTGTGATGCACAAGGAAAGAGTGAGGAGGAGAAGAGCAGCGTGAGGCACAAGGAAGGAGAGTGAGGAGGAGAAGAGCAGCATGAGACAAGCTAGGAGAGTGAGGAGAAGAGCAGCGTGAGGCACAAGCTAGGAGAGTGAGGAGAAGAGCAGCGTGAGGCACAAGCTAGGAGAGAGGAGGAGAAGAGCAGCGTGATGCACAAGGAAGGAGAGTGAGGAGGAGAAGAGCAGTGTGAGGCACAAGGAAGGAGAGTGAGGTGAAGAGCAGTGTGAGGCACAAGGAAGGGGAGTGAGGAGGAGAGCAGCGTGAGGCACAAGGAAGGAGAGTGAGGAGAAGAGCAGCGTGAGGCATTAGGAAGGAGAGTGAGGAGAAGAGCAGCGTGAGGCACAAGGAAAGAGAGTGAGGAGGAGACTAGCAGAGTGAGGCACAAGGAAGGAGAGTGAGGAAGAACAGAGTGCGGCATAAGGAAGGAGAATGAGGAGAAGAGCAGTGTGAGGCACAAGGAAGGAGAGTGAGGAGGAGAAGAGCAGAGTGAGGCACAAGGAAGAAGAGTGAGGAGAAGAGCAGTGTGAGGCACAAGGAAGGAGAGTGAGGAGAAGAGCAGCGTGAGGCACAAGGAAGGAGAGTGAGGAGAAGAGCAGCGTGAGGCACAAGGAAGGAGAGAGGAGAAGAGCAGCATGAGGCACAAGGCATGAGAGTGAGGAGGAGAAGAGCAGAGTGAGGCACGAAGAAGGAGAGTGAGGAGAAGAGCAGCGTGAGGCACAAGGAAGGAGAGTGAGGAGAAGAGCAGCGTGAGGCACAAGGGAAGGAGAGTGAGGAGAAGAGCAACGTGAGGCACAAGGAAGGAGAGAGGAGAAGAGCAGCGTGAGGCACAAGGAAGGAGAGAGGAGAAGAGCAGCGTGAGGCACAAGGAAGGAGAGTGAGGAGAAGAGCAGCGTTAGGCACAAGGAAGGAGAGTGAGGAGAAGAGCAGCGTACGGCATGAGGAAGGAGAGTGAGGAGAAGAGCAGCATGAGGCACAAGGCATGAGAGTGAGGAGGAAAAGAGCAGAGTGAGGCACGAGGAAGGAGAGTGAGGATATGAGCTGCGTGATGGCATAAGGAAGGAGAGCGAGGAGGAGAGGAGCAGCATGAGGCACAAGTAAGGACAGTGAGGAGAAGAGCAGCAGAGGTAGAAGGAAGGAGAACAATGAGAGAAATGCAGCGTTATACACAAGGAGCAGAGTAGGAAGAGCCCAGTAGAAGCCCAAGAAAGCACAGTAAACAGCCAAAGATGAACAGACCATATACTTGAGAAGGGGATAGAAGGAGTAACCATACAATGCAGGGTGTGGGTGGTGGTGGAAATTATTCCAGATAAGAACGAGAAAGGCTCAATATCATGCAGCAGCACATTGGACCAGTGAACAGGGGAAGAGGGCAATGGCACTCAAAAAAGAAGCTTGTTGGTGCTAAAAATGAGATACTGAGGGAAGGGATTATCAAAGCGTGAGCAAAAGTTAGGAAAGGAGGAGGTGGCAAGTAGGAAAACCAAAACTGGAGTAGAGCAGCCAGGACAACGGAAAAGGAACTGTTTGACTGTGTTCTGCACAAATAACGAACAGTGAAATATGCAGGGAAGACAGAATGACATCCATTTTAAATTAAACATGGCTCTCAGGCTTAAATTGATGCCTAGTAAACAAGTTAGTAAACACTTCTGCATGTCACAGGAAAATTGTTTAAAGAAATAATAGCCCAATATTAGAGAATGCCAACAGGCCTCGCCGAACACGACCCATGGCCAGTTCTCCTGCCTCCACTGCCGCCAGACCCTCACCGCCACCCCGGCCTCCAACACCGCCGACGCCAGCACCGGCGACACCCTAAAATGCATCCTCCTCAACATACGCTCCGTACACAAACACGCCATGGAAATCTGGAACCTACTAGACTCTCTCTTGCCCGACATCGCCTTCTTCACAGAGACTTAGACCAACGCATCCTCCGCCCCCATCAGCACCACCATCCCAGACGGATACAAGATCCAGAGGAAAGACCGCCCCAACCACCCAGGAGGGGGCCTCGCCATCGCCCACAAGAGCACCCTCCGCCTCACTACCTCCATTGAAACCTTCCCCTCCGCTGAACACCTGCACTTCCAGATCCAGACCACCCCCAAAGCCACACTCCGAGGAACCCTCATCTACAGACCCCCCCCGGCCCTCGAACACCCTTCACCACCACCATCACCGACTTCATCGCACCCCACGCCATCGCCTCAACAAACTACATACTCATTGGAGACCTGAACTTCCACCTCAACAACCCCAGCGACCAACTCCACTATCCTTCGTGACAACCTCGCCAGCATCGGACTTAAACAACTCGTCAACACACTGACCCACATAGCAGGACACACCCTCGACCCCATCTTCGCGGCAGGAAACAGCGTCCAATTCAGCCACACAACGCAGTCGCCACAGACCGACCACCACTGCATACACTTCGCCATCAACAAACCTAAGGCACCCAAACCAGCTCCACGCCCACCTCGAAGGAACTGGAGCAAGGTTACCGACGAGCAACTTAACTCCACCCTCACCCGAGATAACCACACCTGGGCACCCGACGCAAAAGACGCAGCCAGAGAACTCCACACCTGGATCTCCAACTGCGCAGACGAGTTCGCCCCGCTACGCAACCCCGACAGACAACGCCCCAGGAAAGCCGCCTGGTTCACCACCGCTCTCCAAGAAGCCAGACGCACCTGCAGATGCCTGGAGAAGAACTGGAGAAACACCAAGACAACCGAAAACCACACCACCTACAAGGACGCCATGACGGACTACCACAACCATATCAGAGCCACCAAGAGGAACTTAATCCACAACAAAATCCTGGCCAACTCCACCAACTCCAAGGAACTTTTCAGTGTCATTCAAGAATTCACCAACCCACGCAGCGAAGCCACAGACATCACCCCATCCCAAGACCTCTGCGACAAGCTTGGAACCTTTTTCCACCTCAAGATCAAAAACCTCTACGACAACTTCATCGACCATCCACCAGACGCCACAAACGGCCCCCCGCCCCCCAGAAACACCAACCAGCCCACCATCTCCAACTGGACACCGATCAAGGCCGAAGACACCGCCTCGACCATGAAAAGCATCCACTCGGGGGCCCCCACCGACCCCTGCCCCCCTCACATCTACCACAGAGCCGTGGCCGCCATCGCACCCGAACTACAATGCACCATCAACACCACCTTCAAAACAGGCACCTTCCCAGACGACTGGAAGCGCACAGAAGTCAGACCCCTGCTCAAGAAGCCCACAGCTGACCCCACCGACCTCAAGAACTATCGGCCCATCTCGCTCCTCCCCTTCGAAGCCAAAGTTGCAGAGAAAACAGTCAACAGGAAACTGACATGATTCATTGAAGAGAATGCCGTCCTCGACCCGTACCAATCCGGATTCCGAAGCAACCACAGCACAGAGACCGCCCTACCGCCACAGATGACATCTGCACCCTCCTGGACCAAGGCCACTCCGCAGCCCTCATCCTACTCGACCTATCAGCGGCCTTCGACACCGTCTCCCACCGCACACTAGTCGCCAGACTACACGACGCAGGCATACAAGGAACAGCCCTGGACTGGATCCGATCATTCCTCACCGGAAGAAGCCAAAGGATCAGACTCCCACCCTTCCTCTCCGACCCCACGAAAATCACCTGCGGAGTCCCACAGGGTTCATCACTGAGCCCCACCCTCTTCAACATCTACATGGCCCACCCTCGCAGCCATCGTCCGACAACATGGCCTCAACATCGTATCCTACGCCGACGACACCCAGCTCATCCTCTCCCTCACCAAAGACCCCACCCACCACTGCCAAACTCAACTTCCAGAAAGGAATGCAAGACGTCGCAGTCTAGTTGACCAACAGCTGCCTGAAGCTCAACGCCGAGAAGACAGAAGTCCTCGTCCTTGGTACCTCCCCTTCTGCATGGGACAGCACCTGGTGTCCGACCGCCCTCAGAAGCCGACCTACCCCCTCAGACCACGCCAAGAACCTTGGCATCGTACACGACTCATCGCTCACCATGAACCGACAGGTCAACGCCGTCACCTCCAGCTGCTTCAACACCCTCCGCATCCTCCGCAAGACCTTCAAGTGGATCCCCCGAGTCAAGGAAGACAGTCACCCACGCACTCATCACCAGCAGACTGGACTATGGAAACGCACTCTACGCCGGCATCAACAAGTCCCTACTCCGCAAACTCCAGACAATACAGAACACCGCCGCCAGACTCGTCCTCGGCATCCCCCGACACGAACACATCAGCCAACACCTACGAAGTCTCCACTGGCTCCCCGTGGAGAAAAGAGTCACTTTCACAATCCTCACTCACCCCAACAAATGCCTACACAACAACAGACCCAAATACCTCAACGACAGAATCAACTTCCACGTACCCAAAAGAAACCTCCGATCTGCCAACCTCGCACTGGCCGAAACCCCGCGCATCCAGAGCCAGAGCAGGCGGAAGATCCTTCTCTCACATTGCAGCCAAGACCTGGAACGAGCTACCAGCAGACATCAGACGTGCCCCCTCCCTGAACACTTTCAGGAAGACCCTCAAAACTTGGCTCTTCGGCTAAACAGATCTGCGGACCCGGGAGCATGCAGAAAAGGGGCACTGTAGAGGCTTTTACAAGCAATCCAACCTCAGGGAGCGCTTTCCTACACCCCTTTGTTTGTTGGGAGAAGCTGCTTTGGATACATCAGTTTGCTACGCTGTTATGTTTGTAAGGAATAAGTCTACTTTAGTGAGATTTTGCCGCTATTCTTTTCATTTCACAGTTATTTTGATATTTTTAACTTTACTTGTTCTCCGTTTTCTTCCAACAGCACATTTAAGGAAGAAAACAAAGAACAAGTAAAGTAAAAAAAATGCTCGTATACCGATGCAGAGGCTTCCACCCGCACAATCACTGGACACTGTCACTCCAGTTGGCAGCATTTCAGATCACAAACTTATCATATGAACAGTGCTTGTGTGTTCAAAATTGGCAATCGGTCTGATAATGCCCCATATGTGGCGATATTTGTGAAAGCTACTGTCCATGGCCTGAAAGTGCCCACATAGCTCAGAAAGTGGACCCTGCAGCAGGGACGCGTAACAGGAAGGTCAAAGGTGCAAGTAAGGTATTTTTTTAAATGCAAAGGATGCGTGCGAACATTTCCGTTCTAGACAAAATAACGCTGAGCTGGTAATCGTAGGATTTAGCACAACACAATAAATGTAGTATATAAATTGCATTGTTCCCCTGCTACTGATGCTGACAGACTGGCTGGGCTGCAACTGATGTGGCTGCCTCTGGTTCTCCGAGGACTCGTCTATGTACCATGCCTCCACCATGATTGCAGCTCTGCCTAAGTACATAAAAGCAAGCCCAATTCCCTTCAAAAGAAAGCCCAAACAAAGCAAATATCCTACCAAAAGGAAGCCCAACTGCCGTGGATATCGAAAAGTTGAAAAAGGCTAAATAAATACAATAAACAGCGGGAGGAACTGCTTGGGAGGCAGCACTAACACAACTGTGGAATTTAGATGAGATGGGAGGGAGGAATGCTACATTTACATATAAGCAGTGATGGTGCCGAAGCTCAACACAGGCAAACAGTAACAGGACTAGGAAACCAAGAAAAAAATAGTCCTCCAAAGAACATATGAAGAACCATTGCGTAATGAGACAGAACTTAGTCCATGCTGCGTGGGAGGAACGGAAGAGAAAAAAGAGGAACAAAGAGGCAGGACTGTCCACTAGCAAGCAAGGATTTTTATGGTTTAAATCTTTTTATTGAAGCCAATGTCAGTTGCAAGTAGTAGCGATATACTGTGAAAAATTGGGCCACGCAGGGCCTCAGCTTCGTGGAATGGCATACACAATTACAAATGAAATAGAAAATATTAGAAGAGAAACAATCCCCCTCCCTAACCCCGAAAAAGAGAAAGAAAGAGTAAGAAGAAAGAATACAGTGCTCCCCCCCCCCTCCGGCCAGTCCAGCCCCCCATGTGGGAACAAAGCTCTATGTCGTAGAGGCAGCCTCCGCGGCAGAGGTGGTCGGCGCCGTCAGGCGCAGAAGCCGTAGGTAGCTTGGGCATGTAAGTTCCCTAAAGTCTTGTGCGAGGAGGGACAGAAAAGGCTGCCACATTTCACTAAAGTCAGAGCCCTTACCAGCCACCGTGAGCGAGATCTTTTCCATGCCTAATATGCGCCACAACCGCTGGATCCAGCCAGAGGGTGTTGGAATGCGCGGCGTCTTCCAATGTGTAAGGATGTTTTGTGTGGCAGAGCCTAACGCAAGTGCAATCTGCTTCCCCCTCCTAGATTTCAAGGGATAGGTTAACGGATTGGGAACCCCTAAGAGTACGTATTCCGGGAGCCGAGGGAGCTCTGTCGATCAATTTCATCAAGGACTTGAGTCCAATAAGGGGTCAGAAGTGCGCAGTCCCATAAAAGATGTGTAAGCGTGCCCACCTTCCCACAACCCCTCCAGCAATTCGGGCTTTGTGCGCTGTCGAAGTGGTGCAATCGCTCAGGAGTATAGTACCAGTAGTACGCTAGTTTAGTCAGAGTTTCTGTGAGACCAGTGTGAGTCGCCGTGTGTCGTGCCCTGTAGCAGATCCCCTCCCATTCCCAGCTGGTGAGATCGCGGCCTAAGTCCTTTTCCCATCGTGTTCGGCCCGCGTGAAAAGTGTGGGTGTAACGTGACAGAAGCATTTTATAGAGGTCCGAGATCAGCTTCCTATCCGAAGAACGCGTTATCAACCATCGTTCATAGGGGGTAAGGTGTCTATGTGCCCGTGTCTTGATGTCAGGATGGGAAGCCCAGTGCCGCAACTGCAGATAGTGTAGGCGCTCCGATTCGGGGAGGCCGTAATCAATGCAGAGTTGAGTGAAAGGCACAACCCCGTTGTTGTCATATAATGTACCTAGAGCCCAGCAACCCGTGGTTCTCCAATGAGGAAAGGAAGTCTCGCCCATCCCCGGCCCAAAATCGGAGTTGCCAAAAAGAGGGGTAAGTGGGGAGGGGAAAGTCGTCAGGTCGTGCCGTCTGTTCGTTTGGTCCCATACTACCATAATAGAACGAGTCATGTGTGAGGCATATAGGTTGGGGGGGCGTTGTTGTTTCCGAAGGAAGGGGATTTTCATAAGAGAGGTGCCTGCTACCGCACGATCTTGAAAAAGCCAGTGCTTCTCCGACTCCACTCTACTCCACCATCTGGTGTAGTTGTGCGGCTTTATAATAGAGCGTAAGGTCGGGGATCCCCAGCCCCCCTTCGTGGGGAGGGAGGAAGCTGACTAGTCTCTTCATCCGCGGCCTACGACCCTGCCAGATGAATTGCGAGAGTTCCGAATGAATCCTCCGCAGCCAACCCGTGGGAGGCTGAAGAGGGAGCGTTTGGAAAAGATAAAGGATTTTGGGAAGGATCGTCATTTTAACAGCTGCGATAGGACCGAACCACGAAATGGGGTAATATTTCCATCGCCTCAGGTCTGCGCGAATATGGGACTGCAAAATGTTATAATTTACTGACCGGGTCGCCGGCAGTGTGGGAGCTAACTGGAGACCCAGATAGGGGACTGAATCGGAAGACCATTGAATAGGGTATCTTGCTTGTAGGTATGCCAACTGCTGAGGCGGTAGAGAGAGGTTCAGGGCGGTAGATTTCGTAACATTAATTTTAAATCCGGACGCCTCTCCAAAGGAGTCCAGCTCCTCCAGGAGGGGACCCAGAGTAGTCCCGGGGTCAGACAGGGTAACTAGGACATCATCCGCGTATAAACTAATGGTGTGAACATCCCCTCCAAAGCGGATGCCCGCGATCTGAGGAGACTCCCGGACCCTCTGTGCCAGGGGCTCCATGTAGAGGGCAAAGAGCAGTGGTGACAGTGGGCACCCCTGCCTAGTGCCTCTATGGATCTGGAAGGGGGTGGACATATACCCATTGACGCGCACCGTAGCCGATGGGCCCCGGTAGCAGTTGAGAATACGCGAATGCATCTTTTCCCCTAGACCAAAACGAAGCAGCACACGCTCCAAATAGGGCCAGTGTACGCGATCGAAGGCCTTCTCGGCGTCAACGGTCAGGAGCATAAAGTCACCCGGGACACGGGAGGCCTTTTCAATCAGGTGTATCACGCGTTTCGTATTGTCACTGGTTTGTCGCTGCGGGATAAAGCCCGCCTGGTCCGGATCAATAATACCAGGCATATAGGGGCCAAGGCGCGCCGCTAAGATGCTAGTGTACAGTTTGAGATCAATATTTAAGAGTGAGATGGGTCTATACGCCCCGCATATCGTCCTATCTTTGCCTGGCTTGTGAATGACGGCAATATCCGCTGTAAGCATTGAGGGAGGGATCGCCCCTGTGGTCGCGAAGGAGTTGAAAAGGCGGGTGAGAAGGGGGACGAGGGTGGGGCAGAATTGCTTATAAAAGGCGGCCGTATAGCCATCCGGGCCCGGGGACTTGGCCAATTTCAAGCGCGATATGGCCGATATGACTTCCTCCGGCCGAATCTCCCTCTCCATGTGCTCGGCCTGCCCCTCAGACAAGCAGGGCAGGGTGACCTGGTCCAAATAGGCATCTATAGCCTCCGGTTCCAGGAGCTGCGCGTCAGAGTTGTGCGTAGAAATCCCGGAACGTCTCTGCAATGTCATAGTCCTCGGTGAGTAACTGACCCGTCGGGTCTTGAATCCCCTGAACCCCTTCCCGTGATCGCGTCTCTCGCAGTTTGTGCACCAAGAGCCGGCCGCACTTGTCCCCGCCGCTGTAAAAAGAATGGCGCAGACGTAAGGCCGCGTATTCGGCCCTGTCACTATCCAAAGCGGCCAACTGTGAGCGAGCCGCTTTCAATTGGCGCCAGATGCGCGTGGCACCCGTCCATAGGTGCATCTGCTCTAATTCCCTCACCTGTGTGAGGTCTTCCCGTTTATGTTTACGCTCCACGTTATCTGCAGAGGAGAGGGCAATAATTGCGCCCCGCACCACTGCCTTCAAGGCTTCCCATCGGGTTGAGACGGACGTGTCCGAGTTGTCATTATGGGAGAGGTAGTCCGCGATCGAGCCCTGAATCTGGGCCACGGCGCCTTCCCGATGCAGGAGAGAGTCGCGGAAGCGCCACCGACGCACGGGCAGCCGCACGGGCGGGAGCGTCAGAGTGACCACTACCAGTGCGTGGTCCGATAGCGCCGCGACCTGTATGTCCACTGAAGTAGTGATATCAGTAATGTGCCTAGTGCCTAAAAAATAATCGAGTCGAGCGTAAGTCTTGTGGGCGTTAGAATAGTAAGAGTACTCCCTGGCTCGTGGGTGGAAGTGCCTCCATAGATCCGTCAGACCTAGGTCACCCAACCGCGCGTGTCCAGCGCGGAAGAGAGCTCCCACCTGGCCATATCGCTGTGCCGACCTGTCAAGCTCATTGTCAAAAACTAGATTGAGGTCACCCCCTAGGAGCACGCTACGGACAGGAGTACCCGTGACTTCGAGCAGGGCCTCATGCAAGAACCGTTCCTGACCGTCGTTTGGCGCATAGATGGACCCAATGATCAGGGAACGACCCCCGATCAGAAACTGATAGGTTAAAAGCCTGCCTTTGATTTCAGCCTCCTTCTGCACCACTTTACCCTTAAAAGACCTGGAGAGCAAGATCGCCACCCCCGCTGATTTAGAGGGCCCAGAGGAGAAAAACTGGGTGGGGAACGCGCGGGAGCGCATCCTATGACAGTCCTTGCTCAGCAAATGTGTTTCCTGCAATAAGCACACATCAGCGCCCGTGCTTCCCAGATACTCAAGAATCGCTCTGCGCTTGACCGGGTGGTTCCACCCCCTCACGTTCAGCGTGAGGACTTTAAGACTCAGCGGAGCCATCTATCGCAGTGGACGTCTCGCGCAGCCAAACTCGCCCAATCCAGCACCAAGATGCGCACATAGCGGCAGCAGCTGGCAGCATTCATGGACTGACCTTCAGTAACGCCACAGGTTGGCAGCAGCAGCATTTTGGACTTGGGGAGAGACAGAGAGGAGAAAGAGAAAAGAGAGTAGCCTCAGAAGGATAGCAAGAAGCCCCGGCACAACCGGTGCAAACTCAAAACAAAATTCTCAGTAGTAGTCCATCTTCCTAGGAAGATCAGAAATAACAGCAGTTCAGGCATTAAGTTGCCAAGTATATCCCCCTCCGACCGCCCCAGGAACGGCAGCAGTAGAAACTATCATGTCAACTCAGGACCACTAAGGGGACTGTGTCCGAGCCAGGGTCAGCGGAAGGGTCTCGAGGGCCTCTTCCTGCCCCTTGGCGATCTCTCGAGGGGCCGGTCTCTGCATCCTGTTAGGGCGGCGTCGGCGTCTCTGTTGTCTCCAGCGCGGCTGCGCATCGCGGGGGCCCCCATCCGGAGCTTCTCCAGTGTCTTCGTCGTCTGGGAGCTCAATCCCTAATACCTTACAGGCCTCGGCCAGGGATCGGAGCTGGAAGAGCTTGCCATCGTAGCGGAATATGAGACGAAATGGATGCCCCCAGGAGTAAGTAATATTGCGCTGCCGAAGCGCCGCGGTGATTGGTCGAAAGGTCTTGCGCTTTTGGAGGGTGAGGGCAGCTAGATCTTGATACAGGACTGGTGACTGGTCGCGGAATGTGATCGGGTGTTGCGCCCTGGCTTTCTGGAGGATCTCCTCTTTAGTGCGATAGTCCTGAACACAAACCAGAATGTCCGCCGGTGGAGCGGTAGCAGGGCGGGAAGGACCCACCCGGTTAGCCCTGTCAATGCGGATATCTGTTTCCAGGGGGTTACCCAAGACATGGTTGAAGAGCTCACGCACAAACTGTAAGAGGTCTCCTGCTTTCGCAGTTGAGCTCACCCCCCGAATTCGCACATTATGCCGCCGGGAGCGGTTCTCTAAGTCCTCCAGGTGGGTCTGGAGAACAACCTGTTGATCGTGGATGCGCGAGAGCTCCTGTTGCATGAAAGAGAGTTCCTCGTCCCTTGCATCACTTTTGTCCTCCAGAGCAACCACCCGGTCGCCGACGGAGTCCAGATCCTTCCGGACGTCTTGGAGTTCTGCAGTGAGGTCTCGCTTCACAGTCTGTAGATCATCACGCAGGGCCGAGAACAGAGATTCCATAAACGCCCTCGTGACCGGTTCTTCCCTGTGCCCGCTCATGGATGACGAGGGTGTGTCAGCTTGCTTTGCGGGATCCGAAGACACCTGTGAACGCGCAAACAGCTCCTGAAGGGACTTACTCTTCTTGCCCCGGGTGGAGGCTATCTCCCCACTCAAGCTGCCCGGGGTACGCCCGTGGTCGGCGGCTGGAGCACCCACACGCCTCCAGTAAAGTGGCTCCGGCGGGGCCCACTAGTAGGTGCCGCCGTGGA
The DNA here is from genome assembly GCA_963921515.1 of Calotriton arnoldi. Classification (NCBI taxonomy): domain Eukaryota; kingdom Metazoa; phylum Chordata; class Amphibia; order Caudata; family Salamandridae; genus Calotriton; species Calotriton arnoldi. Next base: position 713,505 of record CAWUFW010004929.1, on the reverse strand, counting down.
CGGCTGTCCTGGCCTCTATCTCTCCAGGTGGCACGGGCGCCCAGGCTGCTGCTCGACCCCCCAGGTACACCAGTCGGCACTGGTTGCAGACTTTTAGGGGGAGACAGGGCCCCGTGCCCCCCTCAGCGCCCCCACCGGCCTTCTCGCGCTTGCAGGGCGGGACCCAAGCCGGGCGTTCAGCGTCCAAAGCCCCGATGGGCCCTTTCCTCAACCGGGCGAGCACCACTCCCCTCAGACACACTCCAACGGACCGGGGCCGCGCGTGCGGGCTACACAGCAGGGGCCCAACACCATCAGTACCGTCAAGAAAGCCCCTGGGGTCCTCCGCAGTAGGGTGGGGTCTCCCCCGTGCGACGTGGCTCAAGGCCCACGCAGCCGCCCCCGCTCACCTCTATCATCCGGGGCGCCGCCGGATCAAAGGAGGGTCTGGTACGTGTCCCCGATGGCGGCTGCCCCAGCCGCGGTCCCAGCAGTCGGCGCAGGCAAGCCTGAGCTCCGGCGCAGGCCCCGCCCCAGCGGCAGCAGTACGGTAGGCCTCCAGTCGTCGCTCCGCCAGTCGGGTCGCGCCGGCCCACCAAGCCTCCGCGCCCACCACCAGGCGATGTGCTCGGCACACGGGCGGGTCACCCCGCACTCCACCTCCAGCTGCTTGGGCACTCAGCTACCGCGCCAGCCGGCGCGCGCTCCAACTCGAGGTCGCGGCTTCGCCATCCACTGCAGGCCTCACACTCGTGGGCGGCACGCCGCCGTCGTCAGCGCGATCCAGGACCGGAGCGCCAGTCAAACAGGGACCGCTGGCCACAGCGTGCTTTCAGAGGTCAGGTTATGGTCCCAAATCGACTGTAGGCAGCCCGAGGCGGTGATATCTCGGGACGGTCGGATGGAGAGACGAGAGGATGCGTCTCACCTCGCCGCCATCTTTGCCACGCCTCTCAAGCAAGGATTTTTAAAGAACACTGAAACAAACAAATCAAGAGCAGGGGGATGGTTTTAAGCCCACAAGAGAAATTACAATAGGTCTCGAATGCTCGCCCTAAACAGTATTTGATGTTATCGGAGTTAACCCCAAAATAACATCCTCAAGAACCACAGTCCCATCCTGGGAGAGGTTATCTCAGTCCCAAAGTAATCTTCAGATGGCATCTTCACACGCTGCACCAGCAGAAAACTTGACAATGTATCTTGAAGATGGAGAGAGGACAATCTGGAATCATAGACAATCTCAGTCCGAGGATTTATCAAGCAAAAACCGTTGGTCCTGGACAGCGAGTTCCTTAAACGGTAATAGGCAGGGAAGATGATTTAAACTTCCTTTTTAGCAACACTATTAACATCATCTCCTGGAATATGGCAGGGCTTGAACCTATAAAATGATCTAATTTATTAGAAACATCACCAGCAATTACCTGCCTTCAAGAGACCTGGGCCTTAAAAGAGTTTTATCAAACAGGCTGTTTAGTCTTCCAGATACTAGCAGCGAGAGTGAGTCGAGGTCATGCAAAGGGAGGTCTAGCCGTTTTGTCATCCGAGAAAATCAAGTGGGATTTCGAAACTGTTCATTTACACAGCAAAAACGTTCAGTGCCTTAAGCTAAAAATACCAAAGGAGAGTTCCACCTCTGCAGATACACTTCTCCTTTTTAATATTTATGTTCTCACAGGCATAGAACACGATACAATGCTGGTCCATATCTTTGATTTAATCTAATCTACCTTAGACTCAGAAATCATTCCGAAATCCTTCTATTGGGAGACTTTAATGCGGAAATTTCCAACAGTCTGGTAACAGCTTTTAGGAGTAATGTCTTAGATGATTATTGGTCTCTAACAAACCCTATTTTTCCTGAGCGTATAATAGGCAATAAACAAGGGGAATTGATTTTACAACTGGTATGTGGTATTAATGGAGTAATCTTGAATGGTAGGATAGAAGGGGATGTTCCTGTGCAATTTACAAGAACAGGAGTCACTGGTCAGTCTATTCTAGATTACTTCATTTGTAGCTATGGTTCATTTCAGAGATCACAATACTTAAGTGTACACTTTACACAAAGCAGCGATCATGCAATATTGACATTAAAAACTGAGCTGAACAACCTTTCTCCCTCCTCTTGGTCGCTATCACAAATGAATTGAGATACCCTTATAGCTCATAAGACGGGTAGATTATATGGAACACCACCAGTCGGAATAAGCTGAATGTTTTGATCACTACTCAACAGCTGCTTCAATCCAAAAAGAAAAACAATCCAGTTTCAAACTTTGAACAGACTCTTTTGGCGGTAGCTCAAGCTGTTCAGAATTCGGCTGCTCTGGATATAAATCTAAAACCGCCAAGATAATTAAGTAATCCCACAGATGATATTTCAAGACGGTTAAATAGTTTAATTAGACAGCAATTCATAAGTTTCTCTGTTCTCAGGAAAAAAGAAATTGCTAATTTACAGAAAAAAAGGAAGAAAATGAATTCTATCAGAAAGAGAAACTATGGACAAAAACTGGGTTGATTTGCAGTTGGCACTCTCTCCAAAAAAATAAGCAACAGTTTTGGCGTCTAATAGCAAAAGCGAACGGAGCTCAAAAATCTCCTATCGCATCTCCAGTCTCCCAAAATGACTGGGAAAAGTATCTGCTAAAGCTTTATAAAGCAAACTTAGACGAATCCTGCCAAAGAGCTCCTTGCAGATAGACGATTGGTCGAGAAGCAGACGACTGGATAAGTGCCCCGACGGAGGAACAAATAAAATCTTACATCAGGAGGTCTAGAACCTCAGCAGCGATGGGTCCAGATATGATTCCAGTTATTGTCCTCAAAAGTAACCCTGAAGGCTGGAGCAAGTTTTTGTAGCCACTGTTCTGCCACATCTACAAAACTGGTCAAAACCCAAAATTGTGGACTGGGAGTATTGTTATTCCTATATTGAAGCAGGGCTCAAGACTTTCTCACAGTAATTATAGACAGATAGCTCTGCCGGCACAACTTGTAAGACATTTGTGGCAGGCATTCTGGACCATCTGAAGGACTGGGCATTTTCAAGGGGAGTGATTCCAATGGCGCAGGTAGTCTTCCTTCCAAAGCACTCTGTCATCGACAACATCGGACTCTTACAATCATTAGTCGACAAATATGCTATAACAAAATCACAAATAAAATGTATTGTTTGTTCGTAGACTTTTCAAAAGCTTTTGACAGGGTCGATAGACCCAGCCTACGGAAGAAATTGGTGAAAATGGGGATTCCTGACGCTTTATTAAGATTAATTGTGGCCTTATTGTGAGAAAGTGCCCTCTTTCTGCATGGTTGCCCCCACTTTTTGCTGAATTGCTGATGTGCTTTGACTGAGTGTACCCTGGGCTCCTGCTAATCAGGGCCTATGTTCTTTCCCTAAAACTGCATTGACGCCTAAACCCAATTGGCATCTCTGGCCACAGGTCAGCCCCTGTTAAATGGTACCACACAGAGAAGGCCTCTAAAGGCTGCAGCACTTATTGTGCCACCCCTAGAGGTCCTGTGTGTGTGTGTGTGTACGTGTACACACACACACACACACACACACACACACACACACACACACACCCCACCCCCCACCCCCCACCCCCCCTTGCAGGCTGCGTGTTTTGGTGCAGAACAAAGTGAAGAGTCGACATGGCACACACCTCTGTGGGCCATGCCTACAACCCACTGCCCTGGCATAGATCAGTCACCCCTCTAGCTGGGTGCACTATACCAGGGGTGAGGGTACAGGTGCATGAGCCCTCTACCCCTACAGTGTCTAAGTCCATTCTTAGACATTGTAAGTGCAGTGCTGCCATTAAGAGTATATGGTGCTGGGGGTTTGTCATTACGAACTCCACAGCACCCTAATGGCTACACTGAAAACTGAGAAGTTTGGTATCAAACTTCTCAGCACATTAAACCCACACTGATGCCAGTGTGGGATTTAATGAAAAATGCACACAGAGGGCATCTTAGAGATGACCCCTGAACACTAACCCACCTCTAGTTTCCAGGCTGAGTGGCTGCTTTCAGCTGCCACCACCAGACATGTTTCTGGACCCCCGGGTCGAGAACCTGCGGCTCTCTGGGGCCTGAAACAATGCACATCCTGGGACGAGGTGCCAAGCCTCCTCCCCCAGGATGGGCAGGTTTCATTAAGGGGAAGCTTCAAAGGCTTGCCGCCTTTGTGAGCTTCCCAGGCCACATGCTGCTCTCAGCAACTGGTCCCCACTGATTCTGACCCCCACTTTAGGCGAGAGAACCAGCGGGAAAAACAAGTGAGGAAGAGAGGTGTGCCCACCTCTGCCAACTCCACCCCTCAGGTGGGGGAGGCGAGGTGAAGCACAACTCTCAGTCCACACCATCTTGAAGATGGGGGGGACTCAGCCAACCAGGGACAGGCTCATGCCCCCCTCCCACTGGAGGGTGGCATAATAGGGGGTGTACCCACCCCAGGGAAGGGACCCATTGGTCCCTGCCTTTTACCTACCTGTAACGCCCCTAAATCTAGTATTTAGGGGCACCCCTGAACCTTGCTTCCTCAGACAAGAAGAAACTACAAGAAGAAGAAGGACCGAACAGCCGTGCAGCAGCTAACAAGAGGAAGACGCCCACTGACTTGGCCCTAGCCCTACCGGCCTGTCTCCCCCTCGAACCTGCTCCTGCGAAATCCCGGTGTGTCCTGCAGCCAGCTACCTCGAAAACCCTGGAGGACCTGCCTGCCTTCAAGAACAAATACTTGGTCTCCCATGAACACCGGATTTGTTCATCTGCCACCTCTGGCTCCGGCCGGACACCGCAAATCCGCCCGACTCTGCACCTGCCGTCCACGGCCCGAGCTCCAGTGGGCAAACACCACGAGGAGGTCACCCCGGCGATCCTGACCCGAGATCCGGCGACCCCTGACCTGCCTCAAGCCTCCAGCCGACGCCTGCAGTCTAAATCCAGAAGGCCCCCCTAACCGCGACCAGGAGCTGGTAAGAAGATCCGACCCCAAAAGGCACCCCTGCGCCCAATGCCCCACGGCCTTGTGTGCCCAAACCGACGGTGCCTAACCAACCCCTAACTTCCCAACTTACCTCTCAAAGTGGTGGTCGCACCCAGAAGACCTTCGTCCCCAAGCCTGCAGTGTCTTTCCAAACCGGAGGCTCTCCATTGAAAACAGGGCGTCCGATGTCGAAACAGCACCCTGCACCCGGCCGCCCTAGTGCCGCTGAGGGTGCACCTCTGGTGCTACTTTGTGTCCCCATTTGCCCTGAGCTAAAGTCCAGGAGCTTTGCTCCCACAACCCAGTGGCCTGCTTGCCAGCAGCCACCAACCGGAGGTCCCCTATCCCCCATTGGATAACATTGGGCCTCAGCACTCTGCACCCGGCCGCCCTAGTGCCGCTGAGGGTTTAACTAGAGTGCATCCTTGACCCTTGGGGACCCCTGAGTTTACCCCCAGAACCTCAACTCCCACTACCAAATACTTACCTCAAAACCGATAACACTATTTTCCTCCATAGGATAACATTAACTGTTTTTCTGTGAAAAGTTTCTAAGTGTGGAGTTTGAGAAACTAAAGAAATTCCTTAAAATTGCATAATCTAACAAAAACGATTTTACTTACCTGTTTTCAGGAAATGTCCCAGAGTAGTATCTAGGTATACTACTCTGAGTAAGCCTAGTAATCTCAAAAGTGACTTACCTGCTATTTTACCAAAAAGCCTATTCAAATCTATGTACTGTATTTACCAAGTATTGCATTTCTCTGCATCCATACTGTAAATCAAATCAAAGTGCATATACAAATATCATTCAAACTGTATTTCAATTGCATTACTACTGTAAAGTACTTATTGCTTACCTGTGCCAGGCTTGCTTGATTCTAGAAAATAAAATAACTAAAAGAATATTTTTATACAAAAACAATTGGTCTGAAGTTCAGTCTTTGCGTGTGTGAATTCATTTGCTGACTGAGTGTGTACAACAAATGCTTAACACTGTCCTCTGATGCTGCCTTACTGCTCAACCACACTACCACAAATTTGAGAGTAAGGTTCTATCTAACTTTACCTCTGCCTACCTTTGGGGTTCCACTGGACTCTGTGCACACTATACCTCACTTTAGTATAGTATATGCAGAGCCAACTTCCTACACTTATACACAGCAACGTGTTGTAGAGTGCAGATGGGGGAAGAAAAGGGCTTAACTCATAGGATTCCTACTTCGAACGGCCTTAAGCAAGGCTGTTTGTTAGCCCCCCTATTCTTTTCCGTGTATGTAAGTGATTTACCGGAGAATCTAAAAACTTGGTTAAATGAATCTTCTACGCCCTTCCTCGACATTCTGGTACCCCCTAACCATGACATCACCAGACTAGACAGAACTGATAAACCAGGTGGTGGTATTGCCTGCATACACCGGAACAATCTCTCAGTTAACCTCGCACAATCCCCAGTATTCTCTTCTTGCGAATACCTATGCTTAGACATCACTATTAATAACAAGCCAGTATGCTCTTTGCACACTCTCTATCACCCACCAGGTGATAACCTCACATTCATCGAACATCTCATAGATATTGTCTCTACTAATGCCGGCCAACAAAATACCCAAATATTTCTCGGTGACCTCAATCTCCACTGGAACGACCTGAATGATTCAGCGGTCAATAGCCTCAAAGCCTTCCTCTCGGACCTTGACCTCACCCAAATCTGCAACAGCTCCACACATGATAAAGGCTCTATCCTGGACTTAGTCATTTCCAAAGCTGAATCCATTCAGCTTGAAATGATCGTACCCTGTGATTGGTCGGACCACCACATTATCACATTCTTCATCAATGAATCAGTAAAACTTCACCCTTCCCAACCCACGAGAACTAAAATATGGAAGAGGAATCTAAAAAATATCGGTGCCGACCTAGCCACAACCTCCAGCACCAACACCCTCCTTCCACCTGAAGGCTTAGCCGATGCTCAAGATCTTACTAACCACTACTTCTACTCCATGAACAAATTATTAGACAAAGTCGCTCCTGTACAACTGAAGAGAATCTCCACAAAAGACTCAAAACCGTGGTACGATGGAAGACTAAATGAGGATAGACAATCCCTAAGATCAATCGAACGACGATGGAGATCATCACCTTCCACTAACCTCCTCAAACTACTAAGGACTACGAGAAACTTACTACAGAAAGATCAGACGATCAAAAGCAGACTTCTTCAGTAATCAACTAGACCAAGCCAAGAACCGTCCCAAACAAACTATTTGAACTAATCAAAACACAATCTAAGGGGAGCGTGGCTTGGCCAGCAATCATGGCGGACGCAGCTTAACGAAGCTCCAAGCGCCCGCCACCATAATCCGACATTTATCCTACCTATCCTGACTTGTGTGCAGTGAATCCCTGGCGAAAGGGACGGAGGTGTCATCCAGCGCACCCATGAAACTGGCAACAGCTGTTCACCGGCAAATTGCGGGCGAATAAGGTTGTCGAGAGGAGCGCCCTGTGGCCTGAGCTTGCAGTCCCCGTGCTGGCTGCCGGCTTCTACGGAGCTGAGATCGTGCTCCGAGTCGGGGCAGGTTGCCTTCCTTGATCGAGGTGAGAGGGGGTGCTGGGGCTCTGTGGAGGTGGCTGGCGGTCGCGCGCCCTCGCCCCCCCGGGCCTTTACGGGTTCTGGTCGCCGGGTGGGGCCTGGGTTGCGGGACGGTCTCGCAGGCCTGGTCGGCTTGCCGCCGTGGTCGCGGGGCTGGTCCTGGCCCGGGTGCCGGCCGGTGTTGGAGGCCCACTGTTGTGGGGCATGGGGTGCCGGCACTCTGGGCCGCGTCTGCTGACCCCGCCGGTGCCGTAGGCAAATCCTCGGAGAGGAGGGGGCTGCCCGGGCTCTGGGCACCGGGACTTGGTCGTTGGTCCGCTGCGTGGCCGTGCGGGGGGCGTTCCTGCACATCGGAGCGCGAAGAGGAGCCTGTTCGCTCTCCTGGATATAGCAGCAGCCCTGGGCTACGGACCTGGGCCCGAGATTGCATCTACGCCAAAGCCGCCATTTTGGTTCCTCCTAAGGCCGTGATACCAGGCTGAGCGCCGCCGGCCGCGCATCTGCCCTACATCGCTGATCTGTCCCCTGCATGGTGATACTCGGACTTGGAGATCCACAATACCCGGACTGCTGAGCTGCCGGTGGGGGCGCTGTATTCGATTATCGGGGCTTGGGGTGCCTCGCGTGCTAGTGGTCCGGCGAGCATGGTTCCTCTAGAGGGACCTGCTTGGCTGTTAGCCACTGGTCGCGGAAGTGGCTCGATTAGTCCCAGCGCGGCTTGCGGCCTAGTGGTGGACGGAATCCGTGAGGACTGGCCGCGGTGCACCCCCTGGAGTGTCCCTCAGAGGTGGATTGGTGCCTCTACACATCTTGCTGGAGTGGGAGCGCCCGGATACTGTTGGCACAATCCGCTGAAGATCCCAACAATGGGGAAGGACAAACCCGGCGCCAAGGGACGAAGCAGAGTACCCTGGACCAGTTTGCGCAGTCTGCAGGTGGGGGGCCTCCCCCTGGCCCCGTCCCAGATAATGCTGCCTTGCTAGCGGCCATCACAGATGCGAGAGACACACTGGAGGCCAAGATTGGCGCAGTGGGTAGAGAGGTCTCATTTCTGCGACAGGACCTATGCAAGGCAGTGGATCGCATTACTGAGGGCGAGACGCGGGTGTCCTCAGTGGAAGATACGGTGCAGACCCTTCAACAACAGGTCAATAAGCTGACTGTGGTTTCCCGGGAGCTCGCTGCCCGCGCCGAAGATGCAGAGGGCTGCGCCAGGCGTAACAATCTCCGCTTTGTTGGTTTTCCGGAGGGCTGCGAAGGAGGCTCCATGAATCATTTCCTCACAACATGGCTCCTAGACCGGCGGACAAGATCTCAGCGTGTTTTGTGGTTGAGAGGGCGCACCGGGCGCTCACTCGAAAGCCACCTCCAGGAGAAACTCCACGGCCGGTAATTGCCAAGCTTTTAAATTATGCAGATCGAGATGCTGTGCTGCACTATGCCCGACTAAATAAAGACAAATTCGTCTTTGACTCCTGGCCCATCGTGATTTTTCCGGACTACACACGCATGGTGCAACAACGACAGTCATTCATTGCAGCAAAGAGGAGGTTACGTGAACTCGATATCTCTTACATGCTCCTGTATTCCGCCAGGCTCCGAGTGATATATAACTCTAAAACACTCTTCTTCGACTCTCCTGAGGCGGTCTTTGCCTGGTCCAATGACAGGGCCCACCTGAAACCACACTCTCCGCCGCCGTTAGAATCGGATTCCTCTGTGGGTTCGCAGCGGAATCGGTCACGTAGAACGAAGTCAAAGCGGCGGCATCGCTCGGGATCCGAACATCAATCCACCAGTCCTGTGAAAGCTCCTTGACCGACCCACGGCCTGTGATAGCTTTGGTCATGTATAACTGACTGTTCGTGGGTTAGACTTGCCCTGACCAGTATGCACCGAGCAGGGTTGGCTGTTACATATGGTGGTTGGCCTGCACGGCTACTAACTCCCCAAGGTTCAGGTTCATGTTACACAAGGAGGGTGGGCTCCATTGGAGGGGGGTCCCTAGGATCCGGGGTTGGGGTCCTGGGGAGCTCCCCACCGCGACAGATGCTCCTGGTTCTTGGCAGTATCGGGAGATGGGAGGGGGGTTTTCGGGGGGGAAGGGGGGTGGTTTCAGGGTAACGAAGTTATGTTATTTGTTGTTTACATGCGCAGACCATTCTCCCTTTCCCCATTAGGCAGATCAGTATTGTTAGACCCAGACTAGGTAAATGGCTTCTCATGCAAAGGTCTCCCATTTGGGCGAACTAACAGTGGTGACATGGAACGTACGGGGGCTCTTAAATAAAGTTAAGCGGGGGCCGTACTACGGCAAGCCAAGCGTTACGGGGCTGACGTCCTGCTATTGCAAGAGACATCTCCTTGGCAACAAGGCCCCTTGTCTAGCGCGATTCGGGTTCCGCCAGGTGTACCATGCGGGAATCACCAGGGGCTCCCGTGGGACTGCTATACTTGTTCATGGACGGGTCCCCTTCCTCCACACGAAACATTGGGTGGACCCTGGGGGCAGGTATGTCATCCTGACGGGGACACTCTACGATGAATCGCTCTCGCTTGGCAGTGTATATGCACCCCCGCCTCTTGGGACTACATTCGTAGAAAACCTGACTAGATTATGGGGTGAACTACCTGGGGCCTATCCCTCCTGGGTGGTGACTGGAACGATATATGACGCCACTGGACAGGAGACGGGGCTCAGGGGCTGCTGCCCCCACTGGTCCCTCTAAATTGTCATCGCTTGTGGAAACATTGGGTTGGGCTGATATCTGGCGGGAATATCATCCGGCCGAGTTAGGCTATACTTTTCTCTCAGCGGTGCATGGCTCAGTATCTCGCCTGGATTATCTGTTCACACCCTGGAGCTATGTCCACAGGTTTGCTCAGGCCACGCATCATCCGAGAGGGTTGTCAGATCACTCTCCGGTCTCAGTGACGCTCCTCTTGCAGGATCAAAGGCCCCCACTGAGATGGCGGATGTCTCCGTGGCATCTACGTGCCCCAGATTATCAGGAATGTCTCCACACAGCGATCCAAGAGTACTTTACCGTAAATACAGACTCCGTTCCCTCCAAGGTGACCCTATGGGAGGCTTTGAAGCCCACTATCAGGGGGGTGGACATCAGCTATAGGACCCATGATAAACGCAAGTGCTCCGCTCAAAGAAATGACCTAGAGACCCAGTGCCTCTCCTTAGAGGCGCAATACACGAATGTGCCTACTTCGATTCTTTGTAGAAACCTGTTACTTGCGCAACAGCAGCTAACTCACCATCTTACAGAGGAGGCGAAAGAAATTTGGTTGGCATCCCAATATCGAATTTATCAGTGGGGGGATAAATCCAGCAAAATGCTGCATAGACTGTCAGGCAAGACGGGCTCCGGCCATGGTTCCAGCCATTAGGGGTAGGGAAGGTGTCTTGTATACCTCTCCAGGAGAAGTGGTGGAGGAATTCGCACAGCATTTCTATGCGCTATACACCCGGAAGGACCAGATCTCGAACGACTTGATCGCGGAGTTCCTGCAGGATATGCCCCCCAGCAGCTCTCTGATCAGATGAGAGATCTGTTGGATGTCCCTATTACAGCTGACGAATTAGCGACTGCATTGCACGCAATGCAACCAGGTCGAGCCCCAGGGCCCAACGGGTTCCCAATGGAGTTTCTTCGCTCTCACGTGACCACACTGGGCCCGCACATCCTGGGCGCGATTCACGAAGCTCTTGAGCAGCAAATACTACCTCGAGACTGGCGGCAAGCTGAAATTGTCCTCTTTTTAAAGCCCGGCCGTCCACCAGAGGACCCGTCCTCCTATAGACCCATCTCCCTCAAATTTCGGATCCAAGGTGTTGGGGAAGGTTCTTGCAGACAGCTTGCGGGCCTGCATTCAGGACTTGGTCCATTTGGACCAGTTGGGCTTTATGCCGCACCGGGCCACTCGGCATAACATCCGACGCATCCACAATGCTAAGGCCATGGCCCCGGAATTGGGCCCGCCCTGCGGCTTTACTTTTGGCTGACATTGATAAGGCCTTCGACTCCCTTAGCTGGGAGTACTTATTCCAACTCCTAGGAGCGATCAACTTTGGGCCACGTTTCCTAGCGTACGTATGCCTACTTTATACCGAACCTATGGCCTCTGTCCGCATTGCTGGTCACCACTCTCCCTTCTTTTCCATTGGTAGAGGGACACGGCAGGGCTGCCCCCTGTCCCCTCTCCTCTTCGCCCTTGCGGTAGAACCTCTCGCGGCATGGGTCCGCAGAGACCCGGTGCTCAGGGGCTTTGATTGGCCGGGGTCACAGTCGGACCGCGTTGCGCTATACACGGATGACGTATTGTTTTTTATGACTGACCCCTGGATCTCGGGCCCCCGAATTTTGCAAATCCTTCGGGTCTTTGGCCAGAATACTGGGCTCCACACAAACCCTGCTAAATCGGTGTTGTTCCTAGTGTGTGGCCACCAGGGCAGGACTACGTGGGCTTCCCAACTCACACATGCCACAGAGGGCTTCAAATATTTGGGAGTGTTTGTATCCCCCTGTCCGCGGATTTCATGGGCCCGTAACATAAACCCGCTCCTTGTCAATCTCCGGAGGAGTCTTCTATTTGGTCCTCCCCCTCCCTCTCTCGCTCTATGGACGGTCTGCCATTTTCAAAATGGTCTCGCTCCCCAGGGTGCTCTTCCGCCTACAGAATTTTCCATACCACATTCCACGGGTGTGGTTTGCTCAAGTCAACGCCATTCATAGTAAGTTTATTTTGGGTGGGGGGGGGGGGTCAGTTCGGGTTGCACTGCAGACATGTGCACAATCCACTTATTGCGGGGGCATTGCTGCCGCCGTCTACTCCTATTACGTGGCAGCCCACCTTTTAATAATAAATGACTGGTGGTACAACTCACCCACGGACCCGGCATTCGCATTGGAACATGTTGCCATGGAGAAGACTCCTCTCTTGCACCTACTCTATAGCGCGCAGAAGCTCGACTTCTTACCGCACGCCAGCCAAACAACGATTAGGTTGTGGCGATACCCTGTCCGACGTATGGGATGGAATAAGCGGTTGACGCAGGCGACACCTTTGTGGCACGGCAATTATCTACGTCAGGTGGCTGCACTGAAGGGGTTCTGCCAGTGGGATCAGATTGGTATCTCTACATTAGGTGACATTATGCAAGGCATTGTCCTTAAATCCTTTCAGAAATTACAGGAGGAATTCCATCTCCACAAAACCCAGTTCCACAGGTATTTTCAATTGCGTCATGCTTTGGCCCCGCACTCGTAAATCTTGCTGACCTCCCTGAATTTCATTCGCTTGAGGGCCGCCTTCTTATGGGCGATCTTGGTGCACACAATATAAGACAGATATACAAGACGCTGACGACGCACTCCACTACGACATTACATAGAACAAGGAAGGCGTGGCAAGACAACATCCCTGATCTGACGGATGATGACTGGGCGGAAGAGATTGCTAGCCCTCGGGGCGCTGCGGTAGCCTCCAGATACCGTCTTATCCAGTTCAAATACGTGCATCGCGTGTACTATAACCATGTCCGGCTACGGAAGATGGGAGTTGTACCATCCCCGTTGCGAAAGGGAGGAGGGGACATTCCTCCACACGGTGTGGAGCTGCTCAGCATTACAGCCTTTTTGGTGCAGGGTGTCGTCGTGCCTTAGAGAGGTGCTATCCTGGGACCTGCCCTTTGATCCCAGATTGTTCCTGCTTCATAGTACGGAGGACATCGGAGGGAATCGCTATAAGCAACATCTATTGTTCTTAGCCCTTACGATTGCCAAGAGGGATATAGCCCAGTTGTGGAAGGGAACCTCGCCACCGACGATAGGGAAGTGGCGAAAAGAGCTGGATAACTGTATGGGTGCGGAGGAGGCGGTGTTTCTGGCGACGGGCTGCCCCCTAAAGCATAGAAAGATATGGTCCCGGTGGGCTACTTACCGCGGCATTGATCTCCCTCCTCTTCCCTCGCAATCCCCATAGGAACAGTCTCATGTGTGATTTGTGGGCCCAAATGTACAATATACTGTTTCCTCTTCTTGGTCATATGTGTCTCTTGAATTTTGCTTGCCTTTGTCGGGGGTGCGGGGATGTCAGCGTACAGTTCTTAGTTTGTTTTCTTATGTTTTGTATACAAACATTACCCATTGATATTTCCAATGTCGCTATCTCTTTGATATTTTGTGGGCAAGTGGATTATGCCAGGCTTCTGCCCGATTGGTACTGTAAAATTTCAATAAAATATGTTTAAAAAAAAAAAAAAACACAATCTAATGGTGTATCTCACCTCTCCCACGCTAACCCAGACTCAGTACCGAATTGCGAAGATTTTGCCTCCTTCACTATGAAAACTGAAAACATTGAGACGGACCTACTCAATGTCCTAACAGCTCATAATGACACGCACATGGACATTTCTTCTCCCCCCTCCGGGATTCCCACCTGTATGCTCACCTAAGTTCGACCTCAAAAATAACGCCTACTGGGTCTCCTTCACCACTTACAGTGAAGAAGCCATATTCAAAATGCTCATTGTACTGAATCCCTCTAACCACTTCACAGACCCTCTTCCCGCAAACTACTTAAAAGACTTCATTCCACTGCTACTACCTCTATGGACAAAGATCATAAAATACCTCTCTCCTTCAAGGTATCATCCTGGAACTCCTCAAAGCTGGGCAGGTATCCCCCATCCTAAAGAAGCCAACAGTTGACCCCTCGGACTTAAATAATTACCGCCCAATATCCAACATCCCTACTTTGGCCAAACTCTTAGAAAAATGTGCTCACATTCAGCTAGGCCACCACATAGACCATTTCAACCTGCTCAACCAATACCAACCAGGCTTCCGCGCAGGGCACAGCACTGAATCAGCCATGACACACATCATAGATGACGCGCTAAAAATCCTCGACCAAAACGAAGCTTGTCTGCTAATCCTGCTTGACCTTTCTTTGGCCTTTGACACCAAACACGACAACCTGCTAGACCTACTGAAACACAGAATGGGATTAACTGGATCAGTACTAAACTGGTTCACTTCGTTCCTTCAAAATAGATCGCAAAGATTCAAGGTTAATCAATCCCTGTCCAACCCCGTCCCAGTCACGTTAGGAGTCCCACAGGGATCATCCCTCTCTCCTACACTTTTCAATTTATTCATGGAACCGCTCACAGAAATCCTCAGCTCTTCTAACGTACATCACATGTACGCTGACGATATCCAACTATACTTAAAGATCCACTTTCTAGAGGACATCAAATCCCTCAACTTTACGCTTCAAAAACGCAGACCTGGCTGGCCGAAAACCACTTGGAACTAAATACCCTCAAGACCGAATTCCTCCTAATCGCTCCTCCCACACAAGTAACCATCATCCAAGATTGGCTGATACACCCAACAGCACTCAAATGCCAACCTCTTATTATGGACTCAGCGAAATCGCTGGGAGTAACTCTGGACAGAAATCTAAATATGCAGAAACACAGCGCAGCAACAAAAGGAGCTAATTTTCAGATGAACCCCTTGAGAAAACTAATACCCTTCCTACCCGCAAATGACTTCAAACTGGCAGTTCAAGCACTAGTTATCCCAAGAGTGGAATATGGAAGTGTGTCTCTCTGCGGTCTTCCCAAAGCGTCGACAGCCCCGCTAAGAGCCTCAATCAACGCAGCAGCCAGACTCATCACAGGATCTAAAAGAAACTGCCATATTTCCCCCGAACTCACATCCCTTAACTGGCTACCTTTCGATGCCAGAATTCAACAAAAAATTGCATGTATGACGCATAAAGCCATACATCACAACACCCTGAGTTACCCGACACAGAAAGTGGTGCCTTCATATGGCAACAGAGCCTCCAGGAGCTCCAGTAACATTTTACTGAAACCACAAAGATTCGCCAAGAAGAAAACATACAACCGCTCCTTCTCGGGGATGGCGTCCAGGATTTGGAATGCACTGCCCCCAGAAACCAGACTGAACCCCTCTACTGCATCTTTCAAAAAAGAAGTGAAAACCCTTCTTATGTCTAAATTTACTTGATCCATGTATATTACCTTTTATACGATTCTTGATTTGTAGAAGAAATGTTTATTACTCTATGCTTGTTGTGGATATACGATGCTTATCTGGTATGAGACATCTTTTTATGATCCTATGCTTGTTGTGTTCCTTTTATTTACCCTGTAAAGCGCTCTGATACCCACAAGGGTCTTGTTCGCGCTATATAAAACCTTCAAAATAAATAGTAGGTATAAAGAATTTTCCACCTAAAATAGCTTCTCATGAAATCCACACCTTAATGTTTACAGGCGATATTGTCATATTTGACTTAACACCGATCGGTTTACATCGCAATTTAGATGCTCTTTTCACTTACACTGAAAAAAACATATTGAAAGTAAATATTTCAAAGACAAAAGTGGTCCCTTTCAGGGGAAAGAAGAATCACATCCACTTTAATTGGAAACTAGGAGGTAAATCAGTAGGGATGGTAAAGGAGTATGCATATCTAGGGAGAATATTTTCAGACACACTAGAAAATTACTCTCATCCACGGCACTTAGAATCAAAAGCCACAGCCCACAAACGCTTTAAAGAATTCTTATATTTACTCAGGAAAGCGGCATTTTCAAGCTCTCTTGGAAATATATCGAATAAAGATCCCGCCTACCCTGACGTATGCCTTTGAAAATATTCCACAAAAAAAATGGCATTTCATGCACGAACGTGAAGGAAAACTTTTACGGAAATAACTAACACTAGTCAGGCCACTGCAGTCCAGGCCCTTTGATTAGAATTGTCACTGACTAGTGCTTATACAATTGCCCTGGCCAATACAATTAGGTGGGCATATAATATGCTCTACGCAGACAAAGATACCGTAAGAGCTTTATTAAAGCTCGAAACCTTTGAGGTTGGTTAGAGCAATTTTACATTCAACAAAAATCTTGAAGTAGCTCTATCACACTTCATGTGTACAATTACACTCTTACAGTCCTGGTCGCGGGCCCATCTAAAAAATTTCTTAAAAAATATGACACAAAATCTTAGTTTTGATCTAGATTCAGCTTATTGCTCACAGCTTTCTAGGTCTTATTCTGCTTCTCTCGAATATAAGATCTATCAGCAGTATCTGAAATTTGCTCTTGCACACAGCATGCAATGCTGTATTATTTTGCTTCACTTGGGGATCCTGCTTTTGAACTCCTATAACAAACATTGGGATAACTCTACTGAGGATGCTGGAATATGTAAGCTTTGCAGAGCAGGGGAACAAGATCTAGCCCACATGTTATATATCTGTCCAAATAAAGAAGTAGTAGAAGCTCAGCATAGTTTTTAAATCCTTAATGCTTTAACATAAAGTGATTAAAGTGAATGATCTGATTGCTCTTATTTATTCTCCCCGAATAAGTTTGTAATAATCTACACAAATTTTTAAAATATTTTTTACCATTGTTTTAGGATTAATTGTATTTATTGCCATTAGGTAAATTTATCAATGTCCGTCTGTTAGTATTCTTATTGTTGACCTCAGTAGAGGTCTAAATCAATTAATAAATTGAATTGACTACCAGCTTTTTGATATTGAAGTCTATTCTTTTTAGCACTAGGAGATTCTGGACACAGGGTAGTGCATATAACCAAGTGCCCAAGATTGCTCTCCCTCATGTGACCAGAGGACTTCAGTGCTGCTCTCTCACACAGTAAGAGTATGTTGTACAACTCTACTCGTATTGAACATGTGGACAGGCATTTGCTGACTTAATAAATGAATGCCTGAAATTTGGTTTCTTGCTTTGACAGTGCCAAATATTACACTGTAACAAAAAAACATAAGAAATGGTGCAGGACATCAGCTGAGGTAACATACATTTTGTTAGAATAGATCTAGGTTGAGAATAAAAACACCTATGGTTCACAAGGCAAAGAACCCTAATCTAAAATTGAAGGTTAACACATGCAAAGAACTACCGTTGCAAAAACACTGAAAAAAGTTTACATACCATGTTTAAGCTTGGAAAGCATAGATTTTTCAGCATCTACAGATGCACTTTTCCCAACCAAGAGTCGCTTTGCCAAATCCTTTTTGTAGAAGGCCTCAAAAACATCCTTTCCTGTAACAAACAAAATAAATTTAGCTTTAAATGATATGGGCACTGTACATTGACTGATATTATCAAATCTTGAACAACCTGCAATGAAATGGGTAGCTTCAATTAATATCAAGCAATTCAGAAAAGCATTGGCTGAATTATTCTCCATGAAAAGGGTTTAAAGTGTTTATTGAAAGGTGCATAATCAGAGTGAACAAAGAGTGGCCACCCCAGTTCTTTGTATATTGTAAATCATCCATTTCTAAGCCCTGATCTGACAACTAGGAGTAGGTGAAATATTTGGGCCAATTTCAAAATATGAAAAATATGCCTTTATTTCCTGTGTGAGGAGTGGAAGCACAGATTCAATTGTGGAAAAAAACATAAAGACCAACATTTTAGAAACCATGTGAGAGGCCAGATAATGTATTTATCCCAATGACTATTGCACAAAGGTATATGCATTTTAAAGATATATTTTAAAATCAAACTTAGTCTAGTGCACACGATA
Source organism: Calotriton arnoldi (assembly GCA_963921515.1). NCBI lineage: Eukaryota > Metazoa > Chordata > Amphibia > Caudata > Salamandridae > Calotriton > Calotriton arnoldi. The sequence goes on along the minus strand of CAWUFW010004929.1, from coordinate 695,294 downwards.
TGTGATGTAACCACAACGAAGACCAATAAAATGGCAGCAGCAATGTTTACTAAAAGCGTGAATAAGAGGAAACACTCCAACAGGATCACTGATAAATTTATATCAATCCTACTCTCATTTCGCAACCTCTAAATGCCAACCTAATTGTAGCACAGCAGTAGATAAAACCTATTTCAAGTTTCAGTGACTGTATGAATAAAAAAGGCTTATGTTGAAAGAAATAGAAAGGCCAGCTATTCTCGTCTCACGAGGCCAGCTGCTTTAAAAAGTGGACTAAGGCCAAGAACCTCCTGGCTCAGTAACCATCAGTGGAAACTGAGACAGTTTTGTATGGCCTGTTTCGGGGTTGCCTGCCATGAATACTCCCTCCCTACCTCCCTACACTGTGTTCAGATCTCATAACCTTATTACACTGCAGTTAAAAACTCTTACCATAAACAATTAACAGAAAGTGGCCTGATGCCCCTACATTTATTTTCATTTTGCAAGACTGTGCTCTTTTGAAAACCATTAACCCCTTCGCTGCGCCCGTCGGCCAACGGCCGTCGCGAGCACTACCTCCGTAGTGCTGCGCATGTCCGTTGGCCGCCGCGGCCCCGCCCACTGCGCTAAACCAATTGCCGCCGCGGTTAAGCGGTTAAATGAGACATAGCTGTCAACCTTCTAGAAACTCTTAGAAATCCATAACAAACTAATGTAAAATAAAGCAGTTAGCCTTTCGATTAAATACTGTGAATATATACTCAGACAAGCTTGATTATCACATAGCAAAAACAGAATATAAACTAAAAGGGTGGCCTATTAATCACACATATTCACTTTAGATTTATTGACGGGCAAATGTAACTCAAACAGGAGAACATCCAGAATAGAAAATGCATAATATTCATAACGGTTTGCTTTCAATCAACTAATTAAACTAACATACCTAGTAGCACTGTGTGAGAAGCTGGGTTTCTGTTGCAGTAACCCCCCCACTTTTTGCCAGACTACTGATGCACTTTGACTTGATGTGCCCTGGGTCCCTGCCAATCAGGTTTCCAGGGCCTGTGTTCTTTCCCCAAAACTGTACCCAATTGGCAACTCTGGCCACAGGTCAGCCCCTGGTAAATGGTACCACAGGTACCCAGGGCACTGTGACCAGGGAAGACCTCTAAGGGCTGCAGCACTTATTGTGCCACCCTTAGAGGTCCTGTACCATTACACTCACACACTGCCTTTGCAGGCTGCGTGTTTTGGTGCAGAACAAAGTGAAGAGTTGACATGGCACACATCTCTGTGTGCCATGCCTACAACCCACTGCCCTGGCATTGATCAGCCACCCCTGTAGCTGGGTGCACTATACCAGTGGTGAGGGTACAGGTGCATGAGCCCTGTACCCCTACAGTGTCTAAGTCCATTCTTAGACATTGTAAGTGCAGTGCTGCAATTAAGAGTATATGGTGCTGGGAGTTTGTCATTACGAACTCTACAGCACCACAATGGCTACACTGAAAACTGAGAAGTTTGGTATCAAACTTCTCAGCACATTAAACCCACACTGATGCCAGTGTGGGATTTAATGCGAAATGCACACAGAGGGCATCTTAGAGATGCCGCTTGAAAACTAACCTACCACTAGTGTCCAGGCTGAGTGGCTGCTTCCAGCTGCCACCACCAGACATGTTTCTGGACCCCTGTGTCGAGAGCCTGCTGCTCTCGGGGGGCCTGAAACAATGCACATCCTGGGACGAGGTACCAAGCCTCCTCCCCCAGGATGGGCAGGGTTCACGAAGGGGAAGCTTCAAAGGCTTGCCGCCTTTGTGAGCTTCCCCAGGCCACTTGCTGCTTTCAGCAACTGGTCTCCACTGGTTCTGACCCCCCACTTTGGGCGGGAGAACCAGTGGGAAAAACAAGTGAGGAAGAGAGGTGTGCCCACCTCTGCCAACTACACCCCTCAGGTGGGGGAGGCGAGGTGAAGCACAACTCTCAGTCCCCGCCATCTTGCAGATGGGGGGACTCAGCCAACCAGGGACAGCCTTATGCCCCACTCCCACTGGAGGGTGGCATGATAGGGGGTGCACCCACCCCAGGGAAGGGACCCATTGGTCACAACCTTTTTACCTATCTGCAACGCCCCTAAATCTAGTATTTAGGGGCACCCCTGAACCTTGTTTCCTGAGACCAGAAGAAACTACAAGAAAAGAAGAAGGACCGAACAGCCGTGCTGAAGCTAACAAGAGGAAGACGCCCACTGACTTGGCCCTAGCCCTACCGGTCGGTCTCCACCTTGAACCTGCTCCTGCAAAATCCTGGTGCGTCCTGCAGCCAGCAACCTCGAAAACCCCAGAGGACCTGCCTGCCTTCAACCACAAAGACTGTCTCCCGTGAACAACGGATTTGTTCATCTCCAACCTCCGGCTCCGGCCGGACACCGCGAATCTGCCCCACTCTGCACCCGCCATCCACGGCCCGAGCGGGTAAACACCACGAGGAGGTCTCCCCAGCGATCCTAACCCGAGATCCGGTGACCCCTGACCTGCCTCAAAATCCGGAAGGTCCCCCAACCGCAACCAAGAGCTGGTAAGAAGATCCGACCCTAAAAGGCACCCCTGCACCCGACGCCCCACGGCCTTGGGTGGCCCAACTGACTGTGCCTAACCAACCCCCAACTTACCTCTCGAAGTGGTGGTCGAACCCAGAAGACCTTCGTCCCCAAGCCTGCAGTGCCTTTGCAAACCGGAGGTTCCCCATTGCAAACAGGGCGCCCGACGTCGAAACAGCACCCTGCACCCGGCCACCCTAGTGCCGTTGAGGATGCACCTTTGGTGCTACTTTGTTTCCCCATTTGCCCTGAGCTAAAGTCTAGGAGCTTTGCTCCCACAGCCAAGTGGCCTGCTCGTCAGCAGCCACCAACCGGAGGCCCCATATCCCCCATTGGATAACATTGGGCCTCAGCACTCTGCACCCAGCCGCCCTAGTGCCACTGAGGGTGTAACAAGAGTGCATCCTAGACCCTGGGGGACCCCTGAGTCTACCACCAGAACCTCAACTCCCACTACCGAATACTTACCCTAAAACCGATAACACTATTTTCCGCCATAGGATACCATTGACTGTTCTTCTTGGAAAAGTTTCTAAGTGTGGAGTTTGAAAAATTAAAGAAGTTCTTTAAAATTGTACTAACAAAAACGATTTTACTTACCTGTTTACAGTAAATGTCCCAGTGTAGTATCCAGTTCTACTACACTGTGTAAGAAAAGTAATTTCAAAAGTAACTTCCATGTAATCTTACTGAAAATCCCATACAAAGTATATATACTGTATTTACAAAGCATTGCATTTCTCAGAAACAATACTGTAAGTAAAAACAAAGTGCATTTACAATTGCAATCCAAACTGTGTTACAAACTGTATATTTACTGCAAAGTACTTTACACTTACCTGTGCCAGGCTTGCTTGGTTCTAGGAAATAACATAACTAAAAGAATATTTTTATACAAAAACAATTGGTCTGAAGTTCAGTCTTTGAGTGTGTGAATTCATTTGCTGACTGTGTACAACAAATGCTTAACACTGTCCTCTGATAAAGCCTTACTGCTCGACCACACTACCACAAATAGAGAGTGAGATGCTATCTACTTAACCTCTGCCTACCTTTGGGGTTCCACTGGACTCTGTGCACACTATACCTCACTTTGGTATAGTATATACAGAGCCAGCTTCCTACACACTGATTTTTTTTAATAAGAGCACAGGAACTGAAATGGCGAATGATTACATGGAGTAGCTAGCCATGCTACACCTAAATCGTTTGGCAGGATTTTTAATTTTTTTCAACATTAACATCTACAAAAGTTATTTCTGTATGTGTTCATTGGGACCTACTGAGGTAATATTAGTTAACAAGCATGCTTTCAAACTACATGTACCATGAGACTATAATACGTATGCTCAGAAAATGCCCACAGGGCTGGATGCAGGTGGTTGCCAATGGGCTACCAGGTTCCCTTCAAATTGATTATCACTTTCCTACAAAGTGTGGTATGTGGGCCTCCCAGGTTGCTCAAATCTGCCCACTTTCAATATGGTCGGACCCATCCCTGGCGTGTGAAGCTCCATAGCCCAACTCAGAGGTGTGGCTATCAAGGGGGCTACATGCCCCTGGAAAAACAGGTTGGCAATTGGTTTCACCTCTCCTGTCCCCAGTGCCTGCCTGAACAATGGAGTAGCCCCTTTTCCAACTGTTACCCATTTGCTCTTCAAAGGTGGCTTCTCCTCTGAAGCTCACATTTTGGGCCAACACCCATGTGGCTTCCTGCAGGAGGGAAGGGACGACACTTTCCAGAGCAGGCCCCTATTGTATCCTTCCATGGGAGTCGTTAGCAGTTGGCACGCTTCCACAGGAGGGCAAAAAGCTGTCTCAGCAACTGTACCCAGTGTGCAACCGGTAGGGGCACAAGGGACTAGAGGCCACAACGTGTTGACTTTGCCAAAGTTACACACTGCAACTTGTTACATTAGTTTCGACTGGAGAATGAAAGTGGGGATTAACGTAACAAGTTGTTTGATACCTTGGATGACTCACTTTGGTCGCACCATTTCAGAGTTAGCACAGCTGAGGGGACAGTGTGTAATTCTGTACTCACCAATTGGGCAACCAAGCATTTCCATAGAAAAAACGAGTTTCATATTTTTACAAGCAGAACATGTATAACTACATGTTCTACTATGTTGCACTCTGTCTTAGGACTCGACAGACCTGCCACAGGGGTGACTTTAACATATACTAGGGGGGAAGACTGGCTTTGTTATTACTTTAAATGGCAAAGCCGGGCTAGCAGTTTAAACTGCTCTTCCAGCCTGTAAATGGGGGGCTGGGAGCCTCGTTTTACTGCCCAGGGTGGCACAACCAGTGTGGCAATCCCTGAGAGGACCCACTAACTCAAATGCCCTGGGTACCATTTACTAGGGACTTACAGTAAGTTAGCTTAGCCAATTGGGTAAAAGCCTATTTAACATACCACGTTGTGGGTAAGAGCACAGACACGGAGGTCTGGTTAGCAGGCCTCAGTGTACTAAGTTTAAAAACCAGCAGCATCAGTCTGAAAACTTGGGGGGGGGGAACAAATAAAAAGAGGCATTTTCTTACACAGTCCATGGCAGATCTGTGAGGAAATGGAGTGTATTATATGGTGTGGTTGTGCAACCTCACCAGGTAATACACTTACCAACCCCTTTAAAACCCATGGGCTTCGTCTGCCAAACCCTCGGCTCAACCCCGGGTAGCTGTGGCACTGAGCAGCAAGGCTTACACAGAGGAACAAGTGTAAAGCATTTAAACAGCACCAAAACAATTGAAGAAATTGACAACACTCATGAAATCCGACACCAATTAATATAAATAGACTGCATTTTTATAAGAATTTAGATACTAGAATGAAAAAGATCCACAGAAGGGTTCCGGAGATACAGATTTTACAAACAAAAATAAATCGAAGCAATTTCACTCAACGGTGAACAAGCCTTGGCAAAGTCAACAAATTGGACACTTAGAAACTTTTTCAAGGAAAACTTAGGTAAATGTCAATGCAGTTGGTTATAAGTACTTGGGGCAACCAACTCCAGCAGGGAGCAAGTCAGGGGACCAGCAAGGTCTTCAAGAAAAGTTACTCCCCCAGAAGAAACAGTCCCTCAGCAGTTCCAGGGACTTCATCGGCGCTGCAATGAATTCCTATGGAGTGGTCCTAATGCACGGGATGAAGGATGCTGAAGATCCTCTAAGGATGCTGTGGATGTGACGTGGTCGACGGGATCTTTCGGCAGGGATTCCTCGGGCTATGAAGATGGGGGGAAAAGGGGGTGGGGGGGCCCTAGTTGCAGACTTGACATCCCGCGAAGTCCTCTCCAGCCGAAGACCAGTCGTCACTGGATTCCCAGTCGCCCATTGTTGCGGTCACAGGCCTATCCCTCCTGAGTCGATAACTCACCTTGAGGGTCCCAGTAACTCTTCGACAGCCCCTGGGGAAACCGGTTTGGCAACTGGTTTCCCCTCTCCGCCTCCTATGCCAGCCTGTCTACCTCAACAATGGGGAAGCCCTCTCCCTTGGTGTTACACATTGGCCCTACAAAGGCAGCTTCACCTTTGAAGCCTGCCTTTTGGGGCTAACACCCAGGTGGCTTCCTCGGGAGGTGGCACCTCTCTTTGCCTGCAATCCTTCATTCTTCTCTTTCCGGAGAGTCGTTAGCACATCTCTCCAGTAGGGCAGAAAGTTGTCAGGAGTTGGCACAGCTGATGTGTCAGCGTGTACCCCTGTACTCATCAATTGGGCGACCAAGTCTTTCCACAGTAAAACTGTAGTTTTGGTGGTTTCTCTTCCAGGACATGTAAAGTACATGTCCTGCCTGTGTCATGCTTTGCACCCTGCCTGCAGGGCTCAGTAGGCCAGCCAGAGGGGTGACTTACACACATGTCCTGGGGAAGTGGTGGTTTTGCCAGTGATTTCAACAGCAAAGTCAGGCTAGCAGTGCACAGCTGCTCTACCAGTCTGCAGTGGCGGACTGGGGACTCGTTTTACTTGGGGGACCTCCAGGGTGGCATAATCAGTGCTGCGAGCCCCGGGGTACCCCTCTAACTTACATGCCCTGGGTACCAGGGTACCATTTGCTAGGGGCTTACAATTAAGTTAGCCATTTCCGATTGGGTATAGCCAATTCAACATACAATTTAGGTTCAGGAAACTGGCACGGAGGTCTAGTTAGCAGGCCTGAGTGTTCTCCGAAGAGTCAAAAAACCTGCAGCATCAGTCGAAAAACTCGGATGTCATCATACAAAACGATGTTAATAAGGACAAGGGGACCCAATTGAAATGGTCAGGGACCTTGGGTAACAGTAAGTTATAAACACAATTGTCCCTGACAGGGAGAATACATAGGAACGGAGTGAATATAGACTCGGAATCAGTACTATATTAAAGCTGTCCAGCCGGACAGGGTTATTTTAATGATGCTTTCAGTTCGAAACACAAAATAAAGTGGTACACAGTCCTGCGTCCAACGCAAAACATACAACATATAACAAACAAAAACTCAGGCAGGGGAACAAGCTTGTGAACTATACAGAAGATACAACAAGCCAAAATGAACAATGACACCGTTACACTCAAAGAGCAAATTGAATAGTGTTTGCGGTGTACTATCAGTCGACGTTTCGATCCCGTAAGGAAAATACTGGGATCATCATCAGGACATTGTATTACATGCCTGAGGAAGATTTGCCTGTAAAACAATAGAGGGAAATGGGGGGGGGGGAAAAGGGAAGACAAAAACCAGTAAGAAGGTCGAAAGTTCTGAGAATATACGAACAACATAGTGCCGGTGAGAACAAGTGGTCTGCATTCCAGACGGCGAAGTTGTGTACCGGGTGTCAAGCTTAGAATAAGATAAACAAGCAATTTGTGATGATGAAGGTAGGTGGAAAGATGCAAGGCCTAAATAATAGGGTGGATTGGATGAAGAGACGGCGAGTGGTTGCTGACGTAGTTGTGGCATAAAAACTGGATCAAACCATGCTAGCTGGCGAGAAACGGAAAGCGGAATGCCTGCCCGGTGGGCAGAGCGTGCGTACTACAGGGCTAAGCATGCTGGGGGTAATGGACATGCCGACGCAGACTCGAGCTAGCAAAATCAGTGTATCGTGCCTGAAGGAGGTCAATGACCTGGGTGGTTAGCTTACCGTGTGCAAAGCACCTAAATAAGCTGTTAATTTGGGAGAATGTCCCAGATGCGGCGGGTTCGCCACAACGGCGATATCAGCCGTTATGGAGAGAAGGCAATCCTGTAAAAATGAGCATGAAGCCCATAAGTACCAAGGTAGAGGGACGAAGGTGCAGGGGCAGGAGATATGGTGATAACTGCTTACCGTGCGTGGCAACGTGAAGGTAATGGATTATTTAAAACGGAACCTCAGTTGCGGGTTCCGGTGTGGGAGCCAGCTGTGCTGGATCGCAGTGCCGAGTCTATTCAGGAAGACGGCTGCGCTAGCTGGGAGACGGTTCAATGTCCTAAAGAGGGATAGAATGTGGCAGTGAGCCGGAAGAATGCAGCCGTGGTTGGACAGAACAAGAAGGGAGTCGAAGCTGCTTACCGTCTAGAATTGAGAAAGGATCTGGCCGGCAGATGCGGGTCCAGAGTGTGGATGGCTGGTGCAATGACCTGCGGAAGGGAAAAGGATTGAGTGCCGGAATGCTAGAAATGGTGATCTAAACCATGGGGACATGGCAGTGCTTACCTTAGTGATCCGAATTGTGCGTTCGAACTCGATGAGTGCGTGAACCCGCCAATGTAGCAGGGCATAACCATGGGAAAGGGTCATGTGACGCGTCACTTGATCTGAGAAGTGTGTGCTCATCGACGTGTGAGTGCTCAAGTGCAAATATGTGGCAGCCATCTTAAAGTAGGAATGTGGAAGTAATAGGTGGATAGAGGAAGGAACATAAATTAAAAACTCGCAAAATAGTAGGTAACCTGGTATATACAACAATTACAATGTAGTCGTCATGAATTGAAATCATAATCAGCATAATACGTATAAAATATACAAATTTAAAATGAATGCCGAATCAGAATAGGCCACGAAAAGGGTGGGATTCACAGAAGTGATGCGACATTGTGGCATATACAGTACACTGTGTGAGTAGTAGGAGCACCGCAGATAAAGAAGAATTACGAGTTGCATAACAAAAAGAAGGACGTTACTCATGGTTCGACGGGATGAACACAAAGGGCCATCTTAGAGTGGAGGTACACAGTTATTGGTAGGCAGAGAGAGGAACCTGAATTTAGGAGCGTACACGTTATTTCGTGCATCTGGTGACCATACGATGAAAATATCAATTTGTGAGATCAGTTGAGCCAAGTAGGTATAACATATACATAGCAAAAATAAAAGACGATCAAAACAATGGAAATAGCCACAGGAGTGATTTGGTAACCAGGCATTTGCATTATGGCATTACCCAACTGCTAACTAAAGTTGCGAATGTCGAATTTATCGAAAGAACTGTAGGACTTAACCATTTAAGAAGCTGTTAATAAGCTGTTAAAACTTGGGTGCATCTGTCAATAGAAATTAGGAAGTGTAACAAGGGGGGGAAGAGAATATTAAGTTGACAGTGTCAGATAATACAATTACAGTAAGGCTGTCTAGTCTTCAAGTCTGTTTAGACAGTTTCTGATGCTGCCAGTCTGCAGGATCCACTTGAGCTCTTCTTTGTTCAAGAGTTGGCCAATATCTGCTCCTCTTGGTGGGGGTCTGATCACGCTGATCACAGTCCATCTTATGTCATCTTCACTGTGTCCTGCGTCTGAGAAATGTTCCACAAGAGGGGCATTCGGTGTTTTGCAACGAATTCGACTTCGATGCTGGCAAATCCGGATCCGCACTTTTTGGGTGGTTTGCCCGATGTATATTTTGTTGCAAGGGCATAAAATAGCATAGATCACATTGCATGTATTACAATTCGAAAACTGTTTTAACTCAACCTTGATGTTGCAAAAAATAAAATTCTTTTCCTTCAACTGTGAATTTACAGACACTATAACTACTACATTTGACATGTCCAGTCAGGGGTTCTAGGCCCCAATGCTCATTCAATGTGCTAGCAGGATTAGATGTTGGAAGTGCAGCTCTGACAAGGTGATCTTTTATGTTCCTACTTTTCCGAAATGCAAAGTGTGGGCGGTCGATTTTCATGCTACCTGCATTTAGAATGCACCAGTGTTTAAGGATGCTTTTGCGCACAGTATGGGAGACAGGTGAGAAAGTAGTAACACATACCAGTCGGTTTTGAGTAGGTTTGGGGGACAGGAGACACTCTCTAGGACAATACCAGCCCCTTTTTAAAGAGGTACGTATGAGTCTGCGTGGGTACCCGCGTGCCAATAGTTTGTTGGATAGGAAGAGATAGCCTCGCGGAAATAGTCTTCTTTGAGGGAACAGTTGCGTCTAATCCTCAAAAATTGAGAGTAGGGTAATGAGTCGCGAAGGGCGCGTGGATGGTTACTTTCATACCCGAGCAGAGTGTTCCGCTCGGTTGGTTTTCTGTAGAGACTGGTATTCAATTCCCTGTTTCTATGGTGGATGGTGAGGTCAAGAAAAGGGATGGTGTTCCTGTCACAAAACGAGGCATTTCCTTACAGGATCTTAATGCATAACACTCCATCAAGAGATGATCGTCTTTTCCACAGCTTTGCCTTTCTTAGCACCAGAGAAACTGACAAAAAGTTGTCTATCCTGCTTCAATGTACTTGAGAAGCTAAGTGCCCTCTTAGGTTCAAATCGGTGGAGCCATTCTTCCCCCTTGGAGGGACGATGCGGTGCACAGAAACCAGAAAAGTGATAGACTGCCCTATGTGCAAAGGGGTGACTACTTTAGGCAGGAACACTGATTGACAGGCCAGGAGAACTAGTTTGTCGAGGAAGAAAGATGTATACAATGGTACCATGGACATTGCTGAAGTTCAGCCACTCGCCTGACCGATATTATGGCGAAGAGGAATGTCGTCTTGATGGTAAAGAGGACAACTGTGCATAGGCTCGAAGGGCTTGTACCGGAGGTAGGTAAGAACCAAATCAGGCTTCCACTGCGACATCTCAAAAGATGTTGGCGGGAAAATGTAGATCAGCCCCTTCACAAAGCACATCACAACAGGTGATTTGAAGAGGGAAGACTCATTTGGTAAATGTAAGACAGACGAAAGATAACGTATAGTTTCTTACCTGTCGGTGTAGTTTTGCAGCTTGAAGAATTTTCTGGATTCACATGCTGTGCATTATTCCGCCATCTAGTGGTTGGGTCCGGAATTGTAGCATTTCTTCTCGTTTTTTTGTTTTTTTTGTTGGTGGGCGTCAACATACCACCATTTGGTGTCCCTCTGTGACGTTGACGTGCTTCCTCCGGAAGCTCCCACCTTTGGTCGCCATCTTCAGATTCTTTTTTTTTTTTTCTATTTTGTCCTCCTGTCATCTTTCTGGCGGAGGAGGGTGGGTTCGCTAGTGAATCCAGAAAATTCTTCAAGCTGCAAAACTACACCGACAGGTAAGAAACTATACGTTTTGCAGCGAGAATCTTTTCTGGATTCACATGCTGTGCATAGACTTTGTAGCGGTTTGCTAGTCCTGTGGTGGTTGGGTGGAAGATGAGAGCTGGTGTGTGAATATATGTTGTAAGACCTTTTGTCCTACTTGTGCTTCTGTATCCATCTGAATATCCACGCAGTAATGCTTTGTGAACGTGTGCACTGAAGACCATGTTGCTGCTTGGCAAATGTCTTGAATAGGAGTATTTACGAGAAAAGTGACTGTTGCTCCTTTTTTCCTTGTCGAGTGAGCCCGTGGTGCTCCTTGCAATGTTTGACCTGCCTGTTTGTGGCATAACTGTATGGCTTGTGCAATCCATCTTGCGATGGTATTCTTGGTCACTGGTCGGCCGAGAAAACTTGTGGCAAATGATACAAAGAATTGCTTTGTCTTTCTGTATTCCTTTGTTCTTTCCATGTAATACATGACTGCCCTTCTGGCATCCAGAGTGTGTAACGCCCTTTCTGCTTGAGATTTTGGCTTTTGAAAGAAGTTTGGTATTTGTATTGTTTGGTTTATGTGGAACCTGGATACCACCTTTGGCATAAAGTGTGGATCTGTTCTCATGACGATTCTGTCGTGTATTTGGAAGTAGGGCTCTTGTAGTGTTAGCGCTTGCAATTCACTTACTCTACGTAGTGATGTAATTGCAACTGAAAACGCAGTCTTTAGTGTGAGCATTTGTAGCGTTGCTTTGTGGAGTGGTTCGAATGGTGCTTTCATCATTTGAGCGAGACCTACATTGAGGTTCCATGCAGGTGGTGGCATCCTTTTTGGAGGTGCTATTCTCTTTGCTCCTTCTAGAAATCTTTTGACCACATGGGATGTGAAAAAACTTTTTCCTGTTTCGCCCCTTGTGTATGCTACAATTGCTGCTAAGTGTACCCTTATAGATGTGTAGCTTAGCTTATTCTGTAGTAAATATGTTAAGTATTTTAGCACTGTTGATTCCTTGGTGATCCTTTTTGAAAGTTTTTCTTTAAGGCACCATTGGGAGAATCTTTTCCATTTGGCTGTGTAACACTTACTTGTTGTAGGTTTTCTCGCCTCTCGGAGCACTGCCATTGTGCTCTCTGGAAGTTTGAGGTGAGCGAATTCTAAGTCCTCAGGAGCCAAGCTGCCAGGCTTAGACTCTCTGGTTCTGGGTGTAGCACCCTTCCGTTTTGCATTGTTAAGAGGTCCTTTCTCTTTGGAAACTTGTGCATTGTTCCTTGAGTTATCTCCATTATCTGTGAGAACCAAGTCTGTCTGGCCCACTGAGGTGCTATGAGTATTAATGTCATGTGGCTGAGCTTGCATTTGTTGATCACCCTGTGTAGTAGTGGTATTGGGGGAAAAGCGTAAGCAAATATCCCTGACCAGTCTATCCATAGCGCATTCCCTAGGGACTGCTTGCACGGTTGCCTGGATGTGAAGTGTTGGCATTTTGCATTGTGGGGAGTTGCAAATAGGTCGATTTGTGGGGTTCCCCATTTTTTGGATATCTTTTGGATTTCTGATTGATGTAATTCCCACTCGTGGGATGCCGACGTTTGTCTGCTTCTACATTGTCTTTTCCTGGCAGATGTATTGCTAGTATGTCTATTTTCTTTGGGATCGCCCATCTCCATAGTTGTTGGGATAGGGTTGAGAGTGCTAACTACTGTGTCCTTCCTTGTTTGTTTATGTAAAACATGGTGGTTGTATTGTCCGTTTGTATTAATACCCTTTTCCCGTAGAGCTCTTTCTGAAAGGCTTTTAAGGCTAGGAACACTGTTTTTAACTCCAGGAAATTGATGTGTTTTACTGCATCCTGTTGTGTCCACAATCCCCTTACTTTCATGTTGTTCATGTGCGCTCCCCATCCTACCTGGGAAGCATCTGTTGTGATGGTCACTGTTGGAGTTGGTTGTGTGAAAAGTCTCCCCTGTGCTATGTTCTTTCTGTTGCACCATGCTATCTCTTGATGAACTGTTTGTGTGACAACCACTAGATCCTCCCAACTCCCTGTTGCCTGTGACCATTGTTCTTGAAGCCATTCCTGGAACGGTCTCATGTGCAGTCGAATGTTTGGGACGAGATGAATGCATGAAGCTATCATCCCTAGCAGTTTCCCCACTGTCCCCACTGTCAGAGATTGCCCCTTGTGGTATAGATGCGTTTCCTTCAGTATTGCTAATGTTCTCTTCCTGCTTGGAAATACCTTCCCTAGTATTGTGTTGAATTCTGCCCCTAAGAACACCTTTACTTGCTCTGGTTCTGGTGACGATTTGTCCCAGTGTATTGAGAAACCGAGTTGGACCAGTGTCTGTATGACTTGCTGTATATGTTGTTTGCAGAGATTGTAGGAGCTTGCTCTTACTAACCAGTCGTCCAGGTACGGGTAAACATGAATTGCTTGCCTTCTTAGGTGGGCCGCTACCGCAGCTAGGCATTTTGTGAAGTCTCTTGGTGCAGATTTCAGTCCGAATGCTAGCACCCTGAATTGGTAGTGTGTTCTGTTGATCACAAATCTTAATAGACCCTTGTGTCTTCTGTTCATGGGAATGTGCAAGTATGCGTTCTTTAAGTCTATAGTTGCCATGTAGTCTCCTGTTTGTATCTGAGGTATACCCTCTTGCAAAGTTGTCATTTTGAATTTTTGAGTCTTTATGAATTTGTTTAGGAACCTTAGGTCTAGTATTGGTCGTAATGTTCCGTCTACCTTTGGAATGAGGAAGTACGTGGAATAAACGCCCTTGCTCCTTTCCTTGTGTGGTACTTTCTCTATTGCCTCCTTGTTCAGAAGTTCTTGTGCTTCTTCGAGCAATTCAGATAGTTCTTTTGCTGAATGCATCTTGTTGCTTGGTCTTTTGCTTGGAGGTTGTTTTGCAAGCTCTATGCAGTACATGTATCGTATTATGTTTAATATCCATTTGTCTGAGGTAATTTTCTTCCACTCTTGGAGGAAGTATTTTAACCTGCCTCCTACTGGTGTAACATGTTGGAGGAATAGTTTGGTTATAGGACCATGATCTTGTTTTGTGTTTGTATCTTGTGGCACCCTGTGCGTTCTTGTTTGAGGGTGCGCAACCTTTGGAGTGAAGTCACTTGGAGGTGGTTTGCGGTCCCCCTCTTTGCGTTTGGCCTCTTCCTCGAGGGCGCCCTCGAAAGGATCGCCTTCCATGTTGGTATTGCCAATTTTGTTGCTGTTGACCCTGTTGTTGTCCGTGGCTTACTCCTTGGTAGCCTTGTTGAAAGTTTGGTGTGAGGTTGCAGGTTGGTGGACACCCCTGCCTGTTGGTCTCCGTGAGGGTGTGCCTCTACGCATGCCTCTGAATTGTAGTGCCCCCATGGACCTTGCTGTTTCATTGTCCTTTTTTAATTGGTTTAATTTCTCATCCACAGCCGTTCCGAATAGCTGTTCACCATTGAACGGAGAGTTTAGTATGTTGTTCTGTACCTCTGGTTTGAAACCGGAGATCCGTAGCCAGGCGTGTCTTCTCTCAGTAACCCCGATCATCATCTGTCTGCTAGACGTTTCTGCAGCATCTAGGGCTGATTTTAAACATGTGTTTGCCATGTTTTTCCCTTCTTCCACTAAGTGGTTTGCCCTTCTTTGGAACTGTTCTGGCAGGTGTTTTAGAAGCTCTCCTACCTCCTCCCAATGTTGATATGCATGTCTGTTGATTAATGCATGTCTGTTGATTAATGCATTTGAATTTGCAATGCGCCACTGTATTGCAGCACTTCGTTCCACCTTTCTTCCCATGAGATCCATTCTTTTGCTCTCCTTGTCTGGTGGTGGGCCAACATTGGTGGGGACATTAGCTCTCGTCCTAGCCGTGGATGTAATAATTGAGTCAGCTGGTACCGACCCCCTGATGTACACAGGATCCTTAGAGGAATGCTTGTACTTTTTCTCCCCTCTTGGTGTAACTGCTTTGCATGTGGCAGGTTCTTCAAAGGCTTCCTTACCCTGGTCCAGTACACTTGGCAGCATGGGAAGGAATTGACTCCTTGTCTGTGTAGGCAGCAAGGTTTCTAGTAAAAAACATGATTGGGGCTTTTCTTCCTCCAATTGCACTCCATAAGTGTCTGCTGCTTTCTTTATGACTTGATTGTATATCCCAATGTCATCTGGTGGTGAAGGTCTTGATGGATATGTATCCACCACTTCTTCTGGTGATTCGTCGTCGAGATCTTGCCACTGTAGTTCTTGAGCTTCCGAGGTTGCCGAACCCTCATAGGTTTGGTCCTCTTCCTCTCCTTCGGCTTCGAAAAAGTATTCTTCTTCGTCGTCTTCTTCGACCGGTTCTGGAGTTGTTGGCAGCTCTAGTTCCTCGACATCCTTTTCAACGTCGGTCGAAATTTTCGGCGGAATTTTGAATTGCTTAATTTTCTCGTCGAAATCTTTCTTGCGTTGCAAGATACTCGCCATTTCTGCTTCGAGCCTCTTCTTTTTCTTTTCCATCTCGCCCGCTTGTGTTTCGGCGTCGAGATTTTCTGCCTTTCTTTTTGAGCTTGACGACGCCGCTGTCGAAGGTTGTTTAACCCTCTCTTTCTTCGTCGTCGAAGAGTCCTTTACGTGACTAACTTTCGACGATTTAGTTTTTTCTAGGGTTTTCGCCGTCTCGGAGTCCTTGTCTAAGGAACCAACTGACTGCTTGTCCTTGGACGCGCTTGCGGTCATCGAATGTTTCGCCGCCGAGGCTCCTTTCGAGGACTTAGAGTCACTCTTTTGTGGGTCGCCTATCTTTTTTGGGGTCGATGGTTCTCTTACCTCCTTCGGTGTTTTTTTTTCGACCTCTACGACTGAGACGTACACGTCCTCTTCACCTTCAGGCCCTTCGACGACATTGTCCTCCTTTTCGCTAGAGAGGCCCAGGTCTCGAAGCGATGGTGGTGGGCCTTGACCCAGCATGCTGTAATTCGCTCTTCTCTGTCTCTCTCTTACCCTCAAAGTCTTTGGGGTGAAAGCCGAGCATGCGTTGCAGTCTTCGTTTCGGTGGTCCAGCGGCAGGCAAAAGTTGCAGACCGGATTGCTGATCCTTCTGTGCGTACTTGTGGTGACAATTGTCGCAGAATTTGAATGGTGTCTTGTCCATTACCGCGCACAGGGAGCCCTCTGTATGCGCATTCTTTGTATGACGTCGAAGTTTAGTCTTTTTCCTCTTGCCTGCACCCCGGCTCCGAGACTCGAAGGCCGGTACGCCGAAGAACTTCTTTCGTTAATTTTCGTCGATTCTTCTTTCCAATCTTCAGGAGCTCCTTCCGTATATATCCAGACCCAACAGCGGAAAAAAAGAATCTGAAGATGGCGACCAAAGTTGAGACGTCAACGTCACAGAGGGACACCAAATGGTGGTATGTCGACTCCCACGAACAAAAAAAAAAAAGAGAAGAAATACTACAATTCCGGACCCAACCACTAGATGGTGGAATAATGCACAGCATGTGAATCCAGAAAAGATTCACGCTGCAAAACCCTTAACTATTGCCACAGCAAGATCTTGCTAGCCTGTCAGATAAAACAAAAGAACATATCAGATAACTATGGGTTTCAGGGGTGTGAGGTTACATGAAGAACACCAGACAACAAACTTCTCCCAGTGCCCTGCATAAACAGATTTAGCAGATGGGTGTTAAGATGACACTAACCACTTTGTGGGGTGGAGATCAAAGGGAGTCAACTGTCGATGCTTAATCTCCACGCATGGAGGTGTAGGTTGTGCAAGCTCGGCTGCAATACACAGTCCGGCTGCTGTGTTGGGAGGTCCTCCCGAAGTTGCAACCAGATCAGAGAATATGTGCTCATGGCCAGAAGTTCTGGGTACCATACTCTACTAGAGGCGGAAAGGCATACAAGAGTCTAGATCCCCAATGCAGCTGGAAGGTATTTCACGGGGAGGACTGCCTTGGGAACTCCAATTTAAAAACGTTTCAACACTGTTCTCTGCGATGGAGAATAGCGGGGCCAGGGTTTGCTGGAAGATGCCTGTGCCACTTCTGAGTGCAACTACCATTTGTGATTCTCAAGACATCGGGGTAGTTCAGCTGCCCTGACATTTAAAGATCCTGCCAGGTGCTGGACAATTAAGAGATGTTCTGAGAGTTCAGCCACTTTCTGAAGTGCAAGGCATCTTGGAACAGAACTCACAACCCCACTCTACCCTGTCTGTTGGAGTACCACATGGCGGTTGTGTTGTCCGTGACAATCTGCACCCATTGACCTATGATGGTGGGGAGGAACACATTCAGTGCCAAGTGAATCGCTCACAACATTAGCAGATTGATGTGTAGGTAGAGTCCTCCAGCTCTCCCAGATGATCTCCCCAGCCCACTAACTATGCATCAGTCACAACCATCAGCTCTGGGTAGGATAAAGAAAGGTCTACCGCGGGTCCAATTGCTAACGTGCAGCCACCACTGCAGTTTATTTCGACAAATATATGAACTTGGACAAGTCTCCTTTATGTTGAGTCCACTATGACTTCTGATTCCACTGCAGGGGCTGCATTTGTCAACTTGCACAGTCCACAAGAAAGATGGCAGGAGGTCAAGAGGCCCACAAGCCTCAGACACTCACTGAGACCCTAGTCAGTAGTTGGAACATTGGGATCACAGCCCAAATGTCCTGGACTAGAAGTGGAGGGATGACTTGAAAAAGCACCATTTCCAAGATGGTTTCAAAGGAGGGGAGCCACGGTGAAGGAGTCGGATGTGACTTCAGGGCGCTGATGAGAAGCCCAATGATGTCAACAGATTGGCCATTATCTGGAGATGGCTTGCGACTGCTTGAGGAGGGACCGCCTTCAGCAGCGAGTAGTCGAGGAATGGGAAGACTGGTATTCCCACCCTCAGCAGATGAGCGGCGACCACCACCAGAACCTTTGTGAACACCCAAGGCACACTGGCCAGGCCAAAGGTGAGCATGAAGAACTGAAAATGCTCCTGGCCTCCCTAAAACCACAGGTAATGTCTGGTGGACTGCATGATGGGGATGTGAAGGCTGCGACCTGCAAGTTAAACGCTACTATCCAGTCTCCTAGAACCAGGGCAGAGAGGACTAGGGCCAGGGTGAGCATCCTAAACTTGTCCTTTCGGAGGAAGAAGTTCAGAGGATGAAAATCTAGGATAGGGTGAAGGCCTCCATCCTTCCAAAGCACCAAGAAACAGGAGTAATAGGAGTAGCAACCAGTCCCGATCTCTAATGCTGGAACCCTCTCTATTGCTCCCTTGGCCAAGAGACCTTGAACTTCTCCGTATGGACAAGATGTCCTCCAGGAAGTGTGGCGGTGTGTAGCATGTCTGGGAGATATGAATGAAAAGGTAGGGAAAATCCGTATTCCACAGTCTGGAGCACCTATTGGTTTGAAGTGATGCTCCTTCATCCGAGTAGGTGGACGGTGACTGTACCTCCTTTCTTTTTAGGTCGAGCATTCGAGACCTCTTGTATATACTTTAGTACATACTTATTTGTGTATGTACTTTGTGGGCTCTGAAGATCAGCCCTAGGACTTGTCTGCTTCCGCTTAGAGACTTTGTTTTCTGTTCAACTGCCTCTATTTAACTGTCTTGATTAAAAACTACCAGTAGAGGTCAGTAAAATACCAGAATTGCTTTCTGCTGAGGGACTTTCTTTTTTTTAATTTTTCTGGCAACTGTCTCTATTTAACTTTTTTGATAGAAAACGGCCAGCCGGGGTCAGTAAAATACCATAATCACTTTAGCATTCTCAAGATTGCAGTCCATAGAAATTGTCTTCCACGAGCACCCGTAGACAATAATTTTTTCAAATCTTGTATTTTCAGTGTTATGACCACCGAAGGCCCTGATTTTATATTAAAAACAGAGCTTTGGACTATACCATTTCCCGCTGAAAGGCAATATTTCTCTCCATGTGTTCCCATACCTGGCGTATCACGCAGTTTGGTGCTTACTTTCCCTCCTTGTTAAAGAACAGTAGATGTTTCAGCACCCAGGATAATGTGCTGCATAGCTAAATAGATATAAGGTCCCACAGGCGAGACCGATTGCATTGCAAATGCTTGTTTTATTAAGACTATCACCCACTCTTTAGAGTACAACACAAACCATGGGGAATGCCTTGCCTGACTCTGGAAAAAGTATCCCACGTGGACGCCCTGTCACTTGTCAGAAAAGAAAAAAATCTTTTCCTTTTCTTATTAAGACTCTCACCCACTCTAGTAGTGGCATGCTTCATCATCGGGTCTCATCCTGGCCCCTAAACCCCCCCCCCCTTGGAGTGGTAGGACAGTTACCCTTAACAAGGGAACAGTGATTCTATGACAAGGCGAGTAAGATTAATCACCTTGCATGCCTTTTATATACATACATTTTCAACATGAAAGTATGTAATACCAGGGCATTAAATGGTGAATGCGTCTGATGGAACACGGTTGAGCCTATCCTGGCTATTAGGGGCCAGGATGAGACCGATGATGAAGCATGCCACTCCTAGGGTGGGTGAGAGTCTTAATAAGAAAAGAAAAAGATTTTTTTCTTTTCTGACAAGTGACAGGGCATCCACGTGGGATACTTTTTCCAGAGTCAGGCAAGGCATTCCCCATGGTTAGTGTTGTACTCTAAAGAATCTATCTAGCCAGAGTATCCTCACCTTTCGAATATTCCCCAGACATCAGGCTGCATCAGGAATCTTTTTAGCAGTAGCACTGCACACCGGTAGGTGGAGCTGTGCAGTTCCACACCAATGCCGTTCCTCTTCAAAAAAACATGTGGAGTCTATATAAGGACCACTCCCGCATGCTGAAGTCAGTTGCTTTTGAAGCTGTGTATGCCCCTAGAGGCAGAGCCCTAAAAGCAAATTGGTGTGACCAGTGTGCAGATTTCTAGACTTGGGATCTTATTAATGGATAGAGTCCAATCACAAAAAGGGGAGGATGAGCTGGTGGATGAGTAGTCTGTGGCTACAGAGTCTCTCTACCAGAAAGCTTTGCCGAAGGAAGTACCTTGTTCTTCTGATACAGAGTTACAGCTGCAGATTCTGAATGGATACCAAAGTTGTACCTATTTGGAGGCGGGTCCATGAATACATTCAAACAAGAAAGTCCTACTGGACTGAGTGGGCAAAATGCCCCTCTCAGTGAACCGGACTGTCCAGACAATAGTGCTTTGTGAACATAGGGAGTGCCGCCCATGTAGCCACCTGGGAAACAGCCAGAAAAGGGACTCCGCTTGCTAACTTAGTGGTAGAGCTTTGGCCCTGGTAGAATGAGCACACTGTCCTTAATGAGGCTGCTCTTTAGCCAATGTATAGCAGATCTTAATGCAGAGCACGATCCAGCTGGAAATGGCTCTCTTCACAGCCTTGCCTTTTTTCGCTCCAGAGAACCTCACAAAGAGCTGATCATCCACCAAGCACTCTTTGGTTCAATCTATTTAGAAGCTCACCGCTCTCTTGCGGTCTAAGTGATGTAGTCTCTCCTTCTCCTTTGAGGGGTGAAGCAGAGCATAGAAAACCAGCAATGTGATGTTTTGGTTGAAGCAGAATGGCATCACAACTTTAGGCAAGAAATATGCCCAGGTCTGCAAAACCAGTTTGTCTGGGAAGAAGATGGTGTATGGCGGGTTGATTCAAATAGCTTGAAGCTCGCTCACACACTGCACCAATGTTATGGCGATGAGGAACACTGTCATAATGGTAAGGAAATAAAAGGAACAGCTGTGAAGCAGTTCAAATGGAGTGCATATCAGAAATGTGAGGGCCAAGTTAAGGAATCACTGTGGCATTACAAAGGGAGAGGGAGGAAACAAACATTAACCTTTCAAAAAGCGCAGAACAGCTGGAAACGTAAACAAAGAGGGCTGATTCAGCAACCGCAAAAAGACCGAAAGAGCCAACAGGAACCCTTTAACTATGCCCAGAGCAAATCCTTTCTGGGCTATGGATAAAATAGACAAAAAGCAAGATAACTTTGCCTGGGGGGATTCTATTTGCCCAGTACTGCATCAAAGCACAAATTTGTCGAAACAGGCGTATACAGTTTTTGTCGACGTACGTCTGACTGCCAAGATGACATCAACTAACTCTAGAGGAAGGTCGAAGGTGTTTAGCTGCTGCCACTCAATCTCCAACCATAAAGGTGGGGATTGCGAAGATGTGGGTGCATGACCCTGCCCTGTTGCAGTGACAGCAGGTCCTCCCGAAGGAGCACCCTGATCAGAGGACAGATGATCAAGCCTAGGAGTTCTGGATACCATACTCTGTGTCCAGCCTTGGGCTACTAGGATGACTTGGGCCTGGGCGGCCCAGATTTTCTTCAGAACTCAGGGCAGGAGTGGTATCGGAGGGAAGGCATACAGGAGTCCAGATTTCCACTTGAGGTGGAACGAGTTAGAGAGAGACGCCTTGTAAACTCCAACATGCGGAAGCGCTGACATATTGAGTTCTCTGCGGTGGCACTTAGATCGAGCCAAGGTTCTCCCCAATCTCAGAAGAGCCCTTGCACTAACTCCGGGGTAACAGCAATTCATGATCCACTCGGCGGCCACATCTGAGTACGTCTGCCTTGACATTCAATGATCTTGCTATGTGGTTCACCGCCATGAAGATCCCTTGGTGTGCAGCATTTTCAGAAGCTTAAGGCCTCCTGGCACAGGGCCTTTGACCTCCCCCAACCCCCACCCGCCCTGTTTGTTGCAGTATTACATGGCAGGGGTGGGGTCCGTGAGCACCTGTACCAGCCTCCCCTCGATGAATGGAAGGAAGGCTTTCAAAACCAAGCGGATGACCCTCAGCTCCAGAAGGTTGATATGAAGCCAAGACTCCGGGGAACAGAGACCTCTGATCTCCACCTCTCCCAGATGGCCACCCCAAACCAGAAGTAATGCATCAGTCACCACTGTCAGCTCTAGTTGGAGAAGGGAGAGAGATCTGCTGCTGACCCAATTGTGGTCCAGGAACCAGCACTGCAGATCTTTTGCTGCCGCCTCTGAAATCTAAACATGGTCTGGGAGGTCACCTGGATGTTGAGTCAACAGACTTCAGATCTCACTGCAGAGCACACATATGCCACCTGGCGTGCTCGACTAGCAGGAGGCCATCAGGCCCAACAGCCTCAGAGTCAACTTCACTGAAATCCAGGACAGAGGCTTACAGATCGGGATCATTAGCCTGAATGTCCTAGACTCTCTTTCCCAAGGGATAACAGGAGGTTTGCCGCAGTTTGGAGACGGTTGATGACTGCCTGGGGCAACCTCGCCATCATCAGACGGTCGTTGAGTTAGGGTAAGATTGGCACCCCTGACCTCCGAAGATGTTTTGCCAATACCGCAATCACTTTCATGAACACCCAACGGGCACTGGTAAGATCAAAGGAGTGCGCAGCAAACTGAAAATTCTCCAGTCCCACCACAAACCACAGGTAGCACCAATGGGCCTGCAACACGGCTATATGGCAATAGGCGTCCTGCAGGTCCAACGCCCCAATACAGTATCCAGGGACGATGGCAGACAAGACCTGTGCCAGTGTAAGCATTTTTTATCTTTTTTCCATCCGGAGGAAGGCTTTAAGATGGTGTAGATCTAAACCAGGCC
The DNA here is from genome assembly GCA_963921515.1 of Calotriton arnoldi. Classification (NCBI taxonomy): domain Eukaryota; kingdom Metazoa; phylum Chordata; class Amphibia; order Caudata; family Salamandridae; genus Calotriton; species Calotriton arnoldi. The sequence continues at coordinate 672,636 of CAWUFW010004929.1, read as the reverse complement.
AAAGGCCTCCATCCTTCTAGGGCACAAGGTAAGTAGCTGGAACAGCAACCACGTTCTACGTCTGGTATGGGCACCCTCTCAATAGCTCCTTTGGCCAAAAATGCTTGCACTTCCTGCTGCAAAACAAAGATGGCCCTTCGATAGTCACTAGAGCGGGGTTGGAGGAAGGGGTTCAGTGGAAGTTGTGGCGGCAAAGAGATTAAAGGCTAGGCATATTCACTGCAAACTATATGCAGGAGCCACCTGTCTGAAGTTATGGCTTGCCAACCTGGTAATAATCGTTGGATCCTGCCTCCCACTAGGTGGCTAAGCTCCCCTAAGGTCATTCTAAAGGAAGTTTGCAGGTGGGGCCGTAGAGGGCAGTGGACCGAGAAGCCCGTTGACTGACTGCAGGGGTGGTGGGCATCACTGCCTTGACAGCAAAACTGCTGGGTTCCTTGCGGAGGCTTGACAGGCTGACAGTATGGGACAGCTCTACTAAAGCCCCGAAAGGAGCAGTATGGTTTTCGCATTCGGAGAGGGTGGCGGTTAGGCTCAGAGAGAGTGTTGTGGCCCTGCTCCTTTTGAATTACTCTAAGGCGGAATCAACCTTGCCCCCAAACAGGCGAGTCTCGTCAAGGGGCATGTCAATAGGGGAGGATAGGACATAGCCTAAGAACCCGGCTAAACGCAGCTAAGCATGGTGCCAAAAGGCTACACTGGTGCCAATGATTCGCCCTATGGCAGTGGTTCCCAAACTGTGCGCCGTGGCACCCTGGTGCGCCCTCCAAACTAGCCAGGGGCGCCGCGCTCCAAAGGTTTAAGATTTTCGGATTCAAGTCATAATAAATTGCTGGTAACATCTTAGAAATGTGAGTTATTTAGTAAAAGCATAAAACCTCTTTGTCCACCAGATGGCAGCAGAGAATTCTTTGAGAGTGCAGAACTAAATGTTACTAATGGAGATGGGTTACTCGTATTTCCTGCTTAAGAAGCCAGCAACCAAGAGCTTCTGCATGGCAAGAGGTCACCTGTGGCCAACCCACAACCTCAGTGACAGTGGCTATGTTAGCAGGCTTCTATAGAACACAGGAAGGAAAAGCGATTTTTAATGCAGCTACCCTAGAACATACAGGGCCCATTTTAAATGTGTGTAGCTGGAGCCTACCTATCAATGCACTGGATATAAGCAGCACCCTCCAGGCTCATACAGTTCCCAAAATACATTTGGAAGAGGAGGCAAAAAGTTTATTCATTTTTCCTGGAGGATTATGGAAGTACTCCAGAACTGAGGAAAACGGTGCTGTTTTTAAATTAAAAGAGAAAGAAGAAACACTACCTGCCCCACCAAGGAGCGAATTTGCCTTGCTTCTGGAGAGATGGAGTCTGGTGGTTCTCAGTGTCAGTAAAGGGAATCAACTGAGAGAGGCTGGAGGATAGTGACCACTGCTTAGCTTGACTAAGATCTGCTCTGAGGCGCCCTATATGCCCTTATTCCACCGCACCTTCTGCTGCACCTGCATTTCCCTGACAAGCAGCGCTGACCCCATCAGGGCCTGCGTACCTTCTCACCACCCACTCCAACAGTTTTCCTATGGTGAGGGGCCAGAGAGCAATTCATACCCAGCTATGAACCTTTGTTCAATGACGAGCAGCAATAAACCTCTGTTTCTCCCTCATACCAGTGTAGCACTTTCGACCTCTCCATTGGCAGTTCTGACAGTGCCAGTGTCAGTTGCTTCTACCAGCTCTGCAGCACTGCAGAACACATCTGCTCATCAGGAGCACACACCCTGAGCTAAAACGAAACTGAGATAGGAAGAAAGCACAACCGACCCCCAGCATGGATGGTGCTCGAGCAGCGCAGTTCCACCAATGCTGCTCAACAAGGACAGTATTCCATCTGAAGAACCAAGTTAGATATAGCCTTGCAAAACTGTGCTCTGGCTTTGCGCCTTAACTACAAAGATAAACTTACCATTAAAGCTGTATTTCTGTCATAGATGGTCAGACAGCCCACAGCATAGTTTTAGCTACAAAGTAACCTCAAACATTTACTCTGAGAACAGATATTTGGCTTCCTGAAGTTATAAAGTACTTCTTCCTAATGTAAATTAAGTCATATTTATTCTTATCAATTGACATGTATTGTGTGTGATAAATGTCCCAAATGAACTAGGCATCCCATACCATTCTACACTACAGGAGTACCCCATGACTGTTCGGCATGTCATGGGGTACATCACCCAACTTTATCCCAATTATTTTCAAGGAGAAAAGTGTAAGTACCTCCGCGGCTGGACTTACATCCATCCACCTGCAAAAAAATGTCACATTATAGGGAGCCGCGGCCAACGACCAATAAGCCAAGGGAGCCATGGGTTGAAAAAGTTTGGGAACCACTGCCCTATGGCATAGCATCCAGCCCAGCAAGCTTTCCACCCATTTCATGGCCTAGCTTGCTGGGCTGTTTTGTGAAGGCTTGTGTTGACAGTATGGGTAGTCAATAATGTAGCCAGGGAGGGGATGAAATTTCTGGTGAAAGTGTCTCACCGGGGTAGACAGGCCCAAGGAGCCTGCTGCCACCCTGTTATCCTTAAATCGTTCAAGCACAGAGTCTGCTTTAGCGCGGAAGAGGCATGTCCATTGAGGTGTATTGGAAAACTCCAGAGAAGCCAGCAGACCTCATCGAGGCCTTGGCAACCAGTAGTGTGTAATCCACAAAAAATCAATAGGGGAATGGATCACTTGTAACCACTTTACCAGGGTTTATTAGTTCGTGGTTCCGTCTTAAAAAACCCTCATATACGTACGTAACTGGATTTGGGAAAAAGGCGGTATATCTTGGTTCTCCGCCTATACGTAACGTAACAACATAGTCATGGGGTTTATTAGGTATGTTGACCTCCACACGGAGGTTTAACCACTGGTATTCGCAGTAGTGTCCAGAAACAAACGTTAAAAAATGATTGTGATAAGGTGATGTTAAAATTCTTCAAACTCCTCACTAAAGCGAAAAAAAATAATTTTATTAGCAAGAGGGAGTTAAAGAAATTAAAATGGTTAGCGTGTGTTTTTTAGACCAGGTTAGTATGTCTAAACACACTGAAAAAGTGTCCTTTTATTCGGTCGACATGTTTCTGCCCCATATTCCCAGCTGGGTCTATGGGGCTTTCTTCAGGACCAGAAAGAGTTTATCAGTGCAACTACCATTTGTATTGCACTTCTCAGCGGGGTAATATTAGTCCGCTGTAGACAATCAGGTCAATAGTACCTGTAATATAGTAAAAAAGAGAAACTTAGTCAGAATCCCCTTATTTTTAACATTACGGGTTTACATCGTAACAATCAGATAATTTATCAGAATGAAAGTTCGTGTTAATATGTCAAATGGCGCATTTCGCTCTAAAAATATACTTCTTAAAACTATGGCTTAATTTCCAGGGATCGTGCGTAATGATAAGGTACATTAGATATCTTAATATAAATTCAAAAAATGCTGCTACATGAAGTCACGAGGCACAGTCACTGAAAACAAGGGGGAAGAAAAACGAGAAGTGAGAAAGCCAGATGCTGCCTTCTGAGATAAGACCCCATTCTAAAGTTGAAATTACCTTAAAGACACTTGTTATAGCGTCATCAGGGCTTGGCAAGTTTATCCTTGCTTGCTGTGAAGGAAAAAGAGACATTTTAAAAAAGAGATCTTACTTCAATAATGTCAAGCGTGGTCCTACGGTGTTTCCTCTCACCTGCAGCATGGACTGTCCTCTGCTTGTGCTTGCTCTGCCCACGGTGGTGTAGGGCATTCTGGGAGCCTTCTTTTATTTCACTGTCTCAATAGACATAAAGAAAATACTTCGTGGTTTTATAGTAGGCATAGAAAAAAGTTTTGGTGTCTTCGCAATATATCAATAAAGTTATGTTAGTATATTAGATTTAAGTGTGATTGTGATCAATTTTTAAATAATTGCTAACTTCGATGTTTCCAGCAATTTGACACAGAAAAAATAAAAATAATAATAATTAAAATGTGACTTAAGAAATTTGCCTCGTTCTATTGCAGCAACTCTGTGACTTTTTTTATTTATAATTACGGAATAGCGGATAATCAATGTCGTTCATTCTGTTAGTAATCTTCAGACATGGAGTATTATTAACTGAACTGGTGCCACGGAATATCATCGTTCAATTCTTCCACATTGGTTTTTAAACGATGAACCCAACGCTGTTCCTTCTCGAAAAGAAGACGTTCTGCATTTTGATTTTTATTTGTTAACATCTCTGATTGTCCAGTTGAGATCCTCAACTGTATGATTGGAGTCTATGTAATGTTTGCTCATTTTGGTTGTCGCTTTTTTACATTTGATGTTGCTTTTATGTTCCCCAATCCGTAGTTTTACTTTTCGACACGTCATTCCAATATATCTTAGCCCACATGGACACGTGATCATATAGATCACTTGTGTGGAATTGCAATTCGTGTGTTGTCGTTGTGTCCATACTAAATCATTAGATAGACACAGTTTTTGTTGCAGTTGTTATTTTGCAGACTACGCAGGAACCACATGGATAGTGTCCTGTGATTGGACTCATGTTCCAGGCTGTAGTGATGCTTTCTGTTTTTGTCTTGGGTGCAGGTCGAGTATGTACCAGAAGATCTTTCAGGTTTCTTGTTCTTTTATTTGCAAACCTAGGTTTTGGCCATTTCAGGTTACCGGAGGTGACAATCTTCCAATTTTTATTTACAATCTTTTTTACAGTGTTGCTAGCGATGTATGTTGTCACACACGTAATCAAGTTCTCATTTGTCTCTTTAGGAGTGGTAGTGAGCAGACATTCTCGTGGTTGGTGTCTAGCTCTTTTTTGACATTTGTGAATGGTCTTCATGGGGTAATCTCTTTTTGCCAACCTATCAGTTAGGTCCTTGGCTTGTTGTTTGTAGTCTTCTAGCTTACTACAATTACGCCTAAGGCGTAAGAATTGGCTATAGGGGAGATTGTCCCTTAAAGGTCTGGGATGAAAGCTCTTATAAGATAACAGGCTGTTCTTCGCAGTCGGTTTATAATAGGTTTTTGTCTGAATGCTGTCATCCTCTATGTAGAGTGAGATATCCAAGAAGTCTAATCTGCTCTTATCAGCTGTGTAAGTGAAATTGAGGCATTCATCTCTGGTGTTAATCCAGTGTATAAAATCCTTGAGGTTGTCACTAGTATCATTCCAAATCAGGATAATGTCATCTATATAACGCTTCCAGAATAATATTCTGGAAGCGAAAGGATTTTGGTCATTGAGTATGTGTTCTTTCTCAAAATTGCTCACATACAGGCCTGCTACCGATGGCGCAAAGGCACTGCCCATAGAAGTTCCATGGCTTTGTTCATACAGTGACCCATTGTACTCGAAGAAATTTTCCGTGAGTGCTAGTCTGCAGCACTCCAGGACAAAATGCCTCGGTGTTTTGTATTGCCAGTGTTCTGAAAATAAGATGGTTTCTAATGTTTCCAAAGTGTTCTGACGTGGAAGACTGGTGTAGAGACTTTCTATGTCTAGGCCTACCAGTAGCATTTTGTTTTCATCAAAGGGTAGGCCTATCAGTTGGTTCAGAAGGTCTCGAGTATCTTTCAAATACGTAGGAGTTTTTTGGACCAAAGGTTTTAGGAATTGGTCAGCAAATTGGGATACGGGTTCCAATACCGAACCTATCCCAGAGACGATGGGGTGTCCTGGAGGCGGGGATCTGTTTTTATGAGTTTTAGGTAAAGAATAGAAGTATGGTATTTTCGGATTTTGTACAATTAAAAAAACTGCTTCATGTTTTGTGATCCAGGAGTTGGTTTCTGCTTCTTCCACCATCATTTGTATTGTGTGTTGCAACCTAGAAGTAGGATCAATTACGATTTTTCTGTAGAACTTTTCATCCGAGAGGAGGAGGAGGCATTGCTGGTCGTATCCTTCTTTGTTCAGTAGGACAATACCTCCTCCCTTATCTGCGGGTTTGATTATGATATTCTCATTTTTCCTGAGTTGATCCAAAGCTTGTTGTTCTTGTTTGGTAACATTATGAAAAGGTTGCTTAATATGTTCCTGGACTTCTTCTACCTCTTTCATAATCGCTTGTTCAAATGTTTGTATTTCTATTGGTACCGTGTGTGGTGGAGGGCAGAACGTTGATTTTCGTCTCAAGTTCATGTCGCTGTCAGGTGTAGAATCTTCTTTACCAGTGAAGTAAGCTTTTAGTTTTAACTTCCTACAGAATTCCGCCAATTCACATCTTAGTTTAAAGATGTCTAGTGGGGGGGCGTGGCCAAGATGGCGACCTGAGCAGACGAGTGGCTCGGCGGCTCCTCGCCCCTGGCCCCTATCTCCCGAGTAACACAGCACAAACCCCCCCTTTTCGCGCACGGCGCTAGCACCGCAATCGGCGGGGAGGAGTCGCCGCCCATCGAGGAGCACCTGCAGGGTGAACGCTCCACGGAACCCCCTTATACCATCGTAATTTCCCTGAACGGAGGCCGGAGGAAATGGCGCCTCTTCCCGGAGCTGGGGGGGGGTCCGGGCGCCGCTGAACGCGGCCTCTCTGAGGGCACCGGCGGTGTTGTCGACCCCGCCGGGGGCGGTGAGGTGCCCGACACTAGCGACCCGGCTGAGAGCTACGCGGCTGATGGTGAGGAGGGGCACAAGAGACGTCTGGTGGCCCAGGTGAGACGGCGGCAGCCGCGAGAGGCCGAGGCTCGAAGGCCTAGGAATTCCGCAGACCGGCGCCGGAGGGGCACCCTCGTGAGCTTGGCCCTCGCCACTTGCTGTGGACACGACATCGGTCCAGCGACGGGAGAGGTGGGGGCGGACTGCGGCGCCGGACGCCCCTGCAGGGAAACCGGGTGAGTGCCTGCGGCCCTGGGAGGACGAGGCGGCAGCGCCGGCGGGGAGAGGCCCCCTGGGTGGACCCTGAGACCGGGCTCCGGAGGCCTAGAAAGAGAGGTAGGGCCCAAATCCTGACCACCCCGGGCCCGACGCGCAGTGCGACTCCCACAGAAACACTCTCAACGAACCGAGGCAGGGACGAAGGAGAGTGAGCTCCCGAATACTCCCCCAGGGTCAACAGCTCGCTGGCGGAGGGCTCCGGGGCAACAGATCGGCGACACTACACGCCGGCGCACGTTAGGAGTGACCTGGGCAGCGGAGGAGCGGGCCCTCATCCGAAGCCCCCCGAAGCCGCGGAAGGGCTGACTCGCAGCAGACACACGCAGAGTCAGAGTGGACACCACAGGTGGGGGCAGCGACGTGTGTGAAGGCCCGGGGACCCCGGGGGCTCCTGCTCAGGCACACAGAGGGGCGGAAGGGGTCACAGCTCCACCCCGGGTGCAGCGACGCGGAGAAGAGGGACCCTCTGATAAGATACACCGGAGGTATAGGACAGAGTTTGGCGGGATTAACGGACCTCCACGATGTCCACGCTCAGGAAGAAAGGGGACCGCAACATTAAAGATATGCTGGCCAAGAGCTCCCCATTAGGTGAACAAGGACGCAAGACTCCGACCCCCCTCCACCACGGGAGAACCTGGAGGAAGGGGACATGCCTATCACACGAACCTTCCTGGAATCCCTGTTCAATGTCCTGCGGGAAGATTTCCAGATGCTTAAACAGGAGGTGAAGGGAGAGGTACGGGAGATCCGCCGGGACGTGGACGGGATTGGAGAGAGGGTGGCTGCAGTCGAAGAACGCGAACTATCCAGAGGCGAAGAAATAGAGCAACTACAACAGGAAATGATACGCCTACAAGAACAGCAGCTGGACCTCCAGACCCACACCGAGGACCTCGAAAACAGGTCCCGACGCAATAACATTCGAGTCCGAGGGGTTCCGTCGCAAGAAGAGGGGACCGATGTGGCCGGCTACCTACGGGGGCTCTTTCGGGACATCCTGGGGGAGGACCAAGACTTCGAAATACGCATTGACAGAGCGCATCGAGTGGGCCCTCCGCGCCGAGCACCAGCGCCTCCAGCCGACATACTGGCCTTTCTCCCGGACTATCCCCTTAAAGAGCGTATATTGAGGGAGGCCCGGCGCAAGCAACCTCTCGCACATCAAGGACACTCCATAGCTCTCTTTCAGGACTTAGCCGCCATAACCCTACAGAGACGGAGAGCATTTAAAGAGGTGACAACTCACTTGAGAGAGCAGGGGTGGCCTACTCTTGGGGACACCCCTTCCGATTGATCTTTAAGTGGAACGGCCGGATACACCAATTGCGCTCCCTCAAGGAAGCCTGTGAGATTCTGGGCTTGACGCAGGAGAGCCCGACTGCCTCACCTACTCGCCCAGGGGGCCCTCCGAGACCGGCTGGCGAAAAGTAAAACACAGGCGTAGGCCTCCTCCTGTCCAAAAGCCTGATCCGGACATTATGTCCCAGGAGAGGCGAGAGGCCGTGGCGGCGGTGGCGAAGGACACTACCCCACCAAACCAAGAATGACAGTACAAGCAATCACGGGGGTCATAGAAGCAATGAACCGGGTTGTGCCGGGGGCGGGGCCGGGGGGGCAGCCGAGACCACTTGAGCCACAAGTACAACCCAATTTTCTGGACTCCAGATGCCCACGCCATTGGACAATGGGCAATGGACTATGTTACATGGGGAGGTTCACAAAGTTGGGGTTAGGGAGGGAGGGGTGAGGGAGCACGGGCATTGGGGAAATGGGATTAGGGTGGGTTTTGAAAGGGGGCGACAAGGGTGGGGGAGTTGTAGCTAGGTGGGAGTTGGAAGGGTTCGAGAGGGAGGGAGGGTCCGGGGAACCGATGTGCTATCAACCATGGGGGCTCACCAGGCTCCACACTCTGGACAGACCCATACACAAGCGGCCAGCTACCTCTCTCCCTCGATGACGGTATCAGAGCTGCAGATTCTCACTCTGAATGTAAAGGGGCTGAATAACCCCATTAAGAGACGAGCCGTCCTCTCTTACTTAGAGAACTCGGGTGCATCAATATGTCTCTTACAAGAAACTCATCTCCTCCCTAAAGACTGGCATCGGCTGAAATCCCGGGCCTTCCCCCAACAATTCTTTTCCTCCACAACAACCAAGACAGCTGGGGTCGCTATACTGTTAGCTAAAACATTCCCGGGCACGGTGGGAGATAAGGTGGCAGAGATCCGAGGCCGACTCCTAGCATACACGCTATGGATAGGGGCGCCCCCATAGTGGTGGGCTCTATATACGCACCCAATACAGGACAAGAACTGTTCCTTCAAAATGCTATGTCGGAGGTGTTGGCCTCCCTGGGAGGCGGATTATGGTGGGAGGTGACCTGAACTTAGTTATGGACACGGACAAAGACAGATCGGGTCAGAGATACGGACATACAGGGGCCCTATCACATAGCGGGAGGGAATGGCTCAAGGAGAGGGGGCTGGAGGATATTTGGAGGGTGGCCCACCCCAATACCACACAATATTCTTTCTACTCACATGCCCATCATACATACGCCCGACTAGATCACTTTCTAGGGACAGCGGAGTTGCTGCCGATAGTGGAGACGGTATCAATCATGCCGGCCCCACTGTCTGACCATGGCGCTGTGATGCTGACGTTGACTATCCCCCACAACGGAAACCGCCCGGGAGATGGCGTCTGAGGGAGAATCTGTTACAGAGAGCAGGGGTAGTACAACAACTTCGAAACCGGGTTACAGACTACCTGGATCTGAATGACTCTCCAGACACTCCCCTGACAGCACTGTGGGGAGCACTTAAAGCCACGATTCGAGGTGAAATTATCGCTATCAGCGCAGCAGAGGCTAGGGAACGGAAAGAGAAAAGGGCGCTCCTCACGACCCAGGTGACGGAACTAGAGCGAATACATAGCCGCACTTGCGCACCACGGATATGGCGCCAACTCAAAGCGGCGAGAACGCAATTAGCGGCCCTCGATATTGACAGGGCTGAGTACGCGGCCCTACGACTTAAGCACACTTATTACATAGGGGGCGATAAGGCAGGGCGGCTCCTAGCGAACAAACTCAGGGGCGCGGGACGAACGCGCCAGAGTAAAGGGGCTTCAGACTCATACGGGAGAGACAGTGGAGCGTGATGAGGATATTGCGGAGGCCTTTCGGAACTTCTATTCCACATTGTATAGCGAGACTTCGCAGACAACGAGGACGCAGTAACTTACCTACAGGACGCTGCCATCACAAAACTAGATCTTACGGAACGGGATGCGCTGGACGCACCCATCCGAGTGGAGGAAGTGATCAGGGCCATTTCCCGACTTAAAGCCCTGAAATCGCCGGGTCCAGATGGATTTTCGGCAGGTTTCTATAGGACCTTCTGCCCACAGCTGGCCCCAATACTAACGCGCCTTTTAACTCCTTTCAGGGCCCCGGGACAATCCCCCGGACATGTTAGCCGCCGACATAGTAGTTATCCCGAAACCCGGGAAAGATGCAACTCACTGTGGTGCTTATCGCCCGATCTCCCTGCTTAATCTTGATCTTAAACTGTTCACAGGGGTTCTGGCGGCCCGACTAGGTCCATGCATGCCCGGGATTATCGAGCCGGATCAGTGTGGTTTTGTCGCGAACCGTCAGAGTAGCGACCACACTAAGAGGATACTCCACCTGATCGACAAAGCCCATCGCACCAATCTGGACGCAGTGCTAATAGCGATTGACGCGGAGAAAGCATTCGACCGCGTCAGTTGGGACTTTAGGAGCCACACTGACCCATTTCGGAATCGGTGATCGCTTCAAGGCCTGGGTAGCGAGCTGCTACAATGGACCTACCGCTACGATACGAGTGAACGGCATGGCCTCAAAACCGTTTGATATCCAACGAGGAACAAGACAAGGGTGCCCTCTATCGCCCCTCCTGTTCGCTCTCTACATAGAGCCTCTTGCACAAAGAATACGGGATAACCCTGAGATTCTCGGCATACCCTTTGGAGGGAAAGGCATGCAATTAGTCTGTATGCAGACGATCTTTTAGCTACCCTAGAGTCTCCCGACCGATCAGCCCCGGCCTTTCTAAAGGAGCTGGCCTCCTTTGGCCGTGTCTCTGGCTTTAAGATTAATGTCCCGAAATCAATGGTGCTACCCCTGGGCAGCTGTGCAGAAAAGCACACGGCGGGAACACTGGTGATTGGGGGCTCCAAATCTGCAACACACTTCCCTACTTAGGAATCGATTTGGCGCCCACGGTTGCAACTACGGTAACGTCAAACTACACTAAACTGCTTTCTCAGACACAAACGGCTCTTGGACGATGGCAGAAACAACAGCTGTCACTTCTAGGCCGGATAGCGGCTGTTAAAATGAATATCCTGCCCAAAGCACTTTATGTCTTCCAGACCATACCGATATGGCCACCAGGAGGGGCCCTACAAAAGCTACAAGCAGCGGTACAACACTTTATTTGGGTGGGGGCACGACCTAGGATGCGCAGAGACCTCTCCCATAGACCACCCGACGCAGGCGGGCTGGGTATCCCTAACTTCCTAGATTATTTTAAAGCAATTCAACTACGCTACCTAGTGGAATGGAACAGACCGACATCTGAAAAACGATGGTTGTTCCAAGACCGGGCCTTGGCGAAAATGTCTCTCTGGAAAGTCCCGTTTTTAAAACGCAAAGACCGACCGCCGAATTTGAGGGGATCCCCGACCACGAGCACGCTGTTGCGAGTGTGGGATTCAGTAGCGGCCAAGAGGGGACTCACATCCTTTCCCTCCCCGTTGACGCCATTATTCGAGAACCCAGAGTTCCCTCCCGGCATGGAGGACCGGGCGTTCCCACAATGGAGGGACACAGATTGTAAGTCAGCGGGCCATTTATTTACCCTCGAGGGGTTCATGCCCTACACGGAGGCGATACAGTGGTACAACATCGCGGCGCCACAAAGGTTCCAATATTTTCAACTGCGTCACTGGCTCCTGCACCCGGAGACGTGTCCAGGGGCCAGCAGGAATCTCACGACATACGAACGCTGGCTTATTACTAGAACATCGGACAAACGACTGATATCTGAACTATATCGCATGCTGAGACCTCGGGTTCCCTTTTCCCCGTCGGCGGGACAGAAACGGTGGGAGCGGGAGATTGGGAGAGGATTAACAGAGAAAGAATGGACGGATATATCCTTTAGAGCCAACCACACGGCACGTAACACAGCCAGTAGGGAGGCTGCGGTTAAGGTCACTACATACTGGTATTTAACACCAGCGCGACTGCATAGGGGGAACCCAGACAGAAGTCCGACATGCTGGCGGGGCTGTGACGCGGAGGGAACCCTGACACACCTCCTATGGGATTGCCCAGAATTAACGGACTACTGGCGGGCAGTCTTAGATGACATTGATAAACACTTCGAGACAGAGATACCTCGTTTCCCGGCATACACGCTATTGGGACTACCTAATGCACTCACATACCCCCTGAAATCAATCCGGGGGAAGCAAATGGGGCTAGCGATGGGGGCAGCAGCGCAACACATCTTATCGCTTTGGGGCAAACAGTCCAGACCGACACATACAGGATGGTTGCACAAATTATGGTATATAGCCGGAATGGAACGAATCCAAGCTACCCTCACGGGTTCTTCCGCTACCTTCCGCACCTTATGGACACCCCTACTGTCCCTACTGTCGACAGAATTGACCGAGCTTACATGCCCCAGATACTTACGTATTCTCCGACTCACGGATAGCACAGAGGAGGTTGCAGACCCCCACGGGAAAGGCATCGAGCTCCATCTACAAGGGAGGTCCCAGAGACAGGCTGATATACACGGACTAGGGAACCTAGAAGGGAGGATGAGGGAGGAGAAATATGCTGGTCTTGCTTTCTCTACTCAGGGTCCACACGGAAGGGCCGTAGTCCCTGGAGGGGACACCACCCAGAACTCTAACTTGGCACATCGGTTCGGGGAGGGAGGGGGGGCGTTGGGGTAGTTTTAGGTTTTTTCTATTTTTCTTTTATTTGTGGTGGTCATATATGGGGGATAAAAATGGAAGACATAAAATTTCATAATCACACGTTACAATCTCACGCGGCCGACCTCCGGGTTGTGGCGGAAACGCTGTGTATGTTCAATCACTATGCGCTCTACCGGCCCACGGATGTGGGCAGCCAATTGTGTGACACTATCCTCTCTTCCATCAATAAACATGATTTAACCATAAAGATGTCTAGTGTCGGGGTAGGAACGAAGCCCAAACCCTTGTTGAGGATCTGGACTTGGTTCTCTGTGAGAACTGGATCTGTGAGGTTGACTATCAGCGATTCGCTGAACTCGGTCCTGGTTTGTCTTTGGACATGCTGCGTGTCAGTACTTGGCGTTGTTGTTGTTCGTTCCATGTTACTCCTTTCCGTCTTCCTCTTTGTGCAGTCTGGCCTCTTCCTAAAAAGGCGGTGGTTGCATATTCTGTGCTCCCATCATTGGGGCCATGGCGGGTATTCCGTGTTGGTATGGATTCATCCAGCCGTGGTAGTTGGGTAGATAAGGTTGGAAGAAAGGTATTGGTTGGTCATTATAATTAGGTCTCTGCCACCTATTTGTTCTCCTCGGACGTCGTTGATTCCGGAAGTGGTTTCTCCCTCTTCGTTGAAAGGGATCTTCATCACTCCAATCGGAGTTATCAGTGGAGTTCCCTCCAGTTGACTCGTTGTCCGTAGATTGATCTAGGACAACATAGTCTTCTTTCAAGTAAGGATGCATCTTTTCTAGGGAGAAGCGTTTCAGATCTTTTCCCAACTTTTGGATCTTGTTTTGAGTGATATAATCTTTTGTTTCGTTTATTTCGCGGTTTATCTCTTCCAACCTTTTTTTATATACAGAAATATGTACAGTTGTTTTCAGTTTTGCTTCACTTATTTGAATTTTCACGGTCAGAGGTCAGAGCCTCGGATAATCTAGTCGCCGTTTTAATAATTAAAACCAAATAGTCTCGTGTACATTTCCAGGAGATTGAGGATCTCTTCCAAAAAAGGTTGGAAGAGATAAACCGCGAAATAAACGAAACAAAAGATTATATCACTCAAAACAAGATCCAAAAGTTGGGAAAAGATCTGAAACGCTTCTCCCTAGAAAAGATGCATCCCTACTTGAAAGAAGACTACGAAGAGGGAGAAACCACTTCCGGAATCAATGACCAACCAATACCTTTCTTCCAACCTTATCTACCCAACTACCACGGCTGGATGAATCCATACCAACACGGAATACCCGCCATGGCCCCAATGATGGGAGCACAGAATATGCAACCACTGCCTTTTTTAGGAAGAGGCCAGACTGCACAAAGAGGAAGACGGAAAGGAGTAACATGGAACGAACAACAACAACGCCAAGTACTGACACGCAGCATGTCCAAAGACAAACCAGGACCGAGTTCAGCGAATCGCTGATAGTCAACCTCACAGATACAGTTCTCACAGAGAACCAAGTCCAGATCCTCAACAAGGGTTTGGGCTTCGTTCCTACCCTGACACTAGACATCTTTAAACTAAGATGTGAATTGGCGGAATTCTGTAGGAAGTTAAAACTAAAAGCTTACTTCACTGGTAAAGAAGATTCTACACCTGACAGCGACACGAACTTGAGATGAAAATCAACGTTCTGCCCTCCACCACACACGGTACCAATAGAAATACAAACATTTGAACAAGCGATTATGAAAGAGGCAGAAGAAGTCCAGGAACATATTAAGCAACCTTTTCATAATGTTACCAAACAAGAACAACAAGCTTTGGATCAACTCAGGAAAAATGAGAATATCATAATCAAACCCGCAGATAAGGGAGGAGGTATTGTCCTACTGAACAAAGAAGGATACGACCAGCAATGCCTCCTCCTCCTCTCGGATGAAAAATTCTACAGAAAAATCGTAATTGATCCTACTTCTAGGTTGCAACACACGATACAAATGATGGCGGAAGAAGCAGAAACCAACTCCTGGATCACAAAACATGAAGCAGATTTTTTAATTGTACAAAATCCGAAAATACCATACTTCTATTCTTTACCTAAAACTCATAAAAACAGATCCCCGCCTCCAGGACGCCCCATCGTCTCTGGGATAGATTCGGTATTGGAACCCTTATCCCAATTTGCTGACCAATTCCTAAAACCTTTGGTCCAAAAACTCCTACGTATCTGAAAGATACTCGAGACCTTCTGAACCAACTGATAGGCCTACCCTTTGATGAAAACAAAATGCTACTGGTAGGCCTAGACATAGAAAGTCTCTACACCAGTCTTCCACAACAGAACACTTTGGAAACATTAGAAACCATCTTATTTTCAGAACACTGGCAATACAAAACACCGAGGCATTTTGTCCTGGAGTGCTGCAGACTAGCACTCACGGAAAATTTCTTCGAGTACAATGGGTCACTGTATGAACAAACCCATGGAACTTCTATGGGCAGTGCCTTTGCGCCATCGGTAGCAGGCCTGTATGTGAGCAATTTTGAGAAAGAACACATACTCAATGACCAAAATCCTTTCGCTTCCAGAATATTATTCTGGAAGCGTTATATAGATGACATTATCCTGATTTGGAATGATACTAGTGACAACCTCAAGGATTTTATACACTGGATTAACACCAGAGATGAATGCCTCAATTTCACTTACACAGCTGATAAGAGCAGATTAGACTTCTTGGATATCTCACTCTACATAGAGAATGACAGCATTCAGACAAAAACTTATTATAAACCGACTGCGAAGAACAGCCTGTTAGCTTATAAGAGCTTTCATCCCAGACCTTTAAGGGACAATCTCCCCTATAGCCAATTCTTACGCCTTAGGCGTAATTGTAGTAATCTAGAAGACTACAAACAACAAGCCAAGGACCTAACTGATAGGTTGGCAAAAAGAGATTACCCCATGAAGACCATTCACAAATGTCAAAAAAGAGCTAGACACCAACCACGAGAATGTCTGCTCACTACCACTCCTAAAGAGACAAATGAGAACTTGATTACGTGTGTGACAACATACATCGCTAGCAACACTGTAAAAAAGATTGTAAATAAAAATTGGAAGATTGTCACCTCCGGTAACCTGAAATGGCCAAAACCTAGGTTTGCAAATAAAAGAACAAGAAACCTGAAAGATCTTCTGGTACATACTCGACCTGCACCCAAGACAAAAACAGAAAGCATCACTACAGCCTGGAACATGAGTCCAATCACAGGACACTATCCATGTGGTTCCTGCGTAGTCTGCAAAATAACAACTGCAACAAAAACTGTGTCTATCTAATGATTTAGTATGGACACAACGACAACACACGAATTGCAATTCCACACACGTGATCTATATGATTGTAGGAGAGTAGGATCTGCTTCACATGGGTACCCCCACTTTTTGCTGATGCTTCACTGTTTTTCGACCTTAGTCTGGCTGGGGCCCTGCTAATCAGAACCCCAGCCTAGCTGCTTCCTCTCTAAAATGGTTTCCATGTGCCTTAGGCACATCTCTGATTGGAATCTGGAGTGCCCTTATAAGTCCCTAGTATATGGTATACTATGTACCCAGGGCATAGGTACCTCAGAGGCCTACCAGGGGCTGCAGCTTGTATTGTGCCACCCCTGGAAGGCCATCCAAACTGACACCACAGGTATGCTACTGCAGCCTGGGTAAGGTGGTGCATGCACCCCTTACTGTGATATAGGTTACCTATATCACTATATACATACACACATATAAACCTATAAGTCACTCCTATGGCAGGCCTTATCAATCCTGAAGGCAGAGTGCGTGGTTCCTATGTGAGAGGGTGCCCCTGCATGAGCAGGGCCCCTCTGCAGCGTTCGGAGACCCTTCTCTGATGCTGTTTGTAGTGCAGCCTGACCATATACTCTTAAGCGCATTATAACCTCGCGTTAAATGCTAACTTTGGAATGGCTGCACCGAAACATGTCGTGTTTGGTGTCAAACATCTTGGAATACTACCCCCGCCAATTCTGGCGGCGGGGGTAGCATTCCACCCTTCTAGAGGGAGAGACATGTTAACCCTGGCTTGGCCGGTAACTTCTTTCTAAAGCCCTGGCATCACAAAATGGATGCTGCTGCCACAGACAAGTCTGGCCTCCTGCTGCTGACCGAAACTCCGGCAGGGGAGGCCTGGACAATAGGTTTCCTGTCCCAGGGAGGTGTGACCACCTCCCCAGACAGGATAGTGTGTATTGGGGCTGGGCGGGAGCACTCTCGGGTGCTTTGAAGTCCTGCACTGGGGGCACACTTGGTGTCCCTGTGCATACCCCAGTTCAAACCGGATCAGGGGCTTGCAGCCCCTGCTTTGGCGCGAACTGGACAAAGGAAAGGGGTGTAGCCACCCCTCTGCCCTGACCCACCCATAGGTGGGGCCACAGAGTAGTCCAACCCCTAAACTTAGTATAAGTATAGGAACCCAGTCCTTAGGACTTTAGATTATCCCTGGACGAAACTCTGACACTGAATCCTGGACCTTCGACGCTCTACTCAAGACTAGAGGACAGAAGAATCTCCCTTGGGGTCAAGGAGTGACTCCCCTGCTTGGCAGGCACCAAAGAAGCAATTGTCCGGTCTGCATCGCCTAAGCTCCCGTCGGACGCCGAAGTCTTTGCATCACCAGAGGTGGATTTCCAGACTTCCCTGAGGCTGCCCTGAGTCCCCAGCAAAGCTGAGGCCCGTAGCTGTCGTGGGTAACGTGGAACCGTGACCCCTGGACACCGCACGCATTTGCTAGTGCATCCTCTTCTGGGTCTCCCACGAAGTCGTGCTTTGGGCTCCGAGTAGCCCTAGCCTCCAGCACCAACTGCACCGAAGATCACTGGCCTCCACTCCACGAGTGTCCTGTGAGCCAGCTCCACGTGCACCGTCTCGAGGCTCCTTCGCGGTCGCTAGCCCGTTGGCTAGTAGCCCTTCACGAAGGCCAATCTTTTCCTACTTGGGCTCCCTGGTTGCTCCAGGCTTGCCCTCACTTACCCTCGCTGGGTGAGTTCCTCAGACCTTGCTGGTCTGCATCATCGTCAATCTTCATCTATATTGAGACTTGCCGTTGCCAAGGCTTGTTGGGTCCAATCCGGTCGCCAACACCTCAGCACTCGACAGACATCGTGTACCAGCCCGAATCCTGCTCCTGGTCGCCGACAACGCCTCCTGGACCTCGTGGCTGAAGAGTCAAGACGACCGTCAACCTACCTGAAGCACTCGACATCGGTGGGCATCTGCTCATCGCCTTCCTGGTCACTGGCTAGTGACCCACACTCTGTCCCCTCTGCTTTCAGGTTCTTCAGATCTCCAATCCACTCTTGGATCCACCCGGACACATTCCACTTGGTCGCCAGCAGCACTTTGCAGCAGATCGCCATTCAAATTGATGACGAAACCCGACCCCGAAAGGCACCTATGCACCCGGCTTCCCTGGGTGAGGTAACAAGAGTACTCCGGTGCTCCCGTGGGTAGAGACTCTAGAACGACCTAGTTCTCAAAGGGTTTGCTCCAAGTCCTTCTTTAAGTGTCGCTTTTCTTTAATTTCCAAACCGCAACTTTCTCCATAGAAGTTAATGGCGTTTCGCGGCTGTGTAATTACACTGCACGCGTCCCCCGTGGGTCCCCTGTGTCACTACCTTGGGTGGTTCCTTGTGGTCCAAGCACTTCTAGAGGCTCTAGGCCTAGTGTCTAGCTCAGTCGTGGTTCTTATACCACTTTATTGGTATATGGTTTGGTACGCCCCTAGGGCCCAAACGTGTATTTGTGCTATTACTGTGTTTAAATAACTTATAACTTATGTACTTCGAACTCTAGCCTCATAAAGAGACTAGAGGGGTGTGTTTAGCAATAAATACATATATTTTGAATATATACCTGGTGTGGTGCTCTTTCATTTGATCACTCAAGAGATTATAGACTGGTAAAACAAGCTGCTTTACATTCCTTCAAGACTTAGCCTGAAGGCTGCTCTCCATAGCTACCACTAGGATAGCTTTCAATAAGGTTGTCTTTAACCTATCTCCAATAAGGGGTTGTTTGGACTGGTGCAAGGTGTCCACTATAATTAGTGGACAGCATATGCCAGGCCAACTTCTCACAATGATCACGTGTTCATGTGGGCTAAGATATATTGGAATGACGTGTCGAAAAGTAAAACTACGGATTGGGGAACCTAAAAGCAACATCAAATGTAAAAAAGCGACGACCAAAATGAGCAAACATTACATAGACTCCAATCATACAGTTGAGGATCTCAACTGGACAATCATAGAGATGTTAACAAATAAAAATCAAAATGCAGAACGTCTTCTTTTCGAGAAGGAACAGCGTTGGGTTCATCGTTTAAAAACCAATGTGGAAGAATTGAACGATGATATTCCGTGGCACCAGTTCAGTTAATAATACTCCATGTCTGAAGATTACTAACAGAATGAACGACATTGATTATCCGCTATTCCGTAATTATAAAACAAAAAAGTCACAGAGTTGCTGCAATAGAACGAGGCAAATTTCTTTAAGTCACATTTTAATTATTATTATTTTTATTTTTTCTGTGTCAAATTGCTGGAAACATCGAAGTTAGCAATTATTTAAAAATTGATCACAATCACACTTACATCTAATATACTAACATAACTTTATTGATAATATATTGCGAAGACACCAAAACTTTTTTCTATGCCTACTATAAAACCACGAAGTATTTTCTTTATGTCTATTGAGACAGTGAAATAAAAGAAGGCTCACAGAATGCCCTACACCACCGTGGGCAGAGCAAGCACAAGCAGAGGACAGTCTATGCTGCAGGTGAGAGGAAACGCCGTAGGACCACGCTTGACATTATTGAAGTAAGGTCTCTTTTAAAATGTCTCTTTTTCCTTCACAGCAAGCAAGGATAAACTTGCCAAGCCCAGAAGACGCTATAACAAGTGTCTTTAAGGAAATTTCAACTTTAGAATGGGGTCTTATCTCAGAAGGCAGCATCTGGCTTTCTCACTTCTCGTTTTTCTTCCCCCCCTTGTTTTCAGTGACTGTGCCTCGTGACTTCATGTAGCAGCATTTTTTGAATTTATATTAAGATATCTAATGTACCTTATCATTACGCACGATCCCTGGAAATTAAGCCATAGTTTTAAGAAGTATATTTTTAGAGCGAAATGAGCCATTTGACATATTAACACGAACTTTCATTCTGATAAATTATCTGATTGTTACGATGTAAACCCGGAATGTTAAAAATAAGGGGATTCTGACTAAGTTTCTCTTTTTTACTATATTACAGGTACTATTGACCCGATTGTCTACAGCGGACTAATATTACCCCGCTGAGAAGTGCAATACAAATGGTAGTTGCACTGATGCACAAGTTACTAACTTGTGTAACGATATATCTGTAAGAGACAGTAGTTAGTGACAGATTCCTTACCTTAGAATATCCCCAGGCGTCAGGCTGGATCCGGAAAGTTTTTGCGTAGCAGTACCCTTGCGCGTCGGTAGGCGGCGTCGTGCGGCTCCGCGTCCGGCGTCGGGACCGCCGGGATGACGTCGCGGGCAGTACTTAGACGCCGCCCCTGCGCGCTGACGTCAGTTCTGTACACGACTTTCCGCGCCAGGAACGCAGAGCCATGCAAGAAGCTGACATAGGTGTCTGAAAAATACTAGGGCCCTGAAAGGGATGTCATTAACCCTAGAAATCAGTTCGCAGAACGGGGAGGATGGGTGGGGGAGCCCCATAGACCCGGCTGGGCATACGGGGCAGAAACATGTCGACCGAATAAAAGGACACTTTTTCAGTGTGTTTAGACATACTAACCTGGTCTAAAAAACACACGCTCACCATTTTAATTTCCTTAACTCCCACTTGCTAATAAAAAATGTTTTTTCGCTTTAGTGAGGAGTTTGAAGAATTTTAACATCACCTTATCACAATCATTTTTTAACGTTTCTGTTTCTGGACACTACTGCGAATACCAGTGGTTAAACCTCCGGTGGAGGTCAACATACCTAATAAACCCCATGACTATGTTGTGACGTTACGTATAGGTGGAGAACCAAGATATACCGCCTTTTTCCCCAAATCCACTTATGTACGTATATGAGGGTTTTTTTTAAGACGGAACCACGAACTAATAAACCCTGGTAAAGTGGTTACAAGTGATCCATTCCCCTATTGATTTTTTGTAATACCCTGGAGGATGAATGGATCATTACTTCCTTTCTCTCTCCCCCCCCTCCTTTTGATTGAGTGTATAATCCACAGCCTATAAAACTTTGTAGTCTTGGATGGTGAAGAAAACTGGAAATTGTTGCAGTTGTCCCCCCACATTTTGCCCCCATTAGAACTACTAGATGCTGGTTTTCAACTCTGACAGTGCACTGAGGCCTGCTAACCAGATCTCAGTGCATCTGCTCTTCCCCTAAAACAAGTAATCCGTGCTTGGATCAATTGGGTATTGCACATCAGGGGAGCAGACAATAACACACTTGATCATTCCCCGTGGAAATCACCTTCTAGACCCATATGGGATACTCTGGACAACTACTTCGCCACCAATAAACCACCTTAAACACATACTCAACACACTTGCCCTCCTCACCACATTCTCTCCCCATTAGGCTTCGACAAACGCTAATTTTCCTCAACTCTAAGGCTGTTAACTACTTTAGGAAACATCCTACAATTCACTTCGCAAACCTCGCTGCATGGTGCATCTGTATGCATAGCGCTATATATGTATGACGATACAATACTCACAAATTAAATACCATTCCTAAATTAACTCAGGGGGATGATGCTTTGTATAGTGCATTGTATCATGGAAGTATGATTAGCTAATACCTGCCATCTATTTGAACAAGTATACTACAAACCGTATTGTAAACTGTACAATACGTAACCTACCCATGACTATACACTATAAACTACGCATTGTATGTTATGCATTCCTATACATTTTTGGATGCACCGAGTATAACCTGACCATGTCTCCACATGATCAACAATGCAATATTTGTATCGTATCGTCTCCATGTTAAACCCTGCACCTCATGTGACTATGACCAAAATGATCTGTAATCTTTTACTCCCTCTTACATTTATATCTATTTGATTATGATTTTTTTTCCTGTACCCTCTATATTTTCTCCTTCTAAAACTCAATAAAATATTTTGAAATAAACAAGTAAAGTCTAATTGTAACCCAACTGCCATGGACTTTAGCACCTCTAAGTCCCTAGTAAATGGTACCCCGGTACCTAGGTCATAGGTTCTAAAGAGGTTCCCTAAGAGCTGCAGCACATCTTATGCAACCCTGAGGGGCCCAAACACAAACTGCATGCAGGCTGCCATTGCAGACTGCGTGTCATGGTGCAAACCATGAGTGAAAGCACAACATGGAACACTTAATGGGTCTCATGCCAAAGTCACTGCATGCAATATATGTAAGTCGCCCTTACAGCAGGCCTTGTAGCCCTAAGGCAGGGTGCATTATATTACATGTGAGGGCATATCTGTATGAGCAGATATGCCCCTGTGCTGTCTAGTTCAATAACTAGATAGTACAAGTGAGCAGGGGAGCCATCTTAAGTATATGTACTGGGCCCTGGTCATTACGAGTTCCCCAGCTACATGCTGGCTTCATTGAAACCTATGTTGCTTGGTACCAATCACCTCGTCTTAATAAATCCTTACTGATTCCAGTAACAGATTTACTAGAACATGCACTCAGAGGGCACCTTAGAGGTGCCTCCTGAAAACCTACCAGCCTCAGTGTGTCTGACTGACTGGTATCGTCCAGCCTGCCACCACAGACACATTTTTGACCCCCTGGAGGTGAGAGCCAGCGCTCTCAGAGGTCAGAAACAATGCCTAGTCTGGCAGGTGTTTGCACCTCCTCCAGCAGGATGGCTAGTGAATCTGCATACCAAGGCCAGAGGCTTCAAAGCCTCTGCATCCTTTGGTATGTGACCCTGGCTTCTCCCAGACCTGAGGGATGCCACCCCCTCCCCTGAGGACCATCTGGCACCAGGACAGGTAGGAAATTAGACATGCAAATAGGTGTGTTGCACCATAAGGATAGTCACACCTCTAGGGTGGGCTGCCTGATCTGCTCCATGAAGGAAGGATTACACCATTTTGATTTTGATGGAATTAGGAACTCTGGGACAGGGTTATGCCCACTACCCACAGGAAGTGGTCATATAGGGGGTGTAGTGATCCCAAGGTTAAGTAGCCCATTGGTTACTACCCTTCACTTCCCTTAACGCCCCTAAATTCATTTTTTAGGTAGCCCCATGACATCAGGAACTCCAGATTCACCTGGCAAAAAACAAAAAAGGACCAAGAAGAGCCGAAGAATTGAGAACTGTGGACAACCGGCAGACTTTGGCGCCAAACACTGCCTGCCTGCTGCACCACCGACAATTGCAACAACCTGACTTGTCCTGCAGCTGTCCATCCTCCAAAAGCCTTGAAGGTCCACCATCACTTTACCAAGTTGTCAGCGTCTCCCTTGGAGTGGAAGAGCCACTGCCCTGCAACCTGCAGACATTGACCGCAAAGTCCGGTTCACTGTTCTGCCAATGGCTGGGTCCACCGAATCAGCAGCCACCCAGAAGGTCACCATGCTCCAAGGGATCAGATCAGTCTTCCCACCAAGTGAAGATGCCAGGTCCAACTGGAGTCGCCCTGCACCCCTATGGTACCGGACCACTTGCAGCAACCAAAGCTTGATTGAGTCCAATCGGACTCCAAAGCCGCAAAGACTGAGCAGCTGAAGAGAGACATTAGCACAGCAGAGGCCAGCACCTAGTGTGGCCCAGTTGTCCTGTTTTGTTCCCCTTTGCAGGTCTTAGAGATTCATGGGTGCCTTTAACGAACAGGCACCAATTGGCCAAAACCCTCTGCACTCAAGCACTCCGGCCTGGGTCCACGACAACCAACGGTGCTCCCCTGCTCCCAGGACTCCCATGAACTGAGCCCCTGTTGGGAGCTCCCAGACTTCTCCCCAAGTCCTTCTATGCAGCCTGTTTCTAGGTGGCCCCACTCTTCTCCTATGGTGCAGCGCACAAGACTACCAACCCGTCCAGCCCCTCTGCACCCGGACACTCCAGGTCAAGTAAACTTGAATTACTGGCGTTACTTTTGGACATTGGACCCCTAACACCTTAAGTCCTAAAGGAGACCTCCGCGATTAGTTTGCAAATACCTGTATGCAGTATATGTTTATTTCTCCATAGGAAAGGATTACCACGTAAAAGCGCATTTGAGTGGCATTTTACTTCGATAAACTGCAAACCACTCATCCATTAACTAAGTTATTGGCGTTAAAATAAATATAAAAATACTTGTTTTTCTAAATTGGTCTCAAGTTTCTTCTTGAGTGTGTGTTCAACATATGCATTAACGCTACCCTCTGAAAAGCCTAACCTGCTCGCCCACACTACCACAAAAGAGAGCATTTGGGATTATTAGTTCAAACCCTGTAAGCCAATAAAGGTCATCTGGACTTTCTACATATTGTACCTCACTTTGGTACACTACATAAAAAGCCAGCTTGCTACAGATGGCCTGTGTCAGAGTGTGACAGGTACGGCAGACAAATCCAGGGCTATTGAATCCCAAAGTGAGTAGGAGCAGCGGCCTAAAAGAAAACATGCATTGACTGAGCACAGGACAAGGCTAGTAGAGAAAAACATGCGCTTGCCAAAGGCATTTGAGTTCATTCTGCTGGTAGATGCCTGCACCATTAAACTTTCAAAGGACCGGTGTTGTGACATAAAAAGAGGGCTACACCGAGCAGGGCGATGGCACCAGACTCGGAGGATGGCTTCACCCATAGCCCTAGTAAGTTATCCGTTAGGTTCTCATTAAAAACAAGTATAGGCTATGATTATGTATATGACCTGGTTGGAAGACCTTAGTCGGCAAATTTGTCTCTATCTCCGCGGTTGGAAGTCTGAGGTCAAGTACCTCAGCCCCCTTCTGCATTACCACAGTGAAGGAGGCACGGTCCTCAGTAGCAGAGGCCAGCGGAAGAGAATAATCCGGAGTACAGGAGAAGTATCCAGATAACTGGCATTTTGCAATTATTAATAACAGTTGTAATCGGTGTACTTGGGTACCAACTCAACCCATTCTTCATACTGGTCATTACCGGATTCTGATAAAAAAAAATAATGTGGATAGCTTGAGCCCTCTCATGAAGTATGGGCAAAGTGTCAGTCCGGAAGGCTTTTGCCCGGTGGCATTTGGGCACAGCGTTGATGAGACAAGTTCGGCTCAGAGTCAAAGAGCATTATCTTCCTCTGGCAGTAGTATCCATGCAGAGAGTCCAGTGCAGGTCATGGCGCCAGGACCGAAGACAGCACCGAAGCTGATGCAGAACACGCAGAGGGTTCAGAGGTTCCAGCTGGCGCGAAGGGCAGACCCATCAGCAGGATTCCAGTAGAAGGTCCTTGTGGTTCCTTGAGGCCCGGAGACAAGCCATTGGGAGCCGGAAAGGTGCCAAAATGACACAGCATGGCTTCACAGAATTCTTGCGATGTTGCCGCTGAGCCTTGAAATTTGGATTGCCTTAGGACAAGAATTGGAATTTGGATTGCCTTAGGACAAGAATTGGAATCTGCTTTGAAGGTGATAAAAGTTTGGGAGGGAGACTCAGAACAAGAGGCACATTGAGGCCCTCTAGCCTTCTCTGGAGTTGGAGAGTGGCGGGAAAGGGTAGAGTCCCGCTTTGACTTCTCGTAGTTCTTTTTTGACTTAACAGATGATCGAGATGATGATAGGCCAGGGGAACAACTTTGGGAACAGGACCTCCATTTCAACCCAAACTAGTCATATCATGGAGTCTCTTGATGTTTGGCAACGTAAAGCTTCAACTCAAGGTTCCACATGGCTTTGAGTTTATTTGAACGCAATCGATATGGGACTTCGAGTCGTATTTGACCCCAACCACCAAAGGCTTACCTGATGGGGATCTGACATAGACACCCGTCTGCGACAGTCCCCATAATGCCTGAAGGCTGTAGACATTTGGGGGTGGGGGGATTGACATTTTCCTTGGACAATGGTATATTTTAGATTTTAAGAGAGAAAATGGTCTCGTAAGAGAAGAGAGGGTACCTCGGGATCCAAAGGAACTGACGTCAGCACGCATAGGTACAGTTTAAATGCAGCTCCACAAGTGACTTTCGGAGTGAAACTACATTGGCAGGGAGCAGCACGGCGCCACCTACTGGCATGCAGGGGTATTACTGAAAACAATTCCATATATGGTCTGACGTCTGGGGAATATTCACAAGGTGAGGGAATCTGCAGTTAGAAGCATGCATCAGATGCATACATTGATACAAAAAACATTAATATGGTTGAAGGAAGCCAGTTGACAGTTATGAAATGCCAATATTATTCTGTATAGTCTTTACTCATATTGTTACAATGCTTCTTTTACAAAATTATATGTTGAGGTTTATGATTCTAGACTCTTAATTTGAGGGCTCACTTACTTTCTCAAGGCTAGAGGAACGAGACAAAATATACATAAATATTTTTCACTAATAGTTGTTCAAAAAATAAAAATTACCTTTCAATGTCAATCATGGAAAAGTTACTTCCACATGGACGAATGCACAAGTTACTAACTTGTGTAACGATATATCTGTAAGAGACAGTAGTTAGTGACAGATTCCTTACCTTAGAATATCCCCAGGAATCAGGCTGGATCCGGAAAGTTTTTGCGTAGCAGTACCCTTGCGCGTCGGTAGGCGGCGTCGTGCGGCTGCGCGTCCGTCGTCGGCGTCGTGATCGCCGGGATGACGTCACGGGCAGTACTTAGACGCCGCCCCTGCGCGCTGACGTCAGTTCTGTACACGACTTTCCGCGCCAGGAACGCAGAGCCATGCAAGAAGCTGACATAGGTGTCTGAAAAATACTAGGGCCCTGAAAGGGATGTCCTTAACCCTAGAAATCAGTTCGCAGAACGGGGAGGATGGGTGGGGCGGTAGGAATCTGTCACTAACTACTGTCTCTTACAGATATATCGTTACACAAGTTAGTAACTTGTGCATCTGAAAGAGACACGTTAGTGACAGATTCCTTACCTTAGAATAGATACCCCAGCAATACCAACCCCGGTGGTGGGTCTGCGAACAAAGATCAGACAAGGAAGTCCCAGAGGACAGAACGGCCAAAGAAGCCGTCCCTCCGGACCCGACTGTCAAGGCAGTAATGCTTTGTAAATGTGTGCAGCGAGGCCCACGTAGCTGCCTGACACATATCCTGTAGCGGAACACCGCGGCCTAAAGCCGTGGTAGCAGCAGTTGCCCTGGTGGAATGGGCATGCAGCCCAACAGGAGGCTCCTTCTTAGCCAAAGAATAGCAGGCTTTGATACACAAGGTTACCCAGCGGGAGATGGTTCTCTTGTGCACCACCGCCCGACCTTTTTTGGCGCCCACGTAGCCAACAAAGAGCTGGTCATCCACCCGGAAGTGTTGTGTGCGGTTGATATAAAAGGAAAGCGCACGTTTTGGGTCCAGACGGTGGAGCCTCTCTTCCTCTCTGGAAGGATGCGGAGGCGGAAAGAAGGTGGGCAAAGTGATGGTCTGCCCAATGTGGAAGGCAGTAACCACCTTTGGCAAGAAGGACGGACGCGTCCGAAGAACAACCTTGTCTGGATGGACAGACAGAAAGGGAGGTTTGCATGATAGAGCCTGGAGCTCACTCACCCGCCGAGCGGAGGTGATGGCCACCAGAAAGGCTGTCTTCAGAGTCAGAAGACGAAGAGGACAGTTATGTAGAGGCTCAAAGGGAGCGCACATGAGAAAGGTAAGAACCAAGTTCAAGTCCCACTGAGGCATCACAAACAGAACAGGAGGGAAGAGGTGTGTAATGCCTTTTAGAAACCTGTTAACAACAGGTGACTTGAAAAGGGAGGGCTGATCAGGAAGCCTGAGGAAGGCCGAGATGGCACAAAGATAGCCCTTGATGGTACCCAGGGCAGAACCCTGTTGGGCCAGGGAAAGAAGGAACAGAAGAACCTCAGAAAGAGGGGCAGAAAGGGGATTCACAGCCTTTCCTGTGCACCATGCCACAAACTTGTTCCACCTGCAGGCGTATACCACCTTAGTGGAGGGACGCCTGGCTGCCAGAATCACATCACAAACTTTGGGAGGCAAGTCGAAAGGAATCAACTGCCGCCGCTCAATCTCCACGCAAGCAGGTGGAGACTGGACAGGTTCGGGTGGAGGACCGTCCCCTGCTGCTGCGACAGAAGATCCTCCCGAAGAGGCAGACGGATCGGGGGATCGACGCTCATACTGAGTAGCTCGGGATACCAAACTTTTCGAGCCCAGTCCGGAGCCACAAGGATGACTTGGGCCCGGTCGCGCCGAATCTTCTTCAACACTCTGGGTAGAAGTGGTATAGGCGGAAAAGCGTACAACAGACCGCAACTCCACTCGCGACGAAAAGCGTCGCCGAGCGAGTGCTGCCTTGGAAATTCCAACGCGCAGAACTGATGACATTGCGCGTTCTCTTCGGTGGCGAATAGATCTAACCAAGGCTCTCCCCACTGTAGAAAGAGTCCTTGCGCCACTTCCGAGTGAAGACGCCATTCGTGATCCATCATGCACCTGCAGCTGAGTTCGTCCGCCCTGGCGTTCAGGGAACCTGCCAGGTGTTGAACCATCAGGAAAATGCCCTGATGTTCCAGCCATGTCCAGAGGCGCAGAGCCTCCTAACATAGGGTCCACGACCCCACCCCGCCTTGCTTGTTGCAGTACCACATGGCGGTGGTGTTGTCTGTGAACACCTGCACTACCTTCCCTTTGACAGAGGGAAGGAATGCCTTGAGTGCAAGTCGGATCGCCCGGAGCTCCAGAAGGTTGATATGGAGCCGGGACTCCGCCAGAGACCAGAGGCCTCTGATCTCCGCCTCTCCCATGTGACCGCCCCATCCCAGAAGGGACGCGTCCGTCACAACTGTGTGCTCTGGCTGGGGAGGGAGAGTGATCTGCCCATGACCCATTGCCGGTTCGAGAGCCACCACTGCAACTGTCTTGCAGCCCCCTCCGAGATCTGAACGTTATCGGACAGGTTGCCCTGGTGCTGCGCCCACTGGAACTTCAGGTCCCACTGCAGAGCCCGCATATGCCATCTGGCATGATCGACCAGCAGGAGGCCATGAGGCCCAGGAGCCTCAGGGTCATCCGTACCGAAACCCAGGATAAAGGCTGAAAAATCGGAATCATAGCCTGAATATCCCGGACTCGCCGTTCGGGAGGATAGGCCCGAAACTGCGTCGTGTCCAGAACTGCTCCGATGAAAAGGAGCTGTGGAGAAGGAATCAGATGCGACTTCGGCACATTGATGGAGAACCCAGCGAGTGCAGGAGTTCGGCCGTAGTCTGGAGGTGGGAGACGACTGCCTGGGACGAGCACGCCTTCAGCAGCCAGTCGTCGAGGTAGGGGAAAACTGGAACCCCTGCCCGGCGCAGATGAGCTGCGACCACCACCATCACTTTCGTGAACACCCGAGGGGCACTTGTAAGGCCAAAGGGGAGCACAGTGAACTGAAAATGCTCGAGGCCTACCGTGAACCGAAGGTAACGCCGGTGGGCCGTCAGGACGGGGATGTGAAAATAAGCGTCCTGCAAGTCCAACGCTACCAACCAGTCTCCAGTGTCGAGGGCAGTCAAGACCTGAGCTAGGGTGAGCATCTTGAACTTCTCCTTCCAGAGGAAGCGATTGACGTTCCGGAGGTCCAAGATAGGACGCATGTCCTCCTTGTCCTTTTTGGGCACCAGAAAGTAGTGGGAGTAGCAACCATGTCCTACTTCTGGGGTCGGAACATGCTCGATGGCCCTCTTGGCCAAGAGGGCCGTGACTTCCTTCTGCAGAAGCACCAACTGATCCCCTGACATGCGGTGGAATTGAGGTGGCATGGCTGGGGGGGTGGTCTCGAAGGGGAGGGAGTAGCCCCTTCGGACAATGTCCAAGACCCACCTGTCCGAGGTGATGGCACGCCAGTGGTGAAGGTGATGGCGGACCCTGCCCCCTACTGGCGTGCTGTGCACCTGAAAGGAAGGACTAGGAGGGCTTGGAGGCCGCGGACGGGTTGGTGGCCTGACCCGCACGCTGGTTGCCTGACCCGCCACGGCGGGAGCCACGTCCTCGGCCACGCGAAGACGCTTGCTGCGCGGGCCGGTGGCTGGGCAGCGGACGTGACTGGGCGCCCCTTCCGTGGCCACGAAAGGGGCGAAAAGCAGAGGTTAGCGGAGGGCGCACAGCAGAAAGGCCCAGGGACTTGGCAGTAGCCCGTGAGTCCTTAAAACGCTCCAGCGCATGGTCTGCTTTGGTACCAAAAAGACCGACTTCATCAAAGGGCATGTCCATGAGTGTGTTTTGGACATCACCCGAGAAACCAGTGGTCCTCAGCCAGGCGTGGCGACGCAGCGCCACCGTCGTTGCAAGCGATCTGCCCAGCGAGTCGGCGGTATCAAGGCCACAACGGATGGTGTACTTTGCCGCATCCCTTCCGCAATGGCGCGGGAAAGCAGTGTCTGGACCTCCTCAGGACACTGGGGCAAAACGAGCGCCACCGAATCCCACAGAGAGTGGGAGTATCGGCCCAAAAGGCAAGCGGTGTTGACGGACCGCAAGCCAGCACTGGAGGAAGAAAAGGCCTTCTTCCCAAATTGATCCAGGCGTTTGGATTCCCTATCCGGAGGGGCGGTAGGGAAGGCGGTTTGGGAGGCAGAGGCTTGGACAACCAAGCTCTCGGGGGTGGGATGTTGAGAGAGAAACAAGGGGTCGCCTGGAGCAGGGCGATGGCGTCGGGCCACGTTCCTATCCACATGAGCCCCTGTGGCGGGCTTGGACCAGGTGCCCAAAAGAACGTCAGAAAGTGCATCATTAAACGGCAGCAATGGCTCCGAGGAGGTAGCTGCCGGCTGAAGCACTTCCGTCAGGATGTTAGTCCTGACAGCCACTGTAGGCAATTGGAGGTGTAAGGCTCCAGCTGCTCTACGCAACACCGTTGCGAAATTTGCTCCCTCCTCCGTAGCCACAGAAGGAGGAGACAGCATGCCAGTGTCAGGGGAAGTGTCCAGACCACTGGCATCCCCAAGTTCCTCTGCCCAGTCCTGATCATAGTCACACTGCTGTGTGAGAGGGTCATCCGACCCCACCCAGCTCTCCTGGTCCTCCTCCGGTTGAAAATAAGGAGGAGGAAGGTCGTCCGGGACCCAAGGTCTCATGGGCGCCGGAGCCGGCGTCGGGCGACGTCGGTCCAACGCCGCGTCCGGAGACAACCGGGGAACGACGACGCCCAGAGCCCCGGGCGGCGTCAGGAACGGCAGCGGGGGCGTCGGCGGAGGCGTAGTTAGGTCAACCGGCGTCGATGGGGGTTGCGGTACCACCGGAGACGGGATCGGGGCCGAAGCTGGGGCCGGGAGCGAGGCTGGTGGGACAGGCGGCGCCGGGACCGGAGTCGTCGGCGGCGCCGGGGCAATCCCATTAGGGCCCTCGGGGCCCGAAGGCGCACCTGAGGGGCCTGAAGGCCCGAAGAGGCGGGCCATGGCCGACAGGAATTCCTGTATCTCGGCCGGAGTCGCCCCCGAACCCGGGAAGAATGGGTAATGCGGGGGCGGCGCCACAGGCACATCCGGAGCCGCGGGGAGGGTGCAGACAGGGGCCTCAGCCGAGTCGCGAGACCGGCGAGGCGAAGTCTTAGAGCGATGGTGCTTTTTAGACTTCTTGTGCTTCGACTTACCCGAGGAGTGTGAAGACTTGGACTCCAATGACTGGCGAGGACTCCGCGACCGGCCTCTCGCGTGACGGGGGCTTGGCGCGGAGCCGACTGCCGGACCTCGAGGAGCTTTCGAGACCGCTCTCGCAAAGCCTTCGGGTGCAAGGCCCGGCAGTCGGAGCACGACTTTGTGTCGTGGTCACGGCCGAGACAGTAGAGACACTCTAGATGCGAGTCTGTGATCGACATCATTCGACCACAGGCGTCGCATGGCTTGAAGCCGGGCATCCCTACCGACACTGTGGAACCGAGATAACTCGAAGAAAAACAGTGAAAAATCATCAAAAAGAAAGTAAAAAAATGACTAGGGCACTGCTCTTCTCGGATCTGCGCTTACTGGCGCGGAAAAAAGAAGAACTGACGTCAGCGCGCAGGGGCGGCGTCTAAGTACTGCCCGCGACGTCATCCCGGCGGTCCCGACGCCGACGACGGACGCGGAGCCGCACGACGCCGCCTACCGACGCGCAAGGGTACTGCTACGCAAAAACTTTCCGGATCCAGCCTGACGCCTGGGGATATTCTAAGGTAAGGAATCTGTCACTAACGTGTCTCTTTCAGATAAAAATTGTACCTCACTTGTGTGGGTAGGCCTAGTGCCCACGACAGGAAACAGGCCAAGACGCAATGTGGACACACCACATTTTTACAGTGAAAACTGACCGATTTTTTCAAAGTACCCGCTGTGGATTTTGAACCCCAACTCTGTCGGCACCTAGGGAAACTTAGTAAACCTATACATCTTTGAAAACTAGACACCCAGGGGAATCCAGGAGGGGGTGACCTGTGTGGCTGTCACCAGGTTCTGTTACCCAGAATCCCTTGCAAACCTCAATCTTTGTCACAAAAAACACATTTTCCTCACATTTCTGTAATGGAAAGTTCTGGAATCTGCATGGATCCACAAAATTTCAGCCACCCCACATTCCCCAAAGTCTTCCGATAAAAATTGTACCTCACTTGTGTGGGTAGGCCTAGTGCCCGCAACAGGAAACGGGCCAAAACGCATCGTGGACACCACATTTTTACAGTGAAAACTGAACCTTTTTTTCTTAAAGTGCCTCGCTGTGGATTTTAAATCCTAGCTCTGTCGGTACCTAGGGAAACCTAGCAAACCTATACATTTTTGAAAACTAGACACCCAGGGGAATCCAGGAGGGGGCGACTTGTGTGGCTCTCACTAGGTTCTGTTACGCAGAATCCCTTGCAAACCTCAAACTCTGTAAATATAAAACCAAATTTTCCCCACATTTCTGTGATGGAAAGTTCTGGAATCTGTGTGGGTCCACAAACTTCCATCCACCCCGCATTCTTCAAAGTCTCCTGATAAAAATAGTACCTTACTTGCGTGGGTGGGCCAAGTGCCCGCGGTAGGGAAGGGCCCAAAACGTATTGTGGAGACATCAAAATCACCCAACGTTTCCCTACCCAAAATCCCCTGCAAACCTCAAATTTAGCTGGAAAAAAAATCCTTTTTCCCACACATTTTTGTGTTGGATCACTGTGCCGGCACAAATGTCCTACCACCCAGCATTCACCTTTGTTCTCCCGAGTAAAATGATAAAGCACTTGTGCGGGTGGGCCAAGAGCCTGTGACTGGGAAGGGCCAAAAACATAGGGAATAAGGGTATAGCACAGCAAATTCTAAGCGCGACAATTTAAAAAAAAAAAAACGTTTTTAGCTGATTCTGCATTGGACAGCCACACAAGTGAGGCATCATTTTACTCGGGGGACCAAGGGGAACGCTGGGTGGTAGGACATTTGTGCCGGCAAGGTGATCTCACACAAAAGTGTGTAGAAAAAGTAATTTTTTCAGTTAAATTTGAGGCTTGGAGGTGGATCCTGGGTAGGAAAACTTTGGGGGGGGGGATCCATGCAAGCCATACCTCACTGGACTCCCCAGGGGGTCTAGTCTTCAGAAATGTGTGGGTTTGGTAGGTTTCCCTAGATGGCCACCGAGCCCAGGACCTAAAACCCAGGTGCCCCCCCTTGCAAAACCAGGTCGTTTTGTGATAAGTAATTTAAAAAAATGTCTAGGTTTGCTAGGTTTCCCTAGGTGCCGGCAGGCCTAGGGTTCAAAACCTACAGCTAGGCACTTTGCAAAAAAAAAAAAAAAAAAAAAGGGTCCGTTTTCACAGTAAAAATGTGGTGTGTTCACGTTGCGTTTTGGCCCGTTTCCTGTCGCAGGCACTAGGTCTACCCACACAAGTGAGGTGCCATTTTTATCGGAAGACTTTCGGGAATGCGGGGTGGGTAAAATTTTGTGGATCCACGCAGATTCCAGAACTTCCCATCACAGAAATGTGAAAAAAATTTGTTTTTTTGACAAAGTTTGAGGTTTGCAAAGGATTCTGTGTAACAGAACCTGGTGAGAGGCACACAAGTCACCCCATCCTGGATTCCCCTTGGTGTCTAGTTTTCAAAAAATTACAGGTTTGCTAGGTTTCCCTAGGTGCCAGCTGCGCTAGGGCCCAAAATCCACAGCTAAGCACATTGCGAATAAAAGTCTGTGCCTAGAGGGCTTTCTGCCGCCCTGGGGGGGGGGGGGGGAGAGAAATCTGGGGCTATTGCCCCCATCTGCCTCCTGGGGGGCAGAAAGTCTGTGGCATTTTTGGTGGGGTGGGGGTATGGTCATGCCCATTCTGGGCAGCCCCCACCCCTAGGAATAAATGAAAAAAATGAACCCCTGGTTCCTAGTGTGCTTTCTGCCCCCTGGGTGGTTGGGTGGTTGGGTGGTGGGGGGGGGGGGGGAAAGACAGAATATGCCACTTTTTATGGGGGAAGCAAAGGCCATTGCCCAAGGGGCCGCTCCCCCCTCCCTGGGGCCTAGTGGGTGGATCCCTGCTTGGGGATCACCCTCCTGGGCGATCCCCAAGCAGGGATCCACAAGGGAAGGGTACCATTGGAAAGGGGTGATTCTCCCCTTTCCAACAATACCTCTCCCATGTAATTCGGTGCTCGGGGGCTGAGATAGCCCCACGAGCACCAAAACAATGAAACTGAAAAGTTTAATTTCCATTGTAATGATGTCAGCGCGCCATGCTCGTGATCGTCATTACATTGAAGAAAAATAAAGCCTCGGGAAACCTGGGAAGCTTCCCCAACCTCCCAAGGCAAAAACAAAAAAAAGAAATCCCTCTGCTGTCTGCAGCAGAGGGATTTTGTGCGCCTTTGCACATGACGGAATGGTTCCGTCATGAGCACAGGAGCACTGGTGCTCATGACGGAACCATTCCGTCATGAGCACCGAAGGGGATAAAGTAATAGTTTGTAAATGTGCGCGTGTGGTGTATTCCATGTAGCTGCCTTACATATGTCAGCAATGGGTATTTTGCCTAAAAAGTCCATGGAGTCTCCCTTTTTTTTAGCAGAGTGAGCATTTGGAGGGCTAGGTAGAGTTTGTTTAGCCTTGGCATAACAAGTTTGGATACATTTTACAATCAGACGTGAAATGCTTGCCTTAGATATGGCCCTTCCTTTATGTGATTTTGAAAATGCAATAAAGAGTGGTTGTGTATTCCTGAATGATTGAGTTCTGTCAATATAAAAAATGAGTTCTTTTTACATTGTGTGTGTAAAGCTCCAACGTAATCAGGTTTTGGAAAGAATACTTGCAACTCAAACAATTGATTTAGGTGGCACTGTGAGACCACTTTTGGCAAAAAATAAGGGTTGATAAGCAGTACCAGTTTGTCTCTATGAGATTGAAAGACTGGTTTTCTTCTAGAGTTAATGCCTGAAGCTCAATGACACGTCTGAGTGAAGACTTTCCAGGATAGGAACTGTAGAGGGCATGAGTGTAAAGGTTCAAATGGGGGACCCATTAACCTTGTTAACACAACACTGAGGTTCCAAGCTGGTGTTGGAGGAACTCTAGGCGAGAGAACTCTTGAGACCCTACAGAAAAAGCTTTCTGACAGGAATTTTGAATATAGAAGTTTGTTCTCTGTTTTGGAGAGATGCAGCGACTGCTGCTAGGTGTAGTTTTATGGAAGTGAAGGCTAGCCCTGAGGTTTGTAAGTGTAGATGGTAACATAAATGTATTTGCTGTTAATGGGTTAATATCCTTTGAATGGCAATAGTGAACAAATCGTACCCACTTTGCTACATAGCATGCTCTAGTAGTGGGTCTTTTTGACTCTTGAAGACTGTCCATACACTGTTGAGGCAGATTCAAGTATCTGAATTCTAAGACTTCAGGAGCCAGATTGCAAGATTGAGAGATCTGGGGTTTGGATATCTTACGGCTCCCTGGTTTTGGGTTAGAAGGTCCCGCCAGTTAGGAAGTACCTAGTGTGGGGATACGGAGAGTTCTAGTAGAATGGTGAACCAGGGTTGTCTGGCCAATGTGGGAGCCACTAGGATGAGGGTCAGAGATGTCTGTCACAGTTTGCGAATCACAAACGGAAGTAGTGGGGGGGGGTAAAGGTGTAAGCAAATATCCCTGATCAATTCATCTATAGTGCATTGACCTTGGAGTATGGGTGTTGGAACCTGGATGCGAAGTTTGGGTATTTGGCGTTTTGTGCCGTGGCGAATAGGTCTAAGTCTGGGTGAACCCATTGTTGAAAGAATGGGTGGAGGACTTGTGCGTTCAGCTCCCACTCGTGAACTTGTTGTTGTCTCCTGCTGAGATCTACAAAGTCATCGCCCACTCCCGGAATGTACTCCACTAATAGGTGAATGTTGTGTCATAAAGCATACCTCCAGATGGTCTGTGCTAAGTAAGATAGCGGAAGTGACCTGGTGCCCCGTGTTTGCAGATAGTACATGGTAGTCATGTTGTCTGTTTTGATGAGATTTACTTTACCTATGAGGTGGGGAAGGAATGCTTTCAGCGCTAAATAAACAGCTAGCAGCTCGAGGTGATTTGATATGGAGATGAATATGACTGGGTGTCCAGTGGCCCTGAACAGTCAACTCCTGTGAGTGTGCTCCCCAACCTGTGAGTGATGTTTCCGGTGTTTTGGTCCTCAGTGGATCTGAGTCTAGGAAAGGCCGTCCTTTTAGAACATTGTTGGAATTCCACCACTGCAGAGAGTGGCAAGCTTGACAGCTGATCTACACTCGATCTTCCATTTGACCGTTCACCTGAGACAATTGATGCGCTATGCATTCTTGCAATGGGTGCATATGGAGTCTGGCATTGGGTACTGTGGCTATACATAATGCCATGGTGCCTAGGAGGTGCTTTACTGTTTTTACTGGCATCTGTTGATGAGGTTGAAACTGTGGGAAAAACATTTTAAAACACTGAATCCTTGCCATATTTGGGCAAGTTATCCCTGTTTGAAAAGTGAGGATGGTTTCGAGTTAAGGTTGCATTTGAAGGGGATACATGTGGGACTTGACTGCATAGCCTGTGAAACCTAGACAATGAAATAGGTTTGTAGTAGTTTGAATGTTATGAAAACAGCTCCGATTGTTTGAACTTTTGATGCGCCAGTCGTCCAGAAATGGGAAAACGGGTATTTTTTCGTCTGTCTAGATGAGCTGCTACTACTGCTAGACATTTGGTAAACACCCTGGGGGCTGTAGGGACCCTGAATGGAAGTACTTAGAATCGAAATTGTTTTCCATTCAATACAAATCTGAGGCACTGATAATATGCTGGGCGAATTGAATGTGAAAGTAGAACGTGCCTGTTTAGGGGTCAGAGGACTAGGATTGGCCTGAGGGACCTGTCCTTTTTGGGAATGAGAGTGTAAACGGAGTAAAGGAGAGAGAGAGAGAGAGTAAATTGAGTAAAGGAGAGTGAGAGAGAGTAAATTGAGTATAGGAGAGTGAGAGAGTAAATTGAGTATAGGAGAGAGAGAGTAAATTGAGTAAAGGAGAGTGAGTAAATTGAGTAAAGGAGAGTGAGAGAGTAAATTGAGTAAAGGAGAGAGAGAGAGTAAATTGAGTAAAGGAGAGAGAGAGTACATTGAGTAAAGGAGAGTGAGCGAGTAAATTGAGTAAAGGAGAGAGAGAGTAAATAAATTGAGTAAAGGAGAGAGAGAGTAAATTGAGTAAAGGAGTGAGAGTAAATTGAGTAAAGGAGAGTGTGAGAGTAAATTGAGTAAAGGCGAGTGTGAGAGTGAGTGAGTAAATTGAGTAAAGGAGAGAGAGTGAGAGTAAATTGAGGAGAGAGAGTGAGAGTAAATTGAGTAAAGGAGAGTAAATTGAGTAAAGGAGAGTGGGAGAGTGAGAGAGTGTGAGAGTAAATTGAGTAAAGGAGAGTGTGAGTGAGAGTAAATTGAGTAAAGGAGAGTGAGTAAATTGAGTAAAGGAGAGTGAGTGAGTAAATTGAGTAAAGGAGAGCGAGTGAGTAAAGGAGAGTGAGTAAATTGAGTAAAGGAGAGTGAGTGAGTAAATGGAGTCGAGTGAGTGAGTAAATTGAGTAAAGGAGAGTGAGTAAATTGAGTAAGAGAGTGAGTGAGTAAATTGAATAAAGGAGCGTGAGTGTGTGTGAGTGTGAGAGGTGCTGAGGTGAACTCCAGGCAGCAACCATGTTGGATAACATCTAACACCCATGGGTCGGAGGTGGCAGTCCATCATGTGGGAAAGAACTGTCAGAGTGTTCCCCCGACAGGTGAAATATGATCACGGGGAACGGCAGGTAAGTCAAGGCTTTCTGGCGGTAGCTGATGGTTTATTGAAACTGTTTCTACTTCTGCCTTGGGAAGTATTTCCTCTGTAGAATACTTTATATTATCCACTGCGGGGGATGTATGTTGCGACTGGGGACGCTAATATGTAGAGGTGTCTGCAGATGTATCTTTTGCTGCTCCACGATAGGGGGAGCGTTGAAAACTCCCTCTTTGGGTAGATGTTTGTAAATCCCCCAAGGTTTTGACCTTTTCATTATCTTTCTTAATTTTCTCAAGTAATGTGTCTACTTGAGGGCCAAAGAGATTTTCTCCATTAAAGGGAAGTGCTATAACATTTTGTTGCCCTTCTGGCTTACAGCCTGAAACCTTGAGCCAGGCATGTCTTCTTATGAGAGCACTGGTGGTAATGCCTCTAGCAGATGTATCAGGTGCATCTAGTGCACAGCAGCTGGAGGTGTTGGCTATTAGTTTACCCTCTGAAGCAATTTCAAGTGCCCTTTTTTAGTATTGCTCTGGGAGATGTTGGAGGAGCCCCTCCATTTCATCCCAGTGTGACCTGTCGTAGCAGGAAAAGAGACCAAAGGAGTTGGATATACTTCAGTGGTTGGCTGATTATGCTGCCACTCTCTTCCCTGCAGCATCTATTTTCCTTGCCTCTTTGTCTGTTGGGGGTGCCTCGCCAGATGTTTGTGAGTTTTCCCTCTTTCTTGCTGTGGAACTTCAGTTCTGAAGCAGTTTTTGATGCCCATGTTTTCAGTGCTGAGGTACTTTATTTCGGTGCCGAAGCAGGCCAAGGTTTCGGTGCTGGGGCTTTTGATTCAGAGTCTCGACTCTGGTGGGCATGGGCCGTATGCCGTTGTTTCGTAGCCGAAGCGAGGCATTTCCTGCTTGAGTTGGTTGCCCCGAGTACCTCTAACCGATCGCATTGACACTTACTCAAGTTCTCTGAAAAAGTTTCTAAGTGTCAAATTAGTTGATTTTGACAAGGCTTGGTCATGGTTGAGTGAAAATGCTTTGATTTGTTATTGCTTGTAAAATCATTATCTCAAGAACCCTCCAGCGGATGTTTTTCGCTAGTGTCTAAAATCTTACAAAAAATACAGTCTATGTTTATAAATTGGTGTCGGAACTTCTTAAGTGTTTAAGTTTTGAAAACCTTTATTGGTAGTTGAATAGGTTACACAGTAGAATGCCTACATCCCCAATTGGGCCGGCACAACAAGGCAGCACGTACCCATGTGTCATTGATGTTTGGAGAGTAACACAGCATGTCGCCTACAACCACATCGGGCCGGCCGCGTCTGAGGGAATGTGGTGCTACCAGCGATCAGGGATTTCCCTGTACGCGTCTGATTCAAAGCGACAGTTTTATAAAACTAAAGAAGAACAAGGAAACATTTTCGCACTGCTCACATGTTGCATGCGTAGACCCCAAAGTGTAGTGAGTATACTGTACCGAGTAAGGGGGACGTAAAGATTGTGTTCCAGGGTGGCCCATTATCTATCCTGGGGGGGGGTGTGATGTCCGACATGGGGTTCGTCGTGATCCCTCCTCTCTCATGGCGCCGGGGTGGGGGGTCAGTGGTGTCTGCGTCGTCAGTGTGTTCTAACAGGTATATCTGTAGGGGTGCCCATATGTCCCGTGGTCGGGAAGAGGGGGGTAGAAGTTCCGCATAGAGGTGTAATTGTTCTTGGCAGTAGATGAGGTCTTGCAGCCAGACCTTGAATTTCGGCGCCCTCCCTCTCCCCCATCTGCAGGCCACCCGCCTCTTTGTGAGGAGGAGTGCAAGGGAAGTGTACTTTCGTATTTTAGCAGCTATAGGTGCAGTGTATCCTAAGATTGCAGTCAGGGGGTCGTCTGAAATATGTAGCCCCGTCATTTGGTCTAGTGCTATGAAGACTTCTCTCCAGTACTGACGAATGGGGGGGGGGGAGAAGTCCCAGGCGAGGTGTTGAAACCCGGCCGCCGCACCGCCACATCTATCACATCTATCGTTATCTCGAAGACCTAAACGGTGTAAGCGTGTTTGTGTATAATAGAGGCGGTGGACAAATTTATAATGGAGGATACGGAATTTGCTGTTAGCCGAGATTTCTCCCGTTTGTTTGCAGCAGAAGGTCCATTGGTCCTCCGTCAGTGGATGTCCCAGTTCCGCTTCCCATTTAGCTTTGGCCAGAGGGGGGTCGTAGACTATCTGTCTGTACAGTGCGGTAGAGTAGTGATATGACATGAGAAGGGGCAGTTTGTTGCAATAGGGCATGCAGGGGAAACAGAGTGGGAGGTTCAAGCGGAAAATCGGGTGTAAGGGCCCTCGCATCTTGTCGTAATCTGACATAATAAAATCTCTCCAGAGGGGAGGGGGGTATGGAGCCAAAAAATTCCTCGCTTGTGAGGAATTTAGCCTTGTCATATAACTGTCCCCAGGTTCGTATGGATAGTCTACGAAGGAGTTTGCGGCATCCTCCCTCTTGCGTTACTGGAATGTCGTATCTGCTGGCTAGGGGCAGAAGGGGGGAATAGAGCAGCGTGGTGCGTGTAATGTTCGCTATGTCGCGCCATGCGCTGGTGGTGCATTGAACGGTGGTGGAGGCAAGCCGCCGTGGGACCGCGGGAGTGCTCAGGTATGCAGTGCAAGGGATGGGGTTCATGTACCCATCTTCAATTGCCAGATGCGGCATATAGGGGGGTGGGTGTATCCAGTATGTGGCAAAGTGGGCTTGGGCACAGATGAAATACAGCTCCAGATCTGGTATTTTAAACCCCCCATCGCTGCAGGGCCGCGTAAGGACATCCCAGCGTAGTCGGGCCTGCTTACCTCCCCAGGTGAGCCTAATGAGTTGGCTTTTGATAGCCAAGAAAAAGTGACGGCCGGGGGCATATGGTATGTTCACGAATAAGTATAATAGTTTAGGCAGTATTACCATCTTAATAAGGGCAGCTCTGCCCGCTATTGACAGTGGCATCGCAATCCACCTTGTGATTTTGTCCGTCAGCGAGGTTAGTACGCGACCATAGTTGGCTTTCATAAGTTCTTCTCGGTTGCGGGATATTACTATGCCAAGGTAAGTAAGCGTGTCGTCGCAACATTTAAGGGGGTATTCTGGTATAAACCTGGGGGAGGAGTCGGTGAGGGGGTAGATTTGGGACTTTCCCCAGTTGATATTTATGCCGGATAGCCGTCCAAAAAGGATGAACAGTCGGAGGATGGGATTTAGACTCTCCGCCGGGTTCCGCAAATAGAGGGTGACATGATCGGCGTATAGAGAGATTAAAATTTGACGCTGCGGATATACAATAGCATTCCCGAAAATGTTGACGTATTTTGGCGGCCAGTGGTTCAACCGCTAAGGCGAATAGAAGGGGGGGACAGAGGGCATCCCTGTCTGGTACCCCTGGCAATAGTAAAGGCAGGTGTGCGTTTGCCATTAAGTAAAACTGTGGCGTGTAGATCTGTATATAATAGGTTTATCCAGGCGAGAAATGGGAGGGGGAAGCCCATGCGCTGCAAAACAAAGGCGAGATAATCCCACTCCAAGGAATCAAACGCTTTCGTAGCGTCTAGGAAAATAGCAGCAGCGTTAATATCAGGGTCTATGTCATGGAGGATCGCGAACAGGGTACGCAGATTGTGGGAGGTGCTCCTAGTTGGCACAAACCCCGATTGGTCTGGGAGGACAAGGGCAGGCATGAGGGGGCTTATACGGTTAGCAATTAACTTTGCCAAAACCTTGGCGTCCACATTGATGAGGGACAAGGGCCGATATGAGTCCACCTGCGAAGTCGGTTTTCCTGGTTTGGGCAGGGATATAATGAGCGCTTCCCGCATTGATCTTGGGAGAATGCCCGTCTCGCGTGCTTCCTCAAGCACATGTCGCAGGATAGGAATGAGAAGGTGTCGGAATGTTTCATAGAATTCGGCCGGGAGGCCGTCTGGCCCCGGGGCTTTGCATGATTGCAGTTGCATGATTGCCGTAATTATCTCGTTATCTTCGTGATGCGCAAGGAGGGACTCTCTCTGACCGTCACGCAGCCAAGCTATGGCGGTATCCTCAAAGAATGGGGCGAAATCTACCGTTTGTTTTCTGTGCGTTTTATACAGGTGTTTATAGAATTTGTAAAATGTATTCGCTATCTCCGAGTTGTCTCTATGTAACTGACCATCGTCGTCCTCTATCTCCAGCACCGTATTGGCGAATCGGGGGGGGCGAATCACTGAGGCCAGCGCCTTCCCCGGTCTCTCTCCCTATCGTCGCGCCTGATGATACTTCCCCCTGAATCTACATTCCCTTTCCGCTGTTTCTTGATATTCAGTCAGGAGTTCACGAAGACGCACCTTCTGTTCAGGAATGGGTGCAGCCTCCAGGGCTAGCTCCGTTTGTTTGAGATTTTGTTCTATTTTTTTCAAGGTGTTGCGAATGTCTTTTAATATCCCACTGCTCTTAGCTATGCATTTGCCCCGAATAGTGACCTTAAAGGCCTCCCACACTGTCGAGTACTGTGTAACTGAGTTATCGTTGCCAGGGAAGAAATCCGTTATTTCTTGTTCTAGTTCATTTTTGAACACGGGGTCTAGTAGCGACTGAGGGTTGAGTCGCCAGGAGATATAAGGCGGGTCAGCCTGGGGAGGTGTAAGAGAAAGGAGGACCGGCGAGTAGTCCGAATATGTGCGGGGGAGATGGGATGCGTGTGTCAGCCAAGTTGCTAACCCCCTATCCAGGAGCCAAGTGTCTATGCGTGACCAGGAGGAATGGGCAGTAGAGTAGCACGTCCCTTCCCGAGTTTGCGGGTGAAGCGTACGCCAGGCATCTGTGAGGCTATTATCCTCTATGATGCCGCGGAGGGTTGCTTGCGCTGCAGTGTAGTGTCTGGTCTGTGGGTGGGTGGGATCTGTCTAGGGCCGGATTGACAGTCACGTTAAGATCTCCCCCCCATATCAGGTGTGTGGAGCCGATGTCCATAATTTTGCCCCAGAGGATGCGGAAAAATTCCGGGTCATCATTGTTGGGTCCATAACAGGAGACCAGCATAATGGATTGTGCAGCCAGTCTCCCCCATAGGATGCTGTATCTACCTTGTGGGTCTCCATAGGAGCCAATAGGGGTGTAGGGGAGTGAGCGTTTCACCAATATGAGGGTGCCTCGGGCATAGGAGGAGGAGGAAAAGCAGGTAC
Source organism: Calotriton arnoldi (assembly GCA_963921515.1). Classification (NCBI taxonomy): domain Eukaryota; kingdom Metazoa; phylum Chordata; class Amphibia; order Caudata; family Salamandridae; genus Calotriton; species Calotriton arnoldi. The sequence continues at coordinate 629,118 of CAWUFW010004929.1, read as the reverse complement.
TGGTGGCCCATCTGGCCGCGAAGGTAGAAGGTGGGGTGGGAGCCAAGTGAGTTTCTTGAAGCATGGCACAGTGGATATTATGTCGCTCCAAGTAAGCGAGTATGTGTCGACGTTTTCTCGGATTCCCCAGTCCCCTGATGTTCCAGGTCAAAAAATTATAGTGTAAAGGTCCGGATTGTGTCCCCATTTATGGCGTGCGTACTACGTGGTGGAGAATCGTGTGGTGTACATCTCTGGTTTACTGTGTGAGCAGAGCTGTGTGAAGCGAAACAGTGAAGCTTTGTATATATAAAAACCAAACATTTCCCTCCCCCCGCCGTGCTCCGTCCCACCCCCTCCCACCAACAGAAGGCCTATTATCAACTCCCCAACAGGGGGAGTGAAGGCCAAACGTTCAACCATTTACTGTATGAAGTGTTTAGGGTTCACCTGTAGGGTGGTCGCCAGAGGGCGGTCAAGTTCTCCTCACCGAGCGAGGGTGCTCGGGTAGCAGTATTAGGTGGCATCCCGCCGTTAGTAGAAGAGCGGGTCCGCAGGGATGTCCATATCTTGGATAAGTGTCCCCACTCCCCATACTGTAGGGGGGGAGGTACCCATGTGAAGTAATCAGAGCATCTGGCATGAATGGTTGGAGTCTGCATCTCATGTATGTCATTCGATATCCGACATACGTCCATTGTCTGCGGGTCGATGCGCCGGGGACAGGTGTCCTGCAGGTGTTTTGGGCAGTGTTTTGAGAAAATCTTGGGCGTGCTGCGGGTTTGCGAAAAAATGCTGTTTGCCCTGGTGCGTTACCCTAAGACGGGCAGGAAACAACATGGCGTAGGGCATATTGAGCTGCTGCAGTTTTTTCTTCACCTGTAAGAATTTACGTCGTTGATCCTGGACAGCCATGGTGAAGTCGGGATATATGGATACTTCCATGCCGTCATAGTGCAGTTGTCCTTTTTCTCTGGAGAGCCGGAGGGCAGTGTCAATATCGTGGTAATTGAGCATCCTGGCGATGATAGGTCTAGGGGGAGTGCCTGGGGCTGGACGGTTCGCCAAGGACTGGTGCGCGCGCTCTACAACCAGTAGTTGTGAAAAGGCGTCCCTCCCGAAGAGTGCAATGAGGAGTTTTTCAACATACTCTTCCATCTTTCCAGTGGCCGTGGATTCCGATATTCCTAGGATCCGTAGGTTGTTCCTCCTTGAGCGAGATTCCAAATCTTCATTTTTGGCTGCTATCATTTTCAAGACTCTCTCCATCTCAAGGGTGCGACTAGTAGTAGCGCTGGTCGTATCTTCCAGGTCTGAGATTCGCCGTTCCGCCTCTACGAGGCGGTCATCGTGTTTCTCCACTCTATGCGTGAGTCCCTCGAGTCTGGTGTTCATGGAGTCCATTTTGGATTCTATGGAGGTTAGGCTGGATTGCATCGCCAGTAACAGGTCCTTGAGATCCGCGGTCGAAGGGGGCGCCGCATCCTGTTGATCCTCATCAGGCTCCGACTGGGACCGGGTCGACTTACGAGTGTCGAAGTTTAGTTTAGGCTGTCGCCCGTCCGGCTTCCCCATGGCTGCAAAACACGAGATCCGGCGTCTATTGCGGCGCTATTAGCTGTGTGAGGTGTAGGTGTAGGCTGTCCTCCGGCCAAGATTAAGGCCAGTGTTGAGTAGGGCCGATTGCGGGCCGGACGCGCCCCTCCAGGTCGTAGGTTACGTAGACGGGGGAAGGGGACCAGCACCGAAGGTCAGTCGCGTTTCTTCTTCAGGGTCCCTTCACTATCTTTGCTCCTCCACACCGCGCGCGGATGTAGCGGCGGGTGCTTGGCACAGCAACAGGGCATCTGAGGTATGGGGGTTCTCAGGGGCGGCACATCGCGCAGTGCGTGGGTCTTCGGGACACCCCAGGTTCCCAATATTATAAGATTGCAGTGGTGCCTGTTATCAGCCCCCGGTGCTGTTCACCCTCGCAGGTGGCCGCCGGCTCCCGCAAGAACCACCCCGGGCACGCTCTCCAACAGGGGGCGCCTCCTGGTCTCTTCACGTCGGCTGATGCTTCCAGGAGGGGGCCGAGATATGGTTTAGGGTTCCCCAGGCTGGCGTGAGGCAAAACGGCAGGAGCGCGCTCCTCAGTCCCCGGTCCCTGTGACAAGTGCGGCGGCAGCGTTGGGGAAAGCTGCGCTTCGCAGCCCCTGGTGCAGCTATTGGCGTGAAGGTTCGTGCTCAGGGCTAGAGCGGCAGCAGAGGCGTCATCTCGGCGCTCCCGGTCTTTTTGGCGCTGTAAGTGAGCCTCCGGCGGCGACCACCGGGGGGGGGGGTGTCACCCTCTGTCCTCGCGCGCAGTCCGTTAATCACTCCACAGGCAGCAGGGGGCCGGCAGTCCACCTCCCCTCCGCCCCCGCAGCAGCGCCGCTCCGGTCGCAGAGGCGGCCTCCCAGTTGTCCTCCACGCCACCCCAGACGATCGCAGCGGGATAGTAGCTCGCGGCGGAGCCCGCCGACTCCCCACCTCACCAGGTGCTCCTTGGTCGTCAGTGTCGCTGGTTCCGTCAGGGCAGCCACAGTGCGTGCTCAGTAGACAGATGGCAGTGACCACCCCGTTCGTGTGATCCACGGCCTCCAGCGCACGGGTGCATCAGGGCGCAGCTCCGTCTGCGGAATCAGCAATCCGCCATCTTGTCCACTTCGTCGGTTCACCGGCAGGGTCGTCTAGTGGCTCATCCGCGCCGATATATCAGCTTCCGGGCATGGCAGTCTAGTCCCTGACGGGCCAACCTTCCATTACGGTCGTTTTTGGGCAAAGACCGCTGGGGATGACTAGGATTATTGGCGGATTTCAGCCCGAGCTGCAAGAGCCTCACGGAGGTGCGGCCATCTTGCTTGGCGCCCTCTAGCGCCCCCAACTTCTTAAGTGTTGTTGATTTTTTCTTTAATTGTTTTGGTGCTGTTTAAATGCTTAATATTTGTTCCTCTGTGTAACCCTTGCTGCTCAGTATTCTAGCTACCCAGGGTTGCTAGAACACTGAAGGGTTGGTGAGTGTATTACAAGGTGAGGTTGCACAACCACACCATATAATACACCCCATTTCCTCAACAATAAAAACAAATGTAAAAAAAATGTCAGACAGATACAGTTTATAAATAACTGAATAAGTAGCTGGGCTCTGGGGCAACGGTAGACTGTTATTTCATTGTGATAGTGTTTTTCACAGTGGTGAGTCTTCAGCTCCTTGTGAAATTGGAGCAGGGTTGGGACAGATCTGATGGACACTGATGTTCCAAATTCCTGGTACATAGCTAGAGAAAGCCTATTACCTTTTCACACTTCTTTGCATCCAGTCAGAGGATGTTATCCATGTGAAAAAGTGAGTTCTCACAAGGAACGCATCTGCAAGAATCATAACTAGTGAGATATAATTTGTAAAAGAATAATAATTATAACAATATGAATAAAAACTACACCGAATAATACACTTCATAAATTGTGAACTGACTACCTTTTCCTTTTGGCCACATTGCTAAACTGGCACTACATATAGGGGTATTGTGAGATACTTTAAGAAACTGGTTCTATATACTGCACCAAAGTGAGGTGCAATGTGTATAGAGTCCAAGAGTCCCCAAAGGTAGGCAGAGGTTAAAGTTAGATAGAACCTTACTCTCTAATAGTGGTAGCTTGGTCGAGCAGTAAGGCAGTATCAGAGGACAGTGTTAAGTATTTGATGTACACACTCAGTCAGCAAATGAATTCACACACTCAAGAACTGAACTTTAGGCCAATTGTTTTTGTATAAAAAATATACTGTTATTTTATTTTAGAACCAAGCACGCCTGATACAGGTAAGCATTCAATTCTTTTCAGTAATAAGTTACTTGTTGTACACAGTTTTAAAAAGCAATGAAGATTGTACTTGATTTGATTTACAGGGGATGCAGTAGGTTGCAATACTTAGTAAATGCAGTACATTGAAATGAATGGCTTTTTAAGGTAAATGCAGGTAAAATTACTTTTGGTTTACTTTTGTAATCCAGTGCCGGACTCCTAGATTCCGCACTGGGACACTTACTTAAAACAGGTAAGTAATTACGTTTTTGTAGTTTGTACGATTTTTAGAGAATATTTTCAGATTTCAAAAGTCCACACTTAGAAACTTTTTGGACCAGTACATTGAAATACATAGGATTTTCCTGTAAATTGCAGTTAAGTTACTTTTCGGATTACTTTTTCTAACAGTGCTGGATCCTAGATTCAGCACTGGGACATTTCCTGAAAACAGTTGAGAAAATGCATTTTAGTTAGATGTACGATTTTTAAAGAATATTATTGTATTTCAAAAGTTGACACAGAAACTTTTTCACATAGAACCACCAATGTTATCCTACGGAAGGAAATTCAATTCACAGGTAAGTTACTTTTACGTTACTTTTCCTACTCAGTGCTGGACACCTAGATTCAGCACTGGGACCTTACCTGCAAATAGTTGAGAAAATTCGTTTAGGTTATTTGTGCGATTTTTAAGGAATATTCTTAGTTTTCAAAAGTCGACACTTTGAAACTTTTTGGGAGAAAAAAGTGTCAATGTTATCCTATGAGGGAAAACAGGTTATCGGTTTCGAGGTAAGTATTCGGTCTTTGGAGTTAGGGTTCTGGGGTCAGACTCGGGGGGTCTACCAGGGTCAGTGATGCACTGTTGTTGCACGCTCAGCGGCACTAGGGCGGCCGGGTGCAGAGTGTTGAGGCCCAATGTTATCCTATGGAGGATAGGGGGTCTCCGGTTGGTGGCTGCTGGCAAGCAGGCCACTCGGTTGTGGGAGCAAAGCTCCTAGGGTTAAGCCCAGGGCAAGTTGGGGACCAAGTTAGCACAAAAGGGGCACCCTCAGCGGCACTAGGGCGGCCGGGTGCAGGGTGCTGTTTTGAGTTCGGGTGCCCTGTTGATTTCAATGGAGATTCTCCGGGACAAAGAAACACTGCAGGCTCAGGGACAAGGACCTTCCAGGAGCAACCACCACTTCGAGGGGTAAGTTGGGATGTAGAGGGTTGGTTAGGCACCGTTGGTTTGGGCACACAAGGCCGTGGGGCGTCGGGTGCAGGGGTGCCTTGGGACGTCGGATTTTCTTACCCGCTCTGGTCGCGGTAGGGGGGGTCCTCTGGATTGAGGCTGCAGGCGTCGTCAGGAGGCTTGAGGTAGGTCAGGGGTCGCCGGATCTCAGGTCAGGATCGCCGGGGGGACCTCCTCGTGGTATTTTTCCACTCTAGCTCTGGCCGGGTTCGGCGGGTGCAGAGTGGGCTGGATTCGCGGTTCCTGGCTGGCACCAGAAGCTGCAGTTCAAACACGCCCGGTGTTCACGGGAGAAACAGCTTGGAAAGTAAAGGCAGGCAGGTCCTCCGGGGTTTTTGAGGTTGCTGGGCGCTGGACACGCCGGGGTTTTGCAGGAGCAGGTTCGAGGGGAGACAGGCCTGTAGGGCTGGGGCCAAGTCAGTGGGCGTCGTCCTCTTGTTAGCTCTGCACGGCTCTTCGTCCTTCTTTTCTTCTTGTAGGTAGGCTGGATCTGCCTTTCTGGTTCAGGGCTGCCCCCTAAATACTGTATTTAGGGGGCGTTTTAGGGGTCTTTAGGTCAGTAGCCAATGGGCTACTGACCTTAGGGTGACTACACCCTTGGTGTGCTCACCCCACGTGGGGGAGTGAGCACAATCCCTAGTCCTGATTGGGGAGTGCCTGCCATCTGCAAGATGGGCTCCCCCACCTGAGGGGTGGAGTTGGCAGAGGTGGGCACGCCTCCTGGACTGGCTAGTTTTTCCCACCTGTCTTCCCGCCGAAAGGGAGGGGAGACAGGAAGGGGGCCTGCTCCTGATAGCAGGAGAGGCTGGGGGTCGCATTACAAAGGCTGCCAGGCCCTTGAAGCTCCCCTGCCACAGATGGCTCTTCCTGGCCTGGGGGAGGTGTGTACACCTCCGCCCAGGAAAGGCTTTGTTTCTGGGCTCAGGGAGCGTAGGCTCCCACCCTAGGGGTCCAGAGCTTGTCTCGTGGTGGCAGGCTGGTGTGTACCAGTCAGGGAACCCAGCAGAGGCTGGTCGTTTTTCAGGGGGCATCTCAAAGATGCCCTCTGTGTGCATTTTTCATTAAATCCCACACTGGCATCAGAGTGGGTTTAATGTGCTGAGAAGTTTGATACCAAACTTCTCAGTTTTCAGTGCAGCCATTATGGTGCTGTGGAGTTCGTAATGACAAACTCCCAGCACCATATACTCTTAATGGCAGCACTGCACTTACAATGTCTAAGAATGGACTTAGACACTGTAGGGGTACAGGGCTCATGCACCTGTACCCTCACCACTGGTATAGTGCACCCAGCTAGAGGGGTGACTGATCTATGCCAGGGCAGTGGGTTATAGGCATGGCCCACAGAGGTGTGTGCCATGTCGACTCTTCACTTTGTTCTGCACCAAAACACGCAGCCTGCAAAGGCAGTGTGTGTGGGTAAAGAAACAGGGCCTCTAAGGGTGGCACAATAAGTGCTGCAGAACTTAGAGGTCTTCCCTGGTCACAGTGCCCTGGGTACCTGTGGTACCATTTACCAGGGGCTGACCTGTGGCCAGAGATGCCAATTGGGTATAGTTTTGGGGAAAGAACACAGGCCCTGGGAACCTGATTGGCAGGGACCCAGGGCACATCAAGTCAAAGTGCATCAGTGGTCTGGCAAAAAGTGGGGGGTTACTGCAACAGAAACCCACTTCCTTACAGAACGCATCTGCAAGAATCATAACTAGTGAGATATAATTTGTAAAAGAATAATTTTAACAATATGAATAAAAACTACACCGAATAATACACTTCATAAATTGTGAACTGACTACCTTTTTCTTTTGGCCACATTGCTAAACTGGCACTACATATAGGGGTATTGTGAGATACTTTCTTTGGGAAGCATACAGCACTTGGCTGGTCGCCTAGATCCTTGAAAATATTCTTGACAAGAGAATTCATTATGCAACTTGCATGCGTGGTAGTTGTTTGTCATAATGTTAAGGCCAACAGTTCTTTTTATGATGGTAAAAGCCAATATCAAAAGCAGTATGCAAACTACAAAAACACTTCACACGCAGGTTATAAAATATTCGCAAAGGCAATATACTGGTAATATAAGCCAATATTTAAATTCTTCACCAAATACTGTCAAAAGTACTGTTGCTTAAAGCTAGAATGTTTAAAAACTTACCATAAATGAATCTAAATATGATCATTATTTTATCTAACATTTTTTCAAGTTCTTCATCAGTAGCTTCTTTGTTGCCTGCACGCAGCTTTGAATCCACATGCTTGGCTAAAAAAGAAAATATAAAACCACAATTCAAATAAAATATTACACACAATTCCATGGGCTTGCTAAAGTAAATATGATCTTATCTAAGTAGTACAAGGTAACCCTAAGAAAAACATTTTAATATTAGACACCAACTAAGTACAGAAATTCATTTTTCCTCGATAGTTTTGCTTTTACAATGTTTTGGTGTTCAAACCTCAACATAGGAACATGCTTTGACAATTGTATTACTGCTCTCGCTCTACAGTTGTCAGCCGCCATAAAAGATGCCAGATTGTGCAATGGAATATGTACTTTTACACAGGTGTGTGTGTGGTTGAGCTTCTGTAAGTAATTTCAATACCTCACTTTATACGAAAGCTGATTTTTGAACCCTTAATAACTTAACTAATATCTCCCCCTCTCACAACCGCCAACCCGCACCAAATAAGCGAAAAAAATATTTTGGTACAGATCGGACAATCGCTTCAAAAGTTATAACGGAGCAGGGTAATACATGTAAGATGTAACACAAGTATGTGAGCTGCCACCCTGCTTCTGCGCTCTCTAATTTATTGGTGTAACCCCTTCTCCCCTCATGGCCTGAATTGTTTCTCCCACCCTTGCAGCAGCAGTTCACCCAACGGCACACTAAGGTGCCCTTTTTTTGGAAATCGAAATGGAGGGAGGGTTCAAGTGATGTGCTTTTCAGTAGCCCGAAACACAGTTTTTGTTTCTGGTTTGCAATATGGAACACTAGAACGTTCACACTAAGAAAATATGCTCTATTATTTCTTATAGCCCCAGACTATTAAGCTTACTCATAACTTGGGATGGAGGATTTGCCTCCATTCTTCTTTGTAAATGGGAGTGTTGGCTCCGTAGGGGCTTTTCTGCTCTCTACGCTATACAGAGGGTCAGCCTACTAAACTAAGTATGAAAAGATCTAAAAGACTAATGAGTAACTCTGGAAGTTTACTATTTAGTGGATAACTAACGCACGGGTAAAACAAAAATGTATAACAAAATGTCATACATCAAATGTAGGATTTGGGTAAAATAAATATAATTGCTTCAAGAATGTTCTAAAAATCTGTGCATTAAAAAAATCCAATAAATATACCAAAAGACACTTTCACAGTTATAGATGTTTACCATCCCCTGATGATACGCTTAGGAGGCTAAAAAGGGGTCTCCTTCGACACTGGAAAATACATTTTGGATAGGTGTGTGCTTCTTACATACGACACCAAACTGGGAAAAACTTAAAGAAGATTATCCTTATAGATTAGCCAGATAAAATGATGGGCTGACATTATGAAGAAGGCATGATTCGAATGGATCATAAATAAAATGAAACTAGCATTTGCAAAGCAATCGGTCTCGCCTTTGGGACCTTATATGTATTTAGCTATGCAGCACATTAGCCTGGGTGCTGAGTCCCTAAGCAGAAGCAGACAAGTCCTAGGGCTGATCTCCAGAGCCCACAAAGTACATACACATATAAGTATATACTAAAGTATATACGAGAGGTCTCGAATGCTCGACCTAAAAATGATATCTCCATATTTATACAAAGCAGGGTCTTTAAGGAAATAAACATTTTTGCCTTTAGATACCACCTGGACTGGTTACTAGTAATTCTAGAAAGAACTCATTAAGTTACTTAATCGGATGATCCGAAAGAAAGAGGTAACCACTGGAAAATAAGCTTCTTGAGGAAATACAAATTTAAATCAGGTTCTACAAGAAATATACCCTTGTAAAAAACACATCAAACAAGATACCAAAAAAAACTAAAATTAAAATGAAGAGCAAACAGTTGAAAGGAAGTGAAAATATATGCATAGCTAAAACCAGGCTACTTTCAAGACCAAGAGAATAAACATGGCTTTCAATTCAAACCATACGGTTAATACCAATCTTCTCCAACATCTCAAAGAAAACATCAACAGCGTCCTACAGTACACAACACACAGTCCACATCAGCAAGTGAAAAGCATTACCCCCAAGGGAATAAATATAGCCCATTTTTCTGATATGGATAAAAAAATATATATAAAGGGAGAGGGAAAAATGCCTGCAGCAAAACCAACACAGATATGGTATCAACAAACATATTAGCAATGCATACAAATATAGCACTAGTTCTGGCTACAATTCACTTGCATCGTTGTCTGGCAAATGTAAATGTGAGTTTTTAACTAAAGTCCTCTATGTTCACAATGCGAGAACTAACTCATTTAGCAACACTGTACACAGATTTTCACAAAGAAAAAATTTAAGTATATTTGGTACTATTCCTGGTGGATATTCTATCTTGTTCAGATTCTTCCTCCTATAAAAATCCTTCAGGCACCAAAGATGATCTGGGAACTCCCCACCCCTCAAACAGCTCTTCAAATAACTACTCAGGTATGCTAGGTGGTGCAGTCCACTACTCTGCCACATACTAATGGGATAACATCATAGTGTATAAGGTCCTGGCATCATTTCCTGGTACTTTTTCTGTGTTCATCAAGGCATGCAGAAAGGAACTAAGAGCTTTAACACTAGCAACCAACACAGCACAAAATATGTTTGCGTACCTTAGTATCTTATTAATCCTGGCACAAACTCAGGGGTGGGTGGGTGGGAAGGGGGGGCGAGACAAAAATATGTGGGGGAATATATAGTAAGCATCGGAAATATTGTTATCTTAGGTAAATCATTTTTTTCTTCTTGTAGGAAATCCGGCATTTGTGTGTGGTCACCCCAGATTTTTCACCTTTTGCTGGACCCTAAATTATTGCTGGCTTTAGAACTCTGGGTACTAAACCCTTGCTAACTAGGAGCACATGGTCCGTTGTCCTTTAAACATGGTCAAACTCTCTTATTCCTAATTGCCACATTTAACTTGCCTTTAAGTCACTAGTATATGGGGTAGAAAGTGCACCCAGGATCTGGAAGTTAAATTCAACTAGTGGACTTCAGTATCTATTGTGCCATCCACTACAGTGGCAGGGCAAACATGGCTTCAGGCCTACCCTGTGTAACCCGAGTGCTGCAGTGCGACCTCCTAAAATATCCCTTTTTGACAGACAAAAACCTCCCTTTTAAATATTAAGTCACCCATATGTAAGCATTGTAATCCACAAGGTAGGGTGCATGGCTTTTAAAAGTAGGACCTGTAAAAAATTAATATTACCCTGTCCCTACAGTGACAAGGCCCTAAAAGCGGTTTTCAATGTGGCATGCCTGAGTACAGATTAAAATACCAATACTGTATCTCGGGAATGGGACCAGCTAGAAAAATAATTAAACCACTATTTGAAATAATTATTAAAAATTCAATTCAGTGGTGAAGTCGGGGTTTTAATAAATATTAAGGAAAAGTAACTTTTAGAAAGTTACCCTATTTCTCTCTAAACTGACAGGAGGCTAATGTGTTTAGTCAGGAGTAGGTGTAAATGAGATGGGGCTTGCCTCCCAGGAGCAAACAATACGCTGACACGAATCAGCTCAAGAGAATATGCAGGGTACCTCCTTATGATAGCATAGTGTCAAATCTTGCTTGACAGGTCTGTTTAGCCACATGTAACACTTGGGGTGCACTTGAAAAGGAGACAACAGGATGACAAGACAATTGTTGTGGGTCCTGTGTCTGACTGATTAAGGACCCTTATTTGTATTACCAGACTTCGGTCTCTGGGTTTGTTGTGGGTAAATTGCTGGAGTCAAACTGGATTTTAGAATCAGATGCGGGAGGGCACTAGGAATATCATAATACACTCCCCAAACACATCTCAAGCCATCAGAGTTTAAGTTTGGTGTGGCCAACGACTTCTGCCATGTTGAAAATGCCATGATGCATGGCATTTTGGGCCTGTTTTCAGTACAGCAACCAGGAACTGCTGAAAAAGTGGGTAGGGCTGGATCCAGGAACTTTTATCCCATTTGTTAAGAAGCGTCCAGCAGTCACCGCCACCCAATAACTAGTGCCAGGCATAAATGTAGCACCTCTAGGCACCCACTTCAGAACACTTACTGGACCTGCAGGAGATCCAAAGAGGACTGGACCCAATACCTTTGACCTAAGAGGAGCCCTGAAGGGCTGCACCTGCTCCCTCTTAAACCCAAGACAAAGTGGACTCCAAATGTCAGTTGCCTGACCTCCTGTGTGGCTACAGAGACAAAAGGCTGCAAGACGCCTTTTCCTTGAAGTACCCAGCTAACCTGGGGCAACTGAACCTGGACTTGACCTTACTGTTGGCCTCTGCCTGACACCGTGTGAGTCTCCAACCACCTTCCCTGACTGAGGTCCTGGGGGCGCTGTAGAATTGTACTCTTGTGGTTGATTAAGACTTAAAAGATTAAGTCAGAAGGTAAAACCTTTGACCGGGACGAACCTAGTTGGTGCATCAGACCCGCTCTCCATCGTGGTCAGTCTCAAATCATGCATAGGTTATTTTGGTGTCATTTTGTTTATTGCATTTAACTATTTTTTTTACATTCAATTTGGGATATTTTGATTTTTTTAGCATTTTGATTTATTACTGTTGTGGTATTTTACAGATTGCCCTTAGTTAAGCCTGTACGCTCTGTGCCACTGCAAACAGGAAGGTTGAGCTCAAGTTAGTTTAGTGACTTTGAACGTTCACCCTTAGAAGGGTTGTGATTATTTCTTGAAGTGGGTAGTCACACACCCAAATAATAATCCAATTTCTTACACCTCTGATTGATACTTCTTCGTACAGATTCTTCACCTTATGAATAAGTGCAAAAGAAAGATCCTCCGGGAGGTGTGACTGAGTATTCAAAGAAATTCTGCGCCAAGCCCCTGGGCAAAGTATCCATCATTACATGCTTGAGTTCTGATCCAGTAATATTTAGCAAATGTATACAGGGGTGAACAAACGGCTACAAAGGCAGATGACAACCACCAGAACGAATCTGGTGAAAGCAGTGGAAGAAGCCATGGCCCTGGTGAAGTGGGCACAAATGGGCAATAAGAGTCAAAACTGGCCAAAGCATAGCCAAAGAGTATGAATAAACCAATGCAAAATATTGCGCTTGATCACTGCCTTTCGCGTCTTGGTACTGCGGAAGCCGACAGAGCTGATTATCCATTCTGTCTTGCCATGAAAGGCCAATGTAGAAAGATACTACACATCTGGTCCAGTCTATACAGCTGCTCTTCCTCCTTGGTGGGATGATGGGGATGGAAGAAATATAAAAGAGCAAATAACTGTCACAGGTGAAAGGCAGATACCAGTCTCAGCATAAAAATGGACAAGTACGGAGGACCAATTTATCGGGAAAGAAGACTAAATGACGGTTGGACAGAGAGAACCTGTGGTTCACAGCTCCACTGGCTGAAGTCATCACAACTAAGACAAACTGGGCATTTTTATGCTGGCTCGAATAGGGATATCATAAGGTACATTAACACAAGATTCAAATCTCAATGAGGGAAAATAATAGGGGTGGGTAGAAACAACAAAAGCAAACCTTTCAGAAATGTGCCACTAATGGCAACTAAAAGGCAGCTAATCAAGGAGACACATGAAGGAGGATAGGGCAACCTAATATTATTTGACAGTAGCACTATGTCACCAATGATTAAACTTGTGCCAGCGGCCCACATAAAGGGATTCTGTGGCTGTGCTCCTGGCAGACAGGATGACGCCTGCTACTTCCGGCACCACACAGAAGCACTGCACCTCAAACAACTCGATCTGCAGCTGCACATGTGCAGCTGCAGGGCTTGGTGTTTGCGATGAAGGACCTGGTCACATTCCTATCCCAGCAGGTCCACTTTGTGCAGGAGAGGAAGCAGAGTTGCAACAGATCAGTGTACCAGAATAGTCTTGTTTAGTTTTGGGCAATCAGGATCAGCTGTGCTTGATCCTTCTGCATCTTCTGCAGGACTCTCAACAGAAGTGGAATCGGGTGGGAAATGACTGGAGCAGGCCACACGACCAGTCAAACATTAAGGAATTCCCCCAGTGCAAGAGTTTGTCACAAAACGGAGAACACTTGGAAACCTCAATCTAGAAAAGATGTCACTTCGGAATGAAGTTTAGGCTCATGGTTCCTCTATAGTGAGGCAACTCAGAGCATTCACTCTTATGCTGAGTGCCTGTGAGGTGCGCTGCAACCATGGAAATGTTTTGCTACTGGACCCACCTCCCCAGTCGACCCGCTTCCCAAACAAAATGTCAATAACTCTATACCACCATATATGCTCATGTAAAGGATAGCGGTGTTGTCACACCAAAACTGAATGGCATGTCGTGAGATTTAATGGTGAATGGCTTTCATGGCAAGACAAATCGTGATGCAGTTCCAATGCGGACCACAGGCCCTGGCAGTGTTGACCATACTAGAGCCCAGCCCAGTGAAGAGCAGTCTAACTGCTGCCTGCAACTGATGAGGACTGAAGCAAAAACACATTAACAGATTGGAGTTTCACATCTACCAATGCAGATCTATGACAAAAGTGTGGAAATGATGCACCTGAGCTGACAGACCTTTCTGATCCTGGAATCACCATCTGGAGTAGGGCACCAACAGGATGCATGACGCCAAAGCCATTTGGCCTAATAGTCACAGAATTTGAAAAACTCGGATCAGTCAGAGCCAGAAACTTCAGACTCATGCAACATTTTGAAAAGAGGAAAGGTCTCCATAATCGCTGTGCCTAGTATTGCTCCTACGAATGTCAGCCTCTGTGTAGTTGCAAAATGGAATTTCTGTATGTTGATCAAGAAGCCCAACTCATGAAGAAGAACCATGACCACAGCAGGAGCCTTCCCCACCTGTCGTCTATACACGGAAATACATGGACTTGTTATCTCCACAGTGATAATGTTAACATAGCTCAGCATCCTCGACTCCTCCCAATCCGGATTCAGAAAAAACCACAGTACGGAAACCGCCCTCCTCGCCGCAACAGACGACATCCGCACCCTACTGGACAAAGGTGAAACAGTAGCCCTCATCCTCCTTGACCTCTCAGCGGCGTTCGACACAGTCTCTCACTGCACCCTAATACGCAGACTCCACGACGCAGGAATCCAGGACAAGGCCCTCGACTGGATCCGCTCTTTCCTCTCCGGCAGAACGCAGCGGGTCAGACTCCCCCCCCCCCCCCTTTCCTCTCGGACCCTACACCTACAACCTGCGGAGTCCCCCAGGGCTCCTCCCTCAGCCCGACACTCTTCAACGTCTACATGGCTCCACTCGCCCCCATCGTCAGGACCTACGGACTGAACATTGTGTCATACGCAGACGACACCCAACTCATCCTCGCCCTATCCAACGAACCCAACTCCGCCAGACACAACTTTCAAGAAGGCATGGAAGCTGTTGCCATATGGATGAAAAACAGCTGCCTACAACTAAACACCAACAAAACAGAAGTTCTCATCATGGGCCCAAACCCCGACGCCTGGAGCGACACCTGGTGGCCCCCCGCCCTCGGAATCCCGCCAACCCCCACGGACCACGCACGCAACCTGGGAATCATCCTGGACTCCGAGCTCAAAATGGACCGCCAGATCAACTCAGTCTCGTCTTCCTGCTTCCATACCCTCCGCCTCCTTCGTAAGACCTTCAAATGGATCCCCCTCGAACATAGAAAGACCGTCACTCACGTCCTGGTCACCAGCAGACTCGACTACGGCAACACACTCTACGCCGGAATAAACAAAAACCTCACCCGCAAGCTACAGAACATCCAGAACGCCGCCGCAAGACTGGTCCTCAACCTGCCAAAACACTGCCACATCTCCCATCACCTGCGCACACTCCACTGGCTCCCCGTCAAGGCGAGAATCACCTTCAAGATACTCACCCATGCACACAAGGCCCTCCACGGCACTGGACCAGCATACCTGAACAGCCGACTCAAATTCCACGCACCCCAAAGGACCCTACGATCAGCCCAGCTCTCCTACGCCATGGTCCCCCGCACCAGAAAGACCAGATCGGGAGGCCGCTCCTTCTCCTTCCTCGCGGCCAAAGCCTGGAACGCCCTTCCGCTCCACCTCAGACAACATCGCTCCCCATCTTCGCAAGAAACCTCAAAACCTGGCTCTTCGACAGACCCCCTCCTTGATGGAAAGGATCCTGCACCCTCCCTACCCCTAGCGCCTTGAGACCCTTACAGGTGAGTAGCTGCGCTTAACAAACTTCTGATTGATTGAGTGAATACTCATGGAGCAAACGTCAGGCTGAAAATCAGAACGGCAAACTGGTAGTGCACAGACACCACAGCAAACTTCAGGTAGTGCCTGCGAGCAGGTAGGATCCATAGGGTGAAAGTTTTAATCATGGAGGTGCATTGAGGGCCAGACCTGGAATCCTCCTGAATTTTTTTCTTCCAAGTTTCAAGATGTGAAGGTCCAGAATGGGTCCAAGACCGCCACCCTTCTTGGAGACCAAGTATAGCGAATAAAATCCAGTGCCCTACTCTTCCACTGGCACCATCTCCATGGCACCTTTTTTCATCAGGGCAAGTAACTCTGCTTCTAAAAAACGAGGCATGTACGGCAGAGCACATTCTGATGTAAACAGGGCGGACCTGAAGAGAAGACAGAAAGGGTAGAGTGTGTCCTTTGCGAATATGCTGCATGATCTAGCGAGCAGTCATGATCGTCTTCCAATTGGTGGTAAAACGGGGCACCCTCCACCACACAAAGCACAGAGGAGGAAGTCAGAAGTTCTGAGGCAGCTGATCCAGATGAAGATGACAGAATGGAGCTGCTTGATGATGGGATCCCTTAAATAACCTCCTGCCCCTAAATAAGTGGTACATTTGCTGAGGCAATTTGATTGGATGTGAAGGTTACCACTACTGAGACTGTGCTTTGGAGAAGCCTCAAAATGTACTGTAGTGCTGATGGAACTTTTTCACCTGGAAGGCTAGGCCCAGCAACTGCAGAGAAGTAAAGAAACCCATCCAAGAGCGATGATATGGCATGATGGTCATACCACGGATCGAGCACAGTGTCCACACAGTCCAGGTTTCACTTCAGATTCTCTTTGGAAGCATCCAAACCATTGCTGACCAGATGATAAAAAGGCTGTTTCATGTTGTCTGGTAATATTGGTCAATTTTGCCAACCCTTCTCAGGGTGTCGACATAAAGGCCTTTAAGTCATATGATGATGACCGTGTGAAAGGAAAAGCCTGCCAGAAGCAAAGTCTTTTTGTCCAATAGAATTCAGTTTCAGACACCTTGGAGAGGCCGCAGAAAAGGTTTTGGGCTCAGCTTCACTGAGAGGGCCTGCTCCACTAGGCGCTCAGGAAATAAATGTGTTAAGATGTTTTGGGTCACAAGGTGCAGGTGTGTGTTATGTAGCAATTTGTCCCTAGCCACCTGGGTCTGAGAAGTGTTTTTCCCAGTCACACACCACAGGCTCTAATAGGGTCTTAATGGAAGGTAGGAGAGGCTCAAACTGTGAATTAATATTTCTGGCAAATGTCAAATTTGGTCTCAGCAGAGGGCAAAGTTAATTCTGGCACTGCTGCTTTTCATACCATTGTTTTGAAAGAAGAATGTTTTTCTGAAGGAAGACCAGAGGAGTAAGAAATGTCCCTTTCTTGAGATGTATTAAGGCCACTTGCAAATGGTCGGGAAGAAGCCAGCATCTGTTTCAAGAGGTGACATGGTTATACCCCTCCGATTCATCCCATGTACAGCTGTTTAAACTGACACAGGAGCAGGCTCATACTTAATGAGTGTCCTGGAGCCAACCTGAAGACATCGAGCATGGTCTTCTAGAAGGACTGGCATTTCGAGAATTCTGCTGTTGGAGTCGGTAGCCGAAACGTTTTGTTGTTTTTTTATGTCAGAATTGGCTTGGACAACAAGGAAGAGACTAGCTTTGAGACTCGGAAGGGTTTCAGAAATGAAGAGGACTTCTCCTATAGAGCTTTTCAGGAGAGATCTTTTGGCACATATATCGCCGGTCAAGGGACGTACCTGAAGGGGAATAATTTGGGTTATTACTTCAGGCGCTGGCAAAAAACAGCTGGGCCTCCCGCTGTCTGATGGTTAATGAACATGAGATGAAGGCAAAGGGGTCAAGTTCAGAGTCAAGACACGACATTAACATGTAAGGCGGGTCCAACAAATGATGGCATCAGCAACAGGGTATGTAACCTGAAATCTTCAGATACATTTGATTGTCACTCTCAAAAAAAGAGGAATTTCATCAGTTGACTAACAGGGATAGCTCCAGAACCACGACAATTAGGTTCAGAAAAACAGGAACGGACACCAACGTACAGGTTGGCACATTCTATACACCGCTTACATTTAATCCATGTTTAGCGAACTTCCAGTTCAAATGGCACAACCTGACAGTGCTGGGGAAAAACCTTCCAGATCCACCATGGCAACTGGAAGATATTCTTAAAGGGAGGACTCAGCAAGAAATGGTATACGTCAGAAATCAGGTTTAAACAGTTCTTTAATGAAATAGCTTTTAAACCTACTTCTGACAATGCAGGCCTTTGTGTATAATTCAACTTTGAACTTGCAACAAAACATCACAACACAAATTGTGATTCTGAACAAATAGTAAAAGGCACTAAGCAACAGCTATATAGCTGAAAAATCGGCAGACTCTAGCAGACCACCTAAGCTAGTCAGTCATCAATGTTAGGGTCATCCTGGTGGTATGCAGATTTGATGTAGGGCAGTAGGAGATATTACTAGAGCAGACAAGGAGGTCGAGGAATACGTTTTCATCACCCCCAGCACTTATGAGCTAATGGACATTAATTTTGGAGCATTCACCATCTGTATATGCATTCAGTCAGCATATACAACTTCATTTCTGGTGCTTGTGATTCTTTCAGTTTATGAAGCACAGCACGTTTCACAGATCCTTCATCCTCTCAAGACACTTGGAGAGACCTTGATGGTTCATGGAGTCTAAATCTTTTGGCTTTGAAGACGTTCAATTCAAAGCCATTGTATGCTTCAATAAAGACTGCCAAGTGGATTTTCTACATTAGAACAATATAAGACCCGAGAAGTATGAGCGTCAATCACCTCCCACACAACAAGAGTAGCTCATTAGTAAATACAGAACATGCCTGAAAAACAATTGCTCACAGATGCCAATATGTGCTATTTCAAAGGTAAATAAAGATATCAGGCATCCAACCGTACAGACTGATAATGTATGTATTAAATAATATAGTCTTAATAGACATACTGATTTTTTTGTTTCCAAAATTATTAGTAAACAGAAAGACTTTGTATACTAGAGATCATTTCTGATGTTCATACTTATGAACAGTAACTTTTTCATGTATATGAGCAATTTCTGATAAGTAATGTGGAGGCACATCTTACAACTATCAGCCTTGGCATTAGATCAGTATTACAAGTAGCCCAGTGGACAAGATGTTACCCTGAAACTGTACCAAAACAATTCATTATTCTATGCAGAGATCATAAAAAAGCACTTCTTATTCACAGATGAGATCTACCTACAAAGAAAAGGTACCAGCAAGGAGATCATTTTTACACCAAATATTGCATTATATACATCGCATACTTCTGCAACTATGAATATGTTGTATTTAGATTATAGAGTGCTGTTATGGGGTTCTAGAGGAGTCAGTTGCTGCTAGCTGGGGAAGACTGTTGGATGCTGAAACCTATGCTTGAATAAATATCCACCTTTGAGAAGCGGTGTAGGTAGATTTATTAGTGGAGACAAGCATAATGTGATTTCCAGCAGCAACCCTCAGTGGTTTCAGATGAGAAAATGTACACTCCTCAATTCCCGGATCCACTGCTTATTTACGCACTACTCTCAAGGATTCGGAGATACTGAGCAGAAGCATTGCTATGGTCTTCCAAGCTGAGCCATAAGTCAGCTGTATTAAAGAAGCGTATTCCGATGACAAACTATTTCAACTGGACCGCCTGACCTATCCACTCATTGCCAGAAATACAGAAGTACGAATGAGTGTATTAAGTCACAGCGTACATGGTCAATGAGTGCCTTCGACACTGTCTGCCACCGCACTCTACGCGCACGCCTCCACGACGCAGGGATCCGAGACAAGGCCCTGGAATGGACCACCTCCTTCCTCGCCGGCAGAACCCAGAGAGTCCGCCTCCCACCATTCCGATCCGAAGCCTCCGAGATCATCTGCGGCGTACCCCAGGGATCATCCCTCAGCCCGACACTGTTCAACATCTACATGGCCCACTCGCACGCATCGCCAGACAGCACGACCTCAACATAATCTCCTACGCCGACGACACTCAACTGATCCTCTCCCTCACCAAGGACCCCCTCGCCGCCAAATCCAACCTCCATGAAGGAATGAAGGCCGTCGCCGATTGGATGAAGATCAGCCGACTAAAGCTGAACACGGACAAGACAGAGGTCCTCATCCTCGGCTCCAACCCCTCAGCCTGGGACGACTCCTGGTGGCCAACGACACTGGGAGCAGCCCCGACACCCACCGACCACGCACGCAACCTGGGAGTCATCCTCGACTCAACGCTCTCCATGGCCAAGCAAGTCAACGCAGTCTCCTCCTCCTGCTTCAACACCCTCCGCATGCTTCGCAAGATCTACAGGTGGATCCCAACAGATACAAGAAGAACAGTCACCCAGGCCCTCGTTAGTAGCAGACTTGACTATGGGAACGCCCTCTACGCGGGAGCCCCGGCCAAGCTCATCAAGCGACTGCAACACATACAAAACGCCTCCGCACGCCTGATCCTCGACGTACCACGCCACAGCCACATCACCCCCCACCTGAGGAACCTGCACTGGCTCCCCGTCGACAGGAGAATCTCCTTCAAACTCCTCATCCACGCACACAAGGCACTCCACAAGACCGGCCCAGCCTACCTCAACAGACGACTCCTCTTCTACGTCCCCAACCGCCAGCTCCGCCGACCTCTCCCTCGCCACCGTCCCTCGCATTCGAAGAACCACCACCGGCGGCAGATCCTTCTCCCACCTCGCCGCCAAGACCTGGAACACCCTTCCACTCAGCCTACGACAGACCCAAGACCTGCTGACCTTCAGGAGGCTACTCAAGACCTGGCTGTTCGACCAGTAGCGGCACCCCCCCCCCTTTTTTTCCCCAGCGCCTTGAGACCCTCGCGGGTAGGTAGTGCGCTCTACAAATTCTGTGATTGATTGATTGATTATGTGATTGAGTGTGTTTAATTCAGTCCGCATCACCTTACTGTTGCCTTGACAAAATGGTGCGGCAGCTCTTTTGGCTGCCTGTGTCCACTTTCGACCAAATTTCATGAAGTGTGTACCAGCACAGCGGAAGGGGCAGAAAAAAGGCAAACTGTGTAGATACCATTAGCTGATCTGAGTACACGAAAAAATACTATACATGGACTTGAACAAGAAGCAAAGGAAAAACTTAGTTATTCACTTAACTGCAGCAAACTAGTGTTAACTGGTAACCAGGTACTAGAATTGGAAACAGCAGCTCGCCAACCTACGCAAAATAACAAATATACACAAAGGTGACTACCTTAGTTGTGTAACTATTTTGCTTAATTATCACCTCAGTAGCTTGAAAATTTTGTTGGATATCCGGGGTATATCGTTACAAAAGGATGAGGAGGATTAAAACTAAGGAATCATTACAAAACCTCCTCTGTTCCTAAAAATTCCACGCAAGGCTTCGTTACTTGATAAGACTAGTGTGACTCCTTCGAAACTACTTGGAAGAAAATGATGGGGAAGTTTGTATGTCCAAGACTAAGTTAGAGTTACTAAAATATAATTTGGAAATCGATGGTTAAACAAATGCAGATTCCAGAAAAGTAGATGCATGGGGAGGAGGACAGGGACCGAGACAAGGATGATAAATATTCTACAGCTATGAGAGCCTTGTAGGAGAATATCAAGGATAACAAACATGGAGGAGGAACAGCAGAGGTTTTTTTCTTGAGAATAGTTGACTAGTGAAACGATATAACATTATGTAACTGTTACCTAGCCTTAGCCTCTAAGTGCAAGTTTAAGGACTTGAGTAAAGCAACCATTAGGAATCAACTAATCATTGCACAAGCACCATGAAAATACAGGAGAAAGCGTTAAAGAACCAACTTTGGACATGGCAGCACAAATTAGTGCTGTGCGTGTAGATCTAAGATCAAAGACAAAGCTGTAAGAATGAAATCCATAGTCAGTACTCCAGAAGAATTTAAAAGAGGAAGTAAGAACAGTTATGTTCAGCATATAAAATGTTATCACTGTGACAGCATCACTCATTAAGCAGCTACTTCTAATTTTTCTGCAAATAATGCTACTAAGTGTAAGAAAGTTGGTAATTTTTCTCTAGTGAGCAAATTTGAAGGAGGAAACCTAAACAAGGTAAGTGTAGTGTATGAGGAAAAACAGCAGCAATAGCGATGTGACCGAAGTACTTTTGGTTTTTCGGGTATATGGTCACAAGGAAGACACAGTTTAACTGAATGAGGTCAACCTCTACATTGTGTGATAAAGGTGCTGGGTGTGGAGTTAGGTCCGTGGACGAAAGCTATAATGGATCTCTTGCAAGAAATAGTGAGTGAAACCTCAAATTTGAAGAGGTTACCATAAATCCTGTTGGGTACTGCAATGTGAAATTGCCATTGGGTGCTTGACTGTGGAGATACTATTTAAGGGGTGTAGGGTGATAAGTACAGTATATGTGGTCAGTTACGGCATGGATTTACAGGGCGAGATGAGTCAAAAGGAAGTAGGCAATTAGGAATTGTTTTAAATCCCAATCACATGTACCAAGTCCTTTTTACTCATGACCTGGGGTTTGAGACAAAGTGGAGGTTTCATGTTATGCTTATTTGTTTGGCACGCATCCTGGCACCTAAGTGTGGGGCAGTGCCGATCGAAGCCTTTAGAAAGCCAGACTTTTTGTTTCTAATGGAATTCTAAGATGGATCTGGCAGCTTTGATGCGGAACGGGAGGTTGTTCCAGGTCATGGGGGCCAGGTTGGAAAAGGAGAGGCCGGTTTCTTGTCCAGTGGATGCGGGGGACAGGAGCGAAGAGGCAGCTGGCCGAGTTGAGGTGTCTGGTCAGTATGTAGAACTGTGTGCAGCTGTTGAGGTATGCTGGGCCTTGATTGTTTGGTTCTTTGTAGGTGTAAGGAGCTTGAAACGTGTGTGATTGTGAATAGGGAGCCAGGTGTTTTGATATGTGAATGCTGAGAGGTAGTTTGAGATTGAGTGTAGCAGCTGCGTTCTGCCAGGCTTGAAATCTCTTGGCGAGGTGAGAGGATGTGGTTGTAGACAGCATTGCCGAAGTCCAATCTTCTAGTGATCAGGGCTTGAGTGACAGATCTTTGGGTGTACAGCAGAAGCCACCTGAAGGCTTTCTTGAGGAGCGTGAGGGAATGCATGCAGGTGGATGTGACCGTGCTGCCTTGGTTAGACATTGAGATTGGATTGAGGATTAACAATTCCAGGTTCCTGGTAGCAGCCTTAGCTCTGAGGGCCAGATTGAGGGGTCTTTTCTGAATAGGAGCGCATCCGGTTTGTCAGTATTGAGTTTTAAGCAGTTGGCTTTCATCCAGTTTGCGACCTTTGACCTGCAGCTAATTAAGTTTGCATGGGTGTTTGAAGGATCTCCTGGTATATTTTCTGAAAAGTTAAGGTGCTTGGAGGGGTTTGTCATAAAATCATTGTGAAAGAAGGCATAGTGCTGGCAGTGTATAAAGGAAGATGTGTTCTGTTAGCAATATCGGACAGCATGAAGAAATGGACCAACTGTAGGCATGCAGTATTATTGATTTGATAGATTCAGCAGAGTGGATAAGCCCAGGGGTCGGATATGTGTGTACATCTCAGGGATCTAAATAAAATGCTGTCTGGGTGGATAAGAATCCGTTGTTCAAACATTGGCAAAATGTTGTTCACCATCACCGAAGGAATATTCAACGCTGTATCGATCATATACATACCACTAGACTAAGTTGCACCCTTCATTGCACCATCTCAAGTCCTTCATAATAGCCTAAAGGATTATACAGATTCATCAGGATGCTATTTGGTCTAGCCTCCACTTCTGCAGTGTTTCAGATGGCCAAGTAGAAGTTATTAATTAAGGAGAGTCATGTGAAATATTTACAGTAAGAAATTCTTGTGCAGAGAAAGAATCCTAGAGAGCATCACATGGTGATGAGAAGAGGTTCAGATATTGAGTTTGGAGGGGTTGACTGCTGGAGTTAATTGCTGAGAAGGAGGTGAAGCGTTTAAGGACACTCCATATCTAGAGATGGAATGAGTCCCAAAGCTAGTAGAGGTGAGCAAGCAAGCATGCACCATGTTCAGTGAACAAGAAATAGCTGCGACTGCTCCTGCAAATTTATATAAAATGTTTCAGATCTGACCAGGGATCGGAGAGAGTTGTTGGGTAAGAACGCAAAATCTGAATGGTCTTGAATATGAGATGGCTTTTGGAGAGATTAAAAGGTGTGTTGTAAATACTGTGTTGTTGAAACTATTTGATGTAACTGACTATATAGTAACTTTAACGAATGCCTGCATGTACGCCCTGGGATATGTCAGGATGTAGAGGTGGAAGAGAGGAGGCATTGCTTGAGTGAAGGAGGTCCAAAGGAGAGGAACAAGGTCATGGTGTTGAACAATTACAAAATGGTTTGGAATGAGCTTACCCTGGATGGAGGCTCACAATATCAGGGGGAAAAAAATGGTAGTTCCTATTCTAGGGGTAAACATAATCAAGATGCTGCATGAAGTTCATGGAGGGATGTTGAAAAAGAAACTGAAGTCTGTTTGTCATTTATGGTGGCAGTGGAGGGACAGGATGATAGAGAGAGATGTCAGGTATTGTCTGCCTGTTATGTGCACAAGTAACGGAGCTACATATTTTTCTTATGCTGTCCTAATTTTGCACATTAACATTTCTGCTGTGACTGTTTGCACATATTTGCGAAGACAATGTTGGATTAGTTTCTCTGAAACTACTTTATTTAGACAGCTATCTTCGCATAACATCACAATACCTCGAACACCATGTACAAGGCCTCTTGAAGCACTATGTACAAATGTCGTTCTATCTTCATCCTCGGGGCGACAGGGCTATCTACATATCCATAACATCGCTAATCTATATGCATATCACAAGGATGTTTCTATTGTAAATAATGAGCATCCCAAAAGATTAGCAGAGGAGGCACTTCAGCTGACACCGAGGGTCCCTGCATGCTGAGACTTTACCACACAGCAGTCTGACATCTCCGTGAGAGGTGTCCAGTCAGTGACCAAGACGGGGTCCTACATTTTCTCCTGCCAGGTAATGGGGTTGGATCGCCCCATTCATGGTTTCACACATTCTAGGTACACTTAAAGTAGGGTTTCCATAGTAGGAGTTTGCTTGATTACTGCCTTGTTTATATGCCTGCATATATACACTGTTTTAGCACCACAGTAGAACTATATCTACTATTTACTCTTTTGGTGCTTGTAATCACTTTCATCCGCTTCGGTTTATTGATTATCGCAGCACATGTATTCTATACATGAATAACGTTAGTTCAA
This sequence comes from Calotriton arnoldi, assembly GCA_963921515.1. Classification (NCBI taxonomy): domain Eukaryota; kingdom Metazoa; phylum Chordata; class Amphibia; order Caudata; family Salamandridae; genus Calotriton; species Calotriton arnoldi. Next base: position 604,280 of record CAWUFW010004929.1, on the reverse strand, counting down.
TAAATGTATTGAAAATTTACCATAGTGTATTCTCTGTATACTTCTCTGAGCACAAGTAAGCACAAGTGACTGGGGCAAAAGGTTCTGATCTGTTTTCATGATCCCTGAGGGTTCAGGGTTGTCAAGTTCTGTGGTTGCCAGAAACCATTCGCTCCCTGGTAAGGTTAGGGGGCCTTATGGTGGCACTTTGAACTAGCTGGTCTCTAGGCCAACATATCCTGCGGGGTGCTCGGAATCAGTCTAGGCACCTCACCCAAAGTTTATGTTATCTAACAAACGTGCAGGTCCTACGGATTAATGGGAAATTCACAACATGGTGCCCAACGTTGGTTGGGTTCCTATTTAACGGTCTATCTGAGTAGATCAGTTGTGCTTTTCTCAGAGACCCCTACTCACCTCCAAACCAGAGACATCCGTGGAGGGAAAGGAAATCCACCTCAGCTGAGTAGGTATACCCTTTGTATTGGCTGTAGGTTATTCAAGCTTGTAGAACAAACATTTTCCCACATTGTGCATACCCTATCTCCATAAATTCATTTACTTAATTTCCTTTTTCTCCAAAACAATGTCCGTAAACGGAGAGAACAATGGAGTTGAAGTAGTCACTCTAAATATTACAGAAAATTGCAGACTTACAGGTACTATGAAATTACTACAATAGGGCCTCCAGGCAATGGGTGGTGACGTTATCTTTGTGGTTGAGGCACACAAAGAATTCAAAACAGAGGTATTCTACTCTTGGGTTACATTACCGACTGCGGATGCTTGCACAAAATTGTTTCACACTTACATTGAAGATTAAACACAAGAGGAATACACAGAAATTCCGTTAGATTACCAAGAACACATAAATTGGTTTAAAGGCACCCTCCCACACACCATAGAAAACGTGAGACTCGGTCTGCTCAGTAAAGAAGGAGCAACTTGGCCAGTCCTAGCTGCTTATACACCGCATCCTAATATTGCTAATTTAGATGCAGCAGAATTAACACTATACGAAGATCTAGTAAAGATTTACTGTTGCAGGGATTCTGTGAAATCACAGAACTATGCTTGGGATTATGGGATCTTAGTAGGCAGGAACAGAGTTATCCTACCACCTTAGTACCCATGATCCCGGGACCGACTAGCTATAGTGTCTCACTTGCCCTCCTACTCACTAACAGAGGCACAAGTGATGAGAAGCCCAAGAACGCAACACTCCCGACTCCCTCAGGAATCGCGGTTGCAAGACACACCCTTTCGCTCACACTCATGTTCGTCCACAAAAAGATCTGACAGACACAAAACAGTTTAAAATGTTTATTTTAACTAACGTGCTCTAGTATGCAGTATACGCGCCACAATCAGTAGAAAAATGCCCACACAAATACGGTCAGCATAGCAAGTAGTCCGAGAATCGAAAGGAGCTGTCATGACAAACGACAGAGTAGCCTAACCTCCTTCCACCTTGTATGAAAGCAAAATGAATATATATTAGAAGATCTCTGGGTGTTATCAGCCCCCGTACTTCAGTCTATAGATGGTAGATCTACATTACAGGTGCTGTCATGGTCTTCACCCTGGAAAGGTCCCTCTCCAAGCGTCTCTATGTTTTGTCTAGGTGCTAAGGCCTGACCAGAACAGAATAACAAGGGGCATTGTTGTTCGACCTTGTTCACAATGTTCAGACTAAATCCCAGGAACAAGCACAGCGCGAAAACAACTGCAGATTCTATGTGAATGTTACAGTGTGGCACAAGCAAAATAAAGTTGTGTAGTAACGTGCGCAAAGCCGTGGACAGGCAGCAACAAGCTCATGCTAACATAGGTTAGACGACAATGCCCATTGGGCCACGTGACACCCTCCCTTTGGTCAGGATGGTAGCACCAAGGTATCTCAGAAGTAAGAGGTAAGCAGAACCAAAGCGTGTCTGGATAGTGTCCAATGCAATAACGCGGCCAAATGTTAGAAAGAAAATGGTCGGGGAGAAAAAAAATGATGTACGCAAAAATATATTGAATTACAGCGTATCTTCAGGGCCCAATATATAGGCCGCCAAAAGGAATGTCATAAGCTCCAACAAGGCCGCCGAACCTTCCATTGAGAACAGTGTTGCCATCCAATTAAGAAGTCAAATGGACATGCTCCTCACATCCAGTTGTTGTTCGGAGCATTCCTGGTGAACCTGTGTCCATTTCGATGAAACTCAGATCCAGGAGGTGCTGTGCACGGCCACAGGGACTCATTTCGGCCGGTGGCCCCAGAGATGGATTGTACACAAGCCGCATGCCCAAGGAACAGTCCTGGTTATGGGACATCAACAGACCCATCAACAGTTCAAAATCCAGGGCAGAGTGTGACGTGTGACCTGGTATCCAGGCAGACGTCCATGGCCCACTGGAAGGGGCATCTGATGCAGTAAAACACAGGCTGCACACAGGTAAAGTAAGCATATCAGAAGGTTAGCCTTTGAAGCTTCCCCTTCGTGGACCCTGCTCATCCTGGGGGAGGAGGCTTGACACCTTGTCCTAGGATGTGCATTGTTTCAGACCCCCGAGAGCAGCAGGCTCTCGACCCAGGGGTCCAGAAACATGTCTGGTGGTGGCAACTGGCGAGTAGCCACTCAGCCAGGACACTAGTTAGGTCGTTTTTCAGGGGGCATTCTCTGAGATGCCCTCTGAGTGCATTTTTCATTAAATCCCACACTGGCATCAGTGTGGGTTTAATGTGCTGAGACGTTTGATACCAAACTTCCCAGTTTTCAGTAAAGCCATTATGGTGCTGGGGAGTTGGTAATGATAAACTCCCAGCACCATACACTCTTAATGGCATTAATGCACCTACAATGTCTAAGAATTGGCTTAGACACTGTAGGGGTACAGGGCTCAGGCGCCTGTACCCTCACCACTGGTATAGTGCTCCCAGCTAGAGGGGTGGCTGACCTATGCCAGGACAGTGGGTTGTAGGCATGGCACACAGGGATGACACACTACAAAGACCTCCAGTATTACGTGAGCAAACTCGTGAGAGATTCGAAAAGGAAGGACCAAGGACATCAATGGGTAACAATGGTAATCAATCTTTTTTAGGAAGAGGTTTAAGGCCACCAGACGAAGCAGGAGGAAGTTCCTCAACCAACAAACCAGTGGCAAAAGGAACAAGGAGCCAGAAAATCTCGTAATCAACATTTCGAAACATCAATTTACAGAAGCTCAATTGATGGTCCTACAGAAAGGATCTTCTTTTGTACCAACGTACAGATCAAACTTACTAGAGACAGAGATTAATTTATACAAATTCATCCGGACATTAAGACTAAGGCATTACTTCAGTAATATTGTGGAACCTAATCAACGTCCCAGAGAAAACACTCTTTTAGGTTTAAGAACTAAAAGCACATTCATGGCTCCGATAAGTCACAAAGTGATTGACTCATTTGAAACCATTGTTCTTAAAGAAATAAAGAACATATTTAAACAAACTCAATCTAAAAGATCCAACATGACATCTAAAGAATATCAAGTTCTTAATCAAATAGCAGCCACAACTGATGTAATTATTCGGCAAGCTGATAAAGGAGGCGCAATGGTTATCATGGACAAAGAGTTTTATGAAAAAAACGTCGATGAACATGTACAAGACAAGAATACATACATGGTAATGACATTCGATCCAACCAAGGAATTTATGAAGATTGTCTCCAAAATTATTGACACTGCGATAACGAATGGCATCATTACTAACGATGACAAAAAATATCTCATCAAATCTGATCCAGCAATACCGTATATCTACATGATACCTAAAATTCATAAACATGCAACCAAACCTCCACTTAGACCTATTGTCTCAACCATCAATTCCATACATGAACCAATTGGCAAATACTTGGACAAACACCTGCAGCCGTTAGTACAAACAATGAGCACGTACATAAAGGACACTACTGATTTTCTAAACATACTGGAATTTGTTAAACCATCAGTTACAACAGATACCATTCTATGCACTATTGATGTTAAAGCACTTTATACTTCCATTCCGCACAATCAAGGAATACAGGCAGTTGAATTTTTCCTCATTTCGAGTAATAAAACTGAGGATCAAAAAGTTTTTCTTATGGAACTGATGCAGTTACTATCACAGTTACTTTAAATGGGGAGAAAAGTTTTTTGTACAATGTTCTGGAACATCCATGGGTAATTGTGCCGCTCCAACATATGCGAATTTGTTCATGCACCATTTTGAACTCAATCACATTTTACATCAAGAAATCTGGAAAAACCATCTTATCTTGTACAAAAGGTATATCGACGACATCTTTATCTTATGGCAAGGCACGGAAATTGAATTAATCAAGGCAATTGAATCCCTCAATAAAATTGATGAACGAATTGAATTTACCTCCTACATCAGTAAACAACAAGTTACCTTTCTGGATACCTGTGTCAGAAATAACCAGGGTCAACTAATAACTACGGTTTATACCAAACCCACTGACAGGAACAATCTATTACATTTCCAGAGTTTTCATCAACCTTCACTAAAGAAACATCTTCCTTATTCACAGTTACTTCGCCTTAAAAGAATCTCAACCACGAATGAACTATATAAGGAAAGTATGGATACATGCATTGAGAAATTCAAGAACCGAAGTTACCCAGAAGACGTCCTCCGAACAGCCATAGTGAAAGTCGATACTAAAACAAGAGAGGAACTCTTGGCCAATACCCAAGGTGACAAAGAAGAAAATCGTAGCGTGTTTGTCTCGAAATTTTCAACCAGAAGCTACCAAATCAAAAAAACCATCCTCAAATTCTGGCCTATGCTGAGCACAGAAACTGATTTTAACGGTATATTCAACATCCAACCACGATTTGCTTACACCAGATCGAAGAACTTAAAACAAATACTGAATAAGCCCCTTGTTCAAACCAATGTGGAACACAAAGGCACTGTCCCTTGTCTAAACTGTGGCAATTGCAACTCCATCATCAAAGGCAATGTGATCAGGCACCCACATAAAGGCAACCCCGTAAAACTCAGAGTGACTGCTACCTGCAACAGTCAAAACCTCATCTACATGCTTAAATGTCCATGCGGCTTAGCATACATTGGAAAAACTGAGCGAAAGATTCGAATAAGAATCAATGAACACAAGAGCAACATCCGAACGAAGAACCTAAGATCTCCCATAGCAAGCCATTTTAACTCTATGCGACACAATGTTAGTCAACTTCGTTTTCTGGTTCTAGAACAAGTTCCTATCTTACAAGGACGTAACAACACACAACACCTGCTTCGCAGAGAGATATTTTGGATAAGTCACATGGATACAGTTAACCCCAAAGGGTTAAATGAACGTTTTGACTTTAATTGTTTTCTTTGATTCAATATCTTGATTGTTTTGAATATCTTCCACAAGTTATATCAGGAGGTTTCATGAGAATTCCACTCGTGAATCTCACCACACAGGTTATTCCACGCACGAGTTCATACACACACTGTTCTCATCAAGATATATATGATCCTGTTTTCAGTACTTATCACCCCAACCCTTTCCATTACCTACACTTATACATTCATGAAATGGTTCATCTTCCACTCATGATTCACAATTCATGATAATTAGAGAAGTGACCACCCACTCGTGTTTACGGTTCAATAAGCTTAAATTTACGCCGATTTTTTTAATCTTACGCGTTTTACACTTTACAGATTTAAGTATTTCTTACCAGTCACTATTTGTCAGATTTGTTAGAACACCATTCGGGAAGTTGATCAACAGTCCGTTTTTTACGGTCTTTCATGTATACAATCATTAATACACATTTCCTTCGAGAATTTCCATAGAAGTGAACGTTTGTGTTAAGCATCATTTGGTAGGTAGCCAGGACAAAGTTTCGATCTTGATTATGACCTTAGTATACTAACGGAGCAGACTACCAGTCTGTTTTCTCGTTCCATCATGCTAATAATTAGATTTGTCAGGACACCATTCGGGAAGTTTACCAACAGTCCGTTTTCTACGGTCTTTCACGCATGCAATTACCAATACACATCTCCCTTGAGAATTTCCATAGGAATGAACGTTTGTGTTAAGTATCACTCGGTAGGCAGTTATGACTAAGTTTCGATCAGGATTCATGACCTTAGGAAACTAATTGAGCAGACTACCAGTCTGTTTTCTCGTTCTATCACGTTAGTAGTTTCACTCGCACATTCATTCGTTTCCGGGTTATCAGCGTATTTAAAATCTAACATGTTTGAAAGGACCGCACCGGTGTTCACACGCCACAAAAACGGAATACGCGACTACACGTTACCACGCGGGTAAGTTATTTTCGAAAATTGTGTTGCACCCATGCAATCGTGATCACGATAATTTTCCGTGATTCTAATGTCGAGTGTACCTTTCTTTTTACACAGTTCAACGTTCACTGATGAGATAACAGTTGTAAGTCTTATCGGTATACCGATTGTTTATTCGTTTTTCACACCGGGGTACTAACAATTCTCTCCGTGTTTTGGCTCGGAAGTCACCATCCTTGGAATACTTTCGTTTTTCACCCGCATTAACCCACAGCTTTTATGTACGAATGATTCAGTCCTGTGATTCTTTCACGAACAAACGGTGGCACCGCAGTTATTAGCATACCATTCAGTCGAGCACATAGATTTCTCCTTATCAAACGCACAATCACACAGTAATGTTGGTTGGATTTATTTTTACGTTTTTTGTGCATGCATGTAGAGCTGTTTGAAACAATCCCTTTAAAAATCCATGAATTGTAACGTGTGTGATTATGTTGATTTTAAACATTTTTCGGTTGCCCTGCACTGAACCCAAAATTTCCTCCATTTTTCACAGTTTACACAGCCCCCGATGAAGGGCTTTGCGCCCGAAATGCATTGGGCATGAAACAAACAGTTATTCCATGAAAATGTTGTTATGAAGTAATAACAGTCAACTTATTGCAATGACGCAAAAGAAGAATCGTACTGATTAAATTTTGAAGATTACTCAAAAAACTATTATGTAAAATTGTTTATTTTGACGTACATTATTCACCGAGTGCATAGGGGATATGCACCTCTGAATCAGAGGTTAGCATCCACAAATTGTACACAGGGATGTGTGCCATGTCGACTCTTCACTTTGTTCTGCACCAAAACACGCAGCCTGCAATGGCAGTATTTGTGTGTAAAGGTACAGGGCCTCGAAGGGTGGCACAATAAGTGCTGCAGTCCTTAGAGGCCTTCCTTGGCCACAGTGCCCTTGGTAGCTGTGGTACCATTTACATGGGACAGACATGTGGCCAAAGAGTTCCAATTGGCTTTTGTTTTCACTGCAGTTTTAGGGAAAGAACATAGGCCCTGGATACTTGTTTGGCAGGAACCCAGGGCTCACTCAGTCAAAGTACATCAGCAGTTTGGCAAAAAGTGGGGACAACCATGCAAAAAGAGGGCACTTTCTTACAAATGTCTCCAGATAAAAGAGAAAGATGTTGTTTTACAGAAGAAAGTGTAGAATGTTCCAACCATCGTTGACACTATTTACCAACCGAATAAGTGGTAACCGTATTGAAATTGGGCAAATAAGGATAGTGTGGATCTGGTCTATGTTGTGTAAAGCCACTGGTAGTATTCATAAAGTAAAAATGCCAAGCATTTGTGTCTGTTGGCCACAATACCCACCCGTGTGGATTTATCAAGGAAGAATTAAAGGTAACATTTTGTATCATACAATTTAGTTGATCTGCAGTGTAGTTGGTATGTGTCTGCCATGTCTCAAAGGGCCTGGGGCGGAATAGAGGTAGTATTCAAATTTTTAACTGTAGCCAATCCCAAGCAAGTAGTTTGCTGGACTGTTTGATTAAGAAATATCATTTGAGTTGGTATTAGACTAGCACGGTGCAAGGACTTAGTACCCTGCACCTGCCAGAACTTAGTGCTCCATACAGATTTCAACCCAACTTTCTCCCTCCAATAATCATAACCTTTGAGGGCCAAACCGGCAATAAAGGACGAGGAATAAACTAACTTAGTTTGGGTAAGCATGTATTTGTTTGATGTAGGGATATTCAATTTGAAGAAATATGAGGCAGGGTCGGAAAGGTTGCAACCGGTGAAATATGTATACTTCCTTTTTTGTGTATTAGAACTTCCCATAGATGGAGTAGGGCAATGTTCTCATTGTGTATAATTAGAGGGTGGACGCTGTCCGCTAGTTCTATGGAGAAAGTGATGCCCATAATGCTGGTAACAAAATAAATGGGCATAATCAGCTGAATTCAAATATAAATGTTCTGTATCAATGACAGTGTAATATTGCAAATCGGAAAACAAAGAATGCACAGCACTAACATCCCAATCATCTGAATGCAAACCAGGTATAACAACATCACCCAAAGAAACACGAAGACATATGGTATCTGTAGGACCAAATACATCAAATGGCCCTTTATCGCACACAATGCCATCAGCAATTGGGACTGCTGAAATTTTGACAAGGGCCTGGTCTCTATTCTTTTTATGGGAGGACGAATGTGGGGCCAATACCCCGTCGACCAGTTACACTGCAGTGCGTTCAGGGAGGTAATGGCCATTAATAAAAAAGGAAGAACACAGTCACAAATACAATCCACATGAAGAGAAACGCCATTGAAAAAACAATCCAGACATAAGTCTAAGGTGGGACAAGATAAGTGCGTTTTAACCAAGCAATGAAAACACAAATCCGTGCATGTGCTGGAGAGATAACTGAAGACAGTGAAGAACTATCCGAGGAAAAAATATCTCGGTCAATATAATAACCGCTGGAACTCATTTGAAACAACGGCAGCTGTTCAGGAATTAAAGTTGAATCTAGTTCTGCCACAGGGGACTCCAAAGGCGGGGAAGCGCAAGTAATTTCCATGGTAGAATACGTAGAGATAAAACTGATAACTGGTCAACTGAAGACTCAGCCTCCCCTTCAGGCTGCAGGGGTGAATCAGAACAAACAGAGTTCATAGGCTGTAGTAAAACATCCTGATGTGGTATGCTCACAGGCACACTATTGAGTATAGGCCAGATAGTGTAACTTGACATGGTCAAATGAAATAAAGCGATTAACTTTAGATCCTGGCAGTGGAGGCAAAATAACAGTTCGGGTTCCCTTAAGACCGAGGACTGGGACCAGAGCACGGTTTGAGCATCCAAATTCTTTGTTCGCCACTCTCTCCTGAACCAGACCACCAACTTTAGGTAGCCAGCCAGAAACAGGAATCAGCACCGTTGTATCCGTTGGCGAGGGCAGATGGGTTGTTTCCAGGGCATCAGAATTCTTTTGTAGATCCTGTAACATAGCGCAGTGGTTATCTACGTCAAATGTTGCGGCAGCCGCCCAAGACCTGCTGACCTTCAGGAGGCTACTCAAGACCTGGCTGTTCGACCAGTAGCAGCAGCCCCCCCCCCCCTCTCTCTCCCCAGCGCCTTGAGACCCTCGCGGGTAAGTAGTGCGCTCTACAAATTCTGTGATTGATTGATTGAACGTCTAGACGGTTAATGTCTGGCACAAACATCTTAATGCCAAAGAGCATTTCGTACGGGGTCCACCCACACAGAGATCTTCAAGGGAGATTATTAAGGGCACGTTTAACTCCATATAGATGAGTTAACCAGCCACGGGCCGTACCTTATACCCTTGATGTTAAAGACTGCTTTAAGTCAAGGTTCATCCGCTCCACAACAAAATTGCCCTCGGGTCTATGTGGAGACGAGAAATGCACCTGCACACCGATGGACTTCATCGAATCATGGTAAACATTTGAGGCAGAGGAACAGAGTGCATGAATCCACTGCAACCAAAATATATTTGAAAGCATTATCAGATGTAAAAGGACTGCAATGATCAAGTGTAGGAAGCTGGCTTTCTGTTGCAGTAACCCTGGGCGGGACGTAGTGGGGCACCCCTTCCATAGCCACGAAAGGCAGACTGCGCAGGGCGGGTGGTGGAGAGGCCCAAGGACCTGGCCGTAGCCCGTGAGTCCTTAAAGCGCTCCAGCGCATTTTCTGCCTTGTCGCCGAAAACGCGACGGCCATCAAAGGGCATGTCCATAAGGGTGGATTGGACATCCCCTGAAAAAGCAGTCGAACGCAACCAGGCGTAGCGTCGAAAGGCTACGGACGTTGAAATCGTCCTGCCAAGTGCGTCGGCGGTATCCAGCCCACAGCGGATGGTAAACTTCGCTGCATCTCTCCCCTCGGCAACGGCACGGGAGAGCACGGCCCGGGCCTCCTCCGGGCACTGAGGCAGCACCTGCGCCACCGTACCCCACACAGAGTGGGTATGACAGCCCAACAGACATGCAGTGTTTACCAACCGCAGTCCCAAGCTGGCGGAAGCTAACATTTTCTTTCCAAGGTGGTACAGCTTTTTGGATTCCCTTTCCGGAGGTGCGGTAGGGAAGGTGCCCTTGGAGGCTTGGACTACCAAGCTCTCAGGGATGGGGTGTTGGGAGAGGAAAGTGGGGTCGCCCGGAGCCGGGCGGTGGCGTCGGGCAATCATCCTGTCCACAGGAGCCCCTGTGTTGGGCCTGGACCAAGTGCCCAAAAGGATGTCAGTGAGGGATTAATGAACGGGAGCAGGGGCTCCGAAGAGCTCGCTGCCGGCTGAAGCACCGCTGAAGCACCTCTGTCAGGAGGTTAGTCCTGACAGCCACCGTAGGAAGCTCGAGGTTGAGGGCCTCGGCCGCCCTACGCACCACTGCGTATGACGCTCCCTCCTCTGTAGCCACAGTAGGAGACAACATGCCTAGGTCTGGGGAGGTATCCAAACCACTGGCCTCCCCCAGTTCCTCTCTCCAGTCCGGACTGCAGTCCAACTGGTCAGTCAAAGGGTCACCAGACCCCTCCCAGTCTTCCTCACTCTCTTCTGGCTGCCAATTCTGGTTGAAAATAGCCAGGGGGGAACACAGGGACAAAAGTATCCGTCGGCGCCGGATCCGGTGTCAGTTGACGCCGGTCCGGCTCCGTGTCCACGTCGAGGTGGGAGCTGGGGTCGATGCCGGCTGGGGGTCCAGTCGGCTGCGGACGTGGTGCCGGTGGAATCGGCGCCGGTGGAGGTCTAACGAGGTCGACCGGCACCGATCCGGATCCAGGCCTGGATCCAAGGGGGCCCTGCGGTGCTGAAGCCGCCGGCGTCGAAGGCCTAGGGGCCCCAACCGAGTCCACGGGGCCCAAAGGCATGCCGGCGGAGTCGGGCTGCCCAAAGATGGCGTGCATCGCTTCGTAAAATTGACGAAGCTGGGCAGGGGTCGCTCCCGGGGAAGGAAGCCCGGAGTCGACCCTGAAGGCTCCGCACGCTGAGCCGCGGGAGTGGCACCACCCGCACCCTGCGTCACGTCGGCCGACGGACGAGGGGAAGTCGAAGAGCGACGGTGCTTCTTCGACTTCTTCTTGTGCTTCGACTTACCTGACCCCGAGTGCGAAGAGCTCCCACGCAACCGTGAGCGACGCGGAGCCGACTGCCGGGCCTCGAGGAGCTTTCGGGACCGCTCCCGCAAAGACTTCGGGCCATGGTTCGACAGTCGGAGCACGACTTGGGGTCATGGTCGTGATCCAGGCAGAAGAGGCACACGCGGTCCGGATCCGTCACTGACATCATTCGGGAACAGAAACCGCAGGCCTTGAAACCGGGCATCCTTCGTGCACCAGGAGTTGGATAATGACTCGAAACTAAGTCGACAAAAGTTGCAAAAACTCAGTCAAAAAATTACTGGGGGTACCGCTTTTCCCGGATCTGCGCTTGCTGGCGCGGAAAAAGAAAGAACTGACGTCAGCGCGCGAGGGCGGCGTTTAAGTAACTTCCGCGATGTCATCCCGGCGACCACGACGCCGACAACGGACGCGGAGTCGACCGACGCCACCTTCAGACGCGCAGGGGTACTGCTGACTAAAAAACTTTCCGGATCCAGTCTGACGCCTGGGGGGAGATTCTAACTGTTTCTTTCAGATAAGCATCATAGGAGAATAACAAGAAGAGCTTTCTATAAAGCCTAAAACCCCCTACCATAAAATGCATGACCGAAAACAGTCTTAACTATTTCAGACACTGCCTATCAGAGAGCTTAAGATACAGGGTTCACACTGCCATGTTCCAAAATTGAACAAAGAAATTACCTATACCCTCCCACAAAGGAGAAGGCCACTAACTTGTGTATTCCAAAGAATACACCATTAACTCTGAATTTACCACGCGCAACACTTCAACATGCTGAAGCACCCACCAAAGTAGGGAAAACACACCACCGATTACTTCAAGAGTAGAAACCAAACAGTCCTATACACTAGCTTTACAACTGGCATACCAATATGTCTCTAAAAGAAACACTGAAGAATAAAGCTATGCAACTTGCATACTAAACTGCTTCGAAAAAGCATGAGACAGATCTGCTTCCATACCACTTCTCTTAATGATAGCCTCATGAGCAGAAAGCTCATCCTAAGAGGCAAAGAGACAAAGGGAACCTCCCTCAGTCATCTAAATCAACACCAAATAAAAAGGAAAATGGTACTGAGGTTATAACCACCTCTCCTCACAGGTGCACACGTGGTAGAACCTAAACCGAAACTGGACACAATGCCTTAACAAGGCTACTCCTTGACCAACAAAGGCATATATCCCAAGTTTAGGAATCTGCTTAGCAACACAGTAATAGAAAACGTAGAACTAAGACTCTGTAGTTCTCTGCCTACCATGGAAGCGTCTTAACACTGCATCTGCCTGACTCCCAAAAAGATGTGCACCATCAAATGCCATGTCTGCCAAAGTTGACTGGACAGCCTCCGAAAAGCCTGAAGTTGGCAACCCAGCCCGACACCTTAGCTCCACTGCAGATGCCATAGCCCGACCCACAGAATCCGTTGTGTCCATGCCACATCTTATGGGAAGTCTAGCAGCCTGTTGATCATCTCTCATCAAGTTACCAAACTCAGCACGGAGGTTATCCGGAAGAGATGGAAGCATGTTCTGTAAAGAATCTCGTAAAGCATGGGAAAAACGCCCCAGCACACAAGACATGTTGGTGGCTCTCAATGCTGAGCTGGCTGAAGCAAATATGTGCTTACCACACAAGCATCTCGACCCCTAGAATCCTTACCCACCGAAGTCTTAGGAGTAGAATCTACATCCTGTGAAGACGTTGCAGCCTGAGTCTCCAGGCCACAAGAGGAAGGATGACTACGTAAACGAACTGGGTCCCCAGGTGCAGGCAGATGTCTGTATGCAATATCACGGTCCACTGAGACTTCCGACTCAGGCTTGGCAAATGCACCTCACAAAATGTCAAATAGGGTCTCACTATACCGAAGAGCAGGCTCTTCCCCTCTCTGTCCCTGGTTAAGGACCTCAATCAGAGGGCCTGTAGACCTCTGCACCAAGGGCAGTGACAAGTCTAATACTGCAGCCACTTTCCTCAGCATGTCTGCAAAGGCGGAACTTGCCTCCATGGCAAGACTAGGGGGAGAAAGCAACCCCAAGGCTGGAGAAGAATATAGTCCACTGGCCTCACCAAGAGCTGTCAACCAGCTCTCCTCCACCTGAAACACATTGGTGTTGGAAATGGGCTGAAGAAGCCCTGCCCCAGTCGACACAGGTGGACCCCCTAAACTCTTCCTGAAAAGGGACCGCGTACTGCAGATTCCCCTCAGGTTGCATAGTCGACTCCACATCCGATGCCGTACGATGCCAAAACGGTGCCATCACGTCATCGACTGGGGTAGGAGAGGTGCCTTCGACCGGCGCCGCTGACGTCAATGTCGTAGTCGGTTGGTCAAAGACCGGCGTCATAGGCAAAGATCCCGAAGGACTGTGACCCTGCGCCAAAGCAGAGCCAGCCGTCGTCGACCGGCGCCGACCCGACAACTCTGATGGCCCAACCATCACCGAGGACAAGCCCTCCGACAGCGCCCCACTCACCTCCTTGGGGCATAAAGGCGCTCCAGAGGGAGATGGGGTCCCAAAGATGAGGTGCAAAGAATCACAATATTTCCTCATCTGGGCCTTCGAAGCCCCGCCTCCCGGAAACACGGGGAGACGTTGAGCTGTAGGAAGCTGGCTCTGTATATACTATACCAAAGTAAGGTATAGTGTGCACAGAGTCCAGGGGATCCCCAAAGGCTTACAGAGGTTAAAGATGATAATATCTTACTCTCTATTTGTGGTAGTGTGGGCGAGCAATAAGGCTTTATCAGAGGGCAGTGTTAAGCATTTATTATACACACTCAGGCAAGAAATGACGTCACACACTCAAAGACTGAACTAATTGTTTGTATCAAAAATATTTCTTTGTTGTATTTTATTTTTAAAACCAATCCAGACTTGGTGCAGGGAAGTAAAAATTTTACTTTTCTGATAATACAGTTGAATGCAGTTGAATGTAGATACAGGTATGTCAAGTGTTCAGAAACAGTTAAAATTACTTTTCAGTTACTTTGCAATTACTTTGTGATTACTGTTTAAGTTACTTTCCAGATTACTTTTTCTACTCAGTGCGATATGCCTAGATATCACACTGGGACATTTCCTGGATAAAAGGCGAGTCAACCAGTTTTTATCAAAAAACAGTTCCTAAGGTTTCCATACAAAACACTTTCAACACTAAGGTTTTTCAGAGGAAAACAGTCAATGCAATCCTATGGTGAAAAATGGGGTTATCGTTTTGCAGGTAAGTAAACAGTCTTGAGGGTTGAGTTTCTGGGGTTAGAACAAGGGTTCCCCCAGGGTCAGGGATGCACTCACAAAGCACTCTCAGCGGCACTAGGGCGGCCGGGTGCAGAGTGCTGAGGACCAATGTTATCCAATAGGGGGTAGGAGGCCTCCGGTTGGTGGCTGCTGACGAGCAGGCCACAAGGTTGAGGGATCAAAGCTCCTGGGGTTAAGCTCAGGGCAAAGAGTGGCTCAAGTTATCACACAAAGTGCACCCACAGCAGCACGGGGGCGGCAGGGTGCAGGGTGCTGTTTTGGAGTCGGTGCCCTGTTTTAATTGGGAATTCTCCAGTTTCAGCGAACACTGCAGGCTTTGGAACAAAGATTTCTGGATGCTACCACCGGTTGGAGAGGTAAGTTGGGATGTCGTGGGATGCAGGGACACCATCGGTTGGGCCACCCAAGGTTGTGGGGCGTAGGGTGCAGGGGTGTCTTTCGGCGTCGGGTTTTCCTTCAGCAAAAACAATCTCAAATTAAATCCATTCAAAAAAGTGATTCTGCCAGTCTTTTGCAAGATCAATCTCTGGAGGCTTCCATGTGGCCACCATCAAGTGGTGATTACGTCCTCCCAGTATCTTTATTAAGAGACTTCGCCTTAATCGATGAGCTGAATAACAAAGAACAAATTGCTAATGTTAACATGACATGCTCTTATCAGATTTGTGCACTAGGTGTATGGTCCCCCTTTTTCATCTTTCATTCGCAGGATAGTGGTGGCCAATGTCTTTCTGGAATCGCATATAGATTACGCTAGATCAGTATAACTAGGCCTACCAAAAAAAGCAATCAATCGGTTGAAAACAGTTTAAAAAAAAAAAAATGGTCTGCAACTTAAAACATTTTTGACTCCGTCTCAAAACATGTATGCCAGCTGCATTGGCTTCCAGCAGAGAAGCACATCATCTTTAATGTTGCATTCATGATGTACAAAATCTATTATGAAACAGGCCCAAAGTTTCTAACAAAAAACGTTCCGAAATACACGCCTGCACATAACCTTAGATCAGAACATAAGGCAAATTGTGAAATACCCTGTGCCAGATACAAAATAAAGGGGGCACAAGAGCCTTTGGAGTCCAAAACACCAAACAGGGCAACAGGATTCCTCTAGAATATACATCATCTTACACATTTGTTAAAGCTCACGAAAGCTCTAAAAACCTGGCTATTTTCGAATTAAATAATTGATCATCCTCAACCTGTCTACGGTTTGCTATCCGCACCAAGGGACAACATAGTACATTTATGCTGCACTTTATAAATGCCATTAAATAAACAAGCTACTCAAATGGCCATTATAAGTGAATTTTAAAGATCAAATCTGGATGTTACCTTGTTGCATTTTGGGGTGTTTCCTGTTGCGGGCGATAGGCCCACTCATATAAGCGGGGTACCACTTTTATCAGGAGAGTTGTGTGAACACATAATAGTACAACATTTGTTATTATCAATTGAATTTCTCTCCATTTGTAGCTTCCATATGTAAAATCTCTGTCCAAGAAAGAACACTTTTTGTAAAAAGCACTCTGAATTACACGGTATTCTGGGTAACAGCAAATTCAGAGCTGTACAAATAACCACTATTTCTAAACTCATTGAGCACATTTAAAAAAAATGCACAGATTGCATGTATACCTATTTTTCATTCATCAGATTTTACTACAAGAATTGATGCATGGACTGTATACAATAAAAATTCATAACTTGCAACTCAGTTGATGACTCTGTCAAGCCTCAACACTTAAGTTAGTTAATAAAGATGGCAGACAGCTAAACACCATGCTGCAGAGAACAGTCTGACAACATCACCAGCTTGAATTATTGAAGTAAATAGAGATTTATAATGAGGCATAGAGAGCTAGTCACCTTATCTGCAGGGGCAGAGGGGAAAACATTATGAACCCAGAACTAGAGCAGGGTATAACCTGTATTCTCTTAACTCGGTATCCCACTGACTTCAGTTAAATTAGGCACTCCTCCCTACCGGTACCAAGATATAGAACATTTGGGCACTGGAATGTAGAGAATCTGAAAAAAGCTATGCTGATATGTATATTTTATAACTTCTTCCTTGGCCTACTTGACGACAGATTAGCTGCAAGAAAACAAAATAGGGCAGTTCATTTCAATGGGTCAATATTTACTGACTGGTGCAGCTTCCATGCAAAGTATTAATTAACTTCTGTGTTGGAAAGATATGAAATACTTTTTCTCAATTTTTTCTTCCTTTCCCTTGAGATGGAGACTGCTTGACTTATTCCTCTCCCTAGTGGCGCAACAGGCAAGTAGACAGAACACAAATGTGCACAGGAGAACTAAAGCCTTTTTAATAATTGCAACTGGCTTTGTCAACTCTATTCAGGGAAGTACCAATCATCATCTTAGGCAAGTCAGGCATTAACCAAACGGTTACACTACTTACGGATTGTCCCCTGCTGGTTTAGGACCACTTCACAGCATGTATTCACATTCTTCCTTACTGTGGGAATGGGGTATCAAGGATAGTGCCTCAGTGGGCTGGACCCCAGGAAGATACAACCCCAGCAGGAGCAAATGTGCCAAGTGGAGGGCCCTACACATGCCACTCCCACAAAAGCAGAAAAAAAATATTTGATTCGACCCCAGCGGGCTTGGCCCTCCCCAGAGGAATACATGAAATCCACAGCAGAGAGCCATGCACTTTGTTCTCTGCTCGGTATTCCAAAGAGACAGCTTCCGCCGATGATTTCTCTGGCCCGCAGGGCCAATTAACTTGTTATAGGGTTAGTTTTGCTGCTGGTGGTCAGCCCAAGCCACCAGGAGTATGATCTTCAGTTTCCCTTGCTGCTAAAGCTTACTTTCTGTTGGGAAGCCGGATTCTGCTGTTCCCATGCCAGGCTGGTCATCTGCCTGGACTCGCGGTGCTCTCTCCTCCTTAGGGGGTGTCTTCCACAGCCCCTCTACAACACTAGGCCCCGTTTCAAACTATCCTCCCAGGTGCGACCCCTTCGTTCAAACAACCTTAAGCTGTTTCAAACCCTTTGTATTGCTAAATCCAGAAGAGGTGGTAGTTCCTTTGCCTAACAGCTAGGATATGGAATGTCTTACCCCTGGCCTTCGAAAAGTTGTCCATCTGAAATGGTTTTCAGGAAAAAGCTTAAAATGCTTTTTTTTTTGACTCTGCAATAACCTTCTTCCTAAGCCGGTTTCTGTCTTTAAACTAAGTGGAAAGTCTTTTCGCTAGCGCCGAGACACCTTTTTAGACAGCTGTGCACTTTACAAATGTAATGTATTGTACCATGCAAAACACCCTCCATTCCACATTCACCAGGGCCCATAGCCTTATGGCTTCTTCACCCCTAACTGTTTCTCTGGGGTCAGCTGGAGGTAAGGTCCTCCAGTCCATCCTTGCAGAGGCATCAAGAGGCTTCTCCTTCAAGCTGGGCATTATTTCTCAGTCGTCACTCCCAGATCAAGTGTCTTCTCATCTGTCTCTCCCTTGTGCAGGGGTTTTCAAGTGGGGTTGGAAAGTTCTAGAAGCCAGGTACCCCTGGCCAATCTAAGGGTGCCAGATCATCACTCCACCACTGTCCCGGCCCTCCTGTACAGCATTCTGGGACACTCCAATATGGAGACAAAGTTGTCTGTGGACAGAGCTTCCCTGAGAGCCTCAGCTCTGCCCCTTCTGACAAAGCTGCTTGATCACTTCCGACGAAAATTTCAAAGTGAGCCCCTTCTGTGTTGAACTCCACAGGTCTGGCTCTACTCATTACAAGGGTGTGGGTGACCCTGCCCAGGTGCAGTGTGACAAGATAATTAACAGATGTAGATTTCCTCCCCATCTCCATCTTTAAAGGGAAATGGGTCAAGCACTGTTAATGGCTCGACTGTGTGGACATGCCTTTGATCCTCTTGCTGGATTGTCAGAGTAATTAGCTAGGGAAATACAACAATTCCTAAGTGTAAGAAAGTGCCCTCTTTTTGCATGGTTGCCCCCACCTTTTGCTAAACTGCTTATGTACTTTGACTGAGTGTGCCCTGGGCTCCTGCCAAACAGGTACCCAGGGCCTATGTTCTTTCCCTAAACTGCATTAAATCAAAAGCCAATTGGCACTCGTTGGCCACAGGTAAGTCCCTTGTAAATGGTACCACAGGTACCAAGGGCACTGTGGCCAAGGAAGGCCTCTAAGAGCTGCAGCACTTATTGTGCCACCCATAGAGGCTTTGTACCTTTACACACACACACTGTCATTGCAGGCTGCGTGTTTTGGTGCAGAGTCGACATGGCACACATCCAGTTTGGATGTATCTATATGTGCGTGCTGCAAGGGTAGAGCACGCGGCTCTAGGCTGCACGCAAAAATCAAATTCATTTGTCATTCAAAGCAATGAAGAATCAAAGTATGAGCAAGGTGTGCATTCTGTCGCCTCCACTTCAGTAACAATCATAACTGCCCTGTTGGCAGTTTGCACCCAGGATCACCGGTTTAAATCAAACAAACGGACATGAAGCCACATGTGAGATGTTAAAACGACAACATCACACCTATAAAGTGGAAACTCAAGTTATGAATTATGATTTAACAGATTGTCACGACAGACCTTTTCATTTTGGACTTTGCACAATGAATATCGAGTGCACGAACATTGAAACTGTTGAAATTGCAAAAATGTTTATATAACAATTTCATGTTTGAAAATCGGACAATCCGTGTTTTGAGAACAGATGTTGAAAGGTGGAGCTGTAGGCTTGAGGGGCTTGGGGAGTTTTTGATTGCATTGGTTGCGCAAGTGGGGTCACAGGTTAACGGTTTGATTTGAGGTCAGCGTGGTTGTTTAATTGGTGATTTGTGAGACTTGTAGTCTGGAGCGTGGGGATTAAAATTGGTGGGTCGAAGCGATTGGTTAATCACTAGGGTGGAGTCACATTACATGAGTTACTCAAGGCAGGGTCACGGGGCAGGTGTGATTGAAACATTTTCACACGGAAGGAGAGGAAAGTAGTTGGATTGATGGCATTGAAACGGAGGATGCAGGTAGATGAGAATGTTCAGTTTGTTTCAGTTGTGGGCATGGGTGTATTTGAGTCAGCCCAGGTTTATTATTTGACAGGGAATAATTTGGGTGTTGCTGAGTTTGTGAACACTGGGAACAGATTTAAGGGAGGCACTCTTTGGGAGAATGCGTTATTGGGTATATTTTGGAGGTGTGTAAATACGTTCTTTAGAGGGATAACGCTGTTGTTAATGTTGATATCATTAATTCTGAAGTATTGAGGTTTGAATAGTAATCTAATGGCAATTTTTTAATGTTATAGTGAACCCCTGAAGAAGGGCTAGTAAAGCCCGAAATGCATTGGGTAAAACAAGATACACTGCTATGGATGAATTACGTTTTCCCTCGTGCCCCAGAGAAAGGCCCGGATAGGCATATCTGTTGCATCAGAAACATTGGGATAACATACCATCTCACATGTGAATGGAGAATGAAAATGTGAAAACGAATTTTGGAGTACACGGAATAAAAATTGTTAAGCAAGGACAAGTACATGGTATTTTTGTGAAACAGTCATGAAATTAGCAGTGCGTCGAGCAGTGGAGCGCAATCACGCTCCAGTTTGGATGTATCTATATGTGCGTGCTGCAAGGGCACAGCACGCGGCTCTAGGCTACACGCGAAAATCAAATTAATTTGTCATTCAAAGCAATGAAGAATAAAAGTATGAGCAAGGTGTGCATTCTGTCGCCCCCACTTCAGTTACACATCCCTGTGTGCCATGCCTACAACCCACTGCCCTGGCATAGGACAGCCACCCCTCTAGCTGGGTGTGAGGGTACAGGTGCAGGAGCCCTGTACCCCTACAGTGTCTAAGCCAATTTTCTTAGACATTGTAAGTGCAGTACTGCCATTAAGAGCATATGGTGCCGGGAGTTTGTCATTACGAACTCCAAAGCATCATAATGGCTTTACTGAAAACTGGGAAGTTTGGTATCAAACTTCTCAGCACATTAAACCCACACTGATGCCAGTGTGGGATTTAATGAAAAATGCACACAGAGGGCATCTTAGAGATGCCCCCTGAAAAACGACCTAACACTAGTGTCCAGGCTGAGTGGCTGCTCGCCAGCTGCCACCACCAGACACGTTTCTGGACCCCTGGGTCAAGAGCCTGTCGCTCTCGGGGGTCTGAAACAATGCACATCCTGGGACGATGTGCCAAGCCTCCTCCCCAAGGATGAGCAGGGTCCACGAAGGGGAAGCTTCAAAGGCTTGCCGCCTTTGTGAGCCTCCCCAGGCCTTTGCTACTTCCAGCAACTGGTCCCCACCGGTTCTGAACCCCACTTTGGGCGGGAGAATCTGCGGGAAAACCAAGTGAGGAAGGGAGGTGTGCCCACCTTTGCCAACCCCATCCATCAGGTGGGGGAGGAGAGGTGAAGCACAACTCTCAGTCCCTGCCATCTTGCAGATGGGGGGACCCAGCCAACCAGAGTGAGGCATATGCCCCCCTCCCACTGGAGGGTGGCATAATAGGGGGTATACCCCAAGGAAGGGACCCATTGGTCCCAACCATTACCTACCTACCTGTAACGCCCCTAAATCTAGTATTTAGGGGAAACCCAAATCTTGCCTCCTCGGACAACAACTGACCAAGAAGAAGAGAGATGAAGGACCGAAGAGCCGTGCTGAAACTAAAAAGAGGACGACGCCCACTGACTTGGCCCCGGCCCTACCAGCCTGTCCCCACCTCAAACCTACTCCAGCGAAATCCCTGTGTGTCCTGCAGCGAGCAGCCCTCAAGAACACGGAGGACCTGCCCTGCCTTCCCAAACCAAGACTTTGTGGGTGAGCAAATCCAGTGCTCACGGGAGACAAACTCTGGCTCCGGCCAAATCCACAAGTCTGCACCACTCTGCACCCGACGCCTACGGCCCGAGTTCAAGTGGCCCACCACCACGAGGAGGTCTCCCCGGCGATCCTGACCCGAGATCTGGTGATCTCTGCCCTGCCTCAAATCTCCAAGCGAAGCCTGCAGCCTCTTTCTGGAGGATCCCCGCGACCGGAGCTGGTAAGAAAAACCTGACGCCTAAAGACACCCCTGCACCCGACGTCCCACTGCTTTGGGTGGCCCAACCGACGGTGTCCCAGCATCCCAACTTACCTCTCCAACCGGTGGTCACCTCCGGAAGATCTTCGTCCCCGAGCCTGCAGTCTTTGTTGCAACCGGAGAATCCCTTTGAAATCAACAGGGCACCAGATGCCAAAACAGCACCCTACTTTGGGTGCTAACTCGGATCCCCCTTTGCCCTGAGCCTAACACCAGGAGCTTTGAACCACAACCTTGTGGCCTCCTCGTGAGCAGGCACCAACTGGAGGACCCTATCCCCCATTGGATAACATTGGGCCTCAGCACTCTGCACCCGGCCACCCTAGTGCCGCTGAGGGTGTTTCAAGAGTGAATCCTTGACCCTGGGGGAACCCTGGATCTAACCCCAGAATACCAAGTCCCACAAATACTTACTTACCTGTAAACCGATAACTCTATTTTTCTCCATAGGATTGCATTCACTGCTTTTCTTGAAAATTGTTTTGAGTGTGGAGTTTGTTTGTGTGGAACATTGACAAAACTGCAAAATGTACTAAAAGTGATTTACTTACCTTTTGTTTGGTAGAGGTCTCAGTGTGATATCTAGGCATATCACACTGATTAGCAAAAGTAATCTGAAAAGTAATCCAATAAGTAATGCACAAAGGAATTTACAAAGTAACTGAAAAGTAATTTCGAAACAGTAACTTACCTGTAATTCATTGAACTGCATTTGAACCTGAATTCAATTGTACAATATTGCATAAGATTTTGCAAAGCATTTATTTCACTTACCTACACCAGGCTTGGCTTGGTTCTAGAAATAAAATCACTTAATATTTTGTATACAGACAAAATTGGTCCGAGTTCAGTCTGAGTGTGTGACATCATTTGCTGCCTGAGTGTGTATAACAAATGCTTAACACTATCCTTTGATAAAGCCTTACTGCTCGCCACACTACCACAAATAGAGAGTAATGTGCTATCTACTTTTACCTCTGCCTACCTTTGGGGTTCCGCTGGACTCTGTGCACACTATACCTCATTTTGGTATAGTATATACAGAGCCAGCTTCCTACAATAAGGAGTGTAGGTATGATGTTAAGGATGATAAATCTACCCTGAGGGTGCAAGTTTACCATAGAATTATACCTCGCTCGACTATGCAGGCTTCAGTAGTGTGAAAGTGCACATTAGGGCAGATTTCACCTTAATGTCTAATACAGTTTAAGCAACAAAGACCTTCAGTATGCACTACAGACCTACAGTATGACTGCATACTCGCATTATAAGGCCTACCCCAGGTCAGTGACCATCCCAGAAAGTTCCCTTATGTAATAGGCTACCTGTGCGTAGACACCAGAAGGGCACAAGACGGTAGTTTCACACGCACATGTGTGTTCACAAGTAACCAGCCCAGAGCCTCTTAACCTAGCTGCACAGCAGCAGCTTTTTCTTAAAAGGCAGACACTGGAGGTTAGCACTCTCAGTGCTTTTACTGTGAATTTACCATGAGTGAGACTCGGGTAGTGAGGGTCACACACAGTTTAAATCCAAAACCCGTGTAATCAAGCGAAAAAAACACAGAGGATTACATGAGAAAACCTACTTTGCAACAAACAGCATTTCAAGAAAGGAGTGGTAAACATTCTAGAAAAATAAAATTAAAATAAATACATCAATCAGGGTTGGCTGCTTAACTATCGCTCTTATACACAATTACACAAACTCCCCAACGCAGCTAAGATTATGGAAACATACCTGGCAGGTCAGCTATCCAACCATCTTGAGTAATGGAATCTTCTAGATGAGGGTTCAGTAGGGTTCTGCCCGGGACATAGCATGTAATCGATTTCAGTAGCCAATCTGGATGAGCTGTGTATAGGCAGGATGAGGGACAGTGTAGAGGAATTATGTTTCTTGATCCCAGGGGCCTTTAACCTAGGCAATCATAACCTAGTAGACTGCCTCAAACTCAATGAACGAGACTTGAATCTGCTGCACTCTTCACTTACAAACAAAATTCAATCAGCATCGCTAGCTACCTCCCTCTCCAATGACACTTCACTATCATGCATGGTTCCCTAACGTGCAAGACTGTCCCCCAAACCTATTTAATGTTTACATCAAGCCACTTTGTGGGTTGGTATGATGCTCTTCAGTTTTTGCAACAATAATGTGCAGATGAAATGCAGCTGTTGCTTAAGGTACACCAGCTTTCCACCAACTTCAATGGATGGCTATGGAATTATCTGGCGTGCATACAGCAATGAATGTCCTTCAATTTCTTAAAACTGAATGATTACATGGCAAGAGGGGATGATCACTGAAAGGGACTCTCGGAAACGGTCCATTGACTTCTAGCCTCCAGGAGGTGGCTTTCCTCTCATTTCAGTGAAGATGGTCAAGAATCTGGGAATGCTCTTTGATCTGAAATTGTCTTTCTTACCCAAGTTACTTTGGGTTACGAGGACTGCTCGCTTAGGATCATGAGAAATATCCACCCCTGGATCCCTGATAAAAAGTTTGGGTCCCACAAAACAATCACTATCTTGATGCCATGTTCTTCAGATTGTTTCCATGTGGAAAACTCTCTCATTACATTAAACAACTGCCTAGTATTTAACTTAATGGGAAGAGGAGCTGAAATTCTTCAATTTCATTATAATTCTTTTTTACCCCCCGCTCATGGAGGATACAACTGTTGTATGCCAACCGGTACCTAAGCTACAAAAGCATTATTAAAAGGTAAGGACATTTTCTTTTGCAATAAAAATGTCTCACATGTTCAAATAATCTGCATACATTACTACGTAGTGCCACCAACCCCCACATTCCTCTGGTAGCTGGGTTCAAAGGAAAATTTGATTAGCTATGTTACTATTTATTGCTTTGCGTGCCACATAGCTATGCCCGTATCAGAAATTGTTTAAGTAGTGCTTATGACGCCTTTGTTATTACGTTTCCTCCTGGTAACCTAAATAAGACAATCCTATTCGGTATTGACGGCCTGGCCCTGAGCTGGTTCACCTCCTTTTTATCTGAGCGATCCTTCCAAGTGTCTGACCCCGCTTCTGCTCTCAGGTGCATGCTGTGTATCAAGAAGTTCCTCAGGGCTCCGCCCCGAGTCCTACTCTATTTAACATATACATTCAACCCCTGGCAGCAGTAGCCAGGAACAGAGGATTAACTGTGGTATCCTACGCGGATGACACAGCTGGTGGTTGCATTATCTGGCAACTCTGCACAGGATGTGCTCAAATTCAAATACGATTTAACAGCTATCGCAGATTGTAAGAAAGTTTCTCTGTATATACTGAACCAAAGTAAGGTTCAGTGTGCACAGAGTCCACAGTCCCCAGAGGTTTGGCAGAGGCTAAAGTTAGATATAACCTTACTCTCTAAAGTGGTAGCTTGGTCGAGCAGTAAGGCAGTATCAGAGGACAGTGTAAAGCATTTGTTGTACACACTCAGTCAGCAAATGGTCTCACACACTCAAGAACTGAACTCTAGGCCAATGGTTTTGTATCAAAATATATAGTTGTTTTATTTTAGAACCAACAATAGGTATCAAAATATACTTTCTCAGAATGAGTTACTTTAGTTAAATACTTTTCAAATAGGTAATAGACTTTTGAATACAATAGTTACAGTTGTTGCAATAGGCAACACAATTTCAAACACAATAATACATTGAGCTCAATGGGAATTTCTAGTTAAATGCAATAGATTACTTTTTGGATTACTTTTCTTACCACAGGACTGGATCCTAGATTCAGTCCTGGGACATCTCCTGTAAACAGTTGAGTAAAAACGTTTTGGTTACAGTTGTGATTTTTAAGGAATATTATTGTATTTTAAAAGTTGACACTTTTTCACATAGAATCACCAATGTTATCCTATGGGAGGAAATTCACTTAGCAGGTAAGTGTGGTTATTGTTACTTTTTCTAACTCAGTGTTGGATCCTGGATCCAGCACTGGTGCATCTCCTGTAAACAGTTGAAAGAATGTGTTTTTGTTATACAGGCGATTTTTAACGAATATTTGTAAGTTTGCAAAATCGACACTTAGAAACTTTTTCAGCAAAAACCAGGCAATGTTATCCTATGGAAGGAAATTCAAGTTACCGGTAAGTAGTTATGATTACTTTTCAGGGTCAGTGCTGGGCACCAAGATCCAGCACTGGGATCTCTCCTGATAGCAGGTGAGTAATTTCGTTTTCGTTGATCGGACGATTTTTAGTGATTATTTTAAAGTTTCAAAACTCGACACTTAGAAGAAATTTCAGTGTAAACCAGTCAATGTTACCCAATGGAGAAAATGTAGGTTATCGGTTTTCAGGTAAGTACTCGACTGGCAGAGTTAAGGTTCCGGGCATAGACTCAGGGGTCTCCCAGGGTCAGTGATGCACTGTTGTTGCACCCTCAGCGGCACTAGGGCGGCCGGGTGCAGAGTGTTGAGGCCCAATGTTATCCTATGGGGCATGGGGGGCCTCCGGTTGGTGGCTGCTGGCGAGCAGGCCACAAGGTTGTGGGAGCAAAGCTCCTAGGGTTTAGGTCAGGGCAAATTGGGAAACAAGCCAGCACAAAAGGTGCACCCTCAGCGGCGCTGGGGCGGCCGGGTGCAGAGTGTTGTTTTGGCGTCGGGTGCCCTGTTGTTTTCAATGGGGATTTTCGGTTTTGGTTTTCAGCTGCAGGCTCGGTCCAGGAAGACTTCCAGGAGGAACCAACAGCTGGGCAGGTAAGTTGGAGGGCTCGGGGACGTAGGTGCACCTCGGGTTCCTTTCTCCAGGGCGCAGGGTGGCTGGATGCAGGGGTGTCTTTTGAGGTCGGATTTCACCTTATCGGGCCACTCGCGGGGGGGGGGGTCTCGTGCAGAGGCTGCAGGCGACGTCGGGGAGTCCTGGAGGGGTCAACCCACAGTGGACTCGGACTCTGGAGCGCTGGGGGACCTCGCTGGGACTGGTGGGCCACTTGAACTCTGGCTGTAGGCAACGGGTGCAGTGGTGGTTCCAGGCGTCGGGTTTCTTTTTCCTCAGCAGGCTCGGAGTCTTTGTTTGGTGTTTCTTTTGAACAGAGCTGCTGTTCACAGGCGATCCGGTCTTTGTTGAAGGCAGTCAGTCCTCCCCGGGGTTCTGGAGGTTGCTGGCTGCAGGACAAGACTATTTTTGGTGCAGGATCTCTGGAAACTGCAGACGGGCCGGTAGGGCTGGGGCCCAGTCAGTTGTTCTCTGCAGTCTCCTCTGCTGGGCGTCTTCTTTCGTCCTTTTTCTTCTTAGGTTGCGGGAATCTGAGGAAGGAAGGTTCAGGGTGCCCCTAAATACTAAATTTAGGGGCGTTACAGGTAGGTAAAGGGCAGGGACCAATGGGTCCCTTCCCTGGGGTGGGTACACCCCTATCCTGCCCCTCTCCTGTGGGAGGGGGCAGTAGCCTAGTCCTGATTGGGCAGGGCTCCCCATCTTCAAGATGGCGAGAGCCCGGAGTTGTGCTTCACCTCGCCTCCCCCACCTGAGGGGTGGGGTTGGCAGAGGCTGGCACATCCCTTTCCTCCCTTGGGGTTTCCTGCCAGTCTTCCCGCCAGAGAGGGGGTCAGAACCGGTGGGGGCCAGTTGCCGAGTACAGCAAGTGGCCTGGAGAAGCTCACAAAGGCGGCATGCCTTTGAAGCTTCCCCTGCCCATCCTGGGGGCGGAGACCTAGCACCTCGCCCAGGATGTGCATTGTTGCAGGCCCAGGAGAGCGGATGGCTCTCCACCCAGGGGTCCAGCAACATGTCTGCTGTGTGGCAGCCGGGGCAGCCCCTCAGACAAGACGTGGATTGTAGGTTAGGTTCAGGGGGCAACTCTAAGTTGCCCTCTGTCGTTCATTTTACATTAAATCCCACACTGGCATCAGTGTGGGTTTAATGTGCTGAGAAGTTTGATACCAAACTTCTCAGTCTTCAGTGTAGCCATTATGGTGCTGTGGAGTTCGTAATGACAACCTCCCAGCACCATATACTCTTAATGGCATCACTGCACTTACAGTGCTCAGGAATGGCCCTGGGTACTGTAGGGGCACAGGGCTCATGCACCTGTGCCCACACCACTGGCATAGTGCACCCAGCTAGAGGGGTGACTGAGGTATGCCAGGGCAGTGTGTTTGTGGGCATGGCACACAGGGATGTGTGCCATGTCGACTCTCTGTTTAGTTCTGCACCAAGACATTCAGCCTGCAAAGGCAGGGTGTGTGTGTGTCAGGGTACAGGGCCTCTAAGGGTGGCACAATAAGTGCTGCAGCCCTTAGGGGCCTTCTCTGGTCACAGTGCCCTGGGTACCTAGGGTACCATTTACCAGGGGCTTACCTGTAGCCAGAGATGCCAATTGGGTTTAGGCTTTAGTACAGTTTTTAGGGAAGGAACACAGGCCCTGGGTACCTGATTGGCAGGGACCCAGGGCACACCAAGGAAAAGTGCATCAGTTATCAGGCAAAAAGTGGGGGGGTTACTGCAACAGAAACCCACTTTCCTACACAGATTGGATGACATCTAACTGTCTTCAACTGAATGCCAGTAAATCTGAGATCTTGCTGGTGAGTAAAGATAGTCATCTGTGGAGTGAGCACTGGTGGCCATCCACTCTGGGCCTTCCGCCTGCCCCGAAGCAGACAGTTAAAAATCTTGGAATATGGGTTGACTTTGAGCTTTCAGGCTCAAACAAAAGCGGTAGCCGGTGTCTGCTTTGTGCTTTTACGCGGTCTCAAACCCCTGCTGGGTTTCTTTAACCTTACCATCCGTCAGGTGATCATCCAGGCCTCTGTACTATCATGGCTGGATTATGCTAGCTCCCTGTACCTAGGGGCAAACAGAGCAGAGATTCATCGCCTGCAAAGGGCACAAAATGCTGCTGCTCGGATGCTCCTCGGTCTGCCGAGAACCTGCCCCACCTCCGATTCCATCCGCAGACTACATTGGCTTCAGGTGGAGAAACGTATCCAGTTCAAAGCACTCTGTATTGCCCATAGAATCATGAATCTCCAATCTCCCGACATCCCAGCTAATCTTCTTACGCCTTACATACCCACCCGACAGCTGCGTTCTATCAGTCAGCATCTGGCGGTCGTTCCCCGGTTCAAGAGAGCATGGGCAGGAGGGCGCTCCTTCCGTGCTCTCGCTCCTAAACTCTGGAATTCCATCCCTGCGAGTATTACAAGTATTCAAAATCACGCGTCATTCCGCAAAGCCATAAAAACCCATCTTTTTCCTACATAATCTTCTCTCCTGTGCGTCACTTTGTCTGCCCCATGTCAGTCTGCCATTTTGTCAGTTTGCGATTAGTGCTGGGACGCCCCTTTGCTGGGGCAGCTGTGTGCTCTATAAATCTTATAACATTCATATGTGCGGTTGGAAAGGTTAGTTTGATAAAGATGTTTGTCATCAGCATAATATTTAAAAGGTAACTGAAGCCAACAGTGGCACCGCTATCTTATTGTAGATGCTTTCCTACAAACAAAAACTATACTTAGTTGCCTTCAGTATACAGAGTACTTTAACTTTTTAAAATGTTGGTTTTGCTCTCCCGAACAACAAACCATACAATGCTTACAATGAAAGGTCTATGTAGTCTATCTGTTGTACTCTCAAATGCATAAATATGTCAAACACATTTTCCACTGTCTCATCTACAGTTTCTTCATTATTTAGAAGACAGGCCATTGTCTCCAATGAGACTACAGTACAAATCTTCTGTGATGCATTTATTAGTATATGTAGTGAGCAATGGAGCATTCACGCAGCAGCAAGTAAATGCTGTGCCCTCAATTTTATGGATTTTACTACTTAATGATACCTTTTACCCATACAGATAATCCTTCAGTGAAAATAGGCTATTGTTCATGAGTCCAATGAAGGTGTTTAATGATTTTTAATGGCAGTCAACAGGTGGGTTTAGATTCTACTGGTAAAGGCATGCACAAAAAGTTCATCGCCATCCGTAGTGGAGGGTGGCAACTGTGCACTCATACCAGGATATGGCATAGTCAGCATTTGTGACTTCCATAGAGAGTGTATGTTGATTCAGGTAACAGGTTTTGGTCAGTACCGGATATGTGCAGGGTGAACAGGGTTCACTGTGTTCATCCTCTCTGCACATAAGACTTCATGACCTTTGCACTTTTGTCTGGGCTAACAAAGAATGCTCAAGCTTCTCACCAGTGTCACCAAAGTATAATAAATAATGTCCCCCAACAGCCAGTAAATGGCACCAGAGAAAATTGGTCAGGGAAAGTAACTTCCTGGTAGCAATTGTGTCCTTCAAGGCCAGAACTAGGACTAAACAAACCACAGAACCTGTTGTAGACCTCTGCTTGTAAAAGGTGAGTCTGCACTGCCCAGTGAGAGGAGAGAAGCGGAGTAGACCTCCGGCCATAAGTATGAACAGCAAACTGGTGCAGACAAAAGTCACTGGAGCAGAACATCTCAAGATTAAGACTCAAGAGGAATGACAATGACCTTACAGCTGAGGTGACCTGTGTTAACAATCAATCAACTGTGTGATCAAAACTCCCACATATAGATCTATTGGACCGGGATTATTCAGGAGCTTTCTCGTATACTTGAGACCGAGATCCCATCTGAGAAACCACTCATTACTACGATGGACCTCAAATTGGCAGTCCAATCCTTAGTTATTTCAAGGATTGAATATGGATGTACAACACTAGCAGGTCTACCAAAAATGTCCACAGCAC
This sequence comes from Calotriton arnoldi, assembly GCA_963921515.1. NCBI lineage: Eukaryota > Metazoa > Chordata > Amphibia > Caudata > Salamandridae > Calotriton > Calotriton arnoldi. The sequence continues at coordinate 573,756 of CAWUFW010004929.1, read as the reverse complement.
CACTAAAAGCCTGTCTCAATGAGGCCGCAAGACTCATTACTGGGTCTAGAAAATACGACCATATCTCCCCACACCTGAAAGCATTAAACTGGCTACCATACGAAGCCAGAATCCAATTTAAGCTGGCATGTATTACCCACAAAGCGCTCCACTACAAAACACCAAGGTACTTAGCCCAGAAAATCGAGGTATCAGGGGGAAGCAGACCAGCCAGGAGTGCCAAGGAGCTGTTGCTGAAACCACCCATCTTTCGGAAGAAGAAAACATATGACAGAGCTTTCTCCGGGGCAGCCCCCAGAATCTGGAACTCACTCCCTCCAAACATTAGAAAAATTCCAAACACGGCAACATTCAAGAGGGAAGCAAAGATCTTCCTAATGAACAAGTTCCTTCCTTAGGCAAGACTTTCCATCAGTACTACTCTGGAATCTTGATGTAGAACTTACGGGAAATACACATCGGGACCATTTGGCTAGGAATATTGTTACACCTTTGTACACTAAACAGATCCTAAATTGTTATTGTTGAAACTGCTAAGAAAGACATGTACCGGAATCTTATATAAATTAACACTGCTATACCCGTTGTACTCTAACTGTAACTCATGTAACTGTGAAGCGCTCTGATACCCTTGGGTCACGTTCGCGCTATATAAAACTCTATAAATAAAAAATAAAAATAAAATAAATAAAATCTGACCCGAAATTTATCCTTTTGGGCATTCCAAATGATGTTAACCTTCCTGTTTTGTTCTTTAGGTCCTGTAGTGGCCAAAAGGGATATAGAGAGACACTGGGGCACACCAGAGAGTGCTATCACTGAATGGAAAAATGGGATGGACATGTACATGGCAGCTGAAAAGGTGACATACTGAAGTAGGGGATGCCCCTGCAAATTTTATAAAATCTGGGGCTGGTGTAGGGCCTTCTATGGCTGGACCTGCTGGGAGCTTGTTCAGGTATGACGGATGACAATGTGTCTGGGTAGGCATGTGGGGGATAATATATCTACTTCATGATGGTCCCTGTATTATCCGAGGTATCCTCTTTGTTTGTGTTTATGGTGTTTTGGTGCCTGCTTGCGGAGCCCACATTGTAAACCAAGGTCTCTGTGTGTCTGTGCAAGAAATTCAATGATGGTGCCTGTTGCGCTCAACTGTCTTTCTGCCTAGGTTTATTAAAAATGAAAATAAAATATTTTTAAAAAAAACTTTATAAGTTAGGGCCGCAATCAGCCCGTTCAAGATAAGGACCCTTGAAGTTTCGTACTCCCAGAAGACTTTATACGGTGTGTCCCCAAAAAATAAAACAAAGACAAATTTGAAAAGCTAACACCTTATCTAGCTGCTGATGATGTGTGTGTGGTATGTCAGAACCCACGACTAATCCCAGTTAGCCCAATTAAACTTGGACACCAAGTATTTTCCGCAAGCTTTACAGACTCATCTACAACTGATGTAGCGGTCACCCTATTCAGTTGCTGGACATACAGAAGTAATAAATCTGAAATTCATCCATATGGCTGGCCCCCGGGTCCCATTCCAGTTGTGAGCGCAAGTAGCTGACGTGGCGGGGCGATATGTACTTTTACATGGGGTATTGGACGGATGGGAACAATGCATGCTTAAGGTATATGCCCCTAATGCTGATCAGGAGGGGTTCTTCGGTGCTCTGGAAACAGAGTTATTCCCCTATGTTGGTATGCATATCATTTGGGCTGGTGATTTTAATTGTATGTTAGATGGGAGACTGGACCGCCATCTTCCCGGAAGGGCATAAAGACTCAGATGGTGGAGGGATTGAGGGAAACCATGACTAGACTGCAATTGGTTGACATATGGAGGGAGGCCCCCCCACCCACTCGAGCACGGAATTCTTTTGTTACTTCACCACTCACTGAGCCCATAGTCGTCTGGACAGTTTTCTCCTAACAAATAAAGGTTCCCCTTATGTCGTAAAGGTCAACTATCCGGTGTGGTTTCTCCCCGACCACGTCCCTTTGCTATTGGGAGTGTGAGGGTATAGACCCTTACGGCAGCTGCAGCCCGAGGCGTTGAGTAACCCAGAATACCACACAGACATGTTGGAAGCCTTGCAATGCTACTTTGCCACGTACTGGAACACCGCCCTGACCCGCGGCACCAGGGGAAAAGCATCGGCAAGGCATATGGGATCAGGAAGAAACTAGAGCAAGTATTGGGGGAAGGGGAGGAGCGCCTTGTAGGATTACAGAAACTAATGCGGAGCCATGAGGCAGGAGATGCAGCCCTCTCAGAGGCACAAAGGAAAGTGATCTGGGACAGACTGGGCTGTCATGTCAAGAAGGACTATAGGCAGCATCTTCACAGATAAGGCAATAAATCGGGCCGCATGTTGGCCTGGCTGCTCAAATGTGAAAGTCCTCCGCCGATTATCTTCGCCATTCACAGACCGGCTGGTGAATTAGTTATGGGTCAGGTAGCAACTAACTTGCTCCTGTGCGACCACCTGGCGAGGGAGTATGTGGCTTCGACGCAGGCCAGCCACCCTCAGTTGAGGTTTTTTTTTAGCTCAGATTGACATTCCCAGGTTGACGGAGGCCCAAGCAGAAAGACTAGGAGAAGCCATCACACTGGAGGAACTGGGTGAGGCACTTAGGGATATGAACACAATCCTCAGCACACGTCTTTTAAGTAATATGCAATTATCCAATTTGTTTTAGTCAAGCATAAATGATACAGAGAAATTTTCGAGCTTGGTTTCTTTTCTTTATTCTCTTTGTTCTTGCATCAGCCAACACGTGTTTCGTCGCACAAAGGAATTTTGTCCCGCGACTTTCTCAAGGCTGTATATACAAAACAAACACAAGCCCTTTGTAAAATTACACAAAACAGGTGTATTTAATACACCCATCAAACCTCACCCGTGTGCATAGCGGTATTCTATACGAACTTCTGCGGCAAGCACAGGGATCTTTGCCCAAGAGACCGTGCTCATTCCAAAGCATGAGAAGTAATAGATTGTTAAATGTAGGCCATCAGAATCTCGCCCCGTATATTAAGTGGTGATGGAGAAAACCAATAAAAAGGTCCTGATTGTCAGTATCTATCTGCGTGCACCCGGTGTGTGTGCACTGATCAATACGTGTCAAGATTAAAAAAACACGATCACCTCCTGTGTCACACACACTTGAGGACCTAGTGCCAATTACTAGGTGACGGTGAGACGAGCAAAATCAGTGCAATAAGTGTGGTGGCTTTAAAATAAATCCCAAATCACTCCTCACAAGTAAACCATAAGCAATACCTTTCAAAAGTCCAAAATGTTCCCTGAAAAAACCCAAAACCTATTTTAGTACGCACTATTAAGAGTAGACCGGTTCCCTAGATATCCAGTACATTAAAGTATTAAGGCTACCTACTTTATCAGTGGTGATAATTAAATCCCACTGGAAATTTAAAATCTATGTTCCGATGTCCACGTCGCATTTAACCGTGGATCTTCGTTATGAGCCAAACCTAGAGCACTAAAGAAAGATAGGGATGTCTTAAACCTCATATGTGACCACGTATCGGCTAAGTAAAAGCAAACTTCCTGTATCTTGGCACCGTGTACAGCAGTATATACAAGCACACAGCATAAATCAGCAGTATTCAGCACGCTATTTAAAGCTATCTGTGTTCGCGCTGGGTATTATTAAAAAATTACATTTCAATGCTTATGATATTACGCTATGTAAACCTGTAACTAATAACATATAGCATGTCTCTACAGTAATCACCACGCTATTCCAAAATATCTATGTTCCCGCCGGGTATTCCCCCAAACGCCTCACTTAAGCTTAAAACTCTTAGTAAACTTAACCAAGTGCTCCAGATTCTTCTAAATCTGCTGTGTCACACATTCTAATCAAAACTTCCACCATTACCTCATGTCACTATTTGAACGCTAGGCTACTACAATCCAGTGCCTCTGCTTACCGTAAGAAGGACGTGTAGGTCCCCACATCAGCGCCGTGTTCTCGAGTGCGAGAATGCCGGTCTCTATGATCCACCATTTTAAAAACCTTCCAACTCACACGTGACATAAACAGAGAAAAGGGACCAGATCCCCTTCTCAGCTTTGGGAGCCATCTTGTAACGTGCTCCTAATGTGCTAAAAACAGCCGGATTGCTATTTATAATCAACATTGGACTGACCATAAGTTGGATATCAAACATATTCTAAACGCCAATTATATTTCCTAAAATTGCATGAAAGAAAAACGTCCGCGTCCTTTCGTACGCCTCCCTTCTTGTATATCGTTCCTGCCTCTCAAAACGGGCGCCATCTTTAAGCCAGCTATTCCATATACACGTGTTTTCCTATTAGTACAGTGAACACCCAAGTGTATCAAAATAGATATATCTAACAGATCCCACATCTGTTAGGTAAAAAATATTCTGTAGTCAGTTCATTTGCGTTAATTTTGTGTCTGTTTGATAGTGAACTATCTTACTCAATTACATCCTTTATGTAGATGTATCCAATTGTATCCACAGTCATTCTCGTGTGAGTTTGAGATATTGGAGGTCTCCATTCCCATGTATGTTGTAATTAGTAGAGTGGTGCATACTAAATTGATAAACAAATCCATATTCACTCAAAAAACAATTAAAAGAATTGTTGCATAAAGTAAATATTAAAAGGCAAAAGAAAGGAAAAACCGTGGTTAATGAAAGGTCATACAGTTTCTACATTAATCAACATTGAGTACATCAAGTTGTTCATTTACACAGAAAGTAATGTAACTCTGGATTAATGTTCAGTTTCTAAATTAATCAACATTATGTACATCAAGTTGTTCATTTACCCAGAAAGTAATGTAACTCTGGATCGATGTTAATTCCTATATCAGTGCACCGTAATCTCATGATCCAGAGTGCTTCCCTCTTCCGTAAGGCTAACTCTCTGTTTCCTCCCCTGGGGTGTCTCCGAGTATGTTCTATACCATAAAATGAAAACTGTTTGTTGGTATTCTGTGAGGGGCAATGCATGATGTGTGCAGAGATGGGATATCTTTCATCACTCTGTTTCACTGCCCTCATATGTTCCGCAATCCTTTCACGTAATGTTTTTATTGTGCTCCCTACATACTTTTTATTGCATTTGCATTCAATGACATAAACCACAAATTTGGTCAAACAGTTTATGTTAGTCAATATCTTGTATGTCTTGTTCCCTGGGCCTCTGAAATCTGTCTTGTTGTTCCAAGCCCATTTACAAACAGTACAGTGTCCACATCCATAGAACCCTTTCATTCGTTGGGTTAACCAATTTTCTGTTGTCAGCGCTCTGGGGTAACTAGGGCTGAGTAGATTTCTCAAGGAAATCCCTCGTCGGTATGTGATGTCGGGTCTCTCTGACACAGAAACCCCCAGGGATCTGTCTGCTTTTAGAATGTGCCAGTGCCTGTGTAGACTCCGCATCATAACCGCTGATAGTGTATTATACCCTGTTATCATCCGCACTTTGTCATCTCTCTGTGTATCTTTGGTACGTTCTCTCAGAGTGTCTTGTCTCTTAATTTTTTTGATTCTCTTCTCCGCTCTGGCCAAAGTCTCATTATTGTAACCTCTTTTTCGGAAGCGGGCCAACACTCCTTTTTTGCACTCCTCATATTCTTTTTCTTCACTACAATTGCGTCTCACCCGAACAAGTTCACCAAATGGGATGGACCTAATCTGGTGAGCTGGATGAGCACTAGAAGCATGAAGTAATGCATTACATGCTGTTTTCTTGCGGAATAGTTTGCTTTGAATCTTATTGCCACTTGTGTATAGTTCCACATCTAAGAACGCAATTTTACTTGTGCTGTGCTCAAAAGTAAACCTGATGTTGCAATCATTACCATTTAGGTATTCAACAAATGCTAAGAGTTTGCTGGTGGTGCCTGTCCATATCATTAAGCAATCATCAATATAACGACCCCAATATAAAATAGAGTCATTCCACTCGGATCCCATTGGGCCCCAGATCCTCATCTCCTTGAACCAACCCATAAACAGATTGGCATACGAAGGGGAGAATCTGGAACCCATGGCAACCCCCTGCTTCTGCCTGTACCATTCGTCTTTAAACAAAAAGATGTTATTATCCAGAATCAGCTCAATCATTTCGATTAACATCTCTGTATGGTCCCATGCGCTTGCTGATCTTGTGTTTAGAATTTTTCTAATAGCGCACAGGCCTGTTTCTCTCCTAATGCTCGTGTATAGGGCTGTCACGTCTAGGGTGACCAAGGTCATGCTATCCTCCCAAATAAGATCAGAGAGTATTCCCAGAACATGTTTCGTGTCCCGGATGTAAGATGCTAGATTGCCCACCATAGGTTTCAGAAATGTGTCAACATACTCTGATAGTCTTTCGGTTGGCCCATCATTTCCTGAAATGATGGGTCTGCCTGGCGGAAAGGGAAGGTCTTTGTGTAATTTAGGAAGCGTGTAAATGCATGGGTATCTAGGACGGTCAACTCTAAGGTAAGTAACTTAATCATCATCCAGTAACCCACATTCATGCCATCGTCTTAGATGTTTGTTTATGTGATCTATTAGAGTCCAGATGGGGTTGTTAGGAAGAGGTTCATAGCATTCCTGATCATTCAATTGTGATAAAATATCACGTTCATAATCTGTGTTCTGCATTATGACTATGTTCCCCCTTATCTGCTTCACGGATCATGTCGTCTTGATCCTGCATAAGACATTTAAGTGCATCACGTTCTCTCTATGTCAAATTGTCTTTCATTTTGATGGTCTGTTTCTTTCTATCCATGTGTTTGTCTAAATCAGATAATACCAATTTATGAAAGATGTCTATATTGTTGCCTGCCAAAAGAGTTGGTGTCCACTTGGATTTCTCCCTTAGGCTACTGGAAATGCTAGGGTTGCTGACCACATTCAAGTACCGCATAATCATATCTGTAGTTATTATCTCATCCTCACAATCAGTAAGTGACAAAAGTAATCTCGTGTCCAAAATTTCTTGAATTGAAATTTCACTAGAGGCGAAAACCCCACGTTTTGGTTGCATATTTTTATTGCCACAATCCATTGTCATTAAATGTTTCTTGATTTTCAGCCTCCTAACAAATTTAAACAAGTCTATTTTAAGTTCACACATATCACCAATACTGCTTGGACAGAAACTCATGCCCTTCGATAATAGAGATATGGTATCATCAGAGAAACATTTATTGGTCAGGTACATTAACATCATTCATTTTTTCAGGTTCCACGACCTGGTTCTCATTCCGGGTCTCTCTTCTCCCTGCACCCCCCCTCTTTCCCCTTCTTGTCTTACTACCTGTGCGGGGCGTCTGCTTTGCTCCCTGTTCCCTTTTTTTATCCTTTGAACTTCTTGTAAAAAATGATTTTCAGTGTTCGTAGCATTATTAGAGCCCTCTCCTCTTTCTGTTTCACTTTCACTAGTGTGGACGGTGTCCAGAGATGTAGAATTAGAACTAACTGACTGTCCTTCCTTTGTTCTAAGTAGACTATCTTTTGGCATTAAGTAATCATATTTTTTCGCAAAAGTGAAAATCCTGCCATTTTCATAGTCGTGCTCATCTCGCTTTAGCTTTCTCGTCTTCCTTTGTTTAATGTCTGCTAGATGGCGTTGTAATACGTCATTCAAAATGGTGAAGTTCTTTTCAGTTGCCTCTGCTAAATTCATTTGTTTAATCTCAAGCTCCAACAAGTCTATTTCTTTCTGTAACTGTCTGACCTTTCTTTCACAATTTTCAATTAAAATCCCCATTAATCTATTGGAATTGTCTGTCAATTCTTTTTCCCATGCTAGTAACAGATCTGTTTCAAGGTCATCGTACGTAGGTATTATCTGAGACCTAAGACCCCTGGGGATTCTTTTTACTTTAATGTACTGTTTCAAGGTTGCTGCGTCCCACCATTTAGACATCTCGCTCTTTCTGAGCCTTTCTAACTTAATAAATTTCTCTCTCAAACCTTCTTGTCTCAATTTTTGTCCTCCCTGTGCAAGCGAGGTCGTAGCATTGTTACTAGAAATATTATTGAAGAGGTCATCCGCCTCCTTATCTCTGTTCAGCCTCTCGTTCATGAAAGTAGTCATCGTGCCTCCTGGGCTGCCACCTATCTGATAGCTAATTCACGAAGGTGCAGTGGTATGGTTATAGGTAAAATGGCGCTCCAAGAATGAGTAGCACTTACACTCTATTTAGATTTCTGAGAAATTTATATGGACGGTGCTGAAAGGTGAGAAGAACCACCAGTCTCCCCAAACACGTGGTCGAAACCAACATAAACATAAACACAATCCTCAGCACACGTCTTTTAAGTAATATGCAATTATCCAATTTGTTTTTAGTCAAGCATAAATGATACAGAGAAATTTTCGAGCTTGGTTTCTTTTCTTTATTCTCTTTGTTCTTGCATCAGCCAACACGTGTTTCGTCGCACAAAGGAATTTTGTCCTGCGACTTTCTCAAGGCTGTATATACAAAACAAACACAAGCCCTTTGTAAATTGGGATTTATTTTAAAGCCACCACACTTATTGCACTGATTTTGCTCGTCTCACCGTCACCTAGTAATTGGCACTAGGTCCTCAAGTGTGTGCGACACAGGAGGTGATCGTGTTTTTTTAATCTTGACACGTATTGATCAGTGCACACACACCGGGTGCACACAGATAGATACTGACAATCAGGACCTTTTTATTGGTTTTCTCCATCACCACTTAATATACGGGGCGAGATTCTGATGGCCTACGTTTAACAATCTATTACTTCTCATGCTTTGGAATGAGCACAGTCTCTTGGGCAAAGATCCCTGTGCTTGCCGCAGAAGTTCGTATAGAATACCGCTATGCACACGGGTGAGGTTTGATGGGTGTATTAAATACACCTGTTTTGTGTAATTTTACAAAGGGCTTGTGTTTGTTTTGTATATACAGCCTTGAGAAAGTCGCGGGACAAAATTCCTTTGTGCGACGAAACACGTGTTGGCTGATGCAAGAACAAAGAGAATAAAGAAAAGAAACCAAGCTCGAAAATTTCTCTGTATCATTTATGCTTGACTAAAACAAATTGGATAATTGCATATTACTTAAAAGACGTGTGCTGAGGATTGTGTTTATGTTGGTTTCGACCACGTGTTTGGGGAGACTGGTGGTTCTTCTCACCTTTCAGCACCGTCCATATAAATTTCTCAGAAATCTAAATAGAGTGTAAGTGCTACTCATTGTTGGAGCGCCATTTTACCTATAACCATACCACTGCACCGTCGTGAATTAGCCCTTAGGGATATGGCCAGAGGGAAATCTCCGGGACCGGACAGTCTCCCAGTTGAATACTTTTAGACATACTCGGCCTCTCTGCTCCCTGCAGTCCTTCAAACTTTACAAGAGGCACAGGAAGTAGGCAAACTGCCAGCCCATATGATGGAAGCCCTTATCATTATGGCCCCCAAACCGGGCAAAGACACAGGGTCTTATAGGCCGCTCTCGATGCTTAACGTTGACATCCAATTATTAGCCAAGGTACTAGCGCTGTAGCTGCACTGGTTGGCCACACATATGGTCCGCTAAGACCAATGCAGCTTTATGCTTGGACGGGGTACACATGAATCTGAGAAGACTCTCTCTAGTGATGCATGAACGTCAAACCACAGATATGCATGCTGCACTAATAGCCTTAGACATAGAGAAGGCGTTCAACGCCTTGTCCTGGACATATCTATGGGAGGTCCTCTGCCAGATGGGAGTTTCTGAAGTGGATGCAACTCCCATATATGGCGCCACGTGCGAGGGTGTACATGGGTAGTGAGGTGTCCAATTCTTTTCGTATTGAAATGGGTACATGACAGGGCTGCCCATGGTCGCCTCACCTGTTCCGTCTCACTATGGAGCCACTGGCAACACGCCGTAGAGCTGAACTACGAGATTGGGACATAACGGTGTATGTATGCCGAAGATATGCTGCTTTATGTACTCAACCCTGAGCACTCAGTGCCTCTTCTTGTACGACTAATGGCAGACTTTGGAGCAGTATGGCTTTAACCACCGTAAGACAGTGCTGTTTACTTTGGCGGTGTTGGCTGATGTAGACGCATCCTATCTCCCGGATGTGGGTTTACCATGGGAAACCCGTAGTTTCCATTATTTGGGTATGCAAATCCCTGCCTACAGTACGATTTTAATATGGGGTGTTGAGCGGCCTCTGCCTCTTTTCAGTTCTGGATCACTTTCAGTGATAGGTAGGGTGGCCCTAAGCCAAATGGTCCTCTTATCCTGCTGCCTCTATGTGATGCAGAATGTGTTCTGTGTGCTGCTATCCACATTGTTTTGGCAGATTGATGCACTGTTGTTGACCCTGGTATGGGCGGGTAAAAGGTGCAGGGTCCGCCTTGAGATCTTGAAATTGGATCCTAGCCGGGGTGGACTTGGTCTTCCAGACCTCAAACTATAATATAAGGCAAGACTGTATCAATACACCACTCTATGGTGTGAAGACAGTCCTAACGCACAAGTTACTAACTTGTGTAACGATATATCTGTAAGAGACAGTAGTTAGTGACAGATTCCTTACCTTAGAATATCCCCAGGCGTCAGGCTGGATCCGGAAAGTTTTTTGCGTAGCAGTACCCTTGCGCGTCGGTAGGCGGCGTCGTGCGGCTCCGCGTGCGTCGTCGGCGTCGTGATCGCCGGGATGACGTCGCGGGCAGTACTTAGGCGCCGCCCCTGCGCGCTGACGTCAGTTCTGTACACGACTTTCCGCGCCAGGAACGCAGAGCCATGCAAGAAGCTGACATAGGTGTCTGAAAAATACTAGGGCCCTGAAAGGGATGTCCTTAACCCTAGAAATCAGTTCGCAGAACGGGGAGGATGGGTGGGCGGTAAGGAATCTGTCACTAACTACTGTCTCTTACAGATATATCGTTACACAAGTTAGTAACTTGTGCATCTGAAAGAGACACGTTAGTGACAGATTCCTTACCTTAGAATAGATACCCCAGCAATACCAACCCCGGTGGTGGGTCTGTGAACAAAGATCAGACAAGGAAGTCCTGGAGGACAGAACGGCCAAAGAAGCCGTCCCTCCGGACCTGACTGTCAAGGCAGTAATGCTTTGTAAACGTGTGCAGCGAGGCCCACGTAGCTGCCTGACAAATAACCGGCAGCGGAACACCGCGGCCCAAGGCCGTGGTAGCAGCCGTTGCCCTCGTGGAATGGGCACGCAGCCCAACAGGAGGCTCCTTCTTCGCCAAAGAATAGCAGGTCTTGATGCACAAGGTAACCCAGCGGGAGATGGTCCTCTTGTGCACCGCCCGACCTTTTTGGCGCCCACGTAGCCAACAAAGAGCTGGTCATCCACCCGGAAGTGTTTTGTGCGGTCAATATAGAAGGAGCGCGCACGTTTTGGGTCCAGACGGTGGAGCCTCTCTTCCTCTCTGGAAGGATGCGGAGGCGGAAAGAAGGTGGGCAAAGTGATGGTCTGCCCAATATGGAAAGCAGTAACCACCTTTGGCAAGAAGGACGGACGCGTCCGAAGAACAACCTTGTCTGGATGAACAGACAGAAAGGGAGGTTTGCAAGATAGAGCCTGGAGCTCACTCACCCGCCGAGCGGAGGTGATGGCCACCAGAAAGGCTGTCTTTAGAGTCAGAAGACGAAGAGGACAGTTATGTAGAGGCTCAAAGGGAGCGCACATTAAAAAGGTAAGAACCAAGTTTAAGTCCCACTGAGGCATCACAAACGGAACAGGAGGAAAGAGGTGAGTAATGCCTTTAAGGAATCTGTTAACAACAGGGGACTTGAAAAGGGAGGGCTGATCAGGGAGCCTGAGGAAGGCCGAGATAGCACAAAGATAACCCTTGATGGTACCCAGGGCAGAACCCTGTTGGGCCAGAGAGAGAAGGAACAGAAGGACCTCAGACAGAGGGGCAGAAAGGGGATTCACAGCCTTTGCTGTGCACCATGCCACAAATTTGTTCCACCTGCAGGCGTATACCACCTTAGTGGAGGGACGCCTGGCTGCCAGAATTACATCACAAACTTCGGGAGGCAAGTCGAAAGGAATCAACTGCCGCCGCTCAATCTCCACGCAAGCATGTGTAGACTGGACAGGTTCGGGTGGAGGACCGTCCCCTGCTGCTGCGACAGAAGATCCTCCCGAAGAGGCATACGGATCGGGGGATCTACGCTCATATTGAGTAGCTCGGGATACCAAACTCTTCGAGCCCAGTCCGGAGCCACAAGAATGACTTGGGCCCGGTCGTGCCGAATTTTCTTCAACACTCTGGGTAGAAGTGGTATAGGCGGAAAGGCGTACAATGAGACCGCAACTCCACTCGTGACGAAAAGCGTCGCCGAGCGAGTGCCGCCTTGGAAATTCCAACGCGCAAAACTGATGACATTGCGCGTTCTCTTCGGTGGCGAATAGATCTAACCAAGGCTCTCCCCACTGTAGAAAGAGTCATTGCGCCACTTCCGAGTGAAGACGCCATTCGTGATCCATCATGCACCTGCGGCTGAGTTCGTCCGCCCTGGCGTTCAGGGAACCTGCCAGGTGTTGAACCATCAGGAACATGCCCTGATGTTCCAGCCATGTCCAGAGGCGCAGAGCCTCCTGACAAAGGGTCCACGACCCCACCCCGCCCTGTTTGTTGCAGTACCACATGGCGGTGGTGTTGTCGGTGAACACCTGCACCACCTTCCCTTTGACAGAGGGAAGGAATGCCTTGAGTGCAAGTCGGATCGCCCGGAGCTCCAGAAGGTTGATATGGAGCCGGGACTCCGCCGGAGACCAGAGGCCTCTGATCTCCGCCTCTCCCATGTGACCGCCCCATCCCAGAAGGGACGCGTCCGTCACAACAGTGTGCTCTGGCTGGGGAAGGGAGAGGGATCTGCCCATGACCCATTGCCGGTTCGAGAGCCACCACTGCAACTGTCTTGCAGTCCCCTCCGAAATCTGGACGTGATCGGACAGGTTGCCCTGGTGCTGCGCCCACTGGAACTTCAGGTCCCACTGCAGAGCCCGCATATGCCATCTGGCATGATTGACCAGCAGGATGCAGGAGGCCATGAGGCCCAGCAGCCTCAGGGTCATCCGTACCGAAACCCAGGATAAAGGCTGAAAGATCGGAATCATAGCCTAAATATCCCGGACTCGCCGTTCGGGAGGATAGGCCCGAAACTGCGTCGTGTCCAGAACTGCTCCGATGAAAAGGAGCTGTGGAGAAGGAATCAGATGCGACTTCGGCACATTGATGGAGAACCCCAGCGAGTGCAGGAGTCCGGCCGTAGTCTGGAGGTGGGAGACGACTGCCTGGGACGAGCCCGCCTTCAACAGCCAGTCGTCGAGGTAGGGGAAGACTGAAACCCCTGCCCGGCGCAGATGAGCTGCGACCACCGCCATCACTTTCGTGAACACCCGAGGGGCACTTGTAAGGCCAAAGGGGAGCACGGTGAACTGAAAATGCTCGAGGCCTACCGTGAACCGAAGGTAACGCCGGTGGGCCGGCAGGACGGGGATGTGGAAATAGGCGTCCTGCAAGTCCAACGCTACCAACCAGTCTCCGGGGTCGAGGGCAGTCAAGACCTGAGCTAGGGTGAGCATCTTGAACTTCTCCTTCCGGAGGAAGCGATTGACGTTCCGGAGGTCCAAGATAGGACGCATGTCCTCCTTGTCCTTTTGGGCACCAGAAAGTAGTGGGAGTAGCAACCACGCCCTACTTCTGGGGTCGGAACATGCTCGATGGCCCTCTTGGCCAAGAGGGCCGTGACTTCCTTCTGTAGAAGCACCAAGTGATCCCCTGACATGCGGTGGAATTGAGGTGGCATGGCTGGGGGGTGGCCTCGAAGGGGAGGGAGTAGCCCCTTCGGACAATGTCCAAGACCCACTTGTCCGAGGTGATGGGACGCCAGTGGTGAAGGTGATGGCGGACCCTGCCCCCGACTGGCGTGCTGTGCACCTGAAAGGAGGGACTAGGAGGGCTTGGAGGCCGCGGACGGGTTGGAGGTGGTGGCCTGACCCGCACGCTGGTTGCCCGAACCGCCACGGCGGTATCCACGTCCTCGGCCACGCGAAGGCGCTTGCTGCGCGGGCCGTTGGCCGGGCTGTGGACGTGACTGGGCGCCCCTTCCGTGGCCACGAAAGGGGCGAAAAGCAGACGTTTGCGGAGGGCGCACAACAGCAAGGCCCAGGGACTTAGCAGTAGCCCGTGAGTCCTTGAAACGCTCCAGCGCATGGTCTGCCTTCGAACCAAAGAGACCGACTCCATCAAAGGGCATGTCCATGAGAGTATTCTGGACATCCCCTGAAAAACCAGTGGTTCTCAGCCAGGCGTGGCGACGCAGCGCCACCGTCGTTGCAAGCGATCTGCCCAGCGAGTCGGCGGTATCAAGGCCACAGCGGATGGTATATTTAGCCGCATCACGCCCTTCCGCAATAGCGCGGGTAAGCAGTGTCTGGACCTCCTCAGAACACTGCGGCAAAACATCAGCCACCGAATCCCACAGGGAGTGGGTGTATCGGCCCAAGAGGCAAGCGGTATTAACAGACCGCAAGCCAGCACTGGAGGAAGAGAAAGCCTTCTTCCCAAAGTGATCCAGGCGCTTGGATTCCCTATCCGGAGGGGCGGTAGGGAAGGCTGTTTGGGAGGCAGAGGCTTGGACAACCAAGCTCTCAGGGGTGGGGTGTTGGGAGAGAAACAGGGGGTCGCCCGGAGCCGGGCGATGGCGTCGGGCCACGTTCCTATCCACAGGAGCCCCTGTGGTGGGTTTGGACCAGGCACCCAAAAGAACGTCAGTGAGTGCATCGTTGAACGGCAGCACAGGCTCCGAAGAGGAGGCCGCCGGCTGAAGCACTTCAGTCAGGAGGTTAGTCCTGACGGCCACTGTAGGCAACTGGAGATTTAAGGCTCCAGCAGCTCTACGCAACACCGTTGCAAAATTAGCCCCCTCCTCCGTTGCCACGGGAGGAGACAGCATGCCAGAGTCGGGGAGGTATCCAGCCCACTGGCATCCCCAAGTTCCTCAACCCAGTCCGGGTCAAACTCGCACTGTTGTGTGAGAGGGTCGTCAGACCCCTCCCAGCTCTCCTGGTCCTCCTCAGGTTGAAAATATGGAGGAGGAGGGACATAAGGGACCCAAGGTCTCATCGGCGCCGGAACCGGCGTCGGGCGGCGCCGGTCCGGCTCCATGTCCGGACCCGGGGAGAACCGGGGAACGACGCCGCCCGGAGCCCCGGACGGCGTCGGAAACGGCACCGGGGACATCGGCGTCAGCGGAGGCGTGGTTAGGTCAACCGGCGTCGATGGGGGTTGCGGCACCACCGGAACCGGGGTCGAGGCCGGGGCCGGAGCCGAGGCCGGGACGAAGGCTGGTGGGCAGGCGACGCCGGGACCGGAGTCGACGGCGACGCCGGAGCAACCCCATCAGGGCCCGCGGGGCCCGAAGGCGCACCGGAGGGACCTTGAGGCCCGAAGAGGCGGGCCATGGCCGACAGGAATTTCTGTATTTCGGCCGGAGTCGCCCCCGAACCCGGGTAGGACGGGTAATGCGGGGGCAACTCGACAGGCACGTCCGGGGCCGCGGGGACGGTGCCGACAGGGACCTCAGCCGAGTCGCGCGACCGGCGAGGCGAAGTCTTAGAGCGATGACGCCGCTTGGACTTCTTGTGCTTCGACTTACCGGAGGAGCGCGAAGACTTGGATTCCGACGAACGGCGGGGACTCCGCGTCCGGCCCCTCGACCTCTCCCGGGACCGGAGCTTGGTGCGGCGCGGAGCCGACTGCCGGACTTCAAGGAGCTTTCGAGACCGCTCTCGCAAAGCCTTCGGATGAAGTTTCCGGCAGTCAGGGCACGACTTCGTGTCGTGGTCTCGGCCGAGACAGAAGAGACACTCGAGGTGGGGGTCCGTGATGGACATCATACGACCACATTCCTCGCAGGGCTTAAAGCCGGGCATCCCTACGACACCTTAGGAGTCGTGAAGACTCGTTGAAGAAAACAGTGAAAAATTTCACAAAAAAGATAGTCAAAAAGTGACTAGGGCACTGCTCTTCCCGGATCTGCGCTTACTGGCGCGGAAAAAGAAGAACGGACGTCAGCGCGCAGGGCGGCGCCTAAGTACTGCCCGCGACGTCATCCCGGCGATCACGACGCCGACGACGGACGCGGAGCCGCACGACGCCGCCTACCGACGCGCAAGGGTACTGCTACGCAAAAAACTTTCCGGATCCAGCCTGACGCCTGGGGATATTCTAAGGTAAGGAATCTGTCACTAACGTGTCTCTTTCAGATTGGGAGAAGCATTACTATCTGGCTCAACCGTGCTGGCTGAGCCCCCCATGTTGCTCATGTGCAGATGCCAACACCCGCGGGGGACTATTATTGTCATGCAGGTGGCTCGTGCATGGGAAAAAGCAGTCAAACAAGTTCTGAGACGGGAACCTCATGCTAGGCTTCTCCAGATTTGGTGGCTACGTCTCTTCATACATATCCGTGAATCCATGGAAGGAGGCTAGCTATCAGAGGGTGGGAGACCCATTCCACCAAGGTACCTGTATGTCAGTAGAGGAGGTTGAGACTCACTACGGCATAGGTCAGGGACAATTTTTGCAGTACGCGAGCATATCTCGCACCACCCGTAAAATCTGGGTGTCAATCCCGGACGAGCAGACTGAGTCCCAAGTCCTGCAGGTGATCCTAGATCCCGGCTCCTCCAGGGGCATTATCTCCTGGCTCAATGCAGCCCTCAAGAGTGACAGGCAGACAAGTGTTGGAGCCAGGTGCACCCAATGGGATGGGGAACGTAACAGGACCCTTGCACAAGTCTCTGATGTAGCCAGCAATGTCTGATTCAAATGGGCGCATTTTTATTACATACATAGAGCTTACTTGATGCCACAGTGCCTACGTAGGATATACCCGATGCGTCCGGCAGGCTGCACCCAATGTGGGACACTCCTGGCAGATTTTGGACATGTGGCATGGGATTGTAGGCAGATACAGGAATTCTGGGGTGAGGTAGTACAGGAGGTGCGCAGATTGACGAAGGTGATTGCAGAGCTAACAGCCCGACATTGCTGGGACTGCTGCCTCTTCACAAGAAGATTACAAAGATACAATACAGATTCGCACAGCTGGGGCTAGTGCTGGCAAGACAGAACACAGCCATACATTTGGCCTGTCCGACCCCTCAAACTGTCTAAATGGCTCGCTGATTTCTTGGAATGGGCAGCGGCAGAAGTATTTAGACTTCAGAAGGTTCGCACTGATAATGCAGAACGTGACCTTGAGATTTGGGGGAATATGTTGGATAGATTGGATAACCAGGGCAGGGACCTGAATGACGACTCTGATGCACCAGTAGCAGACGATGCTGATCCATCTTTGTTGTCCGGGAATGAGACCAGGCTGGATGACCGGAGAACCCCCTCCCTTCACCCAAAACTCCCCTGCTCCCTCCACCACCAGTGGGTCCTCTTAAGAGATATGGACGGTTCCCCTCTGCACTATACTCCTACTACAACACTGAAGTGGGTGAGTCTGCCTGAAGTTGGTCTGCGCCTCTTGTCCTGCACCCGGATACCCCTTCCTCTCCTCCCATTACAGTTTTTATTAAGAATCACACAGCTGTCGAGATGATGTATGTTTACACACTACTGCACTGTTATTAAACTACCCAATTTCCAGAGCACAGCAAAATATTAAAAATGCGGTTGAACTTTAATGAGCAGTCTTGAGTTCAGCACTTTCCTAAATAATACAGAGTTTAGTACCTCTTCAGGCTGGAGAGCATTTTACAGCTTAGTGCCCTGTAATACTAGGGGGTTGCTGTAGTTTTACCCCTTTAAACTTTGGTTGGCATGTGGTAATTGCATCGGCTGACCTTAGGTTCCAGTGATTGAAATTAATTCAGGCATTTCTCCATCACTTTATTATTCTCAGAGAGGTACCCAAAATGCAAAGAATATGCCCAAAGGTGGGCCCTGTAGTAGTTGTCCCACAGACTTCAATCTTCCCTTCACTGATGACATCTATCAAAACCGAAACTGATCTGGGGTTACCTTGTGTCTGTTTAGCGGGGACATGGCCTGGCAATTCAGGCTGAACTATTCATATTGGGGCATGACTCACTGTCTAGCATGTAAAAGTGAGCTGAGCTTATAGATAGACACTACTGCTCTAGGTTGCATTCACTCAGATAAATTAATTCGATCAGTTCTTTTTTTTGTTTTTCTGAGTGAATCAAAAAAAGACTACATTCGGTGGTCTATTCAGCATGTCATTTAATTTAACTTAGATCTGTGTTCAGTACTTCTCTGATGTAGGAAGCTGGCACTGTATATACTAAACCAAAGTGAGGTATAGTGTGCACAGAGTCCAGTGGAACCCAAAAGGTAGGCAGAGGTAAAGTTAGATAGCACCTCACTCTCTATTTGTGGTAGTGTGGTCGAGCAGTAAGGCTTTATCAGAGGACAGTGTTAAGCATTTGTTGTACACACTCAGTCAGCAAATGAATTCACACACTCAAAGACTGAACTTCATTCAGACCAAGTGTTTTTGTATAAAAATATTCTTTTAGTTATTTTATTTTCTAGAACCAAGCAAGCCTGGCACAGGTAAGTGATAAGTACTTTGCAGTAAATATACAGTTTGTAACAGTTTGGATTGCAATTGTAAATGTACTTTGATTTGGTTACAGTAGTGTTACTGATAATGCAATGCTTTTCAGAATACAGCTCATATACTTTGTATAGGATTTTGAGTAAAATTACAGGTAAGTTACTTTTGAGATTACTTTTCTTACACAATGTAGTATACCTGGATACTACACTGGGACATTTCCTGTAAACAGGTAAGTAAAATCGTTTTTGTTAGTTAGTACAATTTTAAAGAATTTCTTTAGGTTTTCAAACTCCACACTTAGAAACTTTTCCAAGAAAAACAGGCAATGTTATCCTATAGACGAAAGGATAATGTTACTTACCCAGTAAGCATCTGTTCTTGGCATGTAGAGCTGTAGATTCACATGCTGTGCATACTCCTGCCATCTAGTGTTTGGTCCGGATGTTTGCACTTTGTTTTTTCTTCGAAGAAGTCTTTTCCAGTCACGAGGTAGGTGACTCCTCCTTTCGGTGATAATGCACATGGGCATCGACTCCATTGTTATATTGTTTTCCCACAGAAGGTGAGAATGGAGTGATAGTAAATAATAGAGATATCCATGAGTATGTATGTAAACTAAAGAGAGAACTGCAGCAGCTACATGTACCCGGGGAGGTGGGTGGGTGCATGTGAATCTACAGCTCTACATGCCAAGAACAGATGCTTACTGGGTAAGTAGCATTATCTGTTCGAGGCATGTGAGCTGTAGATCACATGCTGTGCATAGACTATATAGCAGTATCCTCCCAAAGCGGTGGCTATCCTGTAGCTGTTGGAGTTGTCTGAAACAGAATTTTAAGTACTGTTTGACCCACATTGGCTTGTTGTCTCGATAACACATCTACACAATAGTGTTTGGTGAATGTGTGCGGTATAGACCATGTGGCAGCTTTGCAAATGTCAACTATGGGAATGTTTCCCAAGAAAGCCATACTGGCCCCTAGCTTGCGAGTGGAATGTGCCCTAGGGGGTACAGTTCGAGTCCTCTTTGCTTTTGCATAGCAAGTTTGAATGCACTTAACAATCCACCTTGCAATATCAGATTTGGAGATAGGATTGCCCTTGTATGGTGGTGCAAAAGCAACAAAGAGTTGTTTTGTTTGACGAAATGATTTTGTTCTTTCAATGTAGTACAAGAGTGCTCTTCTGACATCTAAGGTGTGTAGAGCTCGTTCTGCAACAGAATCAGGTTGAGGGAAGAATACAGGTAATTCTACCGACTGATTTATGTGAAATGCAGATACTACCTTAGGTAAAAATATGGAGTTGGTACGAAGAACCACTTTGTCTCTGTGTAGTTATAAAAAAGGTTCTTGTATTGTTAGTGCCTGTAGTTCACTCACTCTCCTTAATGAAGTGATTGCAATGAGGAAAGCGGTTTTCCAAGAGAAGAACTGTGGTTCGCATTTGTGCAAGGGCTCAAAAGGTGGGCCCATTAATCTTGTAAGGACTATGTTAAGATTCCACACTGGAGCAGGTGGGAGTCTTGGTGGTATGACTCTTATTAGTCCTTCCATGAAAACTTTAATTACGGGTACTCTAAACAACGACAAATGCTGCCTATTTTGTAGATGCGCAGCTATTGCCGCGAGGTGCAGTCTGATGGAGGTGTAAGCCAATGCTGACTATTGCAAGTGTAACAGATAGCAGATGATGTTTTGTATGGAAGCATCAAGAGGGTTGATATGATTGTTATTACAATAAATAACAAATCGCTTCCACTTAGCTGCGTAACAGGCTCTTGTGGTAGGCCTTCTAGCCTCCCTAATAATAGTCATACATTCTGGTGGAAGGTTTAAATAACCAAACTATGACTTCAGGAGCCAGATCGTGAGGTTCAGTTGTTTGGGATCTGGGTGTCTGATTTCTCCATGGCTCTGTGTGAGGAGACTGGAGGTTAAATGCAGCTTTTGATGCGGGACCAGAGACAGCTCCAACAGGGTTGTGAACCAAAGTTGACGTGCCCATGTGGGAGCTACTAGGATTAATGTGAGAGATGTTTGCCTGAGCTTCCGAACCACTAATGGAATGAGTTGGAGAGGCAGAAAAGCGTAGGCAAATATCCCTGACCAGTTCATCCATAGTGCATTGCATTTGGATTGCGGGTGTGGGTACCTGGAGGCAAAGCTTTGGCATTTTGTGTTTTGGTGTGTGGCAAACAGATCACTAGCCCCCAACTTCCCCCTGGTAGATTCCAAATAAGGGAGTATCCCAGTGTAGGTACGCCATCACCAACACCTTATACATCCCTCGTCGACATGCCCGAGGGAGAGTATGTAGAATTGGAAAAACAGCAGGAAAGACAGTGCTCCTATGTTAATGACACACCTTGGATGCCCCAACAAGACCAAGGGCCTGCTAAATACACTAAGAGTTTTGTTAAAAAATGAACAAGAAGAGGGAAATGAAGCAGGGTCCAGTTTTACCATATAATGCCTTAAGCTATTTCTGTCCTACATCTCAAGCATGAGAATCTTAAACGGCCCTGCCAGCCAAATGTGTAGGACTTTGCTAAATTGCCCATACTGTCTTAAATCATTCACTGAAAATGGTAGGCCTTATGCCTCCCTAGTAAGATTGCAGATGTCCCTCCTGCCAAGGCTATGAACTCAGCCACTGTCTTTTTGGTAAACAAGTCCCCAAGCCCCCACTGCCGCCACTGTCCTCAATGTGCACTTCTGCTCTGCACATCACGATGATATAGCACAAATACAAAACATCCGTTAGAGGAACACGATGGGGTAAGAATCAGGTGAGGGCTAGCTGGAACATTTTGTTGCTTCACATCTAATGTTTTTCTGCTAGCTTTAGGAACTAAGACAGCAACTTGCCCGAATAAATGACCTAGAACCTTTTGTAATCTTCTACTTTTTTATAAAATTTGCGAGAAGTGACGCAAATTGGTTTCAATAAATGTACAATTTTTGGTATGATTGACGATCAAACATCTATCACAATCAGGACTTGCGGTTAGCAGTTCCTTATTAAAATAATATAAAAGAGCTGCCCCCAGTCCAATCGTTGAACACCTCGCACTGTGAACTCTTGGGTCACGACGTGTGTCTTCCCGGTTAACCGTTTTATTTAGCATTTTTGATTTTGGTTGTAAGGCTTTATTGTATTTTGAAATCCCCTCTCTCTCTCTCTCTCTCTTTTTTGCCTTTGCATTGCCATGATTTTAGATCTTACTAGATTGATTTTGGATGAAGAGCAAAAACATGCAATCAGAAGAGGAGGAAGGGAAGGGTCAGTTTCAACACTTCTCTTCTTCAAAGGAATGTGATATTCCTCTTCTGTATCAGTCTTTCTTTTTAAAGTCACTTTGGTGGTGATGTGTCCAGTCTTTGGATGAATGTACAACACCTTCTGTTTCGACTCCGATTTGTCGATCCGAGCGTTGAAAATTATCTTTTTGGGTGATTTCAGCACATCTGACTGTTTCGGCGCTGAATGTTTCGGTGCCGGAGTCTTAGGCGTTGGTGTCTTCGGATCCGAAGTGTGTTTCGGTGCCGAATGGTGTGGGTCGGAGCCGGACTTTTGTTTCGACCCCGAAGGTTTCGGCTCGGCGCCCGATTTGGAGTGAGGCTTTTCGAAACCGGAAAGCTTTTTTGTAGGCTTCGGTGCAGAGCCAGAAGGCGGGGCGTCAGAAGCATGGTATCGGTGCCGACCGGGGCCCGAGGGAGCGGGTTGGACCGGAGCCGCCTTTTTGTGTTGAGGTGGATCTTGGGACGAGGGAGGGTCTGTACTCACAGTACGTTGTCCATGCGGGATGTCTTCATCTTGGTCAGAGCCGTGCTCTGAAATGGAGATCGGTTCCTGCTGCTCCTCGGTTCCCATGGCATCCCCCGCCTCTTCGTCTGATTGTTGCCCGAAGATGTGCGGAATGGAGCCTGTGTGCTGGCTCTGCATGTTGCGACGTCGAGCTCGACGGTCGCAAAGTGTCTTCTTGGAGCAGAAAGCCTGGCACAGGTCGCAGTCCTGTTCTCTGTGTTCCGGAGACAAACACAGGTTGCACAATTCGTGTGAGTCGGTGCGCGGGTATTTCGTGTGACACAGAGGGCAGAATTTGAGGGGAGTTCGTTCCATCAACTGCGGGTCGGACCGACCCGGGTAGGCCCGACGGCCTTCCATGAGCTTTCCAATCGAAAGATAGTTTTTAATAAGTAAATACGAAACGCGAAGAATGGGAGACTCGATCGGAAACAATACCGCCGAGGGTGAGTGTCTTGCGCACCGAGGGAAACTGAAGGAACGGTGTCGAACCGGAGCGCAGTAATTCACATCCGAACCCGATGGCGGAAAAAAATAGTCTAACAATGGAGTCAATGCCCATGCGCACTATCACCGAAAGGAGGAGTCACCTACCTCGTGACTGGAAAAGAGTTCTTCGAAGAAAAACTAAGTGCAAACATCCGGACCCAACACTAGATGGCAGGAGTATGCACAGCATGTGATCTACAGCTCACATGCCTCGAACATAGTGTTATCGGTTTTAGGGTAAGTATTCGGTAGTGGGAGTTGGGGGACTCGGGGGTCTTCCAGGGTCAGGGATGCACTCTCGTTACACCCTCAGCGGCATTAGGGCGGCCGGGTGCAGAGTGCTGAGGCCCAATGTTATCCAATAGGGGGCCTACGGTTGGTGGCTGCTGACGAGCAGGCCACTTGGTTGTGGGAGCAAAGCTCCTGGACTTTAGCTCAGGGCAAATGGGGGGAAAAAAGTAGCACCAAAGGTGCACCCTCAGCGGCACTAGGGCGGCCGAGTGCAGGGTGCTGTTTCGACATCGGGTGCCCTGTTTGCAATGGGGAACCTCCGGTTTGCAAAGGCACTGCAGGCTTGGGGACGAAGGTCTTCTGAGTGCGAGCACCACATCGAGAGGTATGTTGGGGGTTGGTTAGGCACAATCAGTTGGGCCACCCAAGGCCGTGGAGCGTCAGGTGCAGGGGTCGGAGTGGTGTGGATTCGCGGTGTCCGGCCGGAGCTAGAGGTTGGAGATTTACAAATCCAGTGTTCACGGGAGACACAGTCTTTGTGGTTGCAGGCAGGTCCCTCAGGGCTTTCGAGGTTGCTGGCTGCAGGACACACCGGGATTTCGCAGGAGCAGGTTCAAGGTGGAGACAGGAAGGTAGGGCTGGGGCCAAGTCAGTGGGCATCTTCCTCTTGTAAGCTTCGGCACGGCTGTTCGGTCATTCTTCTTTTCTTGTAGTTTCTTCTGGTCTGAGGAAGCAAGGTTCAGAGGTGCCCCTAAAAACTAGATTTAGGGGTGTTACAGGTAGGTAAAAGGTTGGGACCAATGGGTCCCTTCCCTGGGGTGGGTACACCTCCCATTTTACCACCCTCCAGTGGGAGGGGGGCATAAGCCTTTCCCTTGTTGGCTGAGTCCCCCCATCTGCAAGATGGCGGGGACAGAGTTGTGCTTCACCTCGCCTCCCCCACCTGAGGGATGGAGTTGGCAGAGGTGGGCACACCTCTCTTCCTCACTTGTTTTTCCCGCCGGTTCTCCCGCCCAAAGTGGGGGTCAGAACCAGTAGGGACCAGTTGCTGAAGCTGCAAGTGGCCTGGGGAAGCTCACAAAGGCGGCAAGCCTTTGAAGCTTCCCCTTCGTGGACCCTGCCCATCCTGTGGGAGGAGGCTTGGCACCTCGTCCCAGGTTGTACATTGTTTCAGGCCCCCGAGAGCAGCAGGCTCTCGACCCAGGGGTACAGAAACATGACTGCTGGTGGCAGCTGAAAGCAGCCACTCAGCCTGGACACTAGTGGTAGGTCGTTTTTCAGGGGGCATCTCAAAGATGCCCTCTGTGTGCATTTTTCATCAAATCCCACACTGGCATCAGTGTGGGTTTAATGTGCTGAGAAGTTTGATACCAAACTCCTCAGTTTTCAGTGCAGCCATTATGGTGCCGTGGAGTTCGTAATGACAAACCCCCAGCACCGTATACTCTTAATGGCAGCACTGCACTTACAATGTCTAGGAATGGACTTAGACACTGTAGGGGTACAGGGCTCATGCACCTGTACCCTCACCACTGGTATAGGGCACCCAGCTAGAGGGGTGACTGATCTATGCCAGGGCAGTGGGTTGTAGGCATGGCACCCAGGGATGTGTGAGATGTCAACTCTTCACTTTGTTCTGCACCAAGACACACAGCCTGCAAAGGCAGTGTGTGAGTGTAATGGTACAGGGCTTCTAAGGGTGGCACAATAAGTGCTGCAGCCCTTAGAGGTCTTCCCTGGTCACAGTGCCCTGGGTACCTGTGGTACCATTTACCAGGTACTGACCTGTGGCCAGAGATGCCAATTGGGTACAGTTTTCGGGAAAGAACACAGGCCCTGAGAACCTGATTGGCAGGGACCCAGGGCACATCAAGTCAAAGTGCATCAGTAGTCTGACAAAAAGTGGGGGGTTACTGCAACAGAAACCCAGCTTCTCACATCTGAGCAGTACATAACTGGGTAATGCCCTTGAGGCTGGCTGGGGAGCATTCAACAGCCTAGGGCTCTGCAGTACCAGGGATCTCCCGGCCTACTGGACTTTGGTTGAGATGTTGTCATTATACTGCTGATCTTCGGTTCCTGGTTGAATGTGGCATCCAGCCAATTTTTGCATCTCCCACCTTCAGAAAGCTGCACTGTGGTAATGATTTTAATAGGCATTTCTTTGCAAGATGGCTTATTATTCTCATCTGTTTTTACCAATGAGAAGAAAAATTATCAACCACCAACTCAATCAGTACCCAGGAGCCTCTTTTATTCATCGTCCAAATCCCATTTCAGCTATATTTGGACTGTAATAAAAAAAAGAAATATGCTCAGGTTTGCATAACAGGCCAAACATTTCTCTGCTCTACTATTTAATGTGTTCATTTAAACGAGCATTGGCATAGCCAATAGGTCTCGCCTTTGGGGCCTTATAAGTGTTTGTTTTCTGAAACAGCAATGGAGCAATAACAGTACTCTGTAGTGCCGCTGAGTATTTAAAAAGTATAGTTAGGACGCGCTAATGAAGAGGAACATATGCGAAGAGCTATTCAAAATTACACACCTTTCCCCTCCAATTTTGAGTTAAAATATGGGGAGTGCTTACCTTACCCGCGTCCTGGGGAAGTTTACAGATCCTTTCTCTTCCCCCTCGTCCATGGCCGGCTGCGCGCCTGAAAGTGACGAATGCGGATGTTGAGTAGGAGCTCAGTGTTGTGAAGGGGGTCGGGTAAACTCTGTTGTGGGTGGGTGGGGGCACTGCAAAGGGAAATAAGTCACGTGCGCAAGCGATGCACCAAGTAAATAAAAGTGCCTTAAATCTGAAACTCTGAGCAGCGACTTTAGAGCAAGGAGTGGTGGGGGGGGCGCGGGCTCAGTGTTGTGAGGGGGTGGGGGTACGGCATGGGATAGTAAGCCATGGAGATGCCAGCTACAAATGTCGTACCGGAGCTGGAAATCGGAAAAAAACTAGAAGGTCCTTTGCCGTGCACGCGCGCTCTGCGGCTGCACAACACACCTCCCGATTTGGAACAGCACCGGCTGTTGATTGGACTCGTATAGTTAGAGCGTGAAGGGCAGTCGGAGCTTGTATCGGACTCAGTGTGAGGTGAAACGGGAGGTTATAAGTGGGTTCAGAGGAGGTTGTCGTGAAGAGGTAAGACTTGGACGCGGCGACGCGGGGTGATCCACACGCGAGCTGCTTAGGAGCGCCGACTGCCACAGGCAGCCGGCACTCCTTCAAGCAGGACGCGGGGTGATTAAAAAGTGTCTCCAGCTATTTTATATATTAATATGCGCAGGCAGGGGGCTAATGTTTTTAAAATTGTACTGTCGGCGCACGAGATGCTGGATAAAAGCTAGGAAGGCGCGCAAGCGTGGAAAGTTTCTCCTTAAATTAGAAGAGCAGACAACGTGCCATGATGCCACATAATAGACCCCTGGCTGGGTCGACGGGGACGTGGCACTGGCACAGACCGAGTGTGATGTGACATCGTACGAGATGGTGTAAGTACTTGTACATTTGCACGGCGGGTTGAGTTTGCTGCACAAAGCTCTGTAGAATGTGCATATCGCTCATCCCAGTTCCATCAGGCCAGACTTGTTACCAAATCACACCTTTCCCATTTCGTAGTCCTTATAACAGGCGGATAAGTAAGGTCACGAAAACAGGCAACCACAATTGCCTTTGAAATGTAATAAGCCTTTGAGGCAGCATGGTTAACAAGCGTGGCCACGAAAGTGAAAGCGACCGCGCTGTGTTAATTAGTAATATGATCCAGGAATGCAGCTGGCACACTGCGCGCCGCTGCTCGCTCCCGAGACCCAAAGGCCATGGGAGGGAACGTTTAGAGAAAAGGCGGGACCATGCACCCGCCTTTGGCCAATTGCGTGCTTTCATTTTTGAAAGCCACACGCAAAAGCCAATACAATGTGTGGAAAATCTAAAGTCACACACATGAGTTTTCTGAAAGTGTTGAGTGATTCCAAGAGGCCCTCTCCTACAGCAGAGCATGCGCGCTGCGCTAGGCTCGACCTAAAAAGCAAACAAGCATAACAATCTTACTACTTCTGATCTTTTGGGAAGCATACCGGAAGTTTGTAGCATATTTTTGATGCCGGTTGGGACATAACTTGAATACAGTATTCTCCACTGCCTACCCAGTCAAAATTTCATTAATGAGACCAAAAGTAAACCACCTTTGCTAACACAGTCATTCACTGAGCTTCTCGAAGACCTCAGAATGTTTCTGATATATTCTCCATCTACCTGCAAAATTCTCATTCCATGAAACCTCCCCCACCCGCGCAGCTCTCGCAGTCTTCCCCCTTTGTCAGACTGTATTCGAAACAGTTGAAATAGCTCTCCCCCACAGGCAAGTGGCAACACGGATCCAGCTCTACTCCAGTGCCTCCCTGGATGTAATGTCACTGAGCTGTATAAGGGTCACCTCAATGCTCAAAAGTTAGTTCTCACCTTTTTTCCACACTCATGGCGGCAGACTGAAGAATGACGAAAACTACAGAAATGCAGTGCAAAAAACATACAACACTCTGAATGGGGAGGGCGATGAGGAATCTGTAAATACAATATCCACCCGAAAGCTCTTTAGTGAAGGTAAGTAACATTCTTCTGATGGATACTTTTCCTGCTGACTCCTCACTTCATGAATCAATTCCCAGCAGGTTGAAAAAAGAAACAACAAATGGGTCAGCCATCAAAGCAAGCAGACAAAACCACTAAGCCCTAGGCACAATAAGACAGGAAGAGTATCCTGAGCAGCAACATCTAAACAGGGTGGAAGTCAAACTCCAGGGACTTATCCCTATACAGCAAAACTACGTAGTCATCATAGAGTGAGCAGCAAAAGCCATCAAAAAGGGAAGGAAAAGAAGCACTTTTCAGATCCCAACCTTTCTGAACCAGGAGGCAAAAAAATCAAAAGCAACTTAACACTAGCACTACCTCCATTTATGAATAACACCAGATATGTGCCTTGCTGTATCAACAGAAGACATCAACCATCCACCGTTGCTAGTCAATGACTAGAGGGAAACAAACACCAGCCTGGTGAAAACAAAGGAAAAATAAAGCTGTAGGATCAGGAACGGTCACAAATTAAAACATACACAATCACCAGGAAACGTTTTTGGTACAGAAAAATGAAGCTCTAAGCAGAGGCTGGTGGAAACAAGAAGCATCATTACATAAAGACGCAGTCTATATGACCTGAGCAGCCCAAACAACCACTGGTAACAGCAACACGATAAACACATTCCAATTAGCACCTTATGGGGACCTTTCCACAAATCGGCCAAAACAGGGTAGGGACAACGTACTAAAATAAAAATGACAGCAACCCTCAATAAAATAGCAAACAGAAGGGGATAGGACCAGGGAAGAGCCAGAGCACCAAAGACTGAGAGAGGTGTTCATATGCGTGAGTGAAAGAGGACAAAAGGGCATTCCTTATAGATGTCATCCATCTGTCGACTGTATAGTCAAAACAAGAGATTGCAGCCGGCACCATACTCCTATCCCGGAGAGGAGGGTATCAGCACACAAATGCAAAGAACAAGAAAAAGACGTGCATTGGCTGACGGTCTTTTAGCTTCACCAATTTATTGGGGGAGCTCCTGGGTCCTCGCCAATATAGGGGAAAAGAAAAAACTAAGAGCACAAATATTTTTCTGGTCTCAAAAAGCACAGATTTTTATAGCAGCTTCTAGCATAAAGGGAACTACTTTATGTGCGGATATGCTGCTTGCTCAGTGAAGTTATGTATATATGAGAATAAGGGCATTCCAGTAACCCTGGGTAATCTAGTAATAAAGAGAAACAGTGGTCCCTCAAGGGGGAAGCGTGAACCTCTACTTCCTTGGAGAAAAATATTTAGACCATCAAAAGATTGGTTCAATTTCTAAACAATACAGTTGTATTCAGTTTGTTAAATAGTAGAACAAAATCATTGTATTTATATATTCAAGTGGAATCGAAAGTAAAAAGGTGATACCAAACGGCGCACTGCAAGTGAAATAGGCGAGTGTAAAGTGCACTGATTCTATACAATCTATGTACATAAATAGTGACTGATCCAGGATGCAAAAGTGGGTGATACACACTGACAGAGGAAAATGCTCCAGAATAATAAAAAAAAAAAGTACACTATTTTTTGTCAACATTTCGACCCTATGTATACAATTTAGACAGGATCATCATCAGGACATAGGTCTGGGAAGCACCGGCCCAATTGGTAGGATGATTATGGAAATGTTTCTGTGGGTCCCGACGCCTAGGGCGGCACAGAAGTAGCAGGGAATAAATCCCAATCTATGGTGTATGGTACCAAGTCAGAACATGTGTGTAACAATTTGGGATTCAGGGTCGGAGCCATTCCATATGGCGCTGAAAGCCCTATGGAAATAGGATTCTCGACATAAGTAAAATCAGATAAGGGCAACCTGTGGCACAAAGTTGCTTCAACGTACTGTATTGGATTGTCCCTGGATGTGGCCATTTAGATCGAACAAGGTTTTAAAACCCACGCTGGCTGCAGATACCAGCCATCAACACAGGAGCCAGACGTGTGGGCCTAGAGCACATAGGATTAGTCGCACAAAATGATTGACTCTGCACACAAGCGCTCATTCTGGTAGTTGGAAGATTGGTTCCTTGTTCGTTCTAAGTGGCCACACTTACCATGAAGGTTTGATTAATCACTACCCTCAGATGAGTTTATTACATTCAGGGACGATCCAGTACAGCGTGTTGAGGAAGCTTTGTGCCATAGGTTGCCCTGATCTCATCTGAGTTCTGTCAAGAAACCTATTCCCAGAGAGCTTTCAACAGCATATGAAACTGCTCCAACCAGGAATCCCATATTGTTACACACATGCTCTGACTGGGTAGCATACGCCATAGATTGGGATTTACTCTCTGCCACTCTTGTGCCGCCCTATGCGTCAGTATCCCTCTGAAGCATTTCCATAATCATTCTACCAATTGGGCAGGTGCTTCCCAAACCTGGTCCTGATGATGACCCTGTCTAAACTGTATGCATAGGGTCAAAACGTTGACAATAATAGTGTACTGTTTTTATTTGATTCAGGAGCATTTCACTCTGTGTCAGAGTGTGTACTACCCACTTTTGTATCCTGGACCAGTCAACATTTATGTGCTCAGATTGTACAGCACCAGCGCACTTTACCCTCAACTATTTCACTTGCACTGCGCCGTTTGGGATTACCTTTATACATTCAATTTGAATTGAATATATATACATGCAAATCAGTTTTTCTACTACTGAACAAACTGAATAAAACGGTCTTGTTTATAAAATGGAACCAATCTTTTAACAGTCTAAATATTTTTCTCGAAGGAAGTAGAGGTTCACACTTTCCCCTAGAGGGACCACTGTTTCTCTTTATTACTTGTTCAGTGAAGATAGCAATGGTTCAAGGAAGTTTATCTACTGCTCCATGTTGTAGTGGGCAGAAGAAAAATGTGGAAGACACAACAAAAGACAAATGAATGGGGGCTGAGGGGATTATCTGAGGTTAGCCATGCTTGGAATAGCTGCTTCGCGAACCTTTCCCAGTACATTCAATCGATAGAGTGATCCCGCTGCATCAAGCAATCAATCATGTCATGTTTGTATAGCACAGCTTATCACCCAAAAGGGTATCCAGGCGCTGTGCTGGAGGTTTCAGTCAAAGAGCCAGGTCTTGAGTTCATTCCTGAAGTGGGTCAACAACGGTGAGGTGCCGAGGGGGAGGGCGTTTCAGGATTTGGCGGCGAGGTGGGAGAAGGATTGTCCTCCGGAGCAGCGGTGTGTGGAGCGGAGTTCATGGGAGGTCGGTGGAAATGCAGGCAATGGTTCATGTAGGCAGGTCCATGGCCATGAAGGGCTTTGTAGGCTTGGGTTAGAAGCTTGAATTGCCATCTCTTCTGGACAAGGAGTCAGTGGAGGTATTTTAGGAGCTGGGTGATGTGGGTCCTCTTGGGCAAGTTTAATATCAGTCTGGCAGCTGCGTTCTGAATTGTCTCGAGTCTTTTCATAAGTTCAGTGGTATCTTCATACCGTGATTTGCCATAATCCAGCCGGTCGGTGATGAGGGCCTCTCACCTTTTTACTGGTGCTAATGGGGAGCCACTTGAAGACTTTGCGGAGCATGTGGAAACAGTGTCGAACTGACGTTTCATGGAGAGTTTTCGGTCTAGGATGATGACGAGGCTGTGGGAGTGGTCTTTCAGAGTGGGGTTGGGCCAGAGTTCCGATGGCCACCAGGAGTTGTTTCAGAGGGTATTTTCTCTGCCGAAGATCAGAACTTCAGTTTTGTCCGTGTTGAGCTTCAGGCAGTTGTTCTTCATCCAGGTTGGGACATCCTTCATACAGTTCTGGAAGTTGGTATTCATTGAGGTGGGGTCCGCTGAGAGCGAGAGGACAAGAGCTGGGTCTTGGCATATTAGATGATGTTGATGTCGTCTTATCCGACGATGTCTGCGAGCGGTGTCATGTAGATGTTGAAGAGGGTTGGGCTGAGGGAGGAGCTTTGGGGGAAGCCGCAGATGGTGTGCTTGCGTTGGGCAGTGAAGGGAGGGAGGCGGACTCTCTGGGTGCACCCCCGAGAGAAAGGATGCCACCCATCTGAGCGCATCGTCTGAGTCCATTCTGGCGTAGTCAATGGATGAGGGTGTGGTGTGAGATGGTGTTTAAGGCTGCGGAGTGGTCTAGCAGGATCAGGGCGATTGATTCGCTTCTGTCGAGTCGGGTGCGGATGTCGTCTGTCACGGCAATGAGTACTGTCTCAGTGCTGTGGTTGGCTATGAACCCTGCTTTGGAAGGGTCTAGCAGGTTTCTTCTCTCCAGGTGCTCGATGAGTTGGAGGTTGAAGGCTTTTTCCAGGACTTTAGCGGGGAACAGGAGCAGTGAGATGGGAATGTAGTTCTGAACTTTCTTGAGGAGGGGTCTAACCAGTGCGTGTTTCCAGGCGTTGGGAAAGGCGGCTGTGGTTATGGAGGCATTGAGGATAGTGTTAGGCTGGTGGGCAATCTTGTTTCTTCTGAGGTTGAAAAGTCGGTGGGGGCATGGGTCAGTGGATGCTCCCAAGTGGATGGAGTTCATTAGAGTGGTTCTGCTCGGTGTGCTGAGTTGTTCCCACAAGGTGAGCGGGTGGTCAGCAGTGGTGGTCGATGGGATGTTGAGGAGGTTGGTGGGTTGGGGACCAAAGTTTCTGCAAATGGTTGCTATCAGTGACATTTCAAAACGGCGGCCATGCCATCCACACTTTGGCAAGTCTGTTTTTAATTTCGACACTCCTGGCCGAGTTACACTTGACCTCGCACTCCAGCTCCCAGCCTAGCAGCCGAGGCAGCATGTGGGCGCGCTTTGCAGGTCTGTAGCAGTTGCAGTGGAGCCCAACAGCAGTTCCTCTTTGCTATGGCCAGATATTTTGCAAGCCCTAGCTTGTCTATGTGCTAGTCACTGTCTATGTGCTAGCTTTAACTTGTGAAAAGCATGCTGCGTTTTATTTGGCCACAAATTTGCCTTTGATCAGATTTCATTTTTTGACCAGTGTGGTAGAGCATATTTTTCACAAGTTAAAGAGCATGTGAAGCTGCTGTCCCAGTTAGCAACCAGTAGCCTTCTCCTATAAAGTAGGGGAAAGAAAGGGGAACTCTAGTATACAGCACCAAACCCCTCTGGGCTTCGCTCCTCCTCGCCGTGGCTACTGTGTCCCAGCCTGCATGGTTCATGTGCTGTTGAGCAGGGCACCATCTCCATGAATCATCATATGATTTATTCTGCTGCGATGCCAGGAAGTGTGCACATCCGCTAGTGGGCAGTGCACTTAGCTGTACAGTGGTACAATTTTAAAGACATGATGCAGATGCTGCCTCTGAGGGACGGAACGAATAGTTTCTTACCCGTCGGTGTAGTTTTGCAGCTTGAAGACTTTCTGGATTCACTATGCTGTGCATTATTCCGCCATCTCGTGGTTGGGTCTGGATTCGTAGTCTTTTCTTTCTTTTTTTTTGTTGTTGGCCCAGGTGGGCGGCGACGCCCCCACCATTTGGTGTCCTCGGTGACGTCGTCGCGCTTCCTGCGGAAGCTCCCACCTTTGGTCGCCATCTTCGGATTCTTTTTTCTTTTCCTCTTATTGGTTTGTAGTCTATGTCTTTTTCTTTTATCCTTCTATTTTTCTTTTGATCCCTCTAAACCTTTTATGTAGTCTAGTTTTACCCTTAACCTCCTATGTTATCTTCCTGGCGGAGGCGGGTGGGATCGCTAGTGAATCCAGAAAGTCTTCAAGCTGCAAAACTACACCGACAGGTAAGAAACTATTCGTTTTGCAGCGTGAATCTTTCTGGATTCACTATGCTGTGCATAGACTTTGTAGCGGTTTTGTTATTGCGGTGGTTGGGTGAAAGATGAGCATTGGTTGCTGAAAATGTGCTGTAAGACCTTCTGTCCTACTTGTGCCTCTTTGTTTATCTGGATATCCAAACAGTAGTGTTTGGTGAACGTGTGCACGGAAGACCATGTTGCCGCTTGGCAAATGTCTGGGATAGGTGTGTTCGCTAGGAACGCAACCGTTGCTCCTTTCTTCCTTGTTGAGTGAGCTTGGGCGGCTCCCTCTAATTCTTGTCCTGCCTGCTTGTGGCAGAGTTGTATTGCCTGTGCAATCCATCGTGCTATGGTATTTTTTGTTACTGGTCGTCCCAAGAAACTGTTTGCGAAGGAAATGAAGAGTTGTTTTGTTTTCCTGCATTCCTTTGTCCTTTCTATGTAGTGCATCACTGCCCTTCTGGCGTCCAGCGTGTGTAGCGCCTTTTCTGTGGGCGTTGATGGTTTCTGGAAGAAACTTGGTATCTGTATTGTCTGGTTAATATGGAACCGCGACACCACCTTTGGCCGGAAGTGTGGGTCCGTTCTCATGACAATTCTGTCCTTGTCTATTTGCAAGTAGGGCTCTTGTAGTGTAAGAGCCTGCAGTTCACTGACCCTTCGCAGTGACGTGATAGCCACCAAGAATGCCGTCTTTAGTGTGAGCATGTGCAGTGTAGTCTTGTGTATGGGCTCAAATGGTGATTTCATCAACTGTGTTAGCACAGTGTTGAGGTTCCAGCTTGGGGCTGGCATCCTTTTTGGGGGGGCTATTCTTTTAGCCCCCTCCAGGAATCTTTTGACCACCTGGGAGGTGAAGAAACTTTCCCCGCTTCTCCCCTGGTGTAGGCCACTATGGCTGCTAAGTGAACCCTTAGTGACGAGTAGCTCAGCCCGCTGTGTAGTAGGTGCGTTAAGTATTGTAGTACCGTTGATTCTTTTGTGACCTTTTGTTGCAGTCCCTCTTTAAGGCACCACTGCGAGAACCTTTTCCACTTTGCAATGTAGCACTTCCTTGTAGTGGGTCTCCTTGCTTCTCTGAGTACTGCCATAGTGCTTGGTGGTAGCTTGAGGTGTGCGAATTCTAGGTCCTCAGGAGCCATGCTGCTAGGCTGAGGCTCTCTGGTTCTGGGTGGAGCACTTTTCCGTCTTGCATTGTCAGGAGGTCTTTCCTTCTGCTGAACCTGTGCACTGGTTCCTGCGCCATTTCCATTATTTGTGAGAACCATGACTGTCTGGCCCACTGAGGTGCCACCAGTATGAGTGTCATGCTGCTGCTCCTACATTTGCTGAGTACCTTGTGTAACAGTGGTATCGGGGGGAAAAGCGTATGCAAATTCGTTCGACCAACTTATCCATAGCGCATTCCCTAGGGACCTTTGGTCCGGTTGTCTAGATGCGTAATGTTGGCATTTTGCATTCTGGAGTGTTGCAAACAGGTCTATCCATGGTGTACCCCATTTTTGGAACAGCCGCTGCACTTCCTGTTGGTTGAGCTCCCATTCGTGGGATGCCGACGTCTGCCTGCTGAGTCGGTCTGCTTCTACATTGTCTATTCCTGGAAGGTGTATTGCCAGTAGGTCTATCCTTAGAGGGATGGCCCATCTCCAAATCTCTTGTGCCAGGCTTGATAGCGGTGCTGACTGTGTTCCACCTTGTTTGTTGATGTAGAACATGGAGGTTGTGTTGTCTGTTTGTATCAGCACTCTCTGGCCGTAAAGCTGCTTCTGAAAGGCTCTTAAGGCTAGGAACACAGTTTTTAGTTCTAGGTAGTTGATGTGTCTCACTGCATCTTGTTGTGACCACAGCCCCCTGACGCGGAGTCTGTCCATGTGCGCGCCCCAGCCCTGCTGTGAGGCGTCTGTTGTGATGGTCACTGTTGGAGTTGGCTGTGTGAATGGCTTCCCCTGTAATATGTTCTCTTCCATCCACCACGCTATTTCTCGCTGCACTGCGTGTGTGACAACCACTAGATCTTCCCAACTCCCTGTTGCTTGTGACCACTGTTGCTGTATCCATTCTTGGAACGGTCTCATGTGCAGCTTGATATTTGGGACTAGTTGGATGCATGATTCCATCATCCCCATTAGTCTGCTCACCGTCCTCACTGTCAGAACTTGCCCCTTGCGGTAATGACGTGTTTCCCTCAGGAGCGCTATAGTTCTCTTGTCGCTGGGGAACACTTTGGACTGTGTGCTGTCGATTTGTGCCCCTAAGAATATTTTGATCTGCTGCGGTTCTGTTGACGATTTCTCCCAATGTATTGAGAAACCTAGTCTGGACAGTGTTTGTATGACTTGTTTGATGTGATCTTTGCAGTGCCTGTATGATCCTGCTTTCACAAGCCAGTCGTCGAGGTAGGGGTATACATGTATGCCCTTTCTCCGTAGGTGCGCTGCCACTGCTGCTAGGCATTTTGTGAACACCCTTGGTGCGGACTTGAGCCTGAAGGCTAGCACTGTGAACTGGTAGTGATTCTGGCCTATCACGAATCTTAGTAGACGTTTGTGTTTGTGGTTGACGGGTATGTTCAGATATGCGTCTTTCATGTCTATGGTCGCCATGTAGTCCCCTTGTTGGATTTGGGGTATTACTTCCTGAAGTGACGTCATTTTGAATTTTTGAGTTCTTACGAACTTGTTCAGGAATCTGAGGTCCAGTATTGGCCTTAGTGTTTCGTCTACCTTTGGCACTAGGAAGTACGTTGAGTAGACTCCCTTGTTCCTTTCGTTGATTGGAACTGGTTATATTGCTCTTTTTTTAAGCAGCTCCTCTGCTTCTAGACGTAGGAGGGCGAGCTCCCTTGCGGGGAGTGGCCGGTGTCTTGGTTTTCTGCCCGGGGGGTGTTTTTGGAGTTCTATGCAGTATCCGTGCTGTATGATGTTCAGTATCCACTTGTCCGTGGTAATCTCTCTCCATTGTGTGAGGAAATTTCCTATTCGGCTCCCCACCGGGGTTGTATGCTCGGTGGTTATTTGTTTGCTGTGTGTGTTTCTTATTTTTTCCTTCTGTTGACTTCTCCTCTCCCTTGGTGTTGATAGGGGAGGGTTTGGTTTCTTTGTGGAGTCACTTTGAGGTGGGCTGCTGACCCCCTCTTCGGGACTGTCCCCGTCCGTACCCGCGTCCTCGAAAGGACCGTCCTCTGGGTTGATACTGCCAATTTTGCTGTTGTTATCCCTGTTGGCTTTGGCCCTGGTTGTTCCCCTGGTATCCTTGTTGGGGAGATTGGTGGGAAGTGGCGGGCGCATTGCCCCCTCTATCATTGGGCCGCCTTGAGGTGGTTCCTCTTCTCATCCCCCTGAACTGCAGTGCTCCCATGGACCTCGCAGTTTCGTTGTCTTTTTTAAGCTGCGTCAACTTCTCGTCGACTGGGGCTCCAAACAGTTTCTGGCCGTCGAATGGCGTGTTCAGGATATTGCTTTGTACCTCAGGTTTGAAACCCGAGATCCTGAGCCATGCGTGTCTCCTTTCAGTCACCCCTATCATCATCTACCTGCTGGAGTTCTCTGCAGCGTCCAAGGCTGATTTTAGGCAAGTATTTGCGATAGCCTTGCCCTCTTCCACTAGGTGATTAGCCCTTTGTTGGTGTTGTTGTGGCAGGTGTGTTACGAGCTGGCTCATTTCATCCCAATGCTGGTATGCATGCCTGCTGATGAGGGCGTTGGAGTTGGCGATGCGCCAGTGTATGGCTGCGTTCCTCTCCACCTTTCGTCCTGTGAGGTCTATTCGTTTGCTCTCCTTGTCTGGAGGTGGACCTGTGTTAGTGGGCACATTGGCCCTTTTCCTGGCCGTTGCTGTGATAATGGAGTCTGCTGGCACTGACCCTTGGATATACGCAGGGTCTTTTGAGGAGTGTTTGTACTTTTTTTCGCTCCTTGGTGTAACAGCCTTGCAGACTGCCGGTTCTTTGAAGGCCTCCCTACCCTGGTCCAGGACGCTAGGAAGCATGGGTAGGAACTGGGACCTGGTTTGTTGAGGAAGTAGGGTTTCAAAAGGAAACATGCCTTCGCCTTCTCCTCTTGCATTTCGACGCCATACGTTGCTGCAGCCTTTTGGACGACCACATTGTAGACTCCAATGTCGTCTGGCGGCGAAGGCCTCGAGGGATAAGAGTCTACCCCTTCTTCTGGTGAATCTGCGTCGAGGTCTTGCCAGTCTAAGTCTTGTGCTTCCGAGGGCGCCGAGTCCCGGTAAGACTGGAACTCTTCTTCGCCTTCGGCTTCGAAGTAGTAGTCCTCTTCGCCCTGTTCGTCGAGCGGTTCGGGTGTTCGATGTCTTCGGTGTCGCCCTCCCAGAGTGCTTCGCGTGATGGCTTCGACGGAATGGCGTATAGCTTCATTTTTTCGTCTAAGTCTTTTTTCCGTTGCAGGATGCTCGCCATCTCTGCTTCGAGTCTTCTCTTTTTCTTCTCCATCTCTTGGACCTTTTCGGCGTCGATGGCTGAAGCGCCCCTCTTCGCTGTCTCGGACGTCGAGGATGACGCCGGGCCTTCTTTTCTGGGCGTCGAGGCTTCCTTTTCGGAGGTTACCTTCGACGCCCTTGGTTTTTCGGAGGCTTTCGCCGATTGGGAGTCCTTCCCGAAGGATCCACTCGGCTGTTTGTCCTTGGTTGCTGTTGCTTTCGTCGAGTGTTTCAGCGGCAATGCTCCCTTCGAGGACTTGGCTTCACTTCTGAGAGTGTCGCTCGGGGCCTTGGCTTCACTCTTTCGAGCGTCGCTTGGGTGCTTCGGGGTCGACGTCTCCCTTACCTCCTTCGACGTTTTCTTGTGGACCTAGACGACTGAGCAGTCCTCCGGTCCCTCTGCGATGTTGTCTTCCTCTCCACTCGAGAGGCCCAGGTCTCGGAGCGATGGAGCTGGTCCCTGGCCCTGCATGTTGTAGTTAGCCCTTCTTTGAGACTCTCTCACCCGGAGGGTTTTCGGGGTGAACGCCGAACACGCGTTGCAGTTTTCGCTGATGTGGTAGAGCGGCAAGCAGAGGTTGCAGACTGGGTGCTGGTCCTTCTGGGCGTACTTGTGGTGACAGTTTTGGCAAAACTTAAACGGTGTCTCGTCCATACCCGCGCTCAGGGGGCCCCCTGTGAGCGCATTCTCTGTAGGCGTCGAGATTTTGGTCGTGGACCTTCTACCTCGTCGTCCTTCTCGTCGCCTCCGGTACTCGTCTCCTCGTCCGGTGTCTCAGGAAACGATCCTATGTGGTGATAATTGAATATTAGAGATTCTTCGTCCAAACTTTCTGGAACTTCTCGTCGACGATCCAGACCCCACGGCGGACAAAAGAATCTGAAGATGGCGACCAAAGGTGGGAGCTTCCGCAGGAAGCGCGACGACATCACCGAGGACACCAAATGGTGGGGGCGTCGCCGCCCACCTGGGCCAACGAAAAAAAAAAAAATAGAAAAGACTACGAATCCGGACCCAACCACGAGATGGCGGAATAATGCACAGCATAGTGAATCCAGAAAGATTCACGCTGCAAAACCTCACAGCAGATGTTGATTTATTTCGCTCAACGCCACACAGTTCAACGCCACACAATTCAACTCCAAATATTTCCATTCTACACCACACATTTCGACAACAAACCACATAATTCAACTCAACAGCACAACTACACAACACACCACATTCATCCAATCCACACCACAGAATTCCACATCATGCCACAAAATACAACGGCACACCACATAATTAAACTCCATTACATACCACTCCACAACACACAATACCCATCCGCATAATTCCACTCCATAACACAATCTCACACCACATAATCCCAGTACAATCAATACCACATAATTGCTATCCATATTTGCACACCACGGCACATAATTCCACTCAAAACCACACAATTTAGTTCCACACAATTCGACGCCACACAATTCGACGCCACACAATTCCAATCCAACCGCCAGAATTCCACTCCACACCACATACATCCACTCCATAACACATAGCTAAAAGACGTTGTTATTGACAATGCCAATAGCTCTCGGATTGCAGAGACCTACTGGAGTTACCAAGGCGTTTTCGATTAGCCTTAGAACCCTTGGCCACAGAGATCAGATCCTCAACAAATGTGACAAGAATCAGCACAGGTGCTGGTGAAACCAAACTGCTACAATATCCAGAGGACATCCTCCAACACTGGCTAATCCACGAATGTCACTTCCTGGATTGATCCGAATACTAGACAAGTTCTAGCTCTTCTCGGGATAAAGCACAAGTTACTAACTTGTGTAACGATATATCTGTAAGAGACAGTAGTTAGTGACAGATTCCTTACCTTAGAATATCCCCAGGCGTCAGGCTGGATCCGGAAAGTTTTTGCGTAGCAGTACCCTTGCGCGTCGGTAGGCGGCGTCGTGCGGCTCCGCGTCCGTCGTCGGCGTCGTGATCGCCGGGATGACGTCGCGGGCAGTACTTAGACGCCGCCCCTGCGCGCTGACGTCAGTTCTGTACACGACTTTCCGCGCCAGGAACGCAGAGCCATGCAAGAAGCTGACATAGGCGTCTGAAAAATACTAGGGCCCTGAAAGGGATGTCCTTAACCCTAGAAATCAGTTCGCAGAACGGGGAGGATGGGTGGGGCGGTAAGGAATCTGTCACTAACTACTGTCTCTTACAGATATATCGTTACACAAGTTAGTAACTTGTGCATCTGAAAGAGACACGTTAGTGACAGATTCCTTACCTTAGAATAGATACCCCAGCAATACCAACCCCGGTGGTGGGTCTGCGAACAAAGATCAGACAAGGAAGTCCTGGAGGACAGAACGGCCAAAGAAGCCGTCCCTCCGGACCGGACTGTCAAGGCAGTAATGCTTTGTAAACGTGTGCAGCGAGGCCCACGTAGCTGCCTGACAGATAACCGGCAGCGGAACACCGCGGCCCAAGGCCGTGGTAGCAGCCGTTGCCCTGGTGGAATGGGCACGCAGCCCAACAGGAGGCTCTTTCTTAGCCAAAGAATAGCAGGTCTTGATGCACAAGGTAACCCAGCGGGAGATGGTTCTCTTGTGCACCGCCCGACCTTTTTTGGCGCCCACGTAGCCAACAAAGAGCTGGTCATCCACCCGGAAGTGTTTTGTGCGGTCGATATAGAAAGAGAGCGCACGTTTTGGGTCCAGACGGTGGAGCCTCTCTTCCTCTCTGGAAGGATGCGGAGGCGGAAAGAAGGTGGGCAAGTGATGGTCTGCCCAATGTGGAAAGCAGTAGCCACCTTTGGCAAGAAGGACGGACGCGTCCGTAGAACAACCTTGTCTGGATGAACAGACAGAAAGGGAGGTTTGCAAGATAGAGCCTGGAGCTCACTCACCCGCCGAGCGGAGGTGATGGCCACCAGAAAGGCTGTCTTCAGAGTCAGAAGACGAAGAGGACAGTTATGTAGAGGCTCAAAGGGAGCGCACATTAAAAAGGTAAGAACCAAGTTCAAGTCCCACTGAGGCATCACAAACGGAACAGGAGGGAAGAGGTGTGTAATGCCTTTTAAGAACCTGTTAACAACAGGGGACTGAAAAGGGAGGGCTGATCAGGGAGCCTGAGGAAGGCCGAGATAGCACAAAGATAACCCTTGATGGTACCCAGGGCAGAACCCTGTTGGGCCAGAGAGAGAAGGAACAGAAGGACCTCAGAAAGAGGGGCAGAAAGGGGATTCACAGCCTTTACTGTGCACCATGCCACAAATTTGTTCCACCTGCAGGCGTATACCACCTTAGTGGAGGGACGCCTGGCTGCCAGAATCACATCACAAACTTCGGGAGGCAAGTCGAAGGAATCAACTGCCGCCGCTCAATCTCCACGCAAGCAGGTGTAGACTGGACAGGTTCGGGTGGAGGACCGTCCCCTGCTGCTGCGACAGAAGATCCTCCCGAAGAGGCAGACGGATCGGGGGATCTACGCTCATACTGAGTAGCTCGGGATACCAAACTCTTCGAGCCCAGTCCGGAGCCACAAGAATGACTTGGGCCCGGTCGTGCCGAATCTTCTTCAACACTCTGGGTAGAAGTGGTATAGGCGGAAAGGCGTACAATAGACCGCAACTCCACTCGTGACGAAAGCGTCGCCGAGCGAGTGCCGCCTTGGAAATTCCAACGCGCAGAACTGATGACATTGCGCGTTCTCTTCGGTGGCGAATAGATCTAACCAAGGCTCTCCCCACTGTAGAAAGAGTCCTTGCGCCACTTCCGAGTGAAGACGCCATTCGTGATCCATCATGCACCTGCGGCTGAGTTCGTCCGCCCTGGCGTTCAGGGAACCTGCCAGGTGTTGAACCATCAGGGACATGCCCTGATGTTCCAGCCATGTCCAGAGGCGCAGAGCCTCCTGACAAAGGGTCCAAGACCCCACCCCGCCTTGTTTGTTGCAGTACCACATGGCGGTGGTGTTGTCTGTGAACACCTGCACTACCTTCCCTTTGACAGAGGGAAGGAATGCCTTGAGTGCAAGTCGGATCGCCCGGAGCTCCAGAAGGTTGATATGGAGCCAGGACTCCGCCGGAGAACAGAGGCCTCTGATCTCCGCCTCTCCCATGTGACCGCCCCATCCCAGAAGGGACGCGTCCGTCACAACTGTGTGCTCTGGCTGGGGAAGGGCGAGGGATCTGCCCATGACCCATTGCCGGTTCGAGAGCCACCACTGCAACTGTTTTACAGTCCCCTCCGAGATCTAGACGTGATCGGACAGGTTGCCCTGGTGCTGCGCCCACTGGAACTTCAGGTCCCACTGCAGAGCCCGCATATGCCATCTGGCATGATTGACCAGCAGGATGCAGGAGGCCATGAGGAACAGCAGCCTCAGGGTCATCCGTACCGAAACCCAGGATAAAGGCTGAAAGATCGGAATCATAGCCTGAATATCCCGGACTCGCCGTTCGGGAGGATAGGCCCGAAACTGCGTCGTGTCCAGAACTGCTCCGATGAAAAGGAGCTGTGGAGAAGGAATCAGATGCGACTTCGGCACATTGATGGAGAACCCCAGCGAGTGCAGGAGTTTGGCCGTAGTCTGGAGGTGGGAGACGACTGCCTGGGACGAGCCCGCCTTCAGCAGCCAGTCGTCGAGGTAGGGGAAGACTGAAACCCCTGCCCGGCGCAGATGAGCTGCGACCACCGCCATCACTTTCGTGAACACCCGTGGGGCACTGGTAAGGCCAAAGGGGAGCACGGTGAACTGAAAATGCTCGAGGCCTACCGTGAACCGCAGGTAACGCCGGTGGGCCGGCAGGACGGGGATGTGGAAATAAACGTCCTGCAAGTCCAACGCTACCAACCAGTCTCCAGGGTCGAGGGCAGTCAAGACCTGAGCTAGGGTGAGCATCTTGAACTTCTCCTTCCGGAGGAAGCGATTGACGTTTCGGAGGTCCAAGATAGGACGCATGTCCTCCTTGTCCTTTTTGGGCACCAGGAAGTAGTGGGAGTAGCAACCACGTCCTACTTCTGGGGTCAGAACATGCTCGATGGCCCTCTTGGCCAAGAGGGCCGTGACTTCCTTCTGCAGAAGTACCAAGTGATCCCCTGACATGCGGTGGAATTGAGGTGGCATGGCTGGGGGGGTGGTCTTGAAGGGGAGGGAGTAGCCCCTTCGGACAATGTCCAAGACCCACCTGTCCGAGATGATGGGACGCCAGTGGTGAAGGTGATGGAGGACCCTGCCCCCTACTGGCGTGCTGTGCACCTGAAAGGAGGGACTAGGAGGGCTTGGAGGCCGCGGACGGGTTGGAGGTGGTGGCCTGACCCGCAAGCTGGTTGCCCGAACCGCCACGGCGGTATCCACGTCCTCGGCCACGCGAAGACGCCTGCTGCGCGGGCCGGTGGCTGGGCTGCTGACGTGACGGGGCGTCCCTTCCGTGGCCACGATAGGGGCGAAAAGCAGAAGTCAGCGGAGGGCGTGTAGCAGAAAGGCCCAGGGACTTGGCAGTAGCCCGTGAGTCCTTAAAGCGCTCCAACGCATGGTCTGCTTTGGACCCAAAAAGACCGACTCCATCAAAGGGCATGTCCATGAGAGTATTCTGGACATCCCCTGAAAAACCAGTGGTTCTCAGCCAGGCGTGGCGTCGCAGCGCCACCGTCGTTGCAATAGACCTGACCAGCGAGTCGGCGGTATCAAGGCCACATCGTATTGTGTATTTGGCCACATCCCTTCCTTCCGCAATGGCGCGGGAAAGCAGTGTCTGGACCTCCTCAGAACACTGGGGCAAAACAGTTGCCACCGAATCCCACAAGGAGTGGGTATATCGGCCCAAAAGACAAGCGGTGTTGATGGACCGCAAGCCAGCACTGGAGGAAGAAAAACCCTTCTTCCCAAATTGATCCAGGCGTTTGGATTCCCTATCCGGAGGGGCGGTAGGGAAGGCGGTTTGGGAAGCGGAGGCTTGGACAACCAAGCTCTCAGGAGTGGGGTGGACAGAGAGAAACAGGGGGTCGCCCGGAGCTGGGCGATGGCGTCGGGACACGTTCCTATCCACAGGAGCCCCTGTGTTGGGCTTGGACCAGGCGCCCAAAAGAACGTCAGTGAGGGCATCGTTAAACGGCAGCACAGTCTCCGAAGAGGAGGCTGCCGGCTGAAGCACCTCTGTCAAGAGATTAGTCTTGACCGCCACAGTAGGGAGTTGGAGATGTAAGGCTCCAGCCGCCCTACGCAACACCGTAGCAAAATTGGCTCCCTCCTCCGTAGCCACGGGAGGAGACAGCATGCCAGTGTCAGGGGAATTATCTAGACCACTGGCATCCCCTAGATCCTCTGTCCAGTCCTCATCGTACTGACACTGTTGTACCAGAGGGTCATCAGACCCCTCCCAGTCCTCCTGGTCCTCCTCTGGTTCAAAATAAGGAGGAGGAGGGACATTTGGGACCCAAGGGCTCATCGGCGCCAGAACCGGCGTCGAGCGACGTCGGTCCGGGTCCATGTCCGGAGCCGGAAGGAACTGGGGGACGACGCCGCCCGGAGCCCCAGGCGGCGTCGAGAACGGCACCGGAGACATCAGCGTCGGCGGAGGCGTGGTTAGGTCGACCGGCGTCGATGGGGGTTGCGGAGCCGGGATCGGGGCCGGAGCCGGAATCGAGGCTGGAGGCACGGGCGACGCCGGGGCCGGAGCCGTCGGCGACGCCGGAGCAACCCCA
The DNA here is from genome assembly GCA_963921515.1 of Calotriton arnoldi. NCBI lineage: Eukaryota > Metazoa > Chordata > Amphibia > Caudata > Salamandridae > Calotriton > Calotriton arnoldi. The sequence continues at coordinate 529,116 of CAWUFW010004929.1, read as the reverse complement.
TCAGGGCCCGCGGGGCCCGAAGGCGCACCGGGGGGACCTTGAGGCCCGAAGAGGCGGGCCATGGCCGACAGGAATTCCTGTATTTGGGCCGGATCCGCCCCCGAACCCGGGAAGGACGGGTATTGCGGGGGCGACTCCACAGGCATGTCCGGGGCCGCGGGGACGGTGCCGGGAGGGGCCTCAGCCGAGTCGCGAGACCGGCGAGGCGAAGTCCTAGAGCGACGATGCTTTTTGGACTTTTTGTGCTTGGACTTACCGGACGACGAAGACTTCGATGCCGACGACCGGTGAGGACTCCGCGACCGACCCCTTGACCTCTCACGCGACCGTGGCGCGGAGCCGAATGCCGGGCCTCGAGGAGCTTTCGAGACCGCTCTCGCAAAGCTTTCGGGTTGAGGGCCCGGCAGTCGGAACACGACTCCGTGTCGTGGCCTCGGCCGAGGCAGAAGAGACACTCCCGATGCGGGTCTGTGATGGACATCATCCGAGCACAGGCGCCGCAACGTTTAAAACCGGGCATCCCTACGACACCTTGAAGTCGATTCGAAGAAAACAGTGAAAAATTCACCAAAAAAGTTAGTCAAAAAATGACTAGGGCACTGCTCTTCCCGGATCTGCGCTTGCTGGCGCGGAAAAAGAAGAACTGACGTCAGCGCGCAGGGGCGGCGTCTAAGTACTGCCCGAGACGTCATCCCGGCGATCACGACGCCGACGACGGACGCGGAGCCGCAAGAGGCCGCCTACCGACGCGCAAGGGTACTGCTACGCAAAAACTTTCCGGATCCAGCCTGACGCCTGGGGATATTCTAAGGTAAGGAATCTGTCACTAACGTGTCTCTTTCAGATACAGAAGTTATGCCAGTGACAAAGCACACTCACAGACGTGCCCTCAGATCTCTTGCAGTAAACAGGATCCCGACTGGACTGACAAACCTAGCATTTCTAATTAGTGGCAATTTTTCCTCTATGGTGCAGGACTATTTCCTAACTCTACTGGAAAAAACCAGGAAAGACTTTAACAAGTGGATATCTCTGCAACTCTCTATTTAGGGAAGGGTTCAAACAATCAAAACTGTCTTCGTATGCTACCCTTCAAGATCCCTGCCCCTATCCTTAATCTCAGACTGCGTCATCCTAAAATTTGTTTGGGCGCTCACACCACCGAGACCGGCCGCAAGAACACTTTATGCCACCACTACATTGGGGGTCTCCTACGGAATAGGCAAACGTATTGCAGAACATTCCATCTTGCGCAAATGGGCAACCACTTCAACCCCCATAACGAGATATCATATTTAGCCTGGCTACAAGAACACCTTGTGAGAAAGTGCCCTCTTTCTGCATGGTTGCCCCCACTTTTTTTCGAGAAACCCAGAGGACCTGCCTGCCTTCAATCCCAAAGACACTGTCTCCCGTGAACACCGGATTTGTTCAAACAACAGACTCCAGCTCCGCGAGTTTCCACCACTCTGCACCAGACGCCCACGGCCCAAGTGGCCTAACACCAAGAGGAGGTTTCCCCAGAGATCCTGACCCGAGATCCGGCGACCCCTGACCTGCCTCAAGCCTCCAGCCGACGCCTGCAGCCTCAAACCGGAAGGTCCCCCCAACCGCGACCAGGAGCTGGCAAGAAGATCCGACCCTAAAATGCACCCCTGCACCCGACGCCCCACGGCCTTGGGTGGCCCAACCGACAGTGCCTAACCAACCCCCAGCATCTCAACTTACCTCTCCAAGTGGTGGTCGCACCCAGAAGACCTTCGTCCCCGAGCCTGCAGTGCTTTTGCAAACCAGAGACTCCCCATTGAAAGCTACAGGGCAGCCGACGCCAAAACAGAACTCTGCACCCGGCCGCCCCAGTGCTGCTGAGGGTGCATCTTTTGTGCTGGCCTAAACCTCCATTTGCCCTGAGCTTAAGTCCAGGAGCTTTGCTCGCACAACCCAGTGGCCTGCTCGTCAGCAGCCACCAACCGGAGGCCCCCTATCCCCCTTTGGATAACATTGGGCCTCAGCACTCTGCACCCGGCCGCCCTAGTGCCGCTGAGGGTGTAACAAGAGTGCATCCTTGACTCGGGGGACCCCTGAGTCTAACCCCAAAATACCAACTCCCACAACAAAGTACTTACCTTTGAACCGATAACACTATTTTCCTCCATAGGATAACATTGACTGTTTTTCTATGAAAAGTTTCTAAGTGTGGAGTTTGAAAATCTAAGAAATTCTTTTACAACTGTACTAAATAACAAAAACGCTTTTACTTACCTGTTTACAGGAAATGTCCCAGTGTAGAATCCAGGTATACTACACTGTGTAAGAAAAGTAATCTGAAAGTAATGTACTGGTCATTTTACTAAAAATCCCATTCAAAGTATATGTACTGTATTTCCAAAGCATTGCATTGCTCAGTAACAGTACTGTAAATCAAAACAAAGTGCATATACAATTCCAATCCAAACTGTGTTACAACTGTATATTTACTGCAAAGTATTTATCACTTACCTGTGCCAGGCTTGCTTGGTTCTAGGAAATAATACAACTAAAAGAATATTTTTATACAAAAACAATTGGTCTGAAGTTCAGTCTGAGTGTGTGAATTCATTTGCTGACTGAGTGTGTACAACAAATGCTGAACACTGTCCTCTGATAAAGCCTTACTGCTCGACCACACTACCACAAATAGAGAGTAAGGTGCCATCTACTTTACCTCTGCCTATCTTTTGGGTTCCACTGGACTCTGTGCACACTATACCTAACTTTGGTATAGTATATACAGAGCCAGCTTTCTACACACCTGCACTGGGGTGCTAGAGGGCCCTTAACCTATTTACAATGCTTACAAAACGACATCAGACCCCGCCAATCGTATTCTGATTGAAATGCGTAATGTCTGGCTCGCAACATGTACACTTCTCGGGGAGGATGGGTTCTTGCACCCAGACCTACTTTGAGGCACAAACCTGCATTAACGATGGACAGAGCATCTTTCAAATGGCAAGATTGGGAAACCAAAGGCCTACGGTCTGTAGGTCAAATCCTGAAGGATGGTGCCTTCGGATCGTTCGATGATTTGTCCACTTCTGGAAATACCTCTAACTGCAGAACTGTCTTCAAACACAATTAGGCCACAACGCACCCCCTCTATTCAAAACTATCTAGTGAAATAGGGTCACTACAAGAAGCTTACTAATGGCCTCTGACCTACTAATCACAAACATTTTCTCTCCCTCAACAGAACAGTCACTGCGCCTCAGATGTCAAGACTGACTACAGATTGTATATTCCAATAAAGAATGCCCCTACCAATAGTAAATACGATAAAGGCCTGCGAGAAGCACGTATCAAATTTAGTTATTTCAAGATTAGTATTGGGCCCAGTATATGCTCCAACAAGCACTAGTGTCCATTACAGATGAGTGTTGGCGATGCCGTACCCTTGGAGGGGACATTATGCATAGTCTCTGGTCTGGCCCCCTCACTCACATCTGGAAAACTATGAAGGACACGTGAGACTTATGCTTCGCAGGCATGAGCGATTCTTATCAATACATGGCATATTCCCAATACAACTAACCACAAGAAACAGTGGATTAAGCACTGGCAACGGCAAAACTGTCTTCTCACACAATGGAATATGCTCACTCCTCCTACTTATGCAGGCTGGATAAATGCCACTGCGGTAAAGGCAGATCATGAACACTTGATCTACAGACTGAATGATCAGGCTCATATATTTGACAATATTTGGGGTGCATTTCTCACTTAAAATACGCATACTGCAAATGCTCCATTAATAGCCCACAACACCTAGGTGGTGTCTTCAGTCCAACGGAGGACACCCGGCATCAAAGTAAGACCCACCCAGTGGGACAGCAGCGTTGTTGCTCATTGACGACTATGTTTTGGATTTAGTTCTCCATAAAGTACACAGTTTGCGCTTGATTGGCCTACTAATCTAACTGTTAAAGGATGTTTCATTCCATCTGCACTTTCTAGGTATGGAACCGTGTTCTTTGCAAGTATAACCATCAATAGACTAACTGCTATGTACCTAAGGTCTGGAACTTTTCACTCCATAAGTGGGAAGCTGTAAAGAAAAATATTGCGGTACATCATTTGCCGATTTGTGATGATAATAAAATATTCAAAGACAAATTAAGCCGTAGCATCCACTCAGCCGAGAAAGGTAACGGAACAATACTGTGGACGCAACAGACTATACATCCATGAAGGAAAGTAGATGTCACATGGGGCGAAACAGTTGGAAATTGCCTGTCGCAAGTTTGAATGCATCAACCAAGAATAATAGGCAGTAGAGCCAAACCAAAACAACATTAAGCACCCACAGAATCGGGTACGAGACTTTGGATTGCCCTTCCTAACGTACCAGATTGCCACAACAATCAAGAATAAGTCTGAGACCTCTTGCAGAGGAAAAAAACAAAAGGCCAAGAACAAATTAAATATTATTAACCAGGAAGAGGCTGGGAAGCATGGAGGCGGTAAAGACAGCAGCTCATGTTGTCCCCTACCCTGATGGAGTCAAATGCCAACCAGGCATGTGTCTCCATATGAAGCCTCTAACCTGACCTAAGAGGTAGCCTGAGCCAAATGAAACAGAGGAGAAAAGGATGACAAAAGAACGGTAGAACTATATGCCACCCTTTGCTGTTCGAATCTGCAACATAAGCCCATGCTCCCTACAAACTACTGCCTGCCAGCCTAGAAACAGAAAACAATGTAGAAGCCACGCAGTCTTTATCAAAGTCCCGCGCAAAGGGGAAAATCTACAGAGGGTCTCAAAATGAAAGTGCTGCACAATCAACAAAGCTGCTGAAAAGAGCAAGACAAACCCAAGAGAAACCCAATGAAGTGTAAAACTTACTTTCTCCAGAGGCAGGCACACAAGACTATGGCAAGGCCAAGTAATCACAGCTTTCATGATCCCACCACAGGCATGGAAAATGTGCCACCAGCACTTTTCAACCAGCCGCAACTCCATACCATACCGTTAATGATCCAGACACTGGAACCATGGCATATGCCGAACTGGCTTTAATTGCTTTCTTAACCCCTTCGATGCTCATGACGAGCTCAGCTCGTCATGCTGCGCGGTGGGCGTGTGTGCATGACTAGCTGAGCTCGTCACGACCACACCCGCGATCGGAATGTCCAGCACCTGGGCGGAATTCCGATCGCGGCAAAGCGGTTAAGGTAGAACACTACATTCTAAAGTGCAAATCCTTCAGAGGAAAACATTATCCCTATACGCTTGTCAACACCTTTCCACAGACAAGGGGTGTGCAGTGCAAGCTGAACTAAACACTACGAAAAAGTCGTATTAACAACTGTCCTCTCCCGTCCTCAAAAAAGATAAGCCAACAATGTCCTAAGAAAACAATTAGGTCCCAGCTTGTCTACCGCCAGAACCCAAGGTATAAACATAGGTCATCCATATCCCCGAATCACAAAAAGCACAGTCAACATTAAAATGTACTTCGAGAGGACATACAGCGCTGGCACTACATCAGACAGCGGAACTGTAATTTGAACTTGCAGCATGTTAGAAATGGGATTCTTGGTAGGCTAGGGCGCTGGCCAAAGCCAGGCAAAAACCACCACTCTAGTCAGGATAAGGGAGTTACACTTCTAAAATAACCCCTGCTCACCCCCTTGGTAGCTTGGCACGAGCAGCCAGGCCTATCTTAGAGGCAGTGTGTAAAGCATTTGCACATAACCAACAGTAATACAGTGTACGCACTACAAAAGGACAACCACACCAGTTTAGAAAAATATCCAATATTTTTATATAATTAAAACAAGACCAAAAACGATAAAGAACCACAATACTATACTAAAAAGTTCACAATTCAAAACTACGCTGATTAAAAAGAGTTCCTTGTGTGGATAGCGCCGTCCGGGCTACCACGGCGTCATGAACACACAAATCCAAAACAGTTCTGGCTGACCGTGGGGTCGCAGGCCAGCTACGGTGTCGGGAAGACCCGCAAACAGTACCTTTCAGAGATGCAGGGCGATGGGGCCCTCGAAGTCACAGGCGTTGCAGGTTGATCTCCTCTCTGATGGAGTCAGGAGCGCTGGCGTCGGCAGGCGTCGGGTGCTGCGGTGCGAAGTGCAGCGGTGCGGTGCCCCCAGGTCGCGGTGCGAGCAGCGGCTCGGTGGCGGCGTCAGATGGCGTCGTCGGTGAGACCAGGGTCGCGGTGAGAGATGAAGGTGGTGCTCGTCACGGTGCTGGCAGATCACGGTGCAAGCAGCGGCGGCGTCGTTGCTGAAGCACTGTCGTCGGCTGACGAACTGGAGTCGATGGCGCCGGCAGGCCAAGGCTGCGGTGTGGGATGAGGGTGGTGCGTCATGTAACTTACGAGCGGTGCCCCCGAACCACGGTGCAAGCAGCGGCGTCGATCTCGGTGGGAAGTGGCGGCATCAGGCAGGCCAAGGCGTCCTCGTGAAGCCAGGCGGTGCGGAGTGCGGTGCCCACAGGTCGCGGTGCGAGCAGCTGCTCGGTGGCGTCAACAGGCGTCGTCGGTGAGACGAGTGTCGCGTTGCGGCGGTGCCCTCTGCAGTGCGAAAGCTTCGGCGTGAAACGAGGCGGTGCGGAGTGCGGTGCCCACAGGTCGAGGTGCAAGCAGCGGCTCGGTGGCGGCGTCAACAGGCGTCGTCGGTGAGGCCCGGGTTGCGGTGCGGCGTTGCAGCAGTGCCCCCTGCGTTGCCTTCAGGACACGGAGTCGGCAGTGGCGTCGTAGACGTCGTCGAGTTGGTGTTCTTCGGGTTGCAGCACAAAACACACAGTCCCCAGTGCTGCGGGTTGAAGAACTTGAAGTCTTTGCTGTTCCTGAGACTTCGTGAACAGGGGGCGAGCTCTACCTCAAGCCCTTGGAGAGACTCACAAATTTAGGTTGCAGAAAGTCCAGTCCAGGCCGTTCACTACCCAAGACAAAAGCAGCCACTGCAAGTCAGCCCACCAAAGCACCCAGCAAAGCAGTCGTTCCTTTTCGCAGCTTCTCCGGCTCTTCTTCTTGGCAGTCTTCTTGTCCAGATGAGTTCTAAAGTTCAGGGGTCTGGGACCCAACATTTATGTCCAAAAATCCTTTGATCTCTTAGGCAGAGAGGGCCTGTGCCCGGTCAGGACCAGTTCTGCCTTCTCTGGTGTGAATTCCTGGCAGGAGGTGGAGACGGCATTTGTCAGAGGCAGAGTAGGACCTTTGAGGTGCAAGGAAATCTCCTCCCCTTCCCCCATCGTAACCCAGGTCTCTTCAGCCCTTTCCTGACCTACCTAGACCATCTGGCGCCCCTCCTGCTCCCCCAGCCTTCTGTCATCCAAAACCCAGACAGGCAATCCACATTCCAATAGAGGGACACGGGATGACTGAGCAAGAAAATACCCACTTTCCAAAAGTGGTATTTTCAAACACAGAATGTAAAAATCACCTTCACTAAAAGAGGCATCTTTAGATTCTGAGTTCAGGCATACGAAACTTCATTTTCTTACCGAATTCCCTGGGCCAGGTATGTTCATAAGATGTTATGAACAAACCTCCCATTCTGTCCTATGGGGAACTGGTAGCCTTGCAATAGTGAAAAACGAAATTGGCTGTAATTCACTATTAGGACATGCCACACACACCGGGGCATGTCCTACCTTTCACATACATTGCACCCTGCCCACAGGGGTACCTTGGGCCTACCTGAGGGTGCCTGACATGTAAGAAAAGGGAAGGTTAGGGACCGGCCAGTGTGTGCACTGGCCAAGTCGATATGGCAGTTACAAACTGCGCGCAGACTCTGCAATGGCAGGTCCGAGTTACCGTTTTCAGGGCTACTAACAGGGGTGGCACAACCAGTGCTGCAGGCCCCCGGGTAGCATTTGATTCACCAGCCCTGGCACACGCAGTGCACTTTACTAGGGGCTAACAGGTAAATCAAATATCCAATCATGGAAACACCAATCCATAACAGAATTTACCATAGGAGCACCTGCGCTTTACCACTGATCAGCAGTGCGAAAAGCGCGCAGAACCGTTACACCAGCAAAACAGAGTCAAAACCGGGAGGTCAGAAAGCAAAAACTCAAGGGAAACACGCCAAAAGATGCCAAGTCTAACACACGTCCCCTCCAGCTGAAAGTAGGGAGAACTACCCATTTACCTGGGGGTTCTCTTCACTAAGGCGGAAGGAACCGGGACAGGCCATCTGCATTGGCGTGCTCTGTGCCAGGGCGGTGTTCCACCATAAAGTCCATTCCCTGTAGGGAGATGGACCACCTCAGCAGTTTTGGATTCTCCCCCCTCATCTGCATTAACCATCTGAGGGGCCTTTGGTCGGTCTGGACTCGGAAGTGAGTCCCAAACCGGTATGGTCTCAGCTTCTTCAGTGCCCAGACCACAGCGAAAGCTTCCCTTTCTATGGCACTCCACCTCTGCTCCCTGGGGAGTAGTCTCCTGCTAAGGAAGACTACCGGTTGGTCTAGGTCCTCTTCGTTCAGTTGGGAGAGCACCGCTCCCACTCCATGCTCTGACGCGTCGGTCTGCACTACAAATTCCTTGGAGAAGTCGGGGGCCTTGAGCACGGGGGCCGTGCACATGGCGGCCTTCAGGGTATCAAACGCCCTCTGGCAAGACTCAGTCCAGATCACCTTTCTCGGTTGCTTCTTGGAAGTCAACTCAGTTAAGGGGGCCACGATGGTGTCATATCCCTTAACAAACCTCCGGTAGTACCCAGTGAGTCCTAAGAAGGCCCTCACCTCTGTCTGGGTCTTGGGTGGCTCCCAAGCCAGGATGGTGTCGATCTTGGGCTGTAGGGGCGCCACCTGGCCGCTCCCTACCTGGTGTCCCAAGTACACCACCGACCCCTGCCCGATCTGGCACTTACTGGCCTTAATCGTGAGGACTGCCGTCTGCAGCGCCCTCAACACTTCCCTGAGGTGTTGCAGATGTTCGTCCCAACTGGAACTGAACACTGCAATGTCGTCCAGGTACGCGGCACTGAATTCCTCCAGCCCGGCCAACACCTGGTTGACCAACCTCTGAAAGGTGGCAGGGGCATTCTTCAATACGAAGGGCATCACCCGGAACTGGTAATGCCCGTCCGGGGTTGAGAATGCTGATCTCTCTTTGGCCCCCTCGGTTAGAGCGATCTGCCAGTACCCAGACGTTAAATCGAACGTACTCAGGAATCTGGCCGCTCCCAACCGGTCGATGAGCTCATCAGCTCAGGGGATGGGGTGGGCGTCAGTCCGCGTGACGGCATTGAGCCCCCCGATAGTCCACACAGAACCACAGTTCTGGGGCGGCCCGGGTGCCGTTGCTTTCGGGACCAAGACCACGGGGCTGGCCCATGGGCTACTGGATGGCTCAACCACCCCCAACGCCAACATCTTCGAGACCTCCTCTTTGATGCTGGCCTTGACCCGGTCAGCCAACCGGTAAATCTTGTGTTTCACCGGGGGGCTGTCACCGGTATCCACGTCGTGGGTACACCAGTGAGTAACACCTGGGATCAAGGAGAACAGTGGGTCAAACTGCCCCAACAACTGGCGACACTCGCTCTGCTGCTCAGCGGTCAGGGCCAGGGAGAGTGTCACACCATCCACCGACCCATCCCCCTCTTGGGCAGACAGGAGGTCCGGGAGAGGCTCACTCTCCGCTTCCTCCCCGTCGTCCGTCGCCAAGAGCATGCTCACTTCGGACCTCTCGAAGTGGGGTTTGAGGCGGTTCACGTGGAGGACCCGTAACGGGTTCCGAGGAGCCTGTAAATCCACCAGGTAGGTGACCTCACTTTTGCGCTCCACCACCTCAAAGGGCCCCGTCCACTTGTCCTGTAAGGCACAAGGTTCCACAGGGGCCATGACCCACACTTTCTGTCCAGGTTGAAACTCGACCAGAGTGGCATTCTGGTCATACCACTTCCTCCTTTCTTCCTGGCTGGCCTCGAGGTTCGCCTGAGCGAGTTTCCTGAAGCGGGCAGTTTGGTTGCGGAAGGCCAGCATGTAGCTGAACACATCCTGGGGGGTCTTCCTGGGAGCGGCCTCCCAGCCTTCCTTTACCAAGCTCAGAGGTCCCCGCACTCGGTGACCGTACAGAAGCTCGAAGTAGAGAGACTTCTGGGGTACCTCCCTGTACGCAACGAGAAGGCACGGTAAGAGGACGTCCCACTTACGCCTCATGGGTTCAGTGAGACCCTTGATCATGCCTTTTAAGGTCTGGTTGAACCTTTCCACCAGACCGTTGCCTTGGGGGTGGTAAGGAGTGGTGAACTTGTACGTAACACCACACTCCTTCCACAGGGATGTCATATACTTCGATATGAAATTGGTCCCCCTGTCAGAAACGATCTCTCTGGGGAACCCCACGCGGGAAAAGATCCCCATCAACGCCCGGCCCACCACTGGTGCCGTCGTTGTCCTGAGAGGGATTGCCTCCGGGTACCGGGTGGCATGGTCCACCAAGACCAGGATGTACCTGTTGCCCATGGCGGTCTTCGGATCCAGTGGCCCCACGATGTCCATCCCTACCCTTTCAAAGGGTGTCCCCACCACGGGGAACGGTTGGAGAGGAGCTTTGACCTTCCTCCCACTCTTGCCACTTGCCTGGCAAGTTTGGCAGGACCGACATTGCACATCCGACTGCCTTCGCATTCGAGGCCAGAAGAAGTGGGTGACAAGCCGGTCAAAGGTCTTGTCCTGCCCCAAATGTCCTGCCAAAGGCACATCGTGAGCCAGACCCAGTAGGAAGGTCCGGAAGTGCTGGGGTAACACCAGCACACGGGCTGACCCAGGTTCCGCGACCTTAGGCTCGCTGTACAGGAGATCATTCTCCCAATATATCCAATGTGATCCGGACTGATCACCAGTCGCCTGGGCTGCGGCCTGCTGCCGCAGACCCTCCAGAGAAGGGCACTCTTTCTGCTCCCGGCAGAATTCCTCCCTGGTGGGACCCCCTTCTTGCTGCCAATGGGTCAGCTCAGAGATGTCCCCCAGTTCGGCTACCTGTTCCCCTCTAGGCACCGGGGCGTCCCCCTCGAGGTCCGCCTCCTCCCGGGCCATGGGAACTTCAGGGGCCGGTTTACCGCACCCCTTGCCCTTCCTCTTGGCAGGGACCTGGGCCACTGTTTCAGGCTCCGGGTCCTTCTGATCACCCTCTCTGGCCGCCATCGACCGAGTGGACACACATGCCCACTCTGGCAACCCCAGCATCTCCAAGTTGGACCTGAGCTCAACATCCTTCCATAAGGACTGCTCCAGGTCGTTACCGAGCAGACAATCGACAGGCATGGAAGGGCTCACAGCTACCCTTAAAGGACCTGAGACTCCAACCCCCCACTCGAAGAGAACCTGAGCCACCAGACACTGGCGCTCGGAATTGTCGACTGCAATCACCTGGTGGAATGCCCCGGGGACTACCTGCGTCTCAGGGACCAGGTGACACCGAACTGAGGTCACACTGGCTCCAGTATCCCTGAGAGCCTCTACCCTTTTCCCGTTGATTGTCACCCAGGCTCCTGGGACCATCTCACTGTCCCCTAGTGAGACGAGGGTCATTTCTGCAGGGTCCCCACCCTCCTGTTGGGACTCCTCCTCCTCCAGCGCTACGCTAGCCAACACTTTGGACGGTCCACCGGTGGGTGGCTGTGTCCCCTTTGGGCACCGGGGTCTCCCTCATGTGCCCCACCTGGTCACAGGCAAAACACTTGCGGGGCTGGTCTCGGCAGGCTTTCCTGTCGAGACCCCTTGCTTCTTATCTCCGGGGGGATGGGAACCTTTACCCTGGGTGTTATTTTGGGGCCATTTCGAGAACTCCTGTGTTTTACCCTTGTCCCCCCCACTTTTCTGCTGGGGACCCTGCCCACCTTTGACTGAGTCCCCCCCAAACGCTTTCTTGTGGACCCTGGTACTCACCCAGCGGTCCGCCTCCATAGCAAGCTTCCTGGGGTCAGTTAGCTTACTATCAACTAGGTGCTGGCGCAGATGTGCAAAACATAGACTAGACAAGTGCTCCCATGCAATCAAATTGTAGAGCCCCTGAAAATCTGTCACATTACTGCCCTTCACCCAGCCATCCAACGACCGACAAAACCCATCCACACATTCCAGCCACGTGTTGGCATCAGATTTCTTCCAGGACCTAAACTGATCCCGGTACTTTTCAGGAGTGAGACCAAACCTAGTGAGAAGGGCTTCCTTCATATCAGCATAGGTGAGGTTAGGACCCTTACCCAAAGCTGTCAAAGTATCCCTGGCTTCCTCTGGAAACAGAGACCACAATCCTGCTCCCCAATTCTCCTCAGGGACCCCATTCATGTGTATCGCTGCCTCATAACCCTGAAATCACCTCTGTACGTCATCCCCCTTCTTGAACTCTCTGCCACATTCTTAGGGATGTGTACGATTCGGTCTGTCTGCCTTGACGAGTTGCTGCCACCATCCGAGCCGGGCCTACTCTTCAGCTCCAGCTCTTTAAGACCTCGTTCATGTTCCAATAGCATTCCCTTCTCCTCCATGGCCAATCTAATCTTTTCTAGCTCCGTGGCTGCTCTCCTTGCTTCCCGCCTGTCCTCCAGCTCCTCTGGGGACAGGCCACTGCTGCCTGGTCGGAAGGGTTCCCCCCCTCCCCCCTCCCAAAAGCACATCCACCCTAGGACTAGGCTCCCCCGCCTCTCCACTAAGGTCACCAGATTGCCCACTTGTGTCTCTGGCTGCTACCCAGGCCCTCAACGCCTTTTGTAGCTCGTCCTTCCTAGTGAGGCCTCTGATTTGGACTTTTAGGTTTGTGCAAACCTACTTCAATTCTCTCACAGTGTAGAGCTCCAACCTATCCTCCTCAAAGGCAATGTCCATGGATGCAACGGATGATGGTATTGATTCCGGCATGGTGAAGTAGAAAGTTCACTTGGCAAGATCACAAAAAAATCGGCCAAAAAGAAAACGGGTTAGTATGTGGTACGTAATGGTCTGCGATATGGTAGTAGTGCACACCAATCACTGTAAGTCAAGTGCAAACGCAAGTCCTATCCTCACCGCTGACAACCAATGTTAGAAATGGGATTCTTGGTAGGCTAGGGCGCGGGCCAAAGCCAGGCAAAAACCACCACTCTAGTCAGGATAAGGGAGTTACACTTCTAATATAACCCCTGCTCACCCCCTTGGTAGCTTGGCACGAGCAGCCAGGCCTATCTTAGAGTCAGTGTGTAAAGCATTTGCACATAACCAACAATAATACAGTGTACGCACTACAAAAGGACACCACACCAGTTTAGAAAAATATCCGATATTTTTATTTAATTAAAACAAGACCAAAAACGATAAAGAACCACAATACTATACTTAAAAGTTCACAATTCAAAAATACGCTGATTAAAAAGAGTTCCTTGTGTGGATAGCGCCGTCCGGGCTACCACGGCGTCGTGAACACACAAATCCAAAACAGTTCTGGCTGACCGCGGGGTCGCAGGCCAGCTACGGTGTCGGGAAGACCCACAAACAGTACCTTTCAGAGATGCAGGGCGATGGGGCCCTCGAAGTCACACGCGTTGCAGGTCGATCTCCTCTCTGATGGAGTCAGGAGCGCTGGCGTCGGTAGGCATCGGGTGCTGCGGTGCGAAGAGCAGCGGTGCGGTGCCCCCAGGTCGCGGTGCGAGCAGCGGCTCGGTGGCGGCGTCAGATGGCGTCGTCGGTGAGACCAGGGTCGCGGTGCGAGATGAAGGCGGTGCTCGTCACGGTGCTGGCAGATCACGGTGCAAGCAGCGGCGGCGTCGTTGCTGAAGCGCTGTCGGCTGACGAACTGGAGTCGATGGCGCCGGCGTCGGTAGGCCAAGGCTGCGGTGTGGGATGAGGGCGGTGCGTCGTGTAACTTACGAGCGGTGCCCCCGAACCACGGTGCAAGCAGCGGCGTCTATCTCGGCGGGAAGTGGCGGCGTCAGGCAGGCCAAGGCGTCCTCGTGAAGCCAGGCGGTGCGGAGTGCGGTGCCCACAGGTCGCGGTGCAAGCAGCGGCTCGGTGGCGGCGTCAACAGGTGTCGTCGGTGAGGCCCGGGTTGCGGTGCTGCGTTGCGGCAGTGCCCTCTGCGTTGCCTTCAGGACACGGAGTCGGCAGTGGCATCGTAGACGTCGTCGAGTTGGTGTTCTTCGGGTTGCAGCACAAAACACACAGTCCCCAGTGCTGCGGGTCGAAGAACTTGAAGTCTTTGCTGTTCCTGAGACTTCGTGAACAGGGGGCAAGCTCTACCTCAAGCCCTTGGAGAGACTCACAAATTTAGGTTGCAGAAAGTCCAGTCCAGGCCTTTCACTACCCAAGACAAAAGCAGCCACTGCAGGTCAGCCCAGCAAAGCACCCAGCAAAGCAGTCATTCCTTTTCGCAGCTTCTCCGGCTCTTCTTCTTGGCAGTCTTCTTGTCCAGATGATTTCTAAAGTTCAGGGGTCTGGGACCCAGCATTTATGTCCAAAAATCCTTTGATCTCTTAGGCAGAGAGGGCCTGTGCCCGGTCAGGACCAGTTCTGACTTCTCTGGTGTGAATTCATGGCAGGAGGTGGAGACGGCATTTGTCAGAGGCAGAGCAGGCCCTTTGAGGTGCAAGGAAATCTCCTCCCCCTTCCCCCATCGTAACCCAGGTCTCTTCAGCCCTTTCCTGACCTACCTAGACCATCTGGCGCCCCTCCTGCTCCCCCAGCCTTCTGTCATCCAAAACCCAGACAGACAATCCACATTCCAGCAGAGGCACACGGGATGACTGAGCAAGAAAATACCCACTTTCCAAAAGTGGTATTTTCAAACACAGAATGTAAAAATCACCTTCACTAAAAGAGGCATCTTTAGATTCTGAGTTCAGGCATACGAAACTTCATTTTCTTACCGAATTCCCTGGGCCAGGTATGTTCATAAGATGTTATGAACAAACCTCCCATTCTGTCCTATGGGGAACTGGTAGCCTTGCAATAGTGAAAAAGGAAATTGGCTGTAATTCACTATTAGGACATGCCACACACACCGTGGCATGTCCTACCTTTCACATACATTGCACCCTGCCCACAGGGGTACCTTGGGCCTACCTGGGGGTGCCTGACATGTAAGAAAGGGAAGGTTAGGGACCGGCCAGTGTGTGCACTGGCCAAGTCGATATGGCAGTTACAAACTGCGCGCAGACTCTGCAATGGCAGGTCTGAGTTACCGTTTCAGGGCTACTCACGGGGGTGGCACAACCAGTGCTGCAGGCCCCCGGGTAGCATTTGATTCACCGGCCCTGGCACACGCAGTGCACTTTACTAGGGGCTAACAGGTAAATCAAATATCCAATCATGGAAACACCAATCCATACCACAATTTACCATAGGAGCACCTGCGCTTTACCACTGATCAGCAGTGCGAAAAGCGCGCAGAACCGTTACACCAGCAAAACAGAGTCAAAACCGGGAGGTCAGAAAGCAAAGACTCAGGGGAAACACGCCAAAAGATGCCAAGTCTAACACAGCACAACACAAATTTCATCAATGAGCTCACAGGACCAAAGACTTAAGTGTATATTTTGCAGCACAACCAAACTAAGCCCGACCACAGGAAAAGAACTTTTGACAGGAACTATGTAAGACCCTCTCCAAGAAAAAAATAGCTCCACTCCAACCTCGCTACTCCCCCTGCCTGGTAACTCAAGAAAAGACTGACAGAAAAAAAAGTATTTGGGCAACTAGGATCCCAAAACGGAGGGCAAACCCCACATAAGAGCCAAATGGCCCAGTGGCCTGTATAGACAAAGAGAAAGGATCCGACTCATCAGGCACATACTCACCACATTGTGGCATTAAAACAGCTGGGGAGTATGAAAAAAAAATGGAAAAAAAAAGTTACTTACCTGTAACAATGGTTTTGCATCTTGAAGCTCTTCTAAATTCACATGCTGTGCATATTCTGCCATCTAATGTTTTGAGTCAGAGAGCGCTCCTTATTTTAGTCAGAAAGTGCTACTTATTTTCTCTCGCCCTTGGGAGAAGGGTGGGTCTCTTGAAGCCAGTCTCTCAAGGGTAGGCTAATAAACTCCCTCTGAGTGGGCACGCCTTCAGGTTTTTTTTTTCACAGCATATTTCTCTCTGCATTATATTAGTTATTACAAGTGTGTATTTTTCTACTCCTAAGCTGATCTTTGTCAATCAATCAAAACAATCATATATACAAAAAAAACTAAAATGTTCCAGCATTTGTACAGAGGTCTCATCGCATGAACAAACAGATGCTTAATCATATTGGCCCAAGGGGAAGCAAAGCAGGGATCTAATGGTTCCCAGACGAAATTTGGATAAGAGAACTCTTTCCCAAGGGCTTGGATCCCAGGTCAGATACGGTTTTAAGTGAGGTGATATTTGTACAATAGCGTAATCACACAGCAAAGGTTTCCTCAGTTCTGCTTGATCCCTAAATGTCACCCTATGGCTGATAACGAATAGTTTCTTACCTGTCGGTGTAGTTTTGCAGCTTGAAGACTTTCTGGATTCACTATGCTGTGCATTATTCCGCGGTCTAGTGGTTGGGTCCGGAATCGTAGTCTCTTTTCTCTTTTCCTCCTTTTTAAATTTTTTTTGTGTAGCCCAGGTGGGCGTCGACGCCCCACCATTTGGTGTCCTTCCGTGACGTCGGCGCGCTTCCTCCGGAAGCTCCCACCCTTGGGCGCCATCTTCGGATTCTTTTTTTCTTGTCTTGTGCTTGTGTTGTTTATCCTTTTACCCTTTTGAAGGTGTTTTCCTTTTGTTAGTCCCATCTTCCTCCTGTCTCATCTTTCTGGCGGAGGCGGGTGGGTTCGCTAGTGAATCCAGAAAGTCTTCAAGTTGCAAAACTACTCCGACAGGTAAGAAACTATTCGTTTTGCAGCGTGAATCTTTCTGGATTCACTATGCTGTGCATAGACTTTGTAGCGGTTTGTTATGTTTGTGGCGGCTGGGTGGAAGATGAGCGTTGGTTGTTGAATATATGTTGAAGCACCTTTTGACCTACTTGTGCTTCTTTGTTCATCTGTATATCCACGCAGTAGTGCTTAGT
Organism: Calotriton arnoldi; assembly: GCA_963921515.1. Lineage (NCBI taxonomy): Eukaryota > Metazoa > Chordata > Amphibia > Caudata > Salamandridae > Calotriton > Calotriton arnoldi. The sequence goes on along the minus strand of CAWUFW010004929.1, from coordinate 512,083 downwards.
GAACGTGTGCACTGAAGCCCATGTTGCCGCCAGGCAAATGTCTTGGATAGGTGCGTTTGCCAGGAAGGCGATTGTTGCTCCTTTTTCCTGGTCGAGTGTGCCTGAGCTGCTCCTTGTAGCTCTTGGCCTGCCTGTTTGTGGCAGTATTGAATTGTTTGCGCGATCCATTGTGCGATGGTATTTTTAGTTACTGGTCTGCCCAGGAAACTGCTTGCGAAGGACACAAAGAACTGTTTTGTCTTTTTACAGTCCTTAGTCCTTTCGATGTAATGCATTACTGCTCTTCTGGCGTCCAGAGTGTGCAGTGCCCTTTCAGCGCTGGTGGATGGTTTCTGGAAGAAACTGGGAATTTGTATTGTTTGGCTTATATGGAACTTGGACACCACCTTTGGCATGAAGTGTGGGTCCGTCCTCATTACCACCCTGTCATTGTGGATCTGAATGTAGGGTTCTTGTAGCGTGAGTGCCTGCAACTCGCTCACCCTAGGTAGTGAGGTAACTGCTACCAGAAAGGCCGTCTTTATTGTGAGCATATGTAGCCTTGCCTTGTGAATGGGTTCGAACGGTGCTTTCATAAGCTGTGTTAGAACTACATTGAGGTTCCATGCCGGCGGCGGCGGCATCCTTTTTGGTGGTGCTATTCTTTAGTAAGTGTGTTAAGTATTTTAGCACTGTAGATTCTCTAGTGATTCTCCTGTGGAGTTTTTTGTTGATGCACCATTCAGTGAATTTCTTCCATTTTGCTGCATAGCATTTCCGTGTGGTGGGCCTCCTGGCTTCCCGCAGTACTGCCAGCGTGCTTTCTGGGAGTTTGAGGTTAGCGAACTCTAAGTCTTCAGGAGCCACGCTGCTAGGCTGAGGCTCTCTGGCTCTGGATGGAGTACTCTTCCGTTTTGCAACGAGAGCAGGTCTTTCCTCCTTGGGAACTTGTGTAGTGGTCCCTGTGCCATTTCCACTATCTGTGAGAACCAGGACTGCCTGGCCCACTGTAGTGCTACCAGAATTAGCGTCATGTTGCTTGTTCTGCACTTGCTGAGCACCTTGTGTATCAGCGGTATCGGTGGAAAAGAGTAGGCAAATGTCTTTGACCAGCTCATCCATAGGGCATTTCCTTGGGATTGGTGGCCTGACTGCCTGGATGCGAAGTATTGGCATTTTGCATTCTGGTGTGTTGCAAACAGGTCTAGTTGTGGGGTCCCCCACTTCTTGAATAGTTTTTGCGTCTCCTGCGGGTTGAGCTCCCACTCGTGTGAGATTGACGTCTGTCTGCTCAGTCTGTCTGCTTCCACATTGTCCTTCCCCGGCAGATGTATTGCCAGGAGGTCTATTTGTAATGGGATTGCCCATTTCCATATCTGTTGCGCTAGATCTGACAGCGCCACTGACTGTGTTCCTCCCTGCTTGTTGATGTAGAACATCGTTGTGGTGTTGTCTGTTGGTACTAACACCCTTTGCCCGTACAGCTGTTTCTGGAACGCTTTTAGTGCTAGGAACACGGTCTTTAGCTCTAGGTAGTTGATGTGCTTGACGGCATCTGTTTGTGTCCATAAACCCCTTACTTTGAGCAGGTTCATGTGCGCTCCCCACCCCATTTGGGATGCGTCTGTTGTGATGGTCACTGTTGGAGTTGGTGGTGTGAACGGCTTTCCCATTGTTATGTTGTCCTTGTTCCACCATGCTATCTCCTCCTGCACTGCGTGCATTACAACCACTAGATCTTCCCAACTCCCTGTAGCCTGTGACCACTGCTGTTGCAGCCATTCCTGGAATGGTCTCATGTGCAGTCGAATATTGGGGACTAGGTGTATGCAGGACGCCATCATCCCCATGAGCTTGCTCACTGTCCTCACTGTCAGACGTCGCCCCTTCTGGTATTGGTGAGTCTCTTTCATCAGTGCTGAGGTTCTCTTTTCGCTGGGGAACACCCTGCCCTGAATGGTGTCGATTTTTGCACCCAGGAAGATTTTTACTTGCTCTGGTTCTAGCGACGACTTCCCGCTGTGTATGGAGAAGCCTAGCTTTGTTAGGGTGTGTGTGACCTGCTGAGTATGTAGTTTGCATTGGCTGTAGGAGTCCGCCTTCACCAACCAGTCGTCTAGGTAGGGGTATACATGTATTCCCTGCCTCCGCAGGTGTGCTGCTACGGCCGCTAGGCATTTTGTGAAGACCCTTGGCGCGGACTTTAGGCCAAAGGCTAGGGCCGTGAACTGGTAGTGCGCCTTGCCGATCGTAAATCGCAGTAGATGCTTGTGTCTTTGGTTCATGGGAATGTGTAGGTAGGCATCCTTTAGGTCTATTGTGCACATAAAATCCCCGTGCCTTATCTGAGGTATAACCTCCTGTAAGGACGTCATTTTGAACTTTTGAGTCTTTATGTACTTGTTTAGGAACCGTAGGTCCAGTATGGGCCTTAACGTTTCGTCTATTTTTGGTACTAGGAAGTAGTTTGAGTACACTCCCGTGCTTCTTTCCTTGTATGGTACGTTTTCTATAGCCTGTTTGTGGAGGAGTTCTTGTGCTTCCTGCCACAGCAGTGATAGCTCTTCTGCTGAGCGTGTCTTGTTGGTTGGCCTCCTGTTTGGTGGCCTCTTTACCAGGAGCCGAACTGTATGATGTTGAATATCCACTTGTCCGTTGTTATCTTCTCCCACTCCTGGAAGAAGTGTTTTAGTCTGCCTCCTACGGGTGTCACATGGTCGTTGATTTGGAATGGTTGTTTGTGTCTTTTGTTGAGCCGCGCCACTAAGGATGTTGTTAGTGCGGGCACGTTTGGTACTGCGGAGTCACTTTGGGGCGGGTTGCTGGCCGCCTCTTCTTGTCTGTCCTCGTCCGTTTGGTCGGCTCCGAAAGGACTGTCCCCTTTGTTGTTCTTGCCAGCCTTGCTGCTGCGGACCCTGTTGCGCCTGGCTGCTTCCCTGAAATGTTTGCTGGAAGGCCTGGTGCGATGTTCCCGGCTGGTTCCCTCCTCTGCCATTTGGTCTTCGTGAGGGGGTGCCCCTTCTCATCCCTCTGAACTGCAGGGCTCCCATGGACCTTGCAGTTTCGTTATCTGTTTTGAGCTGTGTCAGCGTCTCGTCCACGGGCGTGCCGAACAGCTTCCCCCCATTGAAGGGTAGGTTTAGGATGTTGTTTTGTACTTCCAGTTTGAACCCGGAGATCCTCAGCCATGCATGTCTCCTCTCTGTTACCCCGATCATCATCAGCCTGCTTGATGTGTCCGCTGCGTCCAAGGCCGACTTCAGGCAGGTGTTGGCCATATTCTTGCCCTCCTCCACCAGGTGGGCCGCTCTTTGCTGGTGTTCGGTCGGAAGCAGTTTGAGCAGCTGCCCAACTTCATTCCAATGTTGGTAGGCATGCCTGTTTATCAGGGCATTGGAGTTGGCAATGCGCCAATGGATTGCCGCATTCCTCTCAATTTTCCTCCCTGTGAGGTCTATTCTTTTGCTCTCCTTGTCTGGAGGCAGTCCGGAGTTTGTGGGAACGTTAGCCCTCTTCCTGGCTGTTGCAGTAATAATTGAATAAGCCGGCACAGATCCCTGGATATATGGGGGATCCTTAGAAGAGTGTTTGTATTTTTTCTCTGCCCTGGGGGTGACAGATCTGCAGGTAGCTGGCTCCTTGAAAGCCTCCCTGCCTTGGTCCAGTACACCTGGGAGCATCGGAAGGAATTGGCTCCTAGTTTGTGTTGGCAGCAGTGTCTCCAGGAGAAAACAGGCCTTGGGCTTTTCCTCCTCCATTTCCACCCTATAGGTTGCTGCAGCGTTCCTGACGACTATGTTGTATATTCCAATGTCGTCCGGCGGCGAAGGCCTCGACGGATACGTCTCCACGGCCTCTTCTGGATTTTCGGCGTCGAGATCCTGCCAGTCCAGGTCCTGAGCCTCCGAGGGTGTCGAGCCGAAGTGAGTCTGCTGGTCGTTGTCGCCCTCAGCGTAGTAATACAGGCCCTCCTCGTCCTGTTGCTCCGACGGTTCGGGAGTTTTCGGCAGTTTGGTGGCGTCGAACTCCTCTTGGACTTCTGGTTCGACGACCGTCGAGGGCTTCGAAGGGATGGTGTATCTACTCATCCGTTCGTCGAATTCCTTCTTCCTTTGTAGGATACTGGTCATCTCGGCCTCGAGCCTTTTCTTCTTCCTCTCCATCTCTGCCGCTTGTTCGGCGTCGAGAGTTTCGGCGGTTCTCTTCGAGGTCGTGGATGTTGACGTCGAAGTTGCCGTTTGCTCTTTCCCCTTCGGCGTCGGGTGCGCCTTCTCGGAGCCGTGCTTCGACGACCTGGGTGTCTCTTGAGCTTTCGCCGACCGGGAGTCCTTCTCGAAGGATCCGCTGGGCTGTTTGTAATTGGACGCAGCTGTGGTCGTCGATTGCTTCGACGCCAGTGCTCCTTTCGAGGACTTTGGCTCTGCTTTTCGAGGGTCTGTTGGGGTTTTAGGGGTCGACGTCTCTCTTACCTCCTTCCTTGGTCTGTTATCGGTCTCTACAACCGTGCAGTCCTCTGGTCCCTCGGCGATGTTGTCCTCTTCCCCGCTGGAGAGGCCCAGGACCCGCAGCGACGGGGGTTGTCCCTGCCCCTGCATACTGTAGTTTGCTCTCCTCTGTCTGTCCCTCACTCTGAGGGTCTTGGGGGCGAATGCCGAGCAGGCGTTGCAGTCGGTACTCTGATGGTCGATCGGTAGGCAGAGGTTGCAGACTGGGTGCTGGTCCTTCTGCGCGAACTTGTGGTGGCAGTTCCTGCAAAATTTGAATGGTGTCTTGTCCATTCCCGCGCTCAGGGAGCCCCTGTGTGCGCATTCTCCGTCGGACGTCGAAGTTTTCTCCACTTCTCACCTACTTCGTCGTCCCGGTAGTATGTTCTTTGGTCTTGTGATGAAGAAACTCCAATTTTCTCGGTTCTTTCTGCTTTTTCTCTCCTCTTTTCTCCTCTTCCAACTCTGGAGCTCTTCACGACGATCCAGACCCAATGGCGGAAAAAAGAATCTGAAGATGGCGCCCAAGGGTGGGAGCTTCCGGAGGAAGCGCGCCGACGTCACGGAAGGACACCAAATGGTGGGGCGTCGACGCCCACCTGGGCTACACAAAAAAAAAAAAGGAGGAAAAGAGACTACGATTCCGGACCCAACCACTAGACCGCGGAATAATGCACAGCATAGTGAATCCAGAAAGATTCACGCTGCAAAAATAGCTTTTTGGCTCAGAGAATATTCACTTTAGCTAGAGAGTAAGGAGATTTATACAGTTCAGTACAACCTATGGCTTTGAAGGAAGATTGCACATAGTTTAGCCAAAGGGATAGAAATGCCATTCTCACAATTGATACAATCCAAGATGATCTCCCGATTGAGGGTTGTATTCTTGTTAGGTTAGACAGAGACCCAGAGCAATCATGGTGCAACCTTAATTGAACTGGATGCAAAGGCCAGAGCCAACTCCTCATGTAAAAAAAAAAAAACAAAGGGTGACGTCCATGAGGGGAGGCAGAGTTCTCCTTCACTTGCACCTTGGTAATATCCAGATAACCCCAAAATCCAGCACCATGAGTTAAAACTGGCAAACACTTCCGCATGTAGACCTCCAGGAGAGGCTGGATTGGCTTACTGCCTACTCTTTTGGCACAATCAAACAAATCCCCAACAGAGTGGTTGAAACAAACAGCGACTCGCCACACAAGGTAGCCATGAGCATTTAGAATCAAACATGATTCAGAGATATAGAAAGTTGGTTGCCTGCTCGGTGTGTGAGCTTGGAGAGCTGTGCACATGCTGCCAACCTGGGGGGTAATAACCCAGGTCTTGACCAGTTTCCTGAAGATGTCAGAAGTGGGCTTGAGCATCCCCTTCAGCAGGGGAAGATACTGCAAGGAGCGATGTTCTGAGGAAAGAGTCAGTAGGAAGCTGGCTATGTATATGGAATTCAAACTAGGTGGTTATACTGTGCACAGTGTCCAGGGCTCAATGTAAAACGCAAAGGGCTCTATTAGTGGTAGTGTGGCCGAGCAGCCTTTGGCCGAACACAGAGGAGTGTGAGACACTTATTGCACAACAGTGATTAATAATGGACACACAACTCAAGAATGAGATCCAGACCAATTTTAGAAAAATGTACTTTGTATTTTATTTTAAGACCAAGATCTTCGAAATAAGGTAAGTTTTTAATTAAAAATGCTTTTCACTTTGAAAAATCAACACTTAGAAACTTTTCAGCACAGTTCAATGTTATCCTACAGAAGAAACAATATCGTGGTTAAACAAGTAAGTGATGCACTTACAATCCCAGTCTTTGGAACCCAAAGTCAGCAAGGGTCAGGTGAATACCAAAACTGCACCACCAATGGCACAGGTGCAGCCGGAGACGGAGGTCAAAATCAGAGTTCGGCCCAATGCTTTTCAATGGAGACTGGGGGTGCCTAGAGCCAAACTGCTGACAGGTAGGTAAAATCGGTTGCAGAGGCCAAGCTTTGGGGGTTAGCACCAGCACAGGGCAGCCACAATGCAGTACCAAGCATACACCACCAGCGGTACAGGGGCTGCTGGGTGCAGGGTGCCATATCAGTGTCGGGCAACCAATGCTTTTCTATGGAGATTCTTCTTTTGGTAAACAGGCTGGCGGCATTGCACCAGCGGTTGCAGGAGGGAGACCAACAACAGCCAAGGTAAGTGGAGATGTAGGGGGTCGTGGGGGTACTGTTGGTTCAGCTCACCAAGGCCCAGGGGCTACTGGTGCAGGAGTGCCTCACGACATCAGAGTCTTCTTATCAGAGGCGGTGGGGGGGGGCTGGATTCTCACTGCAGGTGCCGCCGTGGAGTTCAGGAGAGGTCAACCAACGCTGGACACAAGGTCAGGATAACTGGGGCTACCTCAGTGCACAGGTGAGCCGCTCAGACTCGGGCTGTGGGCGTTGGGGTGGGCAAGAGACACGGATCTGTCTGATCCGGGTCCCTTGGAGCTTGTTTCCTTTAGGACAGATCTGCTTTCCACAGGAGATTGGAGTCTTTTTCAAAAGTAGCAGTCCTCCCAGGGTTTTGAGAGGTCGCTGGCTGCAAGACTGGTCACAGGTTCACAGAAGCTGGAGACAGGCCGGTAGGGCTGGGGAAAAGGCAGTCGTCTTCTTCAGTCTTCTCTACAAGGTTGTCTTTTTGCTTCTTAGGTCATCGTAGATCTAGTTTCTAGGTCTTGGGGAGCCACCTAAATACTAAATTTAGGAGGCGATTTAGGAGAGTAGTAGGTAGGGCCAGTGGGCACCTTACCTGAGGTGACTACACCCTCTGTTATGCCACCCTCCTGTATGAGGGGGCGTCGACCAAGCATTGGTTGGAAAGGTCTCCCCATCTTCAAGATGGCAGGGACTGAAAGTTGTGCTTCACCTTGCCTCCCCCACCTTAGGGTGGAGTAGGCCGAGGTGGGCACACCTCCTATTTTTCCTAGTTTTTCCCGTAGTTTTCTCGCCCAAAGTGGAGGTGTAAACCAGGGGCTGCCATCAGCTGCTAAAAGCAGAAGTTGATGGTCACTTTACTAAGAAGGCAGGCCTTTGAAGTTTCGAGGAGCTCGACCGATGGTGTTCCTACAGCTCAACTTACCTCTGCTGTTGCTGGTTTCCTTTGTGCAGCCTTCCGTTCGTCGCCTGTAGCCTGTTTGACAAACAGAGTTTCTCCACTGATTTTCAATGGGTGACCGACACCATGTTTGCACCCTGCACCCGGCCACCCGTGACACTGGTGGTGTATGTTTGGTGCTGCCCCCCACCCCCTTTAGCTCATTTTAACCTCCAAAGCTTGACCCCCTGCAACCGATTTACTTACCTGCAAGCAACGCCTCTTCAAGCACCCCCAGTTTCCATTGGGTAACATTGGGCCTGATCTTCAACTTTGACCTCTGCACCCAGCTGCCACTGTGCGGCGGGCGGTGCAGTGTCTTACTTACCTGAACCTCGCCCTCTGCTGACCCTGAAACTGGTGTGGATTTTTTTTTGATTTGTGTGTCATTTATTGGTCATTGTGTGTATAACAAATGTCTTACACTCCTCTATGTTAGGCCTAAGACTGCTCGCCCACACTACCACACTACCACACTTTGGGTTTGCATTGAGACTAACCCTGGGTGGAGCAGGTGTAGTGCCTCTACGCGAAGTTCCACGGAATTGGAAAGCAACTCCGTGGAACTTCGCGCCGCGCCTCCCCTCCCAAAGTCATTAAAAGTCATTAAAAAGGCACTTACCTGCCCCGTGGCTGCCTCCTCGTCGACATGGCCGCTCTCCTGCCTACACTTCCCCGTCCTTCTTCACTAATAACCCCTACGTAGTACGTCTTGCGCGTTTCGGAACAGATGGTCGGATCGGTGCTGAGCGCAGGTGGAGCCAAGGATGTCAGCTTCAGAATTTCCTTCGGCGCCGAGCTGAAGCTCGGTGTGTTGTCCGAAGCCGATGGTCAGTGCCGACCATGGCCCAAAGGAAGTGGCGGCCCAGAAGCCTGTCTCTATGGATCCAGAGCAGCTGAACAGTCGGAATAGTGTCCAGGGAAGTGGGAGCTGTTCTGATGACCTGTTGAACTGGTGGGAGGTCTTCAATCTCGAGGTCAGAGCCAGAACGCTCTTCAGGCGAGAAAGCCTCCTCGTCAGCGGCTGAAGGCTCAGAATGATGTTCCCCCTCGAGGTCCTGGGTGACAAAGAGGTCTGGGGTATCGTTGCTGCTCCTGCTCAACATCTATCTAGTCAATGGGCCTGGACCAAAAGGACAGGCAAGCCTTGCAAGAGGCCTAGTCATGCTCGGGTGATAGGCAAAGATTAGAGATCTGCTGGAGGTCGGCCTAGGGGTACTTCGCACAACACCACAGGCAATATCAAAAGGGTAAAAATGGTGTCCGTTCCATCACAGATGAGATATGGTGAGAGGACTCATTGGAAGCAAAAAGAGGCCCCAACGGAAGAGACTCTTCAGAGGGCAGGCATCAACCAGTGAACTGTCCTGGACGGTAACTGGAAGCGTCGACGACATGACAGAGGACAGGCGAGACGCGATCTAAGACAATTCCGACAGAGAGAGAGGAGGTGTGAAGACTGAAAAGAGCACTGCAACGGCATTGATCTGGAGCACTGAAGCACACGTCCAAACCAGACGGCAAAATAAACGAGACAAGAAAAAACAATCTAACAATGGAGCCGATGACCATGCGCATTGCTAGCAAGAGGTGCAATCACCGTACCTCGTAACGAATTAGAAGCAAAACAACTTGCACACATCCAAGCCCAACACTAGATGGCAGGAAGCAGGCTGCGAAATATTAAAAGAAATTCTAGGCCAGCAAGCGGTGTGACTTGAATAATCTACTCTACCTAACTGCAATGCGCTTGACCCATAAGCTTGTCTCAAATTGGGTGAACCGTAGCAAATATTTTATTTCACTGAGTGTCCTTATACTTCAATTATCACATATGAGAGTACCTTCAAATATGTGAGTTCAGCACATCTGCAGTGCAAAAACATTTTGATTTAATAGACTAAACCTTTGCGCTAAGTATAATCTAGCCCACATGAAGATACACATGACCCCGACTTGCCAATTAGTTCACAAAGAGCATTATCAACAGGGCAGGGTGAAGGAAGTGGCCCTTTGGGGCCACTCGGGTTCCTTACAACCACCTGCTATGCCTTCCCAAGAAATTAAGAGTCGGTCAGACAGTAGAGAATACAAACAAGCATTTATTAGTAATACTCTGCAGAGGAGTCCAATCTGACCCGCACCCTAAGATGTCTGCTGAGGGACTGGCTCCCCAACGGCCTGCAATGCATGATCATTCCTTCAAGAACCCCCAACCACGCCCACAGTGGAAAGTTACCGGCCTGGGCCGAACATGAACAAAGAAGGCACAGAAGGATGGGCTACCACCTGCCAGATGGGTACATGCTATCAGCAACTCAAGGTTACCGCGCTGAGTCACAGCGTCTGCTAACGTGGGAGCAGAACTACACACTCGGATAGGCATGCGAGGGCAGAATGGCCTATTCATTAGTAAAGTCGGGAAGCAGCCTTGAACAGGAAAGAAAAAATAATAACTAAATACAGCATTCTGCTGAGGCAGGCAACACGAATAATGAGGCCTAGTTCAGACACAGCCTAATAGGGATTACGAAATACAAAATGGAGTCACACTTGCTAACTAAAGCTTGCACGTTGCAGGGATAACTCAGTGGGTTGCATAACGTGAATGCAAATGGCATCTATTTAGCCACACACTGCTAACCTAATGTAGCATGATACGAGTGCATAGCAGGAATGGAATTTTCAAACCGAACAAGGGGCAGAAATGTTTCTCAGTTCATGTTTAAATATTTTCACTTTCAATAAATATATTACTAAAGCATGATGTGGTAGCGCACAGTCCTTTACAGACAGCACATTTCTATTGAAATGGCCACAAACCCTTGCACTGATGCACAAGTTACTAACTTGTGTAACGATATATCTGTAAGAGACAGTAGTTAGTGACAGATTCCTTATCTTAGAATATCCCCAGGCGTCAGGCTGGATCCGGAAAGTTTTTGCGTAGCAGTACCCTTGCGCGTCGGTAGGCGGCGTCGTGCGGCTCCGCGTCCCGTCGTCGTGATCGCCGGGATGACGTCGCGGGCAGTACTTAGACGCCGCCCCTGCTGCGCTGACGTCAGTTCTGTACACGACTTTCCGCGCCAGGAACGCAGAGCCATGCAAGAAGCTGACATAGGTGTCTGAAAAATACTAGGGCCCTGAAAGGGATGTCCTTAACCCTAGAAATCAGTTCGCAGAACGGGGAGGATGGATGGGGCGGTAAGGAATCTGTCACTAACTACTGTCTCTTACAGATATATTGTTACACAAATTAGTAACTTGTGCATCTGAAAGAGACACGTTAGTGACAGATTCCTTACCTTAGAATAAATACCCCAGCAATACCAACCCCGGTGGTGGGTCTGCGAACAAAGATCAGACAAGGAAGTCCCTGAGGACAGAACGGCCAAAGAAGCCGTCCCGCCGGACCTGGCTGTCAAGGCAGTAATGCTTGGTAAACGTGTGCAGCGAGGCCCACGTAGCTGCCTGACATATCTTGCAGCAGAACACCGCGGCCTAAAGCCGTGGTAGCAGCCGTTGCCCTGGTGGAATGGGCACCCAGCCCAACAGGAGGCTCCTTCTTAGCCAAAGAATAGTAGGCTTTGATACACAAGGTGACCCAGCGGGAGATGGTTCTCTTGTGCACCGCCCGACCTTTTTTGGCGCCCACGTAGCCAACAAAGAGCTGGTCATCCACCCGGAAGTGTTGTGTGCGGTTGATATAAAAGGAAAGCGCGCGTTTTGGGTCCAGACGGTGGAGCCTCTCTTCCTCTCTGGAAGGATGCGGAGGCGGAAAGAAGGTGGGCAAAGTGATGGTCTGCCCAATGTGAAAGGCAGTAACCACTTTTGGCAAGAAGGACGGGCGCGTCCTAAGAACAACCTTGTCTGGATGGACAGACAGAAAAGGAGGTTTGCATGATAGAGCCTGGAGCTCACTCACCCGCCGAGCGGAGGTGATGGCCACTAGAAAGGCCGTCTTCAAAGTAAGAAGACGAAGAGGACAGTTATGTAGAGGCTCAAAGGGAGCGCACATTAAAAAGGTAAGAACCAAGTTCAAGTCCCACTGAGGCATGACAAACGGAACAGGAGGGAAGAGGTGTGTAATGCCTTTAAGGAATCTGTTAACAACAGGGGACTTGAAAAGGGAGGGCTGATCAGGAAGCCTGAGGAAGGCCGAGATTGCACAAAGATAGCCCTTGATGGTACCCAGGGCAGAACCCTGTTGGGCCAGAGAAAGAAGGAACAGAAGAACCTCAGAAAGAGGGGCAGAGAGGGGATTCACAGCCTTTGCTGTGCACCATGCCACAAACTTGTTCCACCTGCAGGCGTATACCACCTTAGTGGAGGGACGCCTGGCTGCCAGAATCACATCACAAACTTCGGGAGGCGAGTCGAAAGGAATCAACTGCCGCCGCTCAATCTCCACGCAAGCAGGTGGAGACTGGACAGGTTCGAGTGGAGGACCGTCCCCTGCTGCTGCGACAGAAGATCCTCCCGAAGAGGCAGATGGATCGGGGGATCGACGCTCATACTGAGTAGCTCGGGATACCAAACTCTTCGAGCCCAGTCCAGAGCCACAAGGATGACTTGGGCCCGGTCGCGCCGAATCTTCTTCAACACTCTGGGTAGAAGTGGTATAGGCGGAAAAGCGTACAACAGACCGCAACTCCACTCGAGACGAAAAGCGACGCCGAGCGAGTGCCGCCTTGGAAATTCCAACGCGCAGAACTGATGACATTGCGCGTTCTCTTCGGTGGCGAATAGATCTAACCAAGGCTCTCCCCACTGTAGAAAGAGTCCTTGCGCCACTTCCGAGTGAAGACGCCATTCGTGATCCATCATGCACCTGGGGCTGAGTTCGTCCGCCCTGGCGTTCAGGGAACCTGCCAGGTGTTGAACCATCAGGAAGATGCCCTGATGTTCCAGCCATGTCCAGAGGCGCAGAGCCTCCTGACATAGGGTCCACGCACCCCACCCCGCCTTGTTTGTTGCAGTACCACATGGCGGTGGTGTTGTCTGTGAACACCTGCAGTACCTTCCCTTTGACAGAGGGAAGGAATGCCTTGAGTGCAAGTCGGATCGCCCGGAGCTCCAGAAGGTTGATATGGAGCCAGGACTCCGTCGGAGACCAGAGGCCTCTGATCTCCGCCTCTCCCATGTGACCGCCCCATCCCAGAAGAGACGCGTCCGTCACGACTGTGTGCTATGGCTGGGGAAGGGAGAGGGATCTGCCCATGACCCATTGCCGGTTCGAGAGCCACCACTGCAACTGTTTTGCAGTCCCCTGCGAGATCTGGACGTGATCGGACAGGTTGCCCTGGTGCTGCGCCCACTGGAACTTCAGGTCCCACTGCAGAGCCCGCATATGCCATCTAGCATGATCGACCAGCAGGATGCAGGAGGCCATGAGGCCCAGCAGCCTCAGGGTCATCTGTACCGAAACTCAGGATAGAGGCTGAAAGATAGGAATCATAGCCTGAATATCCCGGACTCGCCGTTCGGGAGGATAGGCCCGAAACTGCGTCGTGTCCAGAACTGCTCCGATGAAAAGGAGCTGTGGAGAAGGAATCAGGTGCGACTTCGGCACATTGATGGAGAACCCCAGCGAGTGCAGGAGTTCGGCCGTAGTCTGGAGGTGGGAGACGACTGCCTGGGACAAGCCTTCCTTCAGCAGCCAGTCGTCGAGGTAGGGGAAGACTGGAACCCCGGCCCGGCGCAGATGAGCTGCGACCACCGCCATCACTTTCGTGAACACCCGAGGGGCACTTGTGAGGCCAAAGTGGAGCACGGTGAATTGAAAATGCTCGAGGCCCACCATGAACCGCAGGTAACGCCGGTGGGCCGGCAGGACGGGGATGTGGAAATAAGCGTCCTGCAAGTCCAACGCTACCATCCAGTCTCCAGGGTCGAGGGCAGTCAAGACCTGAGCTAAGGTGAGCATCTTGAACTTCTCTTTCCGGAGGAAGCGATTGACGTTCTGGAGGTCCAAGATAGGACGCATGTCCTCCTTGTCCTTTTGGGCACCAGAAAGTAGTGGGAGTAGCAACCACGCCCTACTTCTGGGGTCGGAACGGCTCGATGGCCCTCTTGGCCAAGAGGGCCGCAACTTCCTTCTGAAGAAGCACCAAGTGATCCCCTGACATGCGGTGGAATTGAGGTGGCATGGCTGGGGGTGGTCTCGAAGGGGAGGGAGTAGCCCTTCGGACAATGTCCAAGACCCACCTGTCCGAGGTGATGGTACGCCAGTGGTGAAGGTGATGGCGGACCCTGCCTCTACTGGCGTGCTGTGCACCTGAAAGGAAGGACTAGGAGGGCTTGGAGGCCGCGGACGGGGCGGGGTTGGTGGCCTGACCCGCACGCTGGTTGCCTGACCCGCCACGGCGGGAGCCACGCCCTCGGCCACGCGAAGACGCTTGCTGTGCGGGCCGGTGGCTGGGCAGCGGACGTGACTGGGCGCCCTTCCGTGGCCACGAAAGGGGCGAAAAGCAGATGGCTGCGGAGGGCGTACAGCAGAAAGGCCCAGGGACTTGGCCGTAGCCCGTGAGTCCTTAAAACGCTCCAGCGCATGGTCTGCCTTGTTCCCCAAAAAGACCGACTCCCATCAAAGGGCATGTCCATAAGAGTGTTCTGGACATCACCCGAGAAACCAGTGGTTCTCAGCCAGGCGTGACGGCGCAGCGCCACTGTCGTTGCAATTGATCTACCCAGCGAGTCGGCGGTATCAAGGCCACAACGAATGGTGAATTTAGCCGCATCTCTTCCTTCCGCAATGGCGCGGGAAAGCAGTGTCTGGACCTCCTCAGGACACTGGGGCAAAGCTTGCGCCACCGAGTCCCACAGAGAGTGGGAATATCGGCCCAAAAGGCAAGCGGTGTTGACAGACCGCAAGCCAGCACTGGAGGAAGAAAAGACCTTCTTCCAAATTGATCCAGGCGTTTGGATTCCCTATCCGGAGGAGCGGTAGGGAAGGCGGTTTGGGAAGCAGAGGCTTGGACAACCAAGCTCTCAGGAGTGGGGTGTTGGGAGAGGAACAGGGGTCGCCCGGAGCGGGGCGATGGCGTCGGGCCACGTTCCTATCAACAGGAGCCCCTGTGGCGGGCTTGGACCAGGTGCCCAAAAGAACGTCAGAAAGTGCGTCATTAAACGGCAGCAGTGGCTCCGAGGAGGTAGCCGCCGGCTGAAGCACTTCCGTCAGGAGGTTAGTCCTGACGGCCAATGTAGGCAACTGGAGGTGTAAGGCCCCAGCTGCTCTACGCAACACCGTTGCAAAGTTTGCTCCCTCCTCCGTTGCCACGGAAGGAGGAGACAGCATGCCAGTGTCAGGGGAAGTGTCCAGACCACTGGCATCTCCAAGTTCCTGAGCCCAGTCCTGTTCGTACTCACACTGCTGTGTGAGCGGGTCCTCCGACCCCTCCCAGTCCTCTTCGTCCTCCTCAGGTTCAAAATAAGGAGAAGGAGGGACACGCGGGACCCAAGGTCTCAACGGCGCCGGAGCCAGCGCCGAGCGACGCTGGTCCGGCGCCGTGTCCGGATCCGGAGAGAACTGGGAACGACGCCGCCCGGAGCCCCGGGCGGCGTCGAAAACGGCACCGGAGACATCGGCACCGGCGGAGGTGTAGTTAGGTCAACCGGCGTCGATGGGGGTTGCGGCAGCACCGGAGCCGGGATCGGGGCCGAAGCCAGAGCCGGGACCGAGGCTGGTGTGACAGGCGGCGCCGGGACCGGAGTCGTCGGCGGCGCTGGGGAAACCCCATCAGGGCCCGCGGGGCCCGAAGGCGCACCGGGGGGACCTTGAGGCCCGAAGAGGCGGGCCATGGCCGACAAGAATTCCTGTATCTCGGCCGGAGTCGCCCCCGAACCCGGGAAGGACGGGTAATGCGGGGGCGGCTCCACAGGCACTCCCGGAGCCGCGGGGACGGTGCCGACAGGAGCCTTAGCCGAGTCGCGAGACCGCCGAGGCGAAGTCGTGGAGCGATGGCGCTTCTTAGACTTTTTATGCTTCGACTTACCGGAGGAGTGCGAAGACTTGGACCCCGACGACCGATGAGGACTCCGCGACCGGCCCCTCGACCTCTCACATGACCGGGGCTTGGTGTGGCGCAGAGCCGACTGCCGGACCTCGAGGAGCTTTCGCGACCGCTCTCGCAAAGCCTTCGGGTGCAAGGCCCGGCAGTCGGGGCACGACTTCGTGTCGTGGTCGCGGCCGAGACAGTAGAGACACTGTAAATGCGGGTCTGTGATCGACATCATACGACCACAGACGTCGCAGGGCTTGAAGCCGGGCATCCCTACCGACACCTTCGGAGTCGAGAGACTCGTGGAGAAAAACAGTGAAAATCACCAAAAAGATAGTCAAAAAATGACTAGGGCACTGCTCTTCCCGGATCTGCGCTTACTGGCGCGGAAAAGAAGAACTGACGTCAGCGCGCAGGGGCGGCGTCTGAGCACTGCCCGCAACGCCATCCCGGCGATCACGACGCCGACGACGGACGCGGAGCCGCCTACCGACGCGCAAGGGTACTGCTACGCAAAAACTTTCCGGATCCAGCCTGACGCCTGGGGATATTCTAAGGTAAGGAAGCACAAGTTACTAACTTGTGTAACGATATATCTGTAAGAGACAGTAGTTAGTGACAGATTCCTTACCTTAGAATATCCCCAGGCGTCAGGCTGGATCCGGAAAGTTTTTGCGTAGCAGTACCCTTGCGCGCCGGTAGGCAGCGCCGTGCGGCTCCGCGTCTGTCGTCGGCGTCGTGATTGACGGGATGACGCCGCGGGCAGTACTTAGACGCCGCCCTGCGCGCTGACGTCAGTTCTGTACACGCACTTTCCGCGCCAGGAACGCAGAGCCATGCAATAAGCTGACATAGGTGTCTGAAAATACTAGGCCCTGAAAGGGATGTCCTTAACTCCTAGAAATCAGTTCGCAGAACGGGGAGGATGGTGGGCGGTAGTGAATCTGTCACTAACTAATGTCTCTTACAGATATATCGTTACACAAGTTAGTAACTTGTGCATCTGAAAGAGACACGTTAGTGACAGATTCCTTACCTTAGAATAGATACCCCAGCAATACCAACCCCGGTGGTGGGTCTGCGAACAAAGATCAGACAAGGAAATCCTGGAGGACAGAACGGCCAAAGAAGCCGTCTCCTCCGGACCTGACTGTGAAGGCAGTAATGCTTTGTAAACGTGTGCAGCGAGGCCCACGTAGCTGCCTGACAGATAACCGGCAGCGGAACACCGCGGCCCAAGGCCGTGGTAGCAGCCGTTGCCCTGGTGGAATGGGCACGCAGCCCAACAGGAGGCTCCTTCTTAGCCAAAGAATAGCAGGTCTTGATGCACAAGGTAACCCAGCGGGAGATGGTTCTCTTGTGCACCGCCCGACCTTTTGGCGCCCACGTAGCCAACAAAGAGCTGGTCATCCACCCGGAAGTGTTTTGTGCGGTCGATATAGAAGGAGAGCGCACGTTTTGGGTCCAGACGGTGGAGCCTCTCTTCCTCTCTGGAAGGATGCAGAGGCGGAAAGAAGGTAGGCAAAGTGATGGTCTGCCCAATGTGGAAGGCTGTAACCACCTTTGGCAAGAAGGACGGACGCGTCCGAAGAACAACCTTGTCTGGATGAACAGACAGAAAGGGAGGTTTGCAAGATAGAGCCTGAGCTCACTCACCCGCCGAGCGGAGGTGATGGCCACCAGAAAGGCTGTCTTCAGAGTCAGAAGACGAAGAGGACAGTTATGTAGAGGCTCAAAGGGAGCGCACATTAAAAAGGTAAGAACCAAGTTCAAGTCCCACTGAGGCATCACAAACGGAACAGGAGGGAAGAGGTGTGTAATGCCTTTAAGAACCTGTTAACAACAGGGGACTGAAAAGGGAGGGCTGATCAGGAGCCTGAGGAAGGCCGAGATAGCACAAAGATAACCCTTGATGGTACCCAGGGCAGAACCCTGTTGGGCCAGAGAAAGAAGGAACAGAAGGACCTCAGAAAGAGGGGCAGAAAGGGGATTCACAGCCTTTGCTGTGCACCATGCCACAAATTTGTTCCACCTGCAGGCGTATACCACCTTAGTGGAGGGACGCCTGGCTGCCAGAATCACATCACAAACTTCGGGAGGCAAGTCGAAAGGAATCAACTGCCGCCGCTCAATCTCCACGCAAGCAGGTGTAGACTGGACAGGTTCGGGTGGAGGACCGTTCCCTGCTGCTGCGACAGAAGATCCTCCCGAAGAGGCAGACGGATCGGGGGATCTACGCTCATACTGAGTAGATCGGATACCAAACTCTTCGAGCCCAGTCCGGAGCCACAAGAATGACTTGGGCCCGGTCGTGCCGAATCTTCTTCAACACTCTGGGTAGAAGTGGTATAGGCAGAAAGGCGTACAACAGACCGCAACTCCACTCGTGACAAAAAGCGTCGCCGAGCGAGTGCCGCCTTGGAAATTCCAACGCGCAGAACTGATGACATTGCGCGTTCTCTTCGGTGGCGAACAGATCTAACCAAGGCTCTCCCCACTGTAGAAAGAGTCCTTGCGCCACTTCCGAGTGAAGACGCCATTCGTGATCCATCATGCACCTGCGGCCGAGTTCGTCCGCCTCTGGCGTTCAGGGAACCTGCCAGGTGTTGAACCATCAGGGACATGCCCTGATGTTCCAGCCATGTCCAGAGGCGCAGAGCCTCCTGACAAAGGGTCCAAGACCCCACCCCGCCTTGTTTGTTGCAGTACCACATGGCGGTGGTGTTGTCTGTGAACACCTGCACTACCTTCCCTTTGACAGAGGGCCTTGAGTGCAAGTCGGATCGCCCGGAGCTCCAGAAGGTTGATATGGAGCCGGGACTCCGCCGGAGAACAGAGGCCTCTGATCTCCGCCTCTCCCATGTGACCGCCCCATCCCAGAAGGGACGCGTCCGTCACAACTGTGTGCTCTGGCTGGGGAAGGGAGAGGGATCTGCCCATGACCCATTGCCGGTTCGAGAGCCACCACTGCAATTGTTTTGCAGTTCCCTCCGAGATCTGGACGTGATCGGACAGGTTGCCCTGGTGCTGCGCCCACTGGAACTTCAGGTCCCACTGCAGAGCCCGCATATGCCATCTGGCATGATTGACCAGCAGGATGCAGGAGGCCATGAGGCCCAGCAGCCTCAGGGTCATCCGTACCGAAACCCAGGATAAAGGCTGAAAGATCGGAATCATAGCCTGAATATCCCGGACTCGCCGTTCGGGAGGATAGGCCCGAAACTGCGTCGTGTCCAGAACTGCTCCGATGAAAAGGAGCTGTGGAGAAGGAATCAGATGCGACTTCGGCACATTGATGGAGAACCCCAGCGAGTGCAGGAGTTCGGCCGTAGTCTGGAGGTGGGAGACGACTGCCTGGGACGAGCCCGCCTTCAGCAGCCAGTCGTCGAGGTAGGGGAAGACTGAAACCCCTGCCCGGCGCAGATGAGCTGCGACCACCGCCATCACTTTCGTGAACACCCGAGGGGCACTGGTAAGGCCAAAGGGGAGCACGGTGAACTGAAAATGCTCGAGGCCTACCGTGAACCGTAGGTAACGCCGGTGGGCCGGCAGGACGGGGATGTGGAAATAAGCGTCCTGCAAGTCCAACGCTACCAACCAGTCTCCAGGGTCGAGGGCAGTCAAGACCTGAGCTAGGGTGAGCATCTTGAACTTCTCCTTCCGGAGGAAGCGATTGACGTTCCGGAGGTCCAAGATAGGACGCATGTCCTCCTTGTCCTTTTTGGGCACCAGGAAGTAGTGGGAGTAGCAACCACGTCCTACTTCTGGGGTCGGAACATGCTCGATGGCCCTCTTGGCCAAGAGGGCCGTGACTTCCTTCTGCAGAAGTACCCAGTGATCCCCTGACATGCGGTGGAATTGAGGTGGCATGGCTGGGGGGTGGCCTCGAAGGGGAGGGAGTAGCCCTTCGGACAATGTCCAAGACCCACCTGTCCGAGGTGATGGGACGCCAGTGGTGAAGGTGATGGCGGACCCTGCCTCCTACTGGCGTGCTGTGCACCTGAAAGGAGGGACTAGGAGGGCTTGGAGGCCGCGGACGGGTTGGAGGTGGTGGCCTGACCCGCACGCTGGTTGCCCGAACCGCCACGGCGGTATCCACGTCCTCGGCCACGCGAAGACGCCTGCTGCGCGGGCCGGTGGCTGGGCTGCTGACGTGACTGGGCGCCCCTTCCGTGGCCACGATAGGGGCGAAAAGCAGAAGTTAGCGGAGGGCGTGTAGCAGAAAGGCCCAGGGACTTGGCAGTAGCCCGTGAGTCCTTAAAGCGCTCCAACGCATGGTCTGCTTTGGACCCAAAAAGACCGACTCCATCAAAGGGCATGTCCATGAGAGTATTCTGGACATCCCCTGAAAACCAGTGGTTCTCAGCCAAGCGTGGCGACGCAGCGCCACCGTCGTTGCAATAGACCTGCCCAGCGAGTCGGCGGTATCAAGGCCACATCGTATTGTGTATTTGGCCGCATCCCTTCCTTCCGCAATGGCGCGGGAAAGCAGTGTCTGGACCTCCTCAGAACACTGGGGCAAAACAGTCGCCACCGAATCCCACAAGGAGTGGGTATATCGGCCCAAAAGACAAGCGGTGTTGATGGACCGCAAGCCAGCACTGGAGGAAGAAAACCCTTCTTCCCAAATTGATCCAGGCTTTTGGATTCCCTATCCGGAGGGGCGTTAGGGAAGGCGGTTTGGGAAGCGGAGGCTTGGACAACCAAGCTCTCAGGAGTGGGGTGGACAGAGAGAATAGGGGGTCGCCCGGAGCTGGGCGATGGCGTCGGGACACGTTCCTATCCACAGGAGCCCCTGTGTTGGGCTTGGACCAGGCGCCCAAAAGAACGTCAGTGAGGGCATCGTTAAACGGCAGCACAGTCTCCGTAGAGGAGGCTGCCGGCTGAAGCACCTCTGTCAAGAGATTAGTCTTCACCGCCACAGTAGGGAGTTGGAGATGTAAGGCTCCAGCCGCCCTACGCAACACCGTAGCAAAATTGGCTCCCTCCTCCGTAGCCACGGGAGGAGACAGCATGCCAGTGTCAGGGGAAGTATCTAGACCACTGGCATCCCCTAGTCCCTCTGTCCAGTCCTCATCATACTGACACTGTTGTGCCAGAGGGTCATCAGACCCCTCCCAGACCTCCTGGTCCTCCTCTGGTTCAAAATAAGGAGGAGGAGGGACATTTGGGACCCAAGGTCTCATCGGCGCCGGAACCGGCGTCGAGCGACGTCGGTCCGGGTCCATGTTTGGAGCCGGAAGGAACTGGGGGACGACGCCGCCCGGAGCCCCAGGCGGCGTCGAGAACGGCACCGGAGACGTCGGCGGAGGCGTGGTCAGGTCGACCGGCGTCGATGGGGGTTGCGGAGCCGGGATTGGGGCCGGAGCCAGGATCGAGGCTGGAGGCACGGGCGACGCCGGGGCCGGAGCCGTCGGCGACGCCGGGGCAAGCCCATCAGGGCCCGCGGGGCCCGAAGGCGCACCGGAGGGACCTTGAGGCCCGAAGAGGCGGGCCATGGCCGACAGGAATTCCTGTATTTGGGCCGGATCCGCCCCCGAACCCGGGAAGGACGGGTATTGCGGGGCGACTCCACAGGCATGTCCGGGGCCGCGGGGAGGGGATGGTGCCGGGAGGGGCCTCAGCCGAGTCGCGAGACCGGCGAGGCGAAGTCCTAGAGCGACGATGCTTTTGGACTTTTTGTGCTTAGACTTACCGGACGACGAAGACTTTGATCCCGACGATCGGTGACGACTCCGCGACCGACCCTCGACCTCTCACGCGACCGGGGCTTGGTGTGGCGCGGAGCCGAATGCCGGGCCTCGAGGAGCTTTCGAGACCGCTCTCGCAAAGCTTTCGGGTTGAGGGCCCGGCAGTCGGAACACGACTCCGTGTCGTGGCCTCGGCCGAGGCAGAAGAGAAACTCCCGATGCGGGTCTGTGATGGACATCATCCGAGCACAGGCGCCGCAACGTTTAAAGCCGGGCATCCCTACGACACCTTGGAGTCGATTCGAAGAAACAGTGAAAAAATTCACCAAAAAAGTTAGTCAAAAATGACTAGGGCACTGCTCTTCCCGGATCTGCGTTGCTGGCGCGGAAAAAGAAGAACTGACGTCAGCGCGCAGGGGCGGCGTCTAAGTACTGCCCGCGACGTCATCCCGGCGATCACGACGCCGACGACAGACGCGGAGCCGCACGAAAACCGCCTACCGACGCGCTAAGGGTACTGCTACGCAAAAACTTTTCCGGATCCAGCCGGACGCCTGGGGATATTCTAAGGTAAGGAATCTGTCACTAACGTGTCTCTTTCAGATTCTGTCACTAACGTGTCTCTTTCAGATATGCAGTTTTACACATAAAATTATATAGCGTACAAACAATAACGTGTGAAAATCACGTTTCCGCAAATATTTATTATTTGCACATCACCAAATAGTGTTCTCATTTGTTTTGATCCTAATTAAATCTTTGTTTCCATCAACACTTCAAAGTTAAAAGAGCATTGGCAAAGAAAATAGGTCTGCATTCTGAATAAAAGTGCCTCGTGTCAGTGATGGGCTAGGGTTAAGGTACTAAATAGGTCATCATACAAGTACTCTGTCCCTCATCTTTGCACTCCTACCCATTCATCCACTGACTCATTCTTGCATTCACCCTCTGACCCAATCACAATAAAACACACACAAATTCAACAACATACGAAATGGTATACATTCCTCATGGCTGCCCTAATCTAGTTATCTAAGACAGTTTAAAAGCATTACAATTTGTGTTCACATGAAAGTTCAATCTCAGGCAGCAAATACATTTAAAAAAAGTGATTACAGCTGTGTGGCGGGTAGGCACTTTTTGATGGAAGCACACAACTTCTGCCCAATCAATACATGTACTCATGCCTCCAAACATGTGGGTGGAGTCAAAGACCCTCTCTAGTAATGCCATTGCTGCGCTGTAAAGCCAGATCATAAAAAGTGCTTACCTAACTACTTAAGTATATTTTGAAATTTGTATACAGTTAATTTACAAGCTATTTAAATGCTGTGCTAGCAAAAAGACATCTGGCAGGCTTTCAGTTTACACTACCTGTACCCCCAGAACAACTGTCAGACAGTTCACTTTAATTTCAGACAGTTCACTTTAATTTTCTTTTCTCCGATTGCAAGTTAGAGGATTTTGTTAACACCAATCTCTAGGATAAAATGAGCAGCAAATTGTAAGAAGACATAAGCTGACGTTTGGCCTTTGTCTTTCAGCCCAGCAAATGTGACAAGATAAAAACAAGATTTGAAGACATCTTGTGTTGCTCTTTCACAACACCTGTCCTTTTCAAGACCTCTCTCTTGACAGACTGGGCCAGTAGGCCTTAAACATTAGTTCGCCCTGATAAAATCTGATTTGCCATAGCGAGTGGGTGAGTAGACTTCAAAGCCCAAGCACTAACAGCATGTGTATCTACAGCCACACATGCCTCGATTATGTAGTTTCTAGCCAAAATATATAACGCAGCAGTGTTTGATGATTCCAAAAAAACTATTGCATTGCCCCAGCACCGCAAAATGGAAGGCTGACCGCATTCTACATTTTTTAAAAGTGCTGTGTCAGTTGCAATGTGTATATATGTGAGTAGGTGTTATACATCTCTAAAAGCTACATTTTCTTCTATTTTTCATCTTAAAAAGTGTAACTTGGCTATTTGGATAGAATTAAGAAATAAAGAGAAGAAAAAAATTCGAAAATGTTGCCTCACCTTGCCACTGTGCACATAAGAGCAGGCGTGTCAAATATGGTGGCATTGTGCTGGAGCCAGGGGCACCAAACACTGTGGGGGTCTAAAAGGGACATCTGTTTTCTGCACTAGAAACACTTTCTGACTGCAAACTGAGCAGTGAAGTTACTCACACTAAAGGAGAGAAGAATTGTAACATGAACATTCTGTACACGGCTTCAAAAGAATATTATTGCACAGCAAAAAGGAGGAGTTCGGAGTCAGTATCTGAAACGCATACAGTACAATTTTGTCACATCTAATAGAGGAACAAAGACACCGCTGGAATCATGCTTGCACCACAACTGCTACGAAGCTACTGTTAAGAGATAAGATGTGGATTCAGTATCACATCTGGAGGATATTCAAAAGTGAGGAATCTGAAGTAGTACACCACAGGATTGTTTTTTACCCGCAACTGTACAGGATTTGAACTTTGCAGCTTGCATTATATTTTGTTTCTTGACATGCATGCTGATTACAAAACAGTGCAATCTGCTCTGGCGAACATGTTCCTTAGATGAGTTTCTTTAAAGGAATATGTTTATATGCACAAGTTACTAACTTGTGTAACGATATATCTGTAAGAGACAGTAGTTAGTGACAGATTCCTTACCTTAGAATATCCCCAGGCGTCAGACTGGATCCGGAAAGTTTTTGCGTAGCAGTACCCCTGCGCGTCGGTAGGCGGCGTCGTGCGGCTCCGCTTCCGTCGCCGGCGTCGTGATCGCCGGGATGACGTCGCGGGCAGTACTTAGACGCCGCCCCTGCGCTGCTGACGTCAGTTCTGTACACGACTTTCCGCGCCAGGAACGCAGAGCCATGCAAGAAGCTGACATAGGTGTCTGAAAAATACTAGGGCCCTGAAAGGGATGTCCTTAACCCTAGAAATCAGTTCGCAGAACGGGAGGATGGGTGGGCGGTAGGAATCTGTCACTAACTACTGTCTCTTACAGATATATCGTTACACAAGTTAGTAACTTGTGCATCTGAAAGAGACACGTTAGTGACAGATTCCTTACCTTAGAATAGATACCCCAGCAATACCAACCCCGGTGGTGGGTCTGCGAACAAAGATCAGACAAGGAAGTCCCGGAGGACAGAACGGCCAAAGAAGCCGTCCCTCCGGACCTGACTGTCAAGGCAGTAATGCTTTGTAAACGTGTGCAGCGAGGCCCACGTAGCTGCCTGACAGATATCCTGCAGCGGAAGACCGCGGCCCAAAGCCGTGGTAGCAGCCGTTGCCCTGGTGGAATGGGCACGCAGCCCAACAGGAGGATCCTTCTTAGCCAAAGAATAGCAGGCTTTGATACACAAGGTTACCCAGCGGGAGATGGTTCTCTTGTGCAACGCCCGACCTTTTTTGGCGCCCACGTAGCCAACAAAGAGCTGGTCATCCACCCGGAAGTGTTGTGTACGGTTGATATAAAAGGAAAGCGCACGTTTTGGGTCCAGACGGTGGAGCCTCTCTTCCTCTCTGGAAGGATGCAGAGGCGGAAAGAAGGTGGGCAAAGTGATGGTCTGCCCAATGTGGAAGGCAGTAACCACCTTTGGCAAGAAGGACGGGCGCGTCTTAAGAACAACCTTGTCTGGATGGACAGACAGAAAGGGAGGTTTGCATGATAGAGCCTGGAGCTCACTCACTCGCCGAGCGGAGGTGATGGCCACCAGAAAGGCTGTATTCAGAGTCAGAAGACGAAGAGGACAGTTATGTAGAGGCTCAAAGGGAGCGCACATTGTATTGTAATTGCATTTGTACATAAGAAAGGTAAGAACCAAGTTCAAGTCCCACTGAGGCATCACAAACGGAACAGGAGGGAAGAGGTGTGTAATGCCTTTTAGAAACCTGTTAACAACAGGGGACTTGAAAAGGGAGGGCTGATCAGGAAGCCTGAGGAAGGCCGAGATGGCACAAAGTTAGCTCCTTGATGGTACCCAGGGCAGAACCCTGTTGGGCCAGGGAAAGAAGGAACAGAAGAACCTCAGAAAGAGGGGCAGAAAGGGGATTCACAGCCTTTGCTGTGCACCATGCCACAAACTTGTTCCACCTGCAGGCGTATACCACCTTAGTGGAGGGACGCCTGGCTGCCAGAATCACATCACAAACTTCGGGAGGCAAGTCGAAAGGAATCAACAGCCGCCGCTCAATCTCCACGCAAGCAGGTGGAGGCTGGACAGGTTCGGGTGGAGGACCGTCTCCTGCTGCTGCGACAGAAGATCCTCCCGAAGAGGCAGACGGATCGGGGGATAGACGCTCATACTGAGTAGCTCGGGATACCAAACTCTTCGAGCCCAGTCCGGAGCCACAAGGATGACTTGGGCCCGGTCGCGCCGAATCTTCTTCAACACTCTGGGTATAAGTGGTATAGGCGGAAAGGCGTACAACAGACCGCAACTCCACTCGCGGCGAAAAGCGTCGCCAAGCGAGTGCCGCCTTGGAAATTCCAACGCGCAGAACTGATGACATTGCGCGTTCTCTTCGGTGGCGAATAGATCTAACCAAGGCTCTCCCCACTGCAGAAAGAGACCTTGCGCCACTTCCGAGTGAAGAAGCCATTCGTGATCCATCATGCACCTGCGGCTGAGTTCGTCGGCCCTGGCGTTCAGTGAACCTGCCAGGTGTTGAACCATCAGGAACATGCCCTGATGTTCCAGCCATGTCCAGAGGCGCAGAGCCTCCTGACAGAGGGTCCACGACCCCACCCCGCCTTGTTTGTTGCAGTACCACATGGCGGTGGTGTTGTCTGTGAACACCTGCACTACCTTCCCTTTGACAGAGGGAAGGAATGCCTTGAGTGCAAGTCGGATCGCCCGGAGCTCCAGAAGGTTGATATGGAGCCGGGACTCCGCCGGAGACCAGAGGCCTCTGATCTCCGCCTCTCCCATGTGACCGCCCCATCCCAGAAGGGACGCGTCCGTCACAACTGTGTGCTCTGGCTGGGGAAGGGAGAGGGATCTGCCCATGACCCATTGCCGGTTCCGAGAGCCACCACTGCAACTGTTTTGCAGCCCCCTCCGAGATCTGGACATGATCGGACAGGTTGCCCTGGTGCTGCGCCCACTGGAACTTCAGGTCCCACTGCAGAGCCCGCATATGCCATCTGGCATGATCGACCAACAGGAGGCCATGAGGCCCAGCAGCCTCAGGGTCATCCGTACCGAAACCCAGGATAAAGGCTGAAAGATTGGAATCTTAGCCTGAATATCCCGGACTCGCCGTTCGGGAGGATAGGCCCGAAACTGCGTCGTGTCCAGAACTGCTCCGATGAAAAGGAGCTGTGGAGAAGGAATCAGATGCGACTTCGGCACATTGATGGAGAACCCCAGCGAGTGCAGGAGTTCGGCCGTAGTCTGGAGGTGGGAGACGACTGCCTGGGACGAGCCCGCCTTCAGCAGCCAGTCGTCGAGGTAGGGGAAGACTGGAACCCCTGCCCGGCGCAGATGTGCTGCGACCACCGCCATCACTTTCGTGAACACCCGAGGGGCACTTGTAAGGCCAAAGGGGAGCACGGTGAACTAAAAATGCTCGAGGCCTAACGTGAACCGTAGGTAATGCCGGTGGGCCGGCAGGACTGGGATGTGGAAATAAGCGTCCTGCAAGTCCAACGCTACCAACCAGTCTCCAGGGTCGAGGGCAGTCAAGACCTGAGCTAGGGTGAGCATCTTGAACTTCTCCTTCCGGAGGAAGCGATTGACGTTCCGGAGGTCCAAGATAGGACGCATGTCCTCCTTGTCCTTTTGGGCACCAGAAAGTAGTGGGAGTAGCAACCACGTCCTACTTCTGGGGTCGGAACATGCTCGATGGCCCTCTTGGCCAAGAGGGCCGTGACTTCCTTCTGCAGAAGCACCAAGTGATCCCCTGACATGCGGTGGACTTGAAGTGGCATGGCTGGGGGGGTGGTCTCGAAGGGGAGGGAGTAGCCCCTTCGGACAATGTCCAAGACCCACCTGTCCGAGGTGATGGGACGCCAGTGGTGAAGGTGATGGCGGACCCTGCCCCCTACTGGCGTGCTGTGCACCGGAAAGGAGGGACTAGGAGGGCTTGGAGGCCACGGACGGGTTGGAGGTGGTGGCCTGACCCGCACGCTGGTTGCCCGAACCGCCACGGCGGTATCCACGCCCTCGGCCACGCGAAGACGCTCGCTGCGCGGGCCGGTGGCTGGGCAGCTGACGTGACTGGGCGCCCCTTCCGTGGCCACGAAAGGGGCGAAAAGCAGAGGTTAGCGGAGGGCGCACAACAGAAAGGCCCAGGGACTTGGCAGTAGCCCGTGAGTCCTTAAAACGCTCCAGCGCATGGTCTGCTTTGGAACCAAAAAGACCGACTCCATCAAAGGGCATGTCCATGAGTGTATTCTGGACATCACCCGAGAAACCAGTTGTTCTCAGCCAGGCGTGGCGACGTAGCGCCACCGTCGTTGCAAGCGATCTGCCCAGCGAGTCGGCGGTATCAAGGCCACAACGTATGGTGTATTTAGCCGCATCTCTACCGTCCGCACTGGCGCGGGTAAGCAGTGTCTGGACCTCCTCAGAACACTGTGGCAAAACAGCCGCCACCGAATCCCACAGGGAGTGGGTATATCGGCCCAAAAGGCAAGCGGTGTTGACGGATCGCAAGCCAGCACTGGAGGAAGAAAAAGCCTTCTTCCCAAATTGGTCCAGGCGTTTGGATTCCCTATCCAGAGGGGCGGTAGGGAAGGCGGTTTGGGAGGCAGAGGCTTGGACAACCAAGCTCTTGGGGGTGGGATGTTGGGAGAGAAACAAGGGGTCGCCCGGAGCAGGGCGATGGCGTCGGGCCACGTTCCTATCCACAGGAGCCCCTGTGGTGGGCTTGGACCAGGCGCCCAAAAGAACGTCAGTTAGTGCATCATTAAACGGCAGCACAGTCTCCGTGGAGGAAGCTGCCGGCTGAAGCACTTCCGTCAGGAGATTAGTCCTGACAGCCACAGTAGGCAATTGGAGGTGCAAGGCTCCAGCTGCTCTACGCAACACCGTTGCGAAATTAGCTCCCTCCTCCGTAGCCACGGGAGGAGACAGCATGCCAGTGTCAGGGGAAGTGTCTAGACCACTGGCATCCCCAAGTTCCTCAGCCCAGTCCTGATCATACTCACACTGTTGTGTGAGAGGGTCTTCCGACCCCTCCCAGCTCTCCTGGTCCTCCTCTGGTTCAAAATATGGAGGAGGAGGGACATTTGGGACCCAAGGTCTCATCGGCTCCGGAGCCGGCGTCGAGCGACGCCGGTCCGGCTCCATGTCCGGAGCCGGAGATAACCGGGGAACGACGCCGTCCGGAGCCCCGGACGGGCGTCAGGAACGGCACCGGGGACATCGGGCGCCGGCGGAGGCGTGGGTTAGGTCAACCGACGTCGATGGGGGTTGCGGTACCACCGGAGCCGGGATCGAGGCCGGAGCCGAGGCCGGGATCAAGGCTGGCGGGACAGGCGACGCCGGGACCGGAGTCGGCGGTGATGCCGGAGCAACCCCACTGCAGGCCCGCGGGGCCCGAAGGCGCACCGGAGGGACCTTGAGGCCCGAAGAGGCGGGCCATGGCCGACAGGAATTCCTGTAGAGCTCGGCCGGAGTCGCCCCGAACCCGGAAAGGACGGGTAATGCGGGGCGGCTCCACAGGCACGTCCGGGGCCGCGGGGACGGTGCCGACAGGGGCCTCAGCCGAGTCGCGAGACCGGCGAGGCGAAGTCTTAGAGCGATGATGCTTCTTAGACTTTTTGTGCTTCGACTTACCCGAGGAGCGCGAAGACTTGGACTCCGACGATTGGCGGGGGCTCCGCGACCGGCCCCTCGACCTCTCACGGGACCGGGGCTTGGTGCGGCGCGGAGCCGACTGCCGGACCTCGAGTAGCTTTCGAGACCGCTCTCGCAAAGCCTTCGGGTGAAGTTTCCGGCAGTCAGGGCACGACTTCGTGTCGTGGTCTCGGCCGAGACAGTAGAGACACTCTAGATGCGGGTCTGTGATCGACATCATTCGACCACAGACGTTGCATGGCTTGAAGCCGGGCATCCCTACGACACCTAGGAGTCGATAGACTCGAAAAGAAACAGTGAAAAATTCACCAAAAATTTAGTCAAAAATTGACTAGGGCACTGCTCTTCCCGGATCTGCGCTTACTGGCGCGGAAAAGGAAGAACTGACGTCAGCGCGCAGGGATGGCGTCTAAGTACTGCCCGCGATGTCATCCCGGCGATCACAACGCCGACGACGGATGCGGAGCCGCACGACGCCGCCTACCGACGCGCAGGGGTACTGCTACGCAAAAACTTTCCGGATCCAGTCTGACGCCTGGGGATATTCTAAGGTAAGGAATCTGTCACTAACGTGTCTCTTTCAGATATTAAGCAACGTGCTTAGGTGTTTTAGGAATCAAATTTGAAACAAATGAAGACATCCCTAGGATTACAAACACAGTTTAGCCAATGGAAAAAAACCTACAGGACAACTGCTTTCACTACCACATTAAAAAACAAAGTGATGAAATGAGCACATTTTATAGCAAGCTTCATACTATACGAACAGTGGAACAATAATGACATCATTTTGAATAATGGCAGCTACAAGGCTAAAACAAACTTTACCAATCAATTCAGCAGGCTTATTTGGTCTTTTGTTAATGAAGGTTTCAAAAGCTTCTTTCATAGCATTGACAAATTTTTCATTCTTCAGGAAGCATACATCAATAACATGGTCCACCTTATCCTTGAAATCCAGCAGCTCTTGAACCATGGTCCTATCCTTTTCAGGGTTAATTACAATAGTACTGCCAAATGCCTGAAAGAAATGCATCAAAATTACCAAACAAGAGAAAAAATTATGTAACTCATTTTAGAAATAACAATGCAAGAAATGTAGTCAGTAAGGCTATAAGAGTTACTCAGTGAGAGAATGTCAGTTACCTAGTAGGTAAGGTTTAGAACACCGTAACTGAGGAAATGAATGTCGGGTGGTAGAAGACATGCTATTGAATGGTAACTAGGGAAACTTTACAACACAGCTAAAAATCAGTTTACCTCAATTAAGACAGCTTGCGACTGTAGGAAAGTGCCCCTTTTTTACATTGTCACCCACCCTTTTTGTCCGGTATCTGATGCAATTTTGACACAAAGTGCACTGGGTTCCTGCTAACCAGGTCCCCAGTGTCAGATCTCTTTTCCTAAAACTGTACTGTTGTTCCCTTAATTGGCAATACCTTTAGCACCACCTGTAAGTCCCTAGTAAACGGCACCCCCTGGTACCTAGGGCAAGGAGACTAAAGATGGTCCCTAAGGGCTGCATCATGTATTATGCCACCCTAAGGGTTCCTCAGCACCAACATGCAAACTGCCATTGCAGGCTGCGTGCCATGGTGCAGAGAAAAGTGAAGACATTATATGGCACACCTCCTGTGTGCCATGCTTGCAGACACCCCTACAGCAGGAACCTTACAGCCCCAAGGCAGGGTGTACTATACTACATATATGGACATATCTGCATGAGAAGATGTGACCCTGTGATGTCGAAGCCGATTCTTCGATATTACAAACTAACAGGAAGGCCATTTTGAGTACATGTGCTGCACATTGGTGTTTGCGAGTTCCCCGGCTACATGATGGCTTCACTGAAAGTAGAGACGTTTGGTATGAAATATCTTGTATTAATAAACCCACACTGAATCCAGTGATGATTTATTAATACATGCACCCAGAGTGCACCTTAGAGGTGCCCCCTGAAAACCTACTGACTACTAGTGCTCTGGCTGACTGTTGTAGACCAGCCTGCCACCACAGACAGGTTCTGACTACCTGCAGGCGAGAACGCACACTCTCTGAGGGCAGGAACAATTCCTGCTTCGGCAGAAGGTGCCATCACCTCCTCCAAGCAGGATGGCTAACCAATCTGCATATCAAGGTGGGAGGCTTCAACGGCCTCTGCTGCCTTTGTTATGCGACCCAAGGCTTCCCCAGACAGGGGAAATGCTACCCCTTGCCAAATGCCCATTTTGCCCCCGGAGAGGCAGGAAAATTAGCTAGGCAGGAGGCGTGTTCCCCTCTAAGGCTAGTACCACCCCTAAGTTGGGTTTGGTGGAATTAGGCTTTCTGGGTCAGGGTTATGCCCACTTCCCACACAAAGGGGTCATATAGTGTGTGTGTATAAATACCCTAAAGGTAAGTCGCCCATTGGGTACTACCCGTCACTCTTGTAATGCCCCTAAATGGAGTATTTAGGTGGCACCCCGGTCACCAGGATCTTGGATTTGATGGATCAAGAAAAGAAGGACACGGAGAGCCATAAGAAAAAGCGAGAATTAAAGACTGCTAAGGACGTTTGGTGTCAAACCCTGCATGCCACGCTAAGTCTCGTCAATCACGACCCAGCGACTCATCCTGCAGCTGGCCAGTTTCTAACAAGCATTTGCAATGCAATAGGTCTCGCATTCACGTGAGTTTGTGCTACTGGCATTGTAAATGACAATGCCTTTTATTTGTGTTTTGGGTTTTAAAACATAAATGAAAGGCATTGTCATTTACAATACTAATAGCTTAAACTCTCGCAAAGGCGGCACCGGGATACAGCCTAACACTTCCCGCAAAAACCAGGTAACCGATATTACAAATTAGCAAAAACATATTCACCAGAAGAAAACAGAATATAATACTGATTTATTGACTGAGCTTGGTTGGGACAGACTTGTAATCACAGCTGCTAGTACAGAATCACGAAACAATAATCACTTCAGATGAAGGAGCCATTTAATGAGACGGGGGGTGTAAGTCAAATTATGCCACCTGAGCATTATATGTAAAACACAACCAGTACACACCAGTTTGCGAATAAGCAGCAAGTTGTTAGACGACGAAGCCTGACGTTTGACCTTTAGCATCAAGGAGCAACTCTGAGGCAACCATACCATCTGCTACCCCAAATCTGCAGGCCCAGAAGATTTGACAACTACGAATGGAACGGACCGGAGAATGTTTAATCCGGGAGAAGCAACTGTAAATGTCACCTGTCGAACTTTTCTAGCCCTGTGGCAGGATCAGCAGGCAGCTGAATGTGCAAATATGTGTAGAAATGTCATCAAAGTTCTAAATTTTGAAAACTTTATGAAGTTTCTACTGTTTGCATGATAGCTGTCCCACAAATTATTAAGAGGGATCTTCGCCTAGATGTACAGTTATGTGCGTTTACAAAATCCATAAAGGTATTGAATTTCAAAAAATGCAGTCAGTGACTGGTTGAATGGCAGAGGAACCTCATTAATTACCCAGCCGCCAGCTAAATAGCATCAAGCCTGTAGTATTTGGATGGCAGCCTGGTTTATGGCAGAGAAACGCCACTGTTTAAGTGGTGGCCAGCCAAACGGTAACGAATCTCTGCCATTGATTCAACACTCAACAGGTAGGTAAATATATTTCTGTGCTATCTGGCTTGCCGCACAAAGCAAATAGTAAATAATCTTTGCTAATTAACATGTGGGTAAGGATAAAAATGATAATCCATGCCATTTAGACAGCGGCCTGATACTTACCTCTTTGATATTTTGTTTCTTTGCTTTTTGCACGGCTGAAAACATAATCTCTGCTGTTAAATCAGAGCAAATAGTGAACTTGCTGTTTTCTTTACGATTTGCATTGTGTGACCAAATTGTGCATGATATCTGCTTATCCTGCGTTTGAACAGCCTCTGCTCTGATCAAATAATACATCATCTTTGCTATTAACCAGCATCTGGGTAAAGGTGAAGCTTCCTTGCAATTTGCAGGATGACGATTAAATAGAATGCAATCTCTGCTATTTACCTGTAAATTATAGCATAGAAGAGAATATTCACATTTGTCCAGCGGCCGGCTAAAATACTGACACTAAGACGTTTCTGTATTGGTTAATATTCACATCGCTAAGCTCTAGAAGGCAAGCAGCCGAAAAACGGCACACGGCTTAAGTGTGTCTAAAAGCGAGATCTATTCAGAGCCATAACTATGGGCAGTACGATTGCTCTAGCAATGCTTGCACGTCTCACCCTTTCCTGCTGTTTCTCTTCTTGCAGCCGGCTGTGTCTGAAGCAGCCGCAGGGCTGCGCTGTGCACTGTTTATCTCCTGTTTAAACGGAAACAACTTACCATGGGCATGAAAGAGCACCGTGCCTTTGTAGTCCTGCTGCCCAGAGAGCAGCGGCTCGCCCTGCTGAGTGACAAACTGCACCGCCGGCAGCGTGAAGGTTACCGCACTTCCAGCTCGAACATCTTTGCTTGTCGGCTTTAGCTCGGACAGCTTCTTTGTCCACAACGAACAATCTGACGTGACAAAAACACAGGCGTAGTCTGGCTCGTCGTCAAAGTCATTTTCCTCTTGCATTTGACTATAAAGGGCCGTGGCAAAGCCCAGTTGTTATAAATGCAGAAAGCAGAGCAGTCGACGGCTAGAGTGAAATGCTTACAGCAGTCCTTCGTCACTTCTGCTTGGCCGTCAGGAAGCATTTACTTAACCATCCGCATATAGTCGGCGTTTTCACAGGAACCTGCAGTCTCCTGACTATAAAAACAGGAGTGGTTTGTCATAATATAATTGTTGGGAAGGGAAGTGTTTTTCTATTTGCTTCTGATTAAAATGTAGTCCTCACACCCTCACTGCTTTCTTTTATCCCAATGATGTGATCCAAAAGTGAAAAGGACATTGCGGCTCTGAAGCCCGCGAGACGCCGTGCGTGTGCACGTCTGCTGTCCGGCGCCGGGCACAGCTGTGAAGCACACGAGTCAAAGAGACGCCGTGCGCGTGCACATGGGCTGTCCCCCTTCCGAACAGAACCCGACGACAATACTCTCGCTAAGCGAGCAGCTGCGCTGCGTCGCCAGGCGAGACCTAAAAACCCCAGGAGACTGCCAACCCTTCACAAATCGGCAAGTAATCTCTCATGGAGAAGAAGAGCTACCCCTCTGCAGTCCGCAGGCACAGAAATGCAAAGTCTGGTTTACTGTAAAGCCAACCCGACGCAGCAGCCACCCAGGAGGAGGACCCTGTGCTCCTGAAGGGCAGATCTGTCCTCTACCAAGTGAGAGGACACCAGGACCAACCCAAGATGCACAGGACCAATACCCCAAGGTACAGGACCCCTTACAGCAAACAGAGACTGTGATAGTCCAGTCGGGACTCCAACGACTCCAAGACAAAGCAGCCGTCGAGGGACATCAGAACAGCAAAGGCCCAGCTGTACTGATTTTGCACCCCCAACCGGCGAGACAGACGACCGCGAGGTTCCAAGGCACACAGAGCCCAGCAGACCTTTCCTCTGCACCTGAGCGCCCCAGCCTGGGTTCTGACGAACCAACTGTGTGCTCCCTTGGCCCCAAAAACCTTGTGACCCAAACCCCCCGTTGGAAGCTCCCGGACTTGACCTCAAGTACCCCTCTACATCCTGTTTCTAGGTGGCCCCCCTTCCTCCTACTGGCGTGGCATGCACAATTACCATCGCAAAAAGCACCTCTGCACCCGGAACCACAGGGCAGTTAATGAGAATTCGCTTGTAGTTATTGGACCTTGACCCCCTATTTCCCTAAGGAGGCCTACAGAAACCGAACACAATAAACTGTATGCTATTCATGCTTTTTCTTTCACAGGAATGCATTGTGCGCAAAGACGCATTTAAGTGAACACTTTACTTACCTGGTAAAAATCAATATCTTAAAAAGTACTTACTTGCTATAGAAGTTCTTGGTATAAAAATTATATAAAAATAAGACTTATTTTTCTAAATTGGTCTCGGATTTATTCTCGAGTGTCTCTCTCATTTATTGCCTCTGTGTGCGTCAACAAATGCTTAGCACTACTCTCTGATAAACCTAACTGCTCGCCCACACTACGCAAAAAGAGAGCATTTGGGTTATCAACTGGGGTTTGCCTTGGACTCTTTACACAGTGCATCTCTTTTTGGTCCGCTATATAAAGAGCTAGCTTCCTACAGCGACTTCCCAGATTCATAAACTATATTGTAAATGGTTTAATATGAAAAATTATACACTTTGAAAACAAGAATACAAAGTAAATAAGTGTGTACAAGAATGGGGTTTATACTAAGAGCTCACGATAGAGGTATGGGGGGGGGGCATACCTGAGTGAATTAATTAGTTATGAGTGGCTTTTATATGGGTTCTGGGAAGGGGACTGCAACATGGAGAGTGCCGGTTCCTGCTTTAACTGAGATGAAAGGTGGATGAAAGAGGAGATGAGGCAAGGTTGCCTAAAAGGGAGACGTATCTTTTAGGTAGGCCAGAGTGAGGTGTTTATCCCACGAAGATAGCTACTGAATGCAACCAATAACACCTCACAAACCTATTACTTTCATGAACTTATGATACTCCTCTTGTTCCCAGCTTTGTTAGCAGACAAAAGAAAACTGACTTTCTAGTTGTGTCTTGGGTCAAATTGGGAGGATCTTTGTTTACATCAATGATCATATTTTTGAGAAGGTTTGCATTGCATCTTACCAACTTAAGAAACTTCACCACCTTTAGTCCACAGCAAATGTGCTCACTGACTGCATCCACTACCAAAAGAGTACCCTAACAGTGATGCAGCAATAAGACTAAATAGCATTAACCAGAAACACCAGAGGCAAATGAGAACATCTAGACTTATTAGCAGGTACTTACACAAATTTCCAACACAAGAATGAATGCTTAAACCATGGGAAGATGCAAGGCTGTTTGAGCAGGCCGTTAGGCTAAGATCCCTTAAAGGACAATATGTACAAAGGTCAAAGCATCTTCAGATAATACAGTCGCATATTTTGCCCTTTACTTATAAAATGCCACATAATTACCTATTGTTATGTGCCCGATTTAGGGCCATGTAGCAACGCTGCACATTTTCTTACTTTGTCCTCTTTCTGCACAATAACATTATTGCCGTGATCTTTTGCACATATTTGCGTGTGTGACAATGTTTGATTAGTTTCTCTGAAACTTCTTTGCTTATGCAACTGGCTTCGCGCAACATTATCATGATGCCTCGAACACTGAGTACAAGGCCTTTTATGGACGAAGGACAAATGTTGTTGTAGCTTCATCCATGGGGCGACAGGGCCATCTGCATATCCATACAAAGCTAATCTGCGTATACATCGCAAGTAAGCTTTTTATTATAGATAAAGAAGCATTTCTGGAGGTTAGCAGAGGATACACTTCCACCGACATCGAAATGTCCTGCATGCTGAGGCTTCGCCAAGCAGCTGTCCAACACCTCCATGAGGGGTGTCCAGTTCGTGACCAAGACGGGGTCCTACATTCTTTCCCGCCAGGTAATGGGGCTGGATCATCCCGGGGGTGGGGGGGAGAGGAGAGGGGAAGGAGGAGGGGGGGTTGGGGGTTGTACACCTACATACACTGTAGACAGGCACCAAGTAGGGATTGCATAGGAGGACTATGCCTGATTAATGCCTTGTACTATATTCCTGCATATATACACTGTTTTAGCACCATGCTGGAACTATGTCTGCTATTTACTCTTTTGGTGCTTGTAATCAATTTCATCTGCTTCGGTCTACTGATTATCGCAGCACATGTATTCTATACAAAAATAACGTTGGTTCAATAAATATATTGAACATTTCCCATTGTGTATTCTCTGTATACCTCTCTGAGAACAAGAGTGCACAAGTGACTGAGCGAAAACGTTCTAGATATGTTACCACGATCCCTGAGGGGTCAGGGTTGTCATGTTCAGTGGTTGCTAGAAACCATTTGCTCCTTGGCTACCTGGGTCTACGCTCTACCTACGTGTCAACTAATTAAGAACTTACTTATCATTGTTATGTTATGTTAATTTTATAAGGCGCACAGCTACCCTAGGGTTTCCCGGCGCCGCCTGAAGGAGCCAACATAAACAGAGGGGTCTACATGTTAAATAACCAAGTTTTTAAGCCCCTACGGAAGTTCTCATACGAAGATTCAATTCGAAGATCGATCGGAAGGGAGTTCCATAAGGAGGGTCCCAAGTGGGAGAAGGAACGATCGCCCATGCGTACTAGTCTCGTCCTAGGAACAATGAACTTAGCCTGGGTGGCTGAGCGCAGAGCACGAGATGGAACATAAGGATGAACAAGAGTCTTCAAGTAGGGAGGTACCTTTCCAGATTTTATCTTAAACATGAGACTCAGAGCCTTGAACTTAATGCGGCTTTCAATCCTGAGCCAATGGAGATCCCGGATAAAACTGGAAATGGGAGCAGTTTTAGGTATCCTACAAAGCAGCCTCGCAGCCGCATTCTGTGCTAGTTGTAACTTGCGTAACACCTCCTTGGCGGCACCCAGATACAAGATGTTGCAGTAGTCCAGTCTTGAGGTGATGAGAGCCTGGACCACCGGACGTTGGGTAGAGGAAGGCAACATCCATAAGATTTGTTTTAGCCATCTAAGGATTGTGAAGCAAGTCGAAGCAACTCTCACTGCTTGCTGCTTCATGGACAGTTGGTCATCAACTAAGACACCCAGATTTTGAGCTTGATGTTTAGGCTGGGGCAAAGGACCCATTTCAGTGGGCCAGTGCTGGGAGCCCCACAGGTCTTTATTTCGGCCCACAATCAGCACTTCTGTTTTCTCGCTGTTAAGTTTCAACAGGTTGGTATGCATCCAGCCTGCAATGTTCCTCAAACCGGCCTGAAGTAAGGAAGGATTGCGAGCTCCATCCGCAGAGAGGGAGAACACAATCTGGGTGTCATCAGCGTATGAAAAAAGAGACAACCCTGCTTCCTCAGCAATCCTCGCCATAGGTCTGACAATGTTAAATAGTAATGGGCTGAGGATAGAGCCTTGGGGAACCCCATAAGGGGAATTATGAATCTCGGAACATGCTGTCGGAGAGAAAACCTGAAACGTTCGATTAATCAAACAATCAGCAAGCCACTTGAGGGCTATATCAGTCACTCCCAGTGATTGTAGCGCATGCAATAGCACAGAATGTGATAGTGTCAAATGCGGCACTTAGATCCAAAAGTATAAGTGCCACGGTACCACCCGCGTCAACCTGCTGGCGCACCATATCAGTGACCCCAAGCAAAGCGGTTTCAGTAGAGAAGCCCGCTCTGAAGCCTGATTGAGAACCATGAAGGAAATTTTGAGAGGTCACAAAAGATGTCAATTGTGCATTGACATGCTTTTCCAAAATTTTGGAAAATGCAGGAAGGAGGGAAATGGGCCTAAAATTAGATAATGGCGTGGGGTCAGCCATGGCCTTAACAACGGCAAAACCATTGCGTGTTTCCAAATAGATGGAACAATAGCCTTTGCTAAAGATGCATTAAGCAGCTCCATGATTAAAAGCAAGGATGATGGTGCAAATTTCTGAAGCACAGCAACAGGGATGGGGTCTCTAGGGGAGCCAGATTTCAGGCTGGCCAATATTCGCCTAAAGGAATCAGTGTCTAGGGGTGCCCAGCAAACAAGGTTATCAGAGTGTTTATCAAACGAGTCAGGTTGTGCAGGCTCCTCATTAGTCGGAAAAGGAGGATTTCCGGTAAGCTGTGAGGCATTATTAGGCGTAGAATCTTGAAATGAATCATAAATTAATTCAACTTTCCTAAAAAAAAAAGAAGCAAGCTCCTCACAGTGTGGAGCGCTCAAATCAGGCGAAGCAGGCAGACAGTCAGCCCCAGACACATTTTTTACAAGCTTAAATAATTGCTTAGAATTATTTAGAGCGTGCAGACTTGCAAAGTATATGATAAGCTCTTAGAGCCATTTTGTAAATTGATTTGGCCTCAGGAGCATACATCATTCTCCAACGTCTCTCCAAATTTTTACATTTGCTTTTTTCTGCTTTTAAGATCTCTGTAAACCAAGGAGCAGGCGGACGATGGTTATTTGCCTTGATAGCAGATAGAGGAAGGCAGGCCTCTACAGAATTAAAAATCCAACTTTGGACAGCAGCCACGTCGTTTGCAAATGAAAGACCAACTGTAGGGGCGGTTTTAGATAACATATTATTGAACACATCAGTGTTCAATTTTCCCCATTTCCTCGATTTGGCTGTAAGACCAGAGATCGTTGGAAAAGGATCACGAGAGTGAGCAGAAACTTGAAAGCCAACTAAAAAGTGATCAGACCACGGTACAGGCAAAGTTGGGGAGCAGTGAATATTATGCAGGTTCGAGAAAATGGGGTCAAGTAGATGGCCCGCCACATGCGTGGGTTCCGAATTGCAAAGCATCAGGTTAGCCGCAGCAAAGTCTGCGATGAAAGTCGCACTAGTGGCACAGGTTATTTCATCAAGATGTAAATTGAGATCACCCAATATGGTAAAATTAGTAGCGTCTACAAGATATGGCAGGACTTGACCCGGAAGAGACGCAGCCCAGGCCCCTGCAGGCCCCGGTGGCCGATAAAGCAAAATTCCAGAAAAAGTAAATTGGGGGGTTAAAACAAGTCTGAAATGGCCAGCCTCGCAATCCAGGAAGGGTAGACTATCAAATTTACAGGTGAAGTATTCTTAAATGGACTGTATCATATTGTCCATTTCGCTTTCCTCTGTGTGTTGTTTAAATTAAAATCAAACTGACAACAGAGTCGGTTTAAACTACCTTGGTGCTGTGCTCTGAATTGTGATTATCCAAGTATATGGAAAAGTTTTTTTTTCCCTATACAGAGTAACACTAATTGGTGGCATTGTGTTTTTCATTGAGCACGCTTTTACATTGCTCATCTGATACTTGCAAACATAACGGAGGTGTTAACTATTCATTTTTACCACTGCCATCTGTTTCTAGTGTAGCTCCTTGTTTAGGTTAGGGGGGCTTATG
The DNA here is from genome assembly GCA_963921515.1 of Calotriton arnoldi. Lineage (NCBI taxonomy): Eukaryota > Metazoa > Chordata > Amphibia > Caudata > Salamandridae > Calotriton > Calotriton arnoldi. The sequence goes on along the minus strand of CAWUFW010004929.1, from coordinate 471,975 downwards.
GTGGCACTGTGAGCTAGCTGGTCTCACGGCCAACACATACTACAGGGGTGCATGGAATCAGTCTAAGCACCTCACCCAAAGTCTGTTGTCCACAAACGCACAGATCCTATGGATTAGTGGGAACTACACAACACTATTTTGTATTTCAAAATGCCTTTGACTATTGGGATAAAATTATAAGTCCAATTATCTTAAACATTTTATCTGTGGGGCATGTCCGGCCAGTAGAGGTCTTAGGGTGACACAAGGAGACCAGCTGGAATTAGGAAAAGCTACCCATGTGTTTTTTTTTTATTTACTATTAATATAACAAATTACGTTTAGGTTCTTAGTTCAAGCTCTCCCTTCATCACAAATTGGTTGGGTACCCTGCTCTCAGAGGTCTGGTCAGAAAACATCTTTCTAAACATGCTATCCATCAAAGGAGTTATGAAAACCTACCACAATCCTCTATTGTTGCGTGCAGTGTTCCCCATTCGCTATAAAACTATCACCTTTAGCATCACAAAATAGAATTTTCACCCTAAACTAGATAGCAACCAGATATTTGAAGACTGGATGGATACTGTGAAGGGGAGTAAGAAATGCTAGAACATAACTTCACCATTCTGATTTTTTATTTCTACGACTTCTGGCTCTCACTCCTTCCCAACGCAGTTGGAACAAATTTCATATTGTTGAAATTTGTGAAGTAGAAGTAGCATATGCAGTGTCTAGCAAGAAAGAGTATGGGAAATAGCTGTTGTGTAAAATGAGCATTGGGAAAGCAAATAGGTTCCAAGAAAATACGTCTCACCTTTGGGAACTACTGGCTTTGCCAATGGGTTTTAACCATGCTCTGCAGCATGACTGAAGAACTGAAAAGAAAAAAAATCTTTTAATGTTGAGGGCTGCACCATTTCGTAGGTGTGAACAACATGCATGCCCACGCCTGCAAAAAGACACTGGCACTATTTCTGTTGTTATGTTATGTTACTTGGGTATTTATTTAAGCGCACGTACACCAGCAGGTTTCTTGGTGCTGAGATTCCGAACAGAGACCTGCCAGACAAGGGAGCCACTAGTTATAAGCCAAAGTAAACAGCCATGTTTTGAGCTGTTTTCTGAACCGCATATAATCCGCCTCAAGCCTCAATGAAATGGGCAGAGAGTTCCAGAGCCTCGGACTCAGAAAGGAGAACCGAGTCCCACCGATGCGTTTGAATCTGGGCACCACCAAAAGATTCAAGTGCATTGATCTCAAGGTACGCAGGGGAGAGTACTTACTAATTCGTGAGGAGATAAAATTAGGTCCTGTTCCCTGAATAGCTCTAAAGAGAATGCAACCAGTTTCAAACATAGCTCTCTGTTCCACTGGAAGCCAGTGGAGATCTTTTAACAGTGGGCTGATATGACATCGTCTATCCTGAAGATGGATGATTCTAGCTGCTTGATTTTGAATCATCTGAAGACGATGTTTCTGCTTTTGTGGGAGGTCAAGATAAAGCGCATTACCGTAATCAATCTTAGATAAAATAAGTGCAATCACTATTTGAGTACAGGCCTCTTTGCTGAAAAAACGTCTAATCTTGCGCAGCTTGTGGAGTTGGACAAAGCAGGAGGAGGTGACTGACCCAATCTGGGCAGTCATGGAGAGACCCGAGTCAATGTGAAATCCCAGACTCTTTATCACTGGTTTAGGGAGTGGGATCGCCCCTAGTTCCAGAGGCCAATGAGAGGGTGTCCAGTAGCTGAACTTATTGCTGGGTATGATTATCTCAGTCTTGTCAGAATTTAGTTTGAATTGGTTATTATCCATCCAGTTTTTTATGTACAGCATGGAATTCTTAACAAAATCTTTGGATTTATCTAAATTCTCCAGGGAGAAAATAACTGCATGTCATCAGCATAGTTAAAAATCTTTACCCCCATCTGCCGAAGGCTGGAGATCAAAGGCCGTGTATATATATATTAAAAAGAATTGGTGAAAGAGCGGAGCCCTGCGGGACACCACAGCTCATTTCTATTGTGTTGGATTTAAAAGGGGAAAGCCACACAGACTGTTTACGATCCTCTAAAAAGGATCTGAACCAATCAAAAGCTGGTCCCCCGAGACCTGCTGCGGCTTTACGATTCAACAGAATTTTATGGTTCACGGTGTCAAAAGCCGCAGATAGGTCAAGGAGGACCAGGGTCTGAGGGCAGTCAATGTCTGCATGTCTTTTGAGGTAATCCATGACAGACAGAATCACCGATTCAGTGGAATGCCCGGGGCGAAAGCCCGCCTGGTGGGTATCCAGAAACATGGTTGCTTCTAAGAAAGCACTGAGACAAGTAGCTACATGAGCCTCCAGCAATTTAGCAGGAAAAGGGAGTAGCGATATTGGCCTATAGTTCTCCAACTTCTTCGGATCCATACCCTGCTTTTTTTGTATCGGGATGACCACTGCTTCCTTAAAGACTAGCGGTACAGTGCCATGAGACAGGGACAAATTAAGAAACTCCAAAATAGTATCAGGGAAGGCCTGATAAATTACCTTTAGTATATTAATAGGGCAGTCTTCCTTGGGGGAGCCTGATTTAATCTTCATAACAAGGTCTAAAAATAGTTTCCTGTCCAATTTAGGAAAAATATTAAGGGAAGAAAAATTGGAATAGACCAGGCTGGCTTCTGTACTCGGGTTATTGGGAACAATGGAGTGTTGAATTTTCCTAATTTTTGCAATGAAAAAAGAATTCAGATCGTTACAGAAATCCTGGGTAGCCGTGACAGACGGAGTCACACGGCTGGGATTTGATAGCTCTTTCACGACCTTAAAGATTTCTTTGGAGCTGTTCTCCGAAGAGAGTACCTTATTCGTGAAGAAGGTTCTCTTAGCCTCCAATATGGCATTTTTATACATATGCAATTTTGAAGTATATGTCATTTTATCCCCCACTAGATACGATTTACGCCATTTCCGTTCAGCTTGGCGGACATGAAGTTTTTGGATTTTCAGTTCCTGAGTGAACCATTTAGATGCTTCGTGTTGCCTTAGGCGGGACGTTTTGGTCAGTGGGGGAGCATGAATATTAAATGCTTTCATTTGCCAATTAGTGATCTCTTTTTCACAGCTATCTAACTCGCCTTCTAAGGCAGGCTGCTCACAGGATAATGTATCTATGAGCGCCTTCAGGTTGGTACGATTCCAGTTTCTGAAGATGCTTTTTTGACAGGAACGGGTGTTTCGACGGTGACAGATTAATCAGCGTGAAGCAGATAATAGAATGGTCTGACCATACACAAGGGTAAACGACCAGATTATTCAAAATAATATTGATGGACCATACTAGATCAAGAGTATGGGTTTTTAAATGCGTGGGAGAATGGATGTGTTGGGTGAGGTTTAGGCTAGTAAGGGACTCCGTGAGTTCCCTAGAAAGCAGTCCCTCGTCTGTCTCATTAGCCCAACAGTTTAAATCTCCAGCGACCAAGACTTTATTGTAATCAGTAGTCAAGGTCGCGATGTTGTTTGCTAAGACTTTCGGAAAGTCAGGCATCGCTGTAGGAGGTCTATACAATACCACACATATGAGTGTACTGTTGTGCAGATCCAGTTTGATTACTAAGTTATCAACTGCGGGAATTTCAAAATGGGGCAAGATGGTGAAAAAAAGATTTTTTGACAACCGCAGCCACTCTCCCCCCCCCACTCCCCCTCTTTTCACTGAGAGTCTATTAGTTTGTGAGAAAGAATAATTATCTGGGAGTGTAGCTAGTATCTCAGGAGAAGATTCCTCTGTGAGCCAGGTTTCCGCCAGAAAAAGCATATCGGGCGCTTCGGTGACCAATATGTTATAGATTTCTAACTGATGCTTGACCAAGGAACGTGTGTTCAGGTACATGATGTTGAGGTTTTTGACTAGCGATTTATGCACAACAGTGCTCGATGAAATAGACAGGCCCATAGACTGCCCACCCACTTCTGGGAAGTCGGTGAAAGGAAGAGGATTTGTATTCAGGATCTCCAACTTTTGCAGCGTTTGCTTCATATGAGATTCAAGCGGTTGCAGATGGTTTGGTGCCATGTTTTTGAGGCTAGCTGTTGTGTACGAGTAATTTTGACCAGAGTAACATGCCCCGGTCTGGCACAGACGGGCGCAGACGGGCTTGCCTTAGGCGTGCCAGCGGCGCGTCCGCTGTGCGTTCGCGCCACCGGCATCGATTTATAGCCTGTGCCGGCGTCAAGGGCTCCGCCCCCCTCCCAACTGAAATCAAGCCCTCCTATAGGTTAAGGGCAAGTACGGGGAGTGACCTAGTCACCAGCCCATGACTGATCCGAGTTAGATCTGTAATTAAAAAGAAAAATAAACGCTGAGAGGCACAAAAGCATAGCCAGGGGTGTGGGAGGGAGGTGGTATGGGCGGGGAATCACAACAAGGGACACAGGCAGGCAGCGAAGGAACACGGGTTGGAAACAATACAGGAGAAGCAGAGACAAACACAGCAAGACAATGGAGACTGGAGTAGGGAGCAGAGAAGCATAAAGCAGAATAGAGCAACACGGGGGGGCAAGGGGGAGACAGAGCAACATGGAGACCGGAGGCAGAAACAGACACAGCAAAACAGAATAACACAGTGGCAGGAGGAAGAGAAGCACAAGAGGTAGACTGAAATAAAACAGCACAAAAACAAGCAATGTAAGGGCACAGTAATGAGTCAACGCTCAGAGTGAGGGACAAACTCAGGATGGGGGACGTAAAGCCCACACAAGCATTCAAATAAAAAGCAAACAAATGAGTGGCAGTGAGGCTAACCAATGGAAAACAATGGGTGGGCTCTAAGCCTGCTGTAAGCTAACAAAGTATCTTGCAACAGACAGAGCATGCGCTTAGGCAAAACCTGAAAAGTATCACTGAAATTGAAATACACATGCTAAAACAATCACTCAGCCATATTTCAGATCATCATATGTTTGTCCTCTATGCCACTCTAGACATGGACCAGCATTTTGCGAATTAGGTTTGGCCCTGCTCCAATAGGGACAGGTCAGACTGAAATGCCAGGCCAGGCGCCATCTACATGGCAAACAACAAGCCCAGACTATTTCCTGAGTCACAGTACCTAATCTGAGAGATACATCTACAATTCAAAGGTGATGAATAAAATGCTCTCAGCCGGCCTCTCCAAAGAGACAAGATGGCAAAAAGATAAATTCAGGGGAAGCCCAACTGAGCAAGGAAGCCCTGAGCTGCTACCGGATGAAGATACTGTTCGTGGTCTGCCAGCGGATGTCGTCAGCCCTGGCTTAGAATGACCACACCAGGGCTAGCAGGAAGATCCCCTTGTCAGTCGAGCCATATACAAAGGTGCACAGCCTCTTGACACACAGTCCAAGACTTCACTCTGTTCTGCTTGTTGAAATGCCACAAGGCGGTCATGTTGTCCCCTAGGATTGCACAGGCCTCCCATTGATAGATGCGAGAAAGGCTTTCAGAGTCAAACAAACGGCAAGGAAGTTCAAAAGACTGACGTGGAGACCAGAGACTCTGAAGTTCACTTCTTCGAAGTAACAACCCCAAACCTAGAGATGAGTGTACCTACTGTGAGTTCTGGTTCGGGTAGGAAGAATGGCCTGCTGCATGACAGGCTGTGGTCCAACTGCCATCATGAACATCTTGTGTAGTCTCCTTTGCAAAACAGATGCTGTCTGACAGGCAGTCCCGGTGCTGTGCCCACTGACAGCAAAGGTTCCATTGTAAAGCCTGCATGCGTCATTGTGCACGAGGGACCAGGATTATGCTTGAGGCTTTTAATCCAAGAAGCCTCATAACCATCCATGCAGGAACCCAAGACAAATAGCATTATCTAAATAATATCGAGATATCCCAGACTTGTTGGGTGGGTGGGAAGGCCCTCAACACCATCATGTGTAGGATGGTGGAATTAAGAGAGTCCCCAGTGCAGGCGTCAGATAGGACTTTGTTTCAGTAATGGAAAACTCCAGAGATGAAGGCAGGTGACCATCATCCAGAGGTGGTCTGCAACTAGCTGTGCAAGGCCACCTTTAGCAGCCAACAGTTGAGGAATAGAAGTAAGTGTATCCCTGACCTGTGAAGAAGGGCTGCGATCACTGCCATGCCTTTGTAAATACCCGAGGGGAAGAAGTAGTGTTGAAGCTGTGTGGATAGGCACGCTCTGACCCACACAGCCGGACGCACGCTTGACCCGGTCTTCTCCGCCAGCAGGAACATCAGCTATAGCCACAACAGAGAACTCGCCTGGACCAACCATCACTACGTGCATCTCACCTTCGCCACACCCACCATACACCACCACCATCATCATCGCCACCCTCGTCACAGCTGGACCAAGGCCACCAAAGAACTTCTAGTCAACTCCCTCAGCACAGCCACTCCACCAACAGACGCCAACACTGCAGCACGCAATCTCCACTGATGGATCTCCAACTGCGCCGACACCCTGGCAACCCCTCAAGAAAAGACCAGGCTAGCAACACTTCAAGAAGGCAAGCTGGTTCAGTCCCGCCCTCCCCGAGTCCAGACGCACCTGCAGACCACTAGAGAAGAGATGGAGGAACAACAAAACCCTGGAAACTCACGCAACCTTCAAATCCACCGTCAACGCACACCACCTAGTCCTGATAACTACAAAGAAAACGGCCCTCCAAAACAGAATCAACGCCAACACACACAACAACAAAGAACTCTTCGCCATCGTCAAGGAGTTTGCCAGGCCCAACAGCGAGACAACAGGTGTCCTCCCCTCCCAAGACCCCTGCAACAAACTTGGCACCTTCTTCCACCACAAGATCAGAAGATCTACGACAGCTTCGACACCCTAGACCCGGTCACTATGCCCGCCACCATCGCACACAACCAAGCTGCACCCCAACAGACCGTGCTCTGCAGGACACGCTCAGGACCATGAAGAGCATCCAATCATGAGCCCCGATGGATCCTTGCCCATACCACATCTTCCACCATCGCCACCCACCCCCCCCAGCTATGCCGCACCATCAACTGCTCCATCGAAACCGCCACCTTTCCCGACGATTGGAAACACGCCAAAATCAACCCCCTATTGCAGAAACCTGCCCTCAGACCCGACAGACCTCAAGAACTTCAGACCCATCTCCCTCCTCCCCTTCCCATCCAAGGTCATCGAGAAGGCCATCAACGCCCTACTCTCCAAGTTCATCGAAGTGAACCACGTCCTGGACACCTCCCAATCCGGCTTCCGAAGCAACCACAGCACGGAGACCGCACTCCCCGCTGCCACCGATGACATCCGCTCCCTCCTCTACTGGGGCAAGACTGCAGCCCTCATCCTACTAGACCTCTCGGCCGTCTTCGATACCGTCTCCCACCACACCCTAATCACAAGACTCCATGCCGCCGGCATCCACGACAAGGCTCTGGACTGGATCCACTCCTTCCTCACCGGCCAGACCCAGTGAGTCAGACTACCACCGTTCATCTCAGAACCCACAGAGATTAGCTGTGAAGTGGCCCGGGGTCGTTACCTGAGCCACATCCTCTTCAACGTCTAGATGGCCCCTCTCGCAGCCATCGTCAGAAGCCACGGACTCCACATAGTCTCATACGCCGACGACACCCCGCTGATCCTCTCCCTCACCAACAAACCTACAACAGCCAGAACCAACTTCCACAGTAGAATGAAGGCCGTTGCTACCTGGATGAAAGACAGTTGCCTCAAGCTCAACTCTGACAAGACCGAAGTACTCATCCTGGGACCCACCCCTTCAGCTTGGGACGACTCCTGGTAGCCTGCAGCTCTGGGATTTCCCCCCACCCAGACGGACCACGCAAGCAACCTGGGCATCATACTGGACTCATCCCTCACTATGAACCACCAAATCAATGCAGTTTCCTCAGCCTGCTTCCACACGCTCTGCCTGCTTCGAAAGACGTTCAGATGGATCTCCACAGAGTCCAGAAAGACGGTCACCCACGCACTCATCACCAGCAGACTAGACTATGGCAGCGCACTCTATGCCGGCGTCACCCAGAAACAGCTCAAGAAAGTTCAGCACGTACAAAACGCTGCAGCCAGTCTGATACTCTACATCCCCCGCCGCAGCCACATCACGCAACACCTCATACAACTCCACTGGCTACCAGTCAAAAAGAGAATCACTTTCAAGCTCCTCACTCACGCCTACAAAGCTCTACACGACGAAGGACCAGCAGACCTGAACCACCGCCTCACATTCTACGTACCCGCCAGACAACTCCGATCCTCCCAACTCGCCCTTGCCTCCGTCTCCAGAATCCACAAGACCAGAACCGGAGGAAGGTCTTTCTCCCACCTCACCGCCAGGACCTGGAACACCCTGCCCCTCCACCTCCGGTAATCCGCGTCGCTGACCCAATTCAGGAAGGACCTCAAGACCCGGCTCTTCGGATAATCCTTCACCCAGTCCAACCAATAACCCCCCTACCCCAGCGCCGTGAGACCCTCTCGGGTGAGTAGTCGTGCTATACAAGACCCTGATTGGTTGATTGATTGATAAGGTTCTTTTTTTCACAGCTTTTCCCTTCCTTGTACCTGCATACCCTCTAATAAGGTAGTCATCAATACGGGAATCTTCGTTGTAGTCCATTTTAAAACTAAAGGTGTTTTTTGGATTCAACCTTGGTAGCCTTTTCTTCTTGGTGGGATGTTGGGGGATTGCTACAAGGAAGGAAGGGAAGGTAGATAAATGAAAGGAAGGATAATGGATTGATGCAATTTCCTCAGTTTTGGAATATCCCAGGTGCTAGACTAGATTTGGAAATTTTTCATAGCTGTTCCATGCTGGTAGGGGTTGCTGGCTACACATCTGCACCTGAAAAAACACCACTGTGATGTCACTGGGGCCATAAAGCGCACATCCTGGCGCCCTGATGTCTGTTAACTTTTTTTCTGCCCTTTGATGCCTTCACAAACCTGTACAGCAGCGAAGTCTTACTTTTTACAGCACCAGAGGACGTGGTGGTAGCTAAGGTCGTGGACACCACTAAGGACAAAGTTTTTTCTTACTCCTCACCCCACTGTAAGGACTTCTAAGCCACGTGGATTTCCTCTTCCGGGACATGCTTACCCAGTTAAGAGCAGGACTCAATTTTTCCTACACAGTTGGAAAGCTATAACATCAGATCAGTGTGTATTACAGATTTCTTAAAGAGGTTACACTCTTCCCTTCACACCCCTTGCCCTTATTCAGCTGATCATGTCGGTCATTCTTCTGCAGGAAGTCCAGTCACATAGGAGCCATAGCGAGGGTTTTGGAGGCAGGGAAAGGCAACACAATTTTTTGGTGCACAAGAAAGACTGACTACTCAAGCCGATTCAGACGAAAATGTTACTTGTCTCTGGTAACTATCTTTCTAATGGATACTCTACCTTCCCACAAATTTTGCGCCAATCCCAACCTCCTCCCTATCGTGAAGTATGGCCATAGACCATGTTAATAAGGTTCCATATTGTTTTGTTGCACTGCACCTCTGCAGATATTATGCCTTTTTCATTATTCCACCTCTCTGGCGCTGAAGAAATGGATGGATACCAACATAAGGGTGGTCATGGAAGCCTATATTAGGTAGGAAAGCAGTTTTGGGTGAAATAATCAACTTGTCAGGAAAACAAGCAGACGTACCTACACTCAACACTTGCAACTCACGGACGCATTTTCACAAAGTAATAGCAACCAAAAAAAAATTGTTTTGAAAGTCAATAGCTTCAACTTTGAAGTGGCTCTGTTCGAGACCCCATCAAGAATGTCAAAACCAAATTAGGGTGTCACTGAGGCATGGGAAATACATAGCATACAAAACAAGGGACCTATATAGTCTTCCGATTCCAGTGCCAGAAGAACCTGAGAACTGAGAGATCCTGAAGTAGGGTACCAACTGCGAACTAATATTTTACTCAAACACAGAAACTAATGAAATACAAATATTAGTAAAATGCCACGGCTGATCAAACTCTTGACCCTGATAAACAGCCCACCCTAGAAACCGCTATCAAGAAAAGAACCGAAAAAAAAAAATGGCTGAAAGGGCCTGACTCATAGCCCCTTCCCTGTATGTTGTTGCGCTGAAATAAGCTTGATCAGGCAGTTATGGACCTCAACAGTTAGACATAAAAAATAAATATATTTTTTTTTTTGTTTTTGTTAAATGGAGAAGGAAAAGGGATTATTACATTTTAGGACTGAAACTGCTGGCATATTCGGTACAATATGGTTAAGAGCATAAATAGCTTTTGTTGCAATCCATTTGCACATTTATTCGTTTACAAAGGATCTCATTAAAAGTGCAAATTTGATCCCTGTGCACACGCTTGCTTGAACAGGGGTCGAAATTATGATAATTATCACACCATCTCAGTTTCACCAGATAGATTAAGGAAGCCAAAACCTGTTGAAAAGGGAAAGGCATGTAAAAAAAAAAGCAGAACATGTGGACTTTGGTGTCAAATACCAATTCTGTACATGATGACTCATTTGCAAGTTAAACACTAGATAGGAAGTATTTACCAAGTGGTAAATACCTCACCCTGACATAATGATATTTACCAGGTGGGGTAAATACCTCACCCTATTCAGTCTAACTAATGAAAGCCTAATAGGCTTTGCCTTGAATTTTAGTACTCACTTCCGGAATGTTATCAAGATTGGCCTTTGTAGGTGGGAGATGAATCCGGCTCGGAAAGTGAGCAGGATGGCAAAGGAACATGAACATGATCTTGAAGAAGAACAAGTCAGAGAACCAAGATGGGTTTTGAGCTCCATTACGTTTTGTCACAAATTATTTCATGAGAATTTGGAGTGTCATCTCAAATACTTCAAGATAGGAAGTGGACAGTCTAAACAGAATTGGAGGGCAAGCAGGTTTTTAAGTAAAGCACAACTCAATTTAAGGAGACAAATTTGCCATTTAAAGGAGGAATGAAAGTCTATGGACAAATCTAGAACTAGTTGCATAAAAATGACATGTTTCTGGCATACTTTATGTCAAATGTACACACTACTGGAAGGGGCCTTCAATCTTTCTGGCGGGGACGGGATGATCAAGAAGCACAAGGGGGGCTCCAAGTCATGTGAAACTGAGGGATCCATATAATATAATCCGTAGGTGAATTACTGAAAAACTTGTAGGGTGAACCACTGGAAATATGTTGTATATCAGAGAATTTTCGACTTGCTCATAATGAAATATTGTACTTTATTCGGATGTTCAGTACTAAGGAAGGTGGGCTCAACTGTGGTGATTGAGAGGTGACGTAGATATTGCCATGGAGTTAAACCATGTTTCTGGTGTTAGAGATCTACATTCACATTCTTCTCTGGCACCAGGTGCATTCCTTTGTCAGAAAGTGGAGGATACTAAAATGGAGTGCCTCTGTGGAAGAGAGAGTTATCTACTACCGATTGGTACAAAGACCAAAATGCTACGAGTTGGAGAACCTTCCAAGGACAAACTACCATTTATTGAGCCAGAGGAATTAGAAATTGAGCCCATCAGAAGCAGATAAAAATCCTGAAGCGGGACTCGACAAAACAAAATGGTTACTTACTGGTAGGAGTAGTTTTGCAGCTTCAAGAATTTTCTGGATTCACATGCTGTGCATTATTCCACCATCTAGTGGTTGGGTCCGGAACGGTCTCCTTGTAGTCTATTTTTCTTTTCTCCTCTTGGGCGTTGACCATTTGGGCTTAAGCCCCTCCTTGAGTGACGTCAGACGTATGCCCCGGAAACCCTCTTTGATGCAGTCACCATCTTCAGATTCTTTTTCTCCGTTTCCTTTGCGCTACAACATGTTAGTTTCCTTTATTTTCTTTGCTATCCTCTAACTCATCTAACTTTGTAACTACACCTCTACTGGCATAGGTGGGGGGGGGGGGGGTTGCAAGTGAATAAAGAAAACTCTTCAAGCTGCAAAACTACTCCTACTGGTAAGTAACCATTTTATTTTGTAGTGTGAATGTTTTCTGGATTCACATGTTGTGCATTGATTATAAGATGATAGGTTTCCCAGATCGACAAGGGTATCACAATGCCCATGGCTCAGCACGCGGCTCTGCATGATGCCCTTGGTGACATAAGTTGTCCCCGTTTTTGTGCCTTCAAAACGAACCGGGTGAAAATAACATCACAAATACAATTACAGATTCTAAACTTGAAATCAAATATATATATATATCCAAACACCTCGTCACTGCTCCAAATCCCCGGAAAAACAAGCGCGGACACAGATAAGTGCTTAAGTTAATTTATTTCGCCAAGTCTGCCATGACGCGTTTCTGCCGAACTAGCGGCCTTGATCACATGACAATGCTGAGATATTACCACCGCCTTTTAAAGTGCAAGTGCTTCACATGAACAATGGACATAGAAAATATACTTTTCCACTTCAGTTTGTTTTCATGCTTAAATGCTTTGAAAAACATTGACATTTCAGATACCATTTGTAATAACTGTAAAATACAAGAGTATTCAACATAATATACATGACATAAGTGTCTTTCATAGTTATCCACCATGTTTGTTATTCAACTATAACTGCTTGAATCGAATAAACCATTATCTAGTCCAAAGTTAAAAATAAGAGTGCCCCCTCATGAGTGTGGAAATGAAAAATAAAAATGAGAAAAAAATAGAATTTTTTGAAAATTAAAAATTTAAAAACAGGTACTTGTCAGGTCCGTGACTTAGTGCTTCGGAATAACAAATTATTGAAATTCCATAGTTTGTGGGGCTGGAGATGTTGGAAATAATCCTATTATTTGACATCTTTATATTTTCTGTTGGTCTCCAAATTTCTGACCCTACAGTAAATGAGCCCCACATATTTCCCACGAAAAAAGTGACTATGTTCTACAGTACCCGATTATAAAGACGCCCTTCCACACGCAGCCAGCCAGCCAGCCTGCCACCGTCAGCCAGCCCTGTCACTCACAGTGTGAGTGCGGGAATCGAGGAGAGTACCGGGGGTGTAGTAGGAGGAACTACACTCCCCAGGGTCCTTTGAGGCGCCGTCGCGAACCTGCCAGCAATTTCGGAGCGCCAGGAGGCGTAGCCCAAAAGTGCCCAGGGGCTCCCGCAGCGCGGGACGCCCTTCCACACGCAGCCAGCCAGCCCCCGTCAGCCAGCCCCGTCACTCACAGTGGGAGTGCGGGAATCGAGGAGAGGACCTGGGGTGTAGTAGGAGGAACTACACTCCCCAGGGTCCTTTGCGGCGCCGTCACGCACCTGCCAGCAATTTCGGAGCGCCATGAGGCGTAGCTCAAAAGTGCCCAGAGGCTCCCGCAGCGCGGGACGCCCTTCCACACGCAGCCAGCCTGCCACCGTCAGCCAGCCCTGTCACTCACATTGGGAGTGCGGGAATCGAGGAGAGGACCGGGGGTGTAGTAGGAGGAACTACACTCCCCAGGGTCCTTTGCGGCGACGTCGCGCAGCTGCCAGCAATTTCGGAGCACCAGGAGGCGTAGCTCAAAAGTGCCCAGGGGCTCCGGCAGCGCGGGACGCGCTGGCGTGCCCGGGCCAAGGGCAGGCTCGTCTGCGCCCGTCCGCGACAGGACGTGGCAGGGCAGGGCCACCCCCCGGAAATCCGTGAAAGCAGGGTGCATATAGTGGTGGAGTCTGGACTTACAAAACAAGGTACTGTGAAATGTCTGTTCTGAAGCGTAAATTGACTCCTGAAAGCAGGCGGTGTGGTTGTGGGGACTCTGGATGCTTTTTTAGTCAGAGCGGAATCAGTGCTGGTCCATCAGATCCAGCTTACGGAGAAAAGACTTTCTTTGGATACCTTTGCGGCCCAAAAGCGTTCCTCCATTGGGGGCCTAGCTTTGTCTAAATCTCCAAATGACGTGGTTCATCCGTGCCCCGCCACATTGGGTACTAAGGAAAGAGCTATTACCACTGCTCCCTCTCCAGAACCTATAGCGGCACTGACTAGTCACATTAGCTCTCCGCAGAATGATCTAGGGGTCAATGACTCTGGGGCTCTGTCTGGACTAGGGGCTGGGAACAAGACGCCGACCCCACTCACCACAAGCAATGGAATCATCCCGAGCCTGGGTGGTGGGGAGGTTATTACCCGCTCTAAAAGAGCTGCTAAGCTAAGCAGTGAAAGCTCCATGAAGTCACCAATCAGTGGAGTATCGCTAGTAAAGCATACTAGGGGAACTAGGGGAGGGGCTCACTCAAAATTAAAACAAAATCAAAAACAAAAGCCCAGACCCAAGTCCCAAGCAAGTATGTCCCCCGATATAGCTGATCCAGTAGCCAACTATATGCCCAATAATGGGGAAGGTATCAGTGTGGAGGGGGGAGCCGATCTTGATTATTGGAAGAGAGTAGAATCGTTGATGACTGCTACTTTGGGGCCCCTATTAGATAAATTGAGGTCAGTGGAAGAAAAATTGATGTCATTTCTGACCACATATAACGCTCCAGTCAATCAAGCATCCTGTCGGTGTGCTCCTGGTCCTCATGGGGACCCGGAAGCCCCCAAAGCCCCAGTCCCATTCCCGACTTCAGTGGAAGAGGAGGGTAAACAGCGGGCTAATGACAAGATGACAGGCCAACAGGATATGGGTAACAGAATGCCTCACCTAGCCCACTCAGAAGGCATAAGTCCAAGTATAAGTATAGTCACTAGGGGATGCAGGGACCCGAGGAAGGTGACCCCGTGTAACATTTCTGCACAAATAGCCCCTAGTAGGAGAGAGGGTAGAGCTACTGATGATTATCACATTAGCAAGTCACCCCCTCCAAGTGCCCAGGGTACACTAGATCTCCCGGTCCTGGATTTGCCTCCAGCTTCATGCCCATACACTGTTGTTCTAACTGGTGTCCCAGCGGGCATGAGCGAAAGAGAAGAATCCACCACACAGTTGATCAATAAGGCGGTGCATTGGATGTGTAGGAACGTAGGATTTAACATTAGTGAACATAGGCATATCCTGATGGCAAGAAGGGTGGCCTGGATTGGCAAAACCAGAAAAGCGTTTCCAGGGGACTGTGTGATTGTGACACTAAGGCACCCGGAGCTTGTACGTAAGATGCTTGCCCAGAGTAAGGGGCATTACCAAGCCGAGAGGGGCCTAAGTATCAAAATGCTTCCACTGGGTTTCTTTTACAGGCATATGATGAACCAGAATCATCACCATGGGCACAGGGGACAACAGGCAGGTGCTCGTGGGGGGGCTTGTATAGCCAATACAAATAATTTCTATGCCCCCCTCAATGACATCAGAGATCTAAATGATATTGATTGACTGGGCTCGCAGGGGGCAGTGGGTGGTGCCCACGATGATCTTCCTAAAGAGACCCAGTAGATTCAGGGGGGGTGAAAGAGGCGATCATAAGTGGGGCAGCAGTAAGTTTAATTAGTTTAGATCACCAAGCAGATCAAACCCAAGTACCTGAACTTCTAAATAGAAAAGACCAGAGGTCCTGTCCCGACCGGCCAATGGCAAGCTCAGAAAGTCTAAATGAGAGAGAAATTAAAATAGTTTCCTGGAACATAGCGGGTTTATCCTCCAAATTTAGGAATGAAGATTGGCTAGTCTTTATAAGGAAATTCCAAATCATCTGTTTACAGGAAACATGGGTAACAGAGAATAGCACTTTCCATTTAGAGGGCTATAAAACCTACTTTGCACCGGCACATAAGGTATCATCAGGGAGAGCAAGGGGCGGGTTGGTCATATATGCTGATCTCAGGTTACAGGGCAGATGGACTGACTTGGCTTGGGGCTCAGATATCTTGCAGGGTTTTACAATTTGTAATAAGGGCCGCAAGTTAATTCTCATAAATTTTTACAACGCGCTGCTACCTGGGCAGGGCACTGTTAGCCTGCATGAATTAGATACTAGGCTCACTCAGGTACAGGAGCAAGGGGGGTTGTCGCCCGATCTGGTTCTAGCTGGTGACTTCAATTGTCATCTGTGCCCAAACCTGAGAGTTAACTGTGGGGACTGGACATCGTGCACATTGGAAGAGGGCCCGCAAATGGAACACACAAAGGAGGGAAGGGAACTCCGCAATTTATTAAATACGCATGCTCTCATACATACCATGGATTTGGTTGATGTTGGGAAGGATAATACGGTCTATCCCACATTCAAAGGTAGAGGCTGCGTTTCATTTATTGATTTTATTTTTGTCTCTGTAGCATTAAAAAACTGGGTGTCTGGCTTTAGAATTTGTCCGAGCATCTTTAGTGACCACAATCCCCTTGTTCCATCTCTTGTTGAGACACACCTGCGCCAGGAACCACTTAATGTGAGGGGGGGAGTGATATGTGCCACGGACCAAGGTAGGAGGCTGAGATGGTCACCGGCTAATGGTGAGGCCTTTCACAGAGCCCTACTAAAAGATGGTGATCAGGTCATCTCAAGGTGTCTAGACTTGGACGTGGAGGGGGCAGAATTAGTTGAGGCCTTCAAGGGTGTTGCTCGACTAGTCGACGGTCTGCTTAGAATTACAGCACACAAGGTTAGATCGGAGGACCCAAGGTGGTTTGACCAACAGTGTTCTCGTGCTCTCAGAGAGCTGAAAGTCGCCCTGAAGTCATCACCAAGGGACAAAGGCTGGGTGACCCATTGCCGGAAAAAGTATAAGTTAGCTGTTAAAGGTCGTAAAATAAAATTACAACAGCAAGCGTGGGAAGATCCAAGAGAGGCGATGGTCTTAAAGGACTCAACCGCCTTCTGGAAAATTATAAACAACCCTTGTTTCCAAGAGGGAAAAAAACCAGGGTTGGCTAATAACATCTTGCCGGGTCAATGGCACGAGCATTTTCATGGACTCTATAATCATTGCATAGGTATAGCCAAGTCTCATGTTAACAGGGGGGAGATGAATATTACCCAGATAAGATTTTCATTGGATGAGATTAAGGTAGGGATTGAAGGTCTGACCAGAAATAAAGCCCCTCGTCCAGATGGGATTCCCCCCGACCTTTTTTTAAGCAACGTGGATCGCTGGGCACCCAACTTGACAAGGGTCATAAATGCAGCAGTGGATACTGCAATGCCAGCGTCTTGGTCCACAGCTACGTTTGTTCCTATTTTTAAAAAGGGTAATAGGGACAGCCCACTTTGTTATCGACCAATCTCACTAATTGACGTGTCAGCGAAGGTCTTAGGGCGGGACATCCTGAACCGGTTAATGGATTGGGCCGAGGAGCAGCACATTATAACCGATACCCAATTTGGTTTTAGGCCTGGGAAGTCCACAACAGACCAATGCCTCAATTTGTATTTACTGTCAGCCAAGTACCCTATTGCTAGCCATGGGACCGTGTACTAGGCATTCATGGACCTGACGGCGGCCTTCGATCGAGTCAACCGAGGGAAATTATGGGCCATTTTGGATAATCTGGGGGTGGACTCGGGACTTCTTAATATTTTAAAATCCTTGCACCTGAATACCACCGCCACGGTTAGATACAACCAGGAGGGAAATACCACAGACCTTCACATGCTCAACTGGGGTCAGACAAGGTTGTATCCTGGCCCCATTCTTGTTTACGCTGTATATAAACAGACTTGATCAGGCACTTAGCACTTTAAAGGCTGACACACCCAGGATTGGCACCCGAGGGATTCCCGTCCTGCTTTACGCAGATGATGCGGTTCTCCTCGCCCGCACTCCTAAAGGGCTTCAGATTTTAATAGATGGTTTCGTTGCATTCATGGAGAATCTAGACCTGTCCCCTAACTTGTCAAAATCTTATGTGATGGAAGTGGGTAAAAAACCTAGTAAAAAGAATAATTATTTCATTGGCTCACATCGTATGGGAAAGGTGCTGTCCTTCTCGTATTTGGGGATTTTATTCCATGGACGACTACATTTTAAAAATTTAATAGAGGAAAAATGTTGCACCCTAACGCACAAGTTACTAACTTGTGTAACGATATATCTGTAAGAGACAGTAGTTAGTGACAGATTCCTTACCTTAGAATATCCCCAGGCGTCAGGCTGGATCCGGAAAGTTTTTTGCGTAGCAGTACCCTTGCGCGTCGGTAGGCGGCGTCGTGCGGCTCCGCGTCCGTCGTCGGCGTCGTGATCGCCGGGATGACGTCGCGGGCAGTACTTAGACGCCGCCCCTGCGCGCTGACGTCAGTTCTGTACACGACTTTCCGCGCCAGGAACGCAGAGCCATGCAAGAAGCTGACATAGGTGTCTGAAAAATACTAGGGCCCTGAAAGGGATGTCCTTAACCCTAGAAATCAGTTCGCAGAACAGGGAGGATGGGTGGGGCGGTAAGGAATCTGTCACTAACTACTGTCTCTTACAGATATATCGTTACACAAGTTAGTAACTTGTGCATCTGAAAGAGACACGTTAGTGACAGATTCCTTACCTTAGAATAGATACCCCAGCAATACCAACCCCGGTGGTGGGTCTGCGAACAAAGATCAGACAAGGAAGTCCTGGAGGACAGAACGGCCAAAGAAGCCGTCCCTCCGGACCGGACTGTCAAGGCAGTAATGCTTGGTAAACGTGTGCAGCGAGGCCCACGTAGCTGCCTGACAGATAACCGGCAGCGGAACACCGCGGCCCAAGGCCGTGGTAGCAGCCGTTGCCCTGGTGGAATGGGCACGCAGCCCAACAGGAGGCTCCTTCTTAGCCAAAGAATAGCAGGTCTTGATGCACAAGGTAACCCAGCGGGAGATGGTCCTCTTGTGCACCGCCCGACCTTTTTGGCGCCCACGTAGCCAACAAAGAGCTGGTCATCCACCCGGAAGTGTTTTGTGCGGTCAATATAGAAGGAGAGCGCACGTTTTGGGTCCAGACGGTGGAGCCTCTCTTCCTCTCTGGAAGGATGCGGAGGCGGAAAGAAGGTGGGCAAAGTGATGGTCTGCCCAATGTGGAAAGCAGTAACCACCTTTGGCAAGAAGGACGGACGCGTCCGAAGAACAACCTTGTCTGGATGAACAGACAGAAAGGGAGGTTTGCAAGATAGAGCCTGGAGCTCACTCACCCGCCGAGCGGAGGTGATGGCCACCAGAAAGGCTGTCTTCAGAGTCAGAAGACGAAGAGGACAGTTATGTAGAGGCTCAAAGGGAGCGCATATTAAAAAGGTAAGAACCAAGTTCAAGTCCCACTGAGGCATCACAAACGGAACAGGAGGGAAGAGGTGTGTAATGCCTTTTAAGAACCTGTTAACAACAGGGGACTTGAAAAGGGAGGGCTGATCAGGGAGCCTGAGGAAGGCCGAGATAGCACAAAGATAACCCTTGATGGTACCCAGGGCAGAACCCTGTTGGGCCAGAGAGAGAAGGAACAGAAGGACCTCAGAAAGAGGGGCAGAAAGGGGATTCACAGCCTTTGCTGTGCACCATGCCACAAATTTGTTCCACCTGCAGGCGTATACCACCTTAGTGGAGGGACGCCTGGCTGCCAGAATCACATCACAAACTTCGGGAGGCAAGTCAAAAGGAATCAACTGCCGCCGCTCAATCTCCATGCAAGCAGGTGTAGACTGGACAGGTTCGGGTGGAGGACCGTCCCCTGCTGCTGCGACAGAAGATCCTCCCGAAGAGGCAGACGGATCGGGGGATCTACGCTCATATTGAGTAGCTCGGGATACCAAACTCTTCGAGCCCAGTCCGGAGCCACAAGAATGACTTGGGCCCGGTCGTGCCGAATCTTCTTCAACACTCTGGGTAGAAGTGGTATAGGCGGAAAGGCGTACAATAGACCGCAACTCCACTCGTGACGAAAAGCGTCGCCAAGCGAGTGCCGCCTTGGAAATTCCAACGCGCAGAACTGATGACATTGCGCGTTCTCTTCGGTGGCGAATAGATCTAACCAAGGCTCTCCCCACTGTAGAAAGAGTCCTTGGACCACTTCCGAGTGAAGACGCCATTCGTGATCCATCATGCACCGGCGGCTGAGTTCGTCCGCCCTGGCGTTCAGGGAACCTGCCAGGTGTTGAACCATCAGGAACATGCCCTGATGTTCCAGCCATGTCCAGAGGCGCAGAGCCTCCTGACAAAGGGTCCACGACCCCACCCCGCCTTGTTTGTTGCAGTACCACATGGCGGTGGTGTTGTCTGTGAACACCTGCACTACCTTCCCTTTGACAGAGGGAAGGAATGCCTTCAGTGCAAGTCGGATCGCCCGTAGCTCCAGAAGGTTGATATGGAGCCGGGACTCCGCCGGAGACCAGAGGCCTCTGATCTCCGCCTCTCCCATGTGACCGCCCCATCCCAGAAGGGACGCGTCCGTCACAACTGTGTGCTCTGGCTGGGGAAGGGAGAGGGATCTGCCCATGACCCATTGCCGGTTCGAGAGCCACCACTGCAACTGTCTTGCAGTCCCCTCCGAGATCTGGACGTGATCGGACAGGTTGCCCTGGTGCTGCGCCCACTGGAACTTCAGGTCCCACTGCAGAGCCCGCATATGCCATCTGGCATGATTGACCAGCAGGATGCAGGAGGCCATGAGGCCCAGCAGCCTCAGGGTCATCCGTACCGAAACCCAGGATAAAGGCTGAAAGATCGGAATCATAGCCTGAATATCCCGGACTCGCCGTTCGGGAGGATAGGCCCGAAACTGCGTCGTGTCCAGAACCGCTCCGATGAAAAGGAGCTGTGGAGAAGGAATCAGATGCGACTTCGGCACATTGATGGAGAACCCCAGCGAGTGCAGGAGTTCGGCCGTAGTCTGGAGGTGGGAGACGACTGCCTGGGACGAGCCCGCCTTCAGCAGCCAGTCGTCGAGGTAGGGGAAGACTGAAACCCCTGCCCGGCGCAGATGAGCTGCGACCACCGCCATCACTTTCGTGAACACCCGAGGGGCACTGGTAAGGCCAAAGGGGAGCACGGTGAACTGAAAATGCTCGGGGCCTACCGTGAACCGAAGGTAACGCCGGTGGGCCGGCAGGACGGGGATGTGGAAATATGCGTCCTGCAAGTCCAACGCTACCAACCAGTCTCCAGGGTCGAGGGCAGTCAAGACCTGAGCTAGGGTGAGCATCTTGAACTTCTCCTTCCGGAGGAAGCGATTGACGTTCCGGAGGTCCAAGATAGGACGCATGTCCTCCTTGTCCTTTTTGGGCACCAGAAAGTAGTGGGAGTAGCAACCACGTCCTACTTCTGGGGTCGGAACATGCTCGATGGCCCTTTTGGTCAAGAGGGCCGTGACTTCCTTCTGTAGAAGCACCAAGTGATCCCCTGACATGCGGTGGAATTGAGGTGGCATGGCTGGGGGGTGGTCTCGAAGGGGAGGGAGTAGCCCCTTCGGACAATGTCCAAGACCCACCTGTCCGAGGTGATGGTACGCCAGTGGGGAAGGTGATGGCGGACCCTGCCCCCTACTGGCGTGCTGTGCACCTGAAAGGAGGGACTAGGAGGGCTTGGAGGCCGCGGACGGGTTGGAGGTGGTGGCCTGACCCGCACGCTGGTTGCCCGATCCGCCACGGCGGAATCCACGTCCTCGGCCACGCGAAGACGCCTGCTGCGTGGGCCGGTGGCTGGGCTGCTGACGTGAAGGGGCGCCCCTACCGTGGCCACGATGGGGGCGAAAAGCAGAAGTCAGCGGAGGGCGTGTAGCAGAAAGGCCCAGGGACTTGGCAGTAGCCCGTGAGTCCTTAAAGCGCTCCAACGCATGGTCTGCTTTGGACCCAAAAAGACCGACTCCATCAAAGGGCATGTCCATGAGAGTATTCTGGACATCCCCTGAAAAACCAGTGGTTCTCAGCCAGGCGTGGCGTCGGAGCGCCACCGTCGTTGCAATAGACCTGCCCAGCGAGTCGGCGGTGTCAAGGCCACAACGTATAGTGTATTTAGCCGCATCCCTTCCTTCCGCAATGGCGCGGGAAAGCAGTGTCTGGACCTCCTCAGGACACTGGGGCAAAACATCCGCCACCGAATCCCACAGGGAGTGGGTATATCGGCCCAAAAGACAAGCGGTGTTAACGGACCGCAAGCCAGCACTGGAGGAAGAAAAACCTTTCTTCCCAAACTGATCCAGGCGTTTGGATTCCCTATCCGGAGGGGCGGTAGGGAAGGCGGTTTGGGAAGCGGAGGCTTGGACAACCAAGCTCTCAGGAGTGGGGTGGACAGAGAGAAACAGGGGGTCGCCCGGAGCTGGGCGATGGCGTCGTGACACGTTCCGATCCACAGGAGCCCCTGTGTTGGGCTTGGACCAGGCGCCCAAGAGAACGTCAGTGAGGGCGTCGTTAAACGGCAGCACAGTCTCCGCAGAGGAGGCTGCCGGCTGAAGCACCTCTGTCAAGATGTTAGGCTTGACCGTCAAAGTAGGGAGTTGGAGGCGTAAGGCCCCAGCCGCCCTACGCAACACCGTACCAAAATTGGCTCCCTCCTCCGTAGCCACGGGAGGAGACAGCATGCCAATGTCAGGGGAAGTATCCAGACCACTGGCCTCCCCTAGACTCTCTGTCCAGTCCTCATCGTACTGACAGTGTCGTGTCAGAGGGTCATCAGACCCCTCCCTGTCCAACTGGTCCTCCTCTGGTTCAAAATAAGGAGGAGGAGGGACAGTTGGGACCCAAGGTCCCATTGGCGCCGGAGCCGGCGTCGAGCGACGTCGGTCCGGAGCCATGTCCGGAGCCGGAAGGAACTGGGGGACGACGACGCCGCCCGGAGCCCAGGGCGGCGTCGAGAACGGCACCGGAGACATCGGCGCCGGCGGAGGTGTCGTTAGGTCGACCGGCGTCGATGGGGGTTGTGGAGCCGGGATCGAGGCCGGGGCCGAAGCCGGAGCCGGGATCGAGGCTGGAGGCACGGGCGACGCCGGGGCCGGAGCCGTCGGCGACGCCGGAGCATCCCCATCAGGGCCCGCGGGGCCCGAAGGCGCACCGGAGGGGCCTGAAGGCCCGAAGAGGCGGGCCATGGCCGACAGGAATTCCTGCACTTTGGCCGGATCCGCCCCCGAACCCGGGAAGGGCGGGTATGGCGGGGGCGACTCCACAGGCATGTCCGGGGCCGCGGGGACGGTGCCGGGAGGGGCCTCAGCCGAGTCGCGAGACCGGCGAGGCGAAGTCCTAGAGCTGATGCTTTTTGGACTTTTTGTGTTTCGACTTACCGGACGAAGAAGACTTCGACGCCGACGACCGGTGTGGACTCCGCGATCGACCCCTGGACCTCTCACGCGACCGGGGCTTCCGCGGAGCCGAATGCCGGGCCTCCAGGAGCTTTCGAGACCGCTCTCGCAAAGCTTTCGGGTTAAGGGCCTGGCATTCGGGACAAGACTCCGTGTCGTGGCCTCGGCCGAGGCAGAAGAGACACTCCCAATGCGGGTCGGTGACGGACATCATCCTCGCACAGGCGCCGCAACGTTTGAAACCGGGCATCCCTACGACACCTTGAGAGATGAAAAAAAAAAAAAACAGTGAAAAAATTCACCAAAAAGTATGGTAAAAAAAATGACCAGGGCACTGCTCTTCCCGGATCTGCGCTTGCTGGCGCGGAAAAAGAAGAACTGACGTCAGCGCGCAGGGGCGGCGTCTAAGTACTGCCCGCGACGTCATCCCGGCGATCACGACGCCGACGACGGACGCGGAGCCGCACGACGCCGCCTACCGACGCGCAAGGGTACTGCTACGCAAAAAACTTTCCGGATCCAGCCTGACGCCTGGGGATATTCTAAGGTAAGGAATCTGTCACTAACGTGTCTCTTTCAGATCAGATGTTCGGGGTCGATCATGAATTTTGCACAAAGGTTGGGTCGGTGGTCACCAGAACAAATCCTGAGATTATATAGTTCCATGTGTTGTGCTAAAGTACTCTACGGTAGTGAAGTATGGGGATTCACTGATGTGAAGCAACTTCAAATTGAGGAAAATATGTATTTCCGGCGTTTGCTTAAAGTGCCTCAGAGTACATCATCCCATATTGTGCATGAGGAATTAGGCGCCTGTTATATTTCGGAGAGGTTGGCAGTCAAACCTTTAATCTGCTGGATTAAAATTTGGTCAAATGAGGAGGCGACCTTTAGCAGGCAGGTTATAGCAGATTGCCTTGCCCGTGATCGGGGGCTGAGAATCCCCTGGCTAAAATACGTGAAAGAGTCCTTTGAGGGAATAGGACGTGCAGACCTCTTTTTTAACGCCTCTAAAATATCAATGCTGGATAAGGCCACGGTCAAGGACCGGTTCTTCAAGCATGTTACAACACTCAGGGAAGATAGAGAGCTAGTCAAGCCGTTAGTGAGAGAACATCTGGCAACTAAGACATCCAGGGGCATCGAACCATATTTGGCTCATTTTTATAGTGCCCAGGATAGGTTTTTAATGACACGGTTTAGACTAAATCTCCTGCATCATGTTTTAGCTGAGCCAGCGGGGTTCACACCGTCTTTAGAGATAAAGGGCCCATGTGGTTGCGACCAACGGTCCCCACAGGATACCCTTCATTTTGTTTTATTATGCCCCTTTTATTCACAACCTAGAATTTACTTCCTAAAGGGCATTTTAAAGAAAGCTAGATTTAAACATGCACGGGTGGCCTTGTTATTTTTAAAACTGTCCCAAGATGCGTTGACTATTTTGTACTGTAAATTTTTAAAGGGTAGCATTTAGGTTACGGGCAACAAGGGGCAGCGGGAGTATATAGGTTGTTCGGAAAGTTACTTTTCCCATGGGATCAGGACGGAATTGACCAAGGTCATAAATGCAGCAGTGGATACTGCAATGCCAGCGTCTTGGTCCACAGCTACGATTGTTCCTATTTTTAAAAAGGGTAATAGGGACAGCCAACTTTGTTATCGACCAATCTCACTAATTGACATGTCAGCGAAGGTCTTAGGGCGGGTCATCCTGAACCGGTTAATGGATTGGGCCGAGGAGCAGCACATTATAACCGATACCCAATTTGGTTTTAGGCCTGGGAAGTCAACAACAGACCAATGCCTCAATTTGTATTTACTGTCAGCCAAGTACACTATTGCTAGCCAAGGGACCGTGTACCTGGCATTCATGGACCTGACGGCGGCCTTCGATCGAGTCAACCGAGGGAAATTATGGGCCATTTTGGATAATCTGGGGGTGGACTCGGGACTTCTTAATATTTTAAAATCCTTGCATCTGAATACCACCGCCACGGTTAGATACAACCAGGAGGGAAATACCACAGACCCCTTCACATGCTCAACTGGGGTCAGACAAGGTTGTATCCTGGCCCCATTCTTGGTTACGCTGTATATAAACAGACTTGATCAGGCACTTAGCACTTTAAAGGCTGACACACCCAGGATTGGCTCCCGAGGGATTCCCGTCCTGCTTTACGCAGATGATGCGGTTCTCCTCGCCCGCACTTCTAAAGGGCTTCAGATTTTAATAGATGGTTTCGTTGCATTCATGGAGAATCTAGACCTGTCCCCTAACTTGTCAAAATCTTATGTGACGGAAGTGGGTAAAAAAACCTAGTAAAAAGAATAATTATTTCATTGGCTCACATCGTATGGGAAATGTGCAGTCCTTCTCGTATTTGGGGATTTTATTCGATGGACGACTAAATTTTAAAAATTTAATAGAGGAAAAATGTTGCACCCTAACCAGATGTTCGGGGTCGATCATGAATTTTGCACAAAGGTTGGGTCGGTGGTCACCAGAACAAATCCTGAGATTATATAGTTCCATGTGTTGTGCTAAAGTACTCTACGGTAGTGAGGTATGGGGATTCACTGATGTGAAGCAACTTCAAATTGAGGAAAATAAGTATTTCCGGCGTTTGCCCAAAGTGCCTCAGAGTACATCATCCCATATTGTGCATGAGTAATTAGGTGCCTGTTATATTTCGGACAGGTTGGCAGTCAAACCTTTAATCTGCTGGATTAAAATTTGGTCAAATGAGGAGGTGACCTTTAGCAGGCAGGTTATAGCAGATTGCCTTGCCCGTGATCAAGGGCTGAGAATCCCCTGGCTAAAATACGTGAAAGAGTCCTTTGAGGGAATAGGACGTGCAGACCTCTTTTTTAACACCTCTAAAATATCAATGCTGGATAAGGCCACCGTCAAGGACCGGTTCTTCAAGCATGTTACAACACTCAGGGAAGATAGAGAGCTAGTCAAGCCGTTAGTGAGAGAACATCTGGCAACTAAGACATCCAAGGGCATCAAACTATATTTGGCTCATTTTTATAGTGCCCAGGATAGGTTTTTAATGACACGGTTTAGACTAAATCTCCTGCATCATGTTTTAGCTGAGCCAGCGGGGTTCACATCGTCTATAGAGATGAAGGGCCCATGTGGTTGCGACCAACGATCCCCACAGGATACCCTTCATTTTGTTTTATTATGCCCCTTTTATTCACAACCTAGAATTTACTTTCTAAAGGGAATTTTAAAGAAAGCTAGATTTAAACATGCACGGGTGGCCTTGTTATTTTTAAAATTGTCCCAAGATGCGTTGACTCTATTTTGTACTGTAAATTTTTAAAGGGTAGCATTTAGGTTACGGGCAACAAGGGGCAGCGGGAGTATATAGGTTGTTCGGAAAGTTACTTTTCCCGTGGGATCAGGACGGAATTGCCCATTGGGATGTGTATTTAATTATTAATGTATTGAATGTATACTATGGAGAATTTTAGAATGATGAACTGTTTATCTTGATGGCTTTTATCTGTACTATTACGGTATTTCTTCACATTCGAATAAAGTGATAAAGAAGAAGAAGAAGAACTCTTAAAATATTAATTATGATATAGATAGCACTAGCACCGTATACATTGTTGTACACTGCTCACTACAACTGACTTGTCCCCTATATGTACATAGTGTCCCAGAATGAAATCTTTTTTATGATACTCATTTAAGGTTTTTAACCAAATATGCTGCCATTAATTTTATCTTATGAGATTTTTAAACAACTCTGTATTATATGATCTTTTCCTTTTTATTGTACAGAGGTTATTTTATTGTATATATGTTATTCGATGCTTTTATGACACATGCTGTCGAATAAAGCTACTTGAAATGAAATGATAAAGTGTCAATATGCCTTAAAGTGCTGAGTGCTCTGGGGACTCTAGGTTTAAAGTCTGCAAATTGTAAGAGACCTAATATATTCAACTATCTTGTCTCTTATAGTAACAGATTAATACAAAATGTTCCAAATAAATGATTTCATAGGAAGCAACATTATGGCTCATGAATTCATCAATAAATATATTCATAAATAAAATTTACATAAAAACTTCCTCAATGATTAGAAATAAGACACATAAAATATGACAATATGCCCTAGACCAACCATTAAAATATATAAATATATAAATATGAATATAAATACCAATAAAACCCTATAAAACATACAAAACTAGTATATAAATAGACCTCATTGACCAATTAATTTCCTATTGCAGATTAAGAGTTACCAATTGATACTGATGATTCCAAAATTACATAAAATTCTAAAAGGACACTTCTAAAGGATCAGAATCATAGGAATGTGTGCAGGTCCTCAGTAGTGTTTAGACCACCTGGATGCTTTGAATCGAATTCCAGTATAAAGCTTGTTTCCAGGCGTCTTAACTTTGCTTCTCTATCACCACCTCTTTTTAAAATAGGAATGGCTTCAATGACAAAATATTTTAAATGTCTAGGATTAATGTCATGAATAGCTTGAAAATGCCTAGCCACCGGGTAGTTTGGATCATTATTTGTTATAGCCCGGATATGCTGCAGGATTCTCTTGTGGACGGCTAGTTTTGTGCTTCTATGTATTTAAGTTTACAACTACACTCGAGGACATACACAGAAAATTCCGTTTTACAAGTAAGGTGTTGTTTGATCTCTCGAGTCTTAGAAGAAAATGCAGTTGGATAAGATTTCATATTAGTGCCAAATTGGCAAGCTTTACATGTTAAGCATTTAAAGAAACCCTTTCTAGCCGTTAACCACATGTCCTTATGGCGTTCCTCCTGACTGTTGCTCACCAGCATATTGCCCATACTCATAGTTTTCCTAAACGTTATGGAGGGATTGGAAGGTACTAACCTCCCAATCACTGGGTCATCCTGAATAAAATGCCAATGGCGCCTCACTATAGTTCTTATTTGCCTTTCTTGTCTGGAGTACGAAAGGATAAGCCTAGTGGGCTGTGGGACTTCAGTTTCATTGTTGGCATCACCATTTGTCGTTTTGACCCTATATGTTAATAGGTCATCCCGGGGCCATGCCATGGACCTCCTTATGGCGGCATCAACAAGTTCTGTCCTATACCCCCGGGCCAGAAACCGGGCCCGACTTTCTGCTTGATTAATCTCAGCATCCTCATTGCTGCTACAAATGCGTCGGATGCGCAACATCTCCCCATAAGGGATACTTTTTATAAGATGGGGAGGGTGAGCACTAGACGCATGCAACACCGTGTTGCCGGCAGTAGGCTTTCTAAAGAGAGTGGTTGTTAAAAAATTGTTTTCAACTTGGACCTGTACATCTAAAAAAGTCACTGTATGTCTGCTTATAGTAGATGTAAATTGCAAATTAATATCATTATGGTTGATCTGATCAATGAATTCAATAGCGCTTTCCTCACTTCCTCTCCACACAATAAACAGATCATCAACGAAACGCAACCAGGAAATAACTTTTGTGTCATAAATTTCCTCATATTGCCTCATGAGGACCAGCTCCTCCCACCAGCCCATAAACAAACAGGCATAGCTGGGGGAGAAGCTGGCCCCCGTTGCTACTCCTTGGATTTGCTGAAACATTTGACCATTGAAGGGGAATAAGTTGCTTTCTAGACAAAAGAGCAGCATGTCCAATAACATTTTTGTGTGCTGTGCATATATGATAGGTCTAGTGTTTAAAAAGTATTCCACAGCTCGTATCCCATCCTTGCTTCGGATACATGTATACAAGGAGGATACGTCCAGAGCTATATGCAAATATTCAGAACTCCAACTTATATCCCTTATCTTTCTTAGAAAATCACATGTATCCTGTACGTATGACTTCAGCTTTTTAACAAACACCTGCAAAAAATAATCACTATATCTGGATAAGTTCTCTAATGGTCCATCGCAGGCTGCGATGATAGGCCTGCCCGGTGGTCTGTTAATGTTCTTATGAATTTTTGGTATAAAATAGATCACCGGGACCAGGGGATACTCATTTTTAATGAACTTATATTCCTCCCAACTGAGGAGTCCTAGACTTTTTCATGGCAATAGGTGTTTGAACAAAGAGTCCTGTGTACTTTTGAATTTTAGTGGAGAACTTTTTTTATAGCACTGCTGATCATTTAATTGGCTATATGCCTCTTTCATATATTCCTCCGATGGCCATAGGACGATATTACCACCCTTGTCAGAGTTTCTAATCACCACATTTTCTTTTTGTAGCTTGGCAATTAATTGGTTGTATTTTCCTTCCCTGTTAGTGTATTTTCTGTTTGATCCATTGATGGCGAAGTTCAATTTTTTAATTTGAGTCACAACATGCTCGCTGAAGACATCCAAGCTATCTCGGGCCATAATTGGGACAAATTTAGATTTCGTCTTAAAGGGAGTTGATGGTCTTGCATTAACTCCTAGGGGGGATAGGGGCTGGTCCTGATTGCCCATCTCGATACCGCTTTCCAATTCACGCAGATCCTGATATAAGCCTATATCAGAGACCGTTAGGCAAGGGGGGCCATCACTATTCCATACGGGTAACTGTGATGTTCGTTTGGTCAGATGTTGACCTTTGTTGATGAAATTTCTTGAGCTTCAATTTCCTAATGTACTGGTAAATGTCCGCTCTCGTCCTGGTGTAATTGAAATTAGATTTGGGGCAATGAGACAGTCCCAAAGATAATAATTGGGCTTCTGCTGCAGAGAGGTCTATGTTGGCCAAATTGATGATGGTGTTTGCATCCTGCTTTTTTGCTTTGCTTTCAGAACTTTCATTGCCCTCTCCAATCATCTTATTTATTGACGCTTGCCTCTGCCCTGACCCAGTTTCTTGGCCTCCGCGCTTCCTGCAAGCCTGGCATCTCTCCCTTCTTCTTTGTGATTTGGTTTTGCGGCTGATCCCTTTTTGCGAGGCCGCAACGTTTCCTTTCTGCCCCGTTTTAAAATGTCCTACTCTTCCCCCAGAGTGAACTTGATACCATTGTGCTCGGTATTCCTTCTCGCACTTTCATGATCTGATTCACTCTCTGGTACTGAACTTAAATCAGATATCGATGTCAATTCAGTCCGTTGTTGACCTTTATCCCCTTGGCTGCCTGCTTGCATGCGTCTATTCGCAGTTGCTGTTCTGAGTGAGTCATAGCGTCTAGCAAACGTAAAAATTTGGCCGTTGGCATAGTCATCAAGGTCCCTTTTGAATTTGTACGCCTTTCTTGTTTTAATTTTTTCTTCCTCCTTTGACAGCCTCATCGTCATTTCCTCCCGCAACTTTTGTCTGGGACGGGAGTCTCCTTCCTGCTGTTTAATATCGTTTTCCAAAGCCTCAATTCTGGTCTGCAGCTCCGCTCTGTCGATCTCCGCATACTTGACCAGTATCTGCACCAGTTTGCGGGACGATTCGAGATTGCATTCTCCCCATTCCGCCATCATGAGCAGGTTAGGCACCTCGTAGCTGGGGGCGATCATTATGCGGAGGCCCCTGGGGATCCTCCCCACATCCAGATACCTTTTAAGCGAGCGCGCCTCCCACCATTTTGATTGTTCCTGGCGTTTAAGCTTTTCCAGCATTCTAAAATTTTCCTTTAATCCGCTGACTTTGACGCTCTGTTCCTCAGTTCCCCCATTACTGGCATTTGACAGATCCGCTGGGGAATCTGAAAACATTTCCTCTGCGGCTAACTCGCGGTTCTCCTAAGCGTGTCGGCAGACATCTTGGCTTTATATAAATCAAAAGTTTTCTGCTTTCACCCACTGACAGTATGAATCCCGTCGCGGGCTGCAGAAAGGCACACCTCCCAACCTGTGCGTTATTATATATTTATTAACGCTAAGAGTGACTTGCGACTTTCAAAAGGCATAAATTCAAGCTAATGACTGAAATGAATATTTTAGTCAGGCGGCACCTGAAATAGATAAACTCTCCTCTATTTGTATCTTCTAAAGGGATAGTGTCTGGCAATTAACACAGGCGAATGTATATTGTCTGTTTCTTTCTGTTCTTTGAGCAATTTGATTTTTAAATTGGGCACAATGTATTCACATTATTGAGCACAATAGGCAAACAACGTGACCCAGGCTTTTAAATCTCTGCACCATTTAAGTGTTCTGCGTAGTGTTCAGCACAAGTTTGAGTTTTGCCATGAGGACCCGACACTGGTCGCTGGTATTTAACCAGCTGGTCTTCGTGGTTTAAAAACATCAAAATGTGCAATCACGATTAGCAGTGCACGTATTAGGAAGCAAGAGTTATGATATCTAAAATGAGCTGGGTTTGCATAAATAACGTTAGAAAGTTGAAACTGTTGTAATTACGAAAAATGTAGTATTTGTAGTTTTCTTTCATGCATGACGTGATCTGCTTACACTTCAAAAGGTGAGCTCAATATGGTGCCCAGTATGTTTGACAAAGGCCGGTGCCTCAGCCGAAACGCGTCATGTTGGCTTTATTTTGGCTGGAATATATATATATATATATATACACACACATATAATGAAATACATAAACAAAATGGGTCAGTGACGAATCCGCAGGTTAACTTGTTCTTCTGATGGACACAGCTACCTGCGGATTCCTCACCTTTTGAATAGAATCCCCAAGAAGTCCTACATTTGGAGGTGGGTGCCTGTCTGCCTATACCAAAAACGTTTGTAAAACAGAACAAGCAAAATGACCGTTCCTCCTCACTTTGGAGTCTAAGCAATAGGGAGGCCCAAGTTGCCGCTTTACAGATGTCAAATACAGGGACAACTCTAGCTAAAGACGAAGAAGATTTAGCTCTAGTGGAATGAGCTCTAATACCTTCTGGAGGCTCTTTGTGAGCCATGGCGTAGCAGATCTTAATGCAAAGAATGATCCACCGTGATAAAGTTCTTTTATGCACTGATTTTACTTTCATCTTGCCCACATATCCAACAAACAGCTGATCATCCAGCCTGTGATCACAAGTTCTGTCCACATAAAAGCGAACAGTGCTTTTGGGGTCCAATCGATGAAGCCTTTCCTCCTCTTTAGATGGATGTGGAGGAGGATAGAAAGTAGCAAAGGTGATGGATTGCCCAAGTGGAATGGGGTAACCACCTTTGGCAGGAAAGCAGTCCTGGTTCTCAAAACCCAACTTATCCGCATAGTAAGTCGTGAAGGGGGGCTTAACCCTAAGGGCCTGCAACTCACTAACTCGTCTAGCAGAGGTTACAGCAACTGTAAAAATTGTCTTAAAAGTAAGCAATTATAAAGGACAAAAATGTAGAGGTTTGAATGGAGGACACATAAGATAAGTACTAAATTAAGATCCCACTGAAGCACAATGAACGGAGTGAGAGGGTATTTGTTAGTTAGTCCCTTAATAAACCTTAACATTATATGAGACTTAAATAGAGATGGGTTATCAGATTAACAAAGGAATGCCAAAAGGGCACCCAAAAAGCCCTTAACTGTTGCAACTGCACAGTGTTCTTGAGCCAGAGAAAGAGCAAAACATAAAATAGACAAATGGGCCTTTGAGGGGTCTATAGAATTTTCCCTCACCATTTTACAAACTTAGCACATCTGCCAGCATAAATCGATTTGGTGGAGTGCCTTCTGGCCGATAAAATAACATCCACCACATCAGGGGGAGAGAAAAAGAACTCAGGTTGCCCCATTCAATCTCCAGGCATGTAGGTGCAGGCTCTCGAGGTGTAGAACCTGCTCCTGCAAGAGGAGGTCTGCCCTGTGAGGGAGATGGAGCGGAGGGAACAGTCAGAGGTGAAGGTCTGTGTACCATATCCTTCACGGCCAGTCCGGGGCAAATAGGACTTGGGCATGGTCTTGGGGATTCTTCCTCATAACCAGAAGAATCAAGGGTATGGGGGAAACGCATAAAACGGTTGGGAGCCCCAGTCCAATTGAAACACATCCCCCAATGCTCACTGCATTATATTCTGAAGGGGGCAGAATGACGGGCAGTGCAAGTTCTCTTGAGTGGCAAAAGGGGTCCTCCATAGCCAGAATATGTGAAGAACCACTCACGGATGGAGAAGCCACAAATGATCAGCAGAAAAATGCCGACAGACTGTCCGCATGCACATTTAGAACTACGGTAAAGTCATATGCTATTATATAAATCTGATGATCCCGAGTCCAGGACAAAAGTTGTAGAACTTCTCTGCAGAGAAGATACTGTCACGTATTCAGGATAGGTCCAGTTCGAAATACCACCATTCGCATGCACATGTTTCTTAAGTTGTGTTCTCTTTTTAACACGTGACTTTTGACATACATTTGTGTGAGTGACCATGCAGGATAACATTCTCCGAATCTGCATTGCTTACATTTCCACTTCATAAGCACACTATCATGACTACTTGAACATTCAGTACAAGGGATAAAAGCTCACTGCACAATTGCAGCTTGACAGGGGTTGCGACATGGCTACAGGGGTACTGTTTATTATATACAGAACCACTTCCTTGAGCACTTCGCTGACACTGCGAGGTCACTTCATGTGGGCATTCCAGCTCAGCTGATTTCTGCTTACCAACACACGGGATGTCCAGCTCTACACCAAGACGGACAGCCTGATGACACTTACCCGCAGGTAATGAGAAGTTAGAACACCTGGGCAGGGATTTGGCAGATCGCCCACTCTAGGCAAGACTAGGTTAGGGAGCGCTAGGTAGGAGTACAATATACACACTACTTATATACCCACATATATTCACTGTCTTAGCACAATGGTGGCAATGTTCATCTTTTTCACTACTCTTCAAATGCTAATAACGCTAATCTGTTTCATTCTATTGATTATCGCAGCGCACATTTTATACAAGAATCACACGGCTGCAATAAATATTGAAACACCTTGCGGAGTACTTCTTGTGTATTTCTTAGGGTATGCATGAGTCTCCAAACGAAAAAGGTTCTAGATCTGCTACCACGATTTCCTTAGGGGATCAGAATTGTCATGTTCTAAGATTGCACACACAATTGTTACCCTGTAAGGTTAGGGGTCCAGATGGTGCACTGTGGGCTAGCAGGGATTTAGCCCAGTCTGGCACAATCCTGGGGTTTATCTTGTCCAGCAAACGCACAGTTTTACTAGGGAGGTACAATCTGTACGACATGGCGCCGCTAACGTTGTAGGTTAGGCTCTTACTTAATGGACCGCCTGAGACTTTTTCTTTTGTATACCCAAAGACTCCCTACTCACCTCTTAACAGGAGACATCCTTGGTGTTAGGGAAAAATGCTCCTCAGCTGAGTAGGTTAACCCTATGTATGGCTGTAGGTTGTTCAAGCTTGAACCTTTCAAAGGATCTCCCCATAGGGGTACCCTCTCTGAATTACAACAGATTCTTATGACTGAACCAGCAGCATTAAACATACCTGAGAGCTGCAGACATGCAGTTGCTCAGAAGCTGCTACAACATGATCTCGCACTTGCAGGTGGGGGCGTCATCTTTGTGAATGAGGCATACGAAGCTTTTAGGACAGAGGTATTCTATTCATGGGTTACATTCCCAGCAGCGAACAACTGCTAACAATGGTTTCAGACTCACACTGCAACTGACGTTTCAAATAACTATACAGCTTACGAAGCTTTAGAAATACCATTAAATTAGCGAGAACATCAAAACTGGTTTGAAGGCACCCTACCACCCACTACTGAAGAAGTTACACTAGGTCCCCTTAGCAATGAGGGAGTAACATGGCCAGTCTTAGCCAGCTACACACCACATCCAAACATAGCTAATAAGACAGCACCACAATTACGCAGTCTTTACAATAGTTTATTCACAATCTATAGCAGTCTGACAAAGTTTGTCATGCGAACGATGACAGTAAATCCTGCGAGGACTGCTCAAGCTGCACAACCACAATTGGCTACACCAGGCATTGGTCCAAAGACTATCAATGCTGTTATGGGTAAAATTCCCACCTGATGGGAGGAAATTCAGTTCTGGATTGCACAAAAAACAAGTCAGCTTGAAGTAGTGTTTCCCCATACGGAACCACAGGAAAAACACAGAATTCTTACAATATGCTTGCTGGTGGGGATGGCTCCCCCTGTGAAGGACTGCACCACTTGGGGCACAGTCTTCGCTCCAGTGTATACCAGGACTCATGGTGCACCCCCATTAGCTGTTTTGCCAGAGGTGCTTAAAAAGATTCAAAATGAGTCTGGGGCACCACATGCCCCGGATTTGGGGATGAAACTGATGGCCAATTTTGCAGCAGTATCCATCATTATGTTGAGTAACATTAAAGGGAAGCAGCAGCTTTGGCGGTACGACAATGACTCACTAACTTAACTCTGAGAGAACAAGAGTGAGAGTTACCTAAAATTATTGAAGAGACATATGCATCCACAGGTAGCGATAATTTGAAAGCCAGACCTACAAACATAAAATTAGGAATAATTCTCAAAAGGATAACTCAAAGCAAGAACCAGACTCTTCTAAGAAGACGTGGGATAATAAGAAACAAAGAAAAGACTAAGTCACATGGTGGTTCTCCTCCACAGGAGGCCACTGAAAAGATCTACAATATTAAGACACCTGACAGGTATCAGGATACTGATACAGGTTCATCTCGTTCCTTTCAGGCTACATCCGAAAAACAATCAGAGAGAGGTGGACGGTCAATCGCAGATAAGAGGAGTAGGTGAAACCGAAGGACTCCCAACACTCTTCAGATAAAATAATTTTTTTTAAAAGGAAGATAAACCTAAACAGTCAAAGCCTCAATTAAAAAAGAATCAGTCAGCAGGATTTAAAGACAAGCATGCCATGAATATTGAGGACGCTGCTTCTGAGTGGGGAGTGGGCTCTGACTATGCTGGACAGCGTGGCAGAAGTCACAATAGTTTGCCGGAACCTGATGGATTGTCTGGTTGCAGTAGCATTGAGTGACTATATCCAGGTGCAAACACCGGATACTAGTGTGAGCGCCCTCATCGTTTATACAAGATGCAACTCCAAATGCACCAAGATACATTCATGTTCTCTTTTGGGAGAACTTCGTCATTTGGCTACGATATTCTCTTGGCCGAAAAGCATTGGCCAGCTGAATTCGTGATGGTTTACACAGAGGGAGAGACTGCAATTTTACCTGTTTTTTCCAACCTCGTCCCAGAATCAGTTAAACATTCATACGCCAAGGATTGGGCGTTGGAGCTGGCTCCTGCGTTATACCGCAACCATCTGAGGTGGGACGATGGTTCCCCTTACCATGTAATACCAGTGAGGTCGACTCCACAACCTCAAAGACAATACCCCATTAAAAATTTGACTAAAAAACAAGTCAGAGAGATTTTCACACAACTTGAATACCAAGGTGTAATAGAAAGTTGAAAGTCTCCTATGAATAATCCCCGATTTCCAGTTGTGAAACCAGACCATTCTTATCGTCTAGTATTAGATTACAGACACTTAAACACAGCTACATGAACATTTGCAGTACAGAATGCGCACAGCGCAGCACTAATGAAGAATATAGTGCATAAAAAAATACAAAACATTAGCTATCTCAAATGAATTTTTCTGCCAAAATATAGCGCCTGAAAGCAGTTTGACCACATTTAGCGCGCTCGGTTCTCAAAAACAGTTCTGTTAGCCCCAGGGGTACAAGTACAGCTCTGGGTTGTTTCCAGCCCGAGTTACAGAACTTTTACTAAATGTTGATGATCAGGCATTGTCCTAGGTCGATGACATATCTGACAGATGATGACCTTTCTACACACTTGACAAAAGTAGATCGCATAGTTCTGGGATTTGCTCATATGGGATATAAATTCAACTTTTAAAAAAAAATCGAAGATTGCCCACCTCAATGTCCTGATGCTGGGACAAAAGCTGTCAAGTGAAGGCAAAAACCTTGCAACGCAGTTCTTAGAGCTCTTACAACCACCAAACACATTGAAGAAACTTCAATCTATGTTGGGATTCCTAAATTTTGGCAGAATTTTAATTCCTGATTACGCAGAATTTTAAGTACACATTGGACAACTGAACACACAGATTTTATATTCAGTACAAGCTGACATGCTATCAAAACACTTACACACGTGTCAACACCACAAACCATGTGATCCGTATCATTGCGGGTGCATCAGGATATGCCTATGCTACATTCAACAAAGGAGTTACTGTACCAATTGCATAAAAATCACATTTATACATCAATGCTGAAATGTGTTTTGCACCGACAGAAAAGATTCCGACAGCGGTACAGACTGCTGTGGTGAGAGAGATCATTGGCTCAGGGGAAACAAATAACTGTTGTGACTCCAGTGCCGGAATTAGAGGCTGTCACGGAATCCAGTGTTCCCAACGCTAAAGCATTACATCCAAGATGGATAGAGTGGGCCAAAACTCTATAACCTGGACAGATGTAGAGTACAGATTCGACTCTACACTACAAACACAAGCCTACCTTCTGCCTAATCAGTATTACATCATCTATACTGACGGTTCTGCACAGCCTGCCTTAGGAACAAAATAGCAACAGTCAGCAGCGTGCGCCACTGTTAAGGGTAGAATGCAGGATGGTGAATTCCAACCTAAATAGACCTACACACAGACACTGGGTGATTGCACAGAGCAGCTGGCAGAACTGAGCGCTCTAATTCTGTCACTTGAAAACATGGATCCCGGATTCCCCACACTCATAGTGTGTGATTCGTATTATTGTATCCAGTCTTCCAATGAGTATCTACACTACAGAGATTCCAAAGGGTACACCATAAAGCACAAAATGCTTTGGGGACAAGTGGCTAAACTGAAAGAATGCTGGCCTCAGACTAATAGGATTCACACCTTGAGTGATTAACGTGTGGGAATACACGCTGCAAGGAATTCCATAGCGGACTACGTTGCAAAAGCAACAGTGCAAACTGCTGCTATCCCATCGATTACTCGCTCCAGTACGATAATCAATAGAGACATTATGACAGCTGTCAACACTACAAGTAAGGACACACCATTACCGGAAGGCTTTCCAGCAAAGGTCCCCTAGCAGTTAAGTGCGTAAAACAAAACATTTGCTCATATGCCCGGAGTGGGGGATAGAGTGATACCAAATTCAGATCGCAGGTTAGGTTTAATACTAACAGCACATGAGGGCCTACCATCTGCAAACAGAGGGGTGGCAGCTACAATTTCACTATTGCAGCAATGTTATTGTTGGCCAGGTCTTTATAAACAGACTAGGGACTTTGTCCTTAGATGAGACATCTGCCAGCAGATAAAGGGCTCCATCGTAGCACGTCCACCACAGACACCTCTGTTGATTTCAAACAAGCCGCTCACTTGTATTTATCAGGACCACTGCGGCTCATCCTTACAATTGGATGGGGCTTACAAATACATCTTGGTTGCTGTGGATTCCTGCAGGTATGGCCACAGTGATTGGCTGAAAACTTATCAAGGATCTGCAAGTCTTTATCAGGACATACGCAGTTGACATTCCTTTTTAAAAAAAAAAAAAATTTAAAACCATTCTTTATTGATTTTTAGTACCCAAAAGTATACAACATATAAAAAAAATACAAATATATCCAATATTCCCACCCCCTCCCACCCCTAGAAGCTTCCCACCCGCCCCACCCTGGCTGGTCCTAGTAAGACAAAAGAAAAGCCAAAAAAAAAGGAAAAGCAATAATAAAGAAATGTATTCAGCCTCTGGCTTGAGAAGAAAAGAAATAAAGAAGAAAAAAAAAGAAGGGAAGGAAGGCAAAGGGGAGACAGCGTAAGGAACAATAGATTAAAAAGGCATATTTGGCGAGGAACACAATCTGGAGATAGAGGCAAACAATAACTGGCCCTTATCAAAGCACCGGATTTGTGCAGAAACAAAAATACATATACAACTTTACTTCTCCAACCCGCCGCTTAGCAATTTTCCAACCATCTTGTCAAAGGAGCCCATATACCCATCCCCATGACTCTTGATCTCTGCCCCTTCTGGCATATACTGCAGTTTCTAGCCTAAAAACTGCTAGGAGTCTCCCCAGCCATTGTTGTCCCGTAGGGGGTACAGGATCAAGCCAATGGGTGGCCAAACAGAGTCGAAACACTGTCATAGCAACATAGAGAAAAGTTTGAGCCCGGGCTGGTAAATGAGAGCTACTCACCCCCAATACTATCATCTGGGATGTCATCTCTACTCGCTGTCCCAAATGGGATTCAAGGATGGCACCGACTTCCCTTTTGCTCAGGCCCAGCTCAGGGCAGGAAGCAAACATGTGCACGATATCTGCCGCAGGATGGCTACAACGTGGACATGTTGTTCCCGCACCTCCTCCCCATTTGGAAATCTTCTCTGGTGTTATGTAGAGATTAAACCAGGTCTTGAAGCATTGTAATTGGAGATTTGTAGCAATACAAGAGGTTTGGGCCATATTTAAAGAATCTTCTATTTCCCCCACTTCAACCTGTAGCCGCTCTTGCCACCGTTCCAGATGTTTGGGTAGGTCATCCGACATTGTCTCCATTAACTTTTTATAGATCCCACCGAGTGTACTAGACCCCTTGAGTAGTATCTCAACCAACGTCACTCGATCAAATCCGTTCCTGCCTCCGGTTTTCCTCCCTAAGAAATCTCTTATCTGGAGGTGCTTAAAAAAATGCCTATTATCCACCCCGAAAGTTCCCTTAATTACATCAAATGTACTCATCCCGGTGCCATCCATAATGTCTCCAACCATCCTAACTCCTTAGTTGTTCCATATTTTCATAATTCCATCATTAAAAATGCTGGGGAGTGATTTATTACCATACAGTGGGGTGTAAGCATGGATTAGGCCCATACCGAACCTTTTACGAACAGAAACCCAGATTTTAAAGGCACATATTAGTGTCTTAAATTTCACTCTTTTGTAGTACTTAAAATCAGTATAATATAGGAGACAGCCCCTGGCCCGACCCTAACAATAAATCATATATTGAGACGGGACCCGCCCCCTGAGATTGATCAATTTCCACCCTGATTAGGCTTCCTATTTTGGATAATATAGCAGCCCAGTGATATAGCTGAAGGTTCGGGACCGCCCATCCTCCT
This sequence comes from Calotriton arnoldi, assembly GCA_963921515.1. Lineage (NCBI taxonomy): Eukaryota > Metazoa > Chordata > Amphibia > Caudata > Salamandridae > Calotriton > Calotriton arnoldi. Next base: position 431,846 of record CAWUFW010004929.1, on the reverse strand, counting down.
CTCTCCCTGGGTAGCATCAAGAATTTGAGAGCTCTCCGGGGACGACAATTGGCCCAGAGAAATTTGGTAAATAGCTGGTTTATTTTTGAACCATATATTATTGATAGCCAGCGGAATTGCCCTAAAAAAATAAATTTTGGGTAAGAACACCATTTTGATGATATTGCACCTCCCCACAAGGCTTAGTTTAAGATTAACTATAGGCTGAAAATCTGCTTTAAATTTGGGAAGCAATGGATCCAGGTTGGTTTCCACAATCTTAGACACTTCTGCCATTATCTCGACCCCCAGATAGGTTGCCTTCTGGACAACCCGAGGGTCACTAGCCTGGAGTCCTTTACCTAATACAACAAGAGTTTTGTTGGAGTTAAGGCGATACCCCGAAATATGCCCAAAAATCTCTGCTTCCCTTTCAATTTCAGCTAGTGCTCCAAGTGGGTTAGGGATCATGATGGCTAGATCGTCGGCATACGCCAAGATCTTAGTGCTCCCCCCATCGCTATGTACAGCTAAGATCTGATTATTATCCATAATTCTCCTGACCAAAGGGTCAATGTACAGAAGCGAATAGCAGGGGGAGCATGGGCATCCCTGACGCGTCCCCTGCTTATTGACACCGGACCTGACAGTTCCCCCATAATAGCGATTCTGGCCACCGGGTTGTTGTACATTACTGAGATAGCCTTAATAAAGCCAGCGCCGAACCCTCTACTCTCAAGAGTTGCCCATAAAAACGACCAGGAGACCCTATCGAAGGCTTTCTCCGCATCTAGCAGGATCAGCCCGACAGGGTCTCCCGTAATCTCGGCCGCATCAAAGAGAGCAATCACCCTCTGAATATGATCAATTGTGCTCCTACCCAAAACAAACCCATGTTGGACCGGAGAAACTAGTTATTTAACCACTCCAGCTAACCGGTTTGCCAAAATCTTGGCATAGATCTTGACATCGCTATTTATTAGCGTTATAGGCCTATAGGATCCCAGCTCTTTAACTGGTTTCCCTTTTTTGGGAAAGACCACCATATTAGCCGACCCCCAAGAGGCGGGCGCCCTCTGACCTGACTGGGCTTTAAGAAAGACTTTGACCAGTAATTCTAATAAACAGGGAGCCAGTTTTTTATCAAATTCCCCGGGAATAAGATCGGAGCCTGCCGCCTTCCCGTTAGCCAAGGAGCTAATGACACCTGCAGCCTCATCCACCGTAATGGGAGCCTCTAATGCTTCTCTCTCCTCTCTAGTTAACCCTTCCCCAGGCATCTCCACTAGATAATCCCACATCTCTTCCTCACTTCCTGATGTATCTTCAGTATAGAGTAATTGGTAAAAGCGCTGGAAAGCAGCCCGAATGTCTGAGGCCTCTGAGACTTCCCCTCCTTGAGGATCATTAATTGCTAGAATAGCTCCCTGAATCACCCTCTGTCTCGTGCGTACTGCAAGCAGATGTCCCACTCTCTCACTACATTCGTACATTTTGGATCTCCACGCTGTATATTTCAGTGCGCTTTCTTTGTAGAGATTTCTAATATTTTAGATTTGGCTAGGGCTACCCTAGTCTGTGCTTGGCCCACCTCTCCCCCATTGATAATAGCCGCGACCAATTGTGTTTCTGTGTCTTCTAAATTAGCATAAAGTTCCTGTAGATAGAGTTTAGCCGCTTTCTGAGTCCTCCAGCCATACCTTGAAGTTTCCCCCCTTATCCCTGCTTTCAGGGCACCCCATACGATATCCACCAGACTGCTACCCTTATTCTCAGATATAAATCTCGGAACCCATGTTCTCATATGTACAATATACTCTTGATCAGTTAAGAGTGTTCTATCAAAGGTCCACCGTGATGTTGCCATCTTTAAGGCCTGAAATGGGATCTCGAGAACTAGCGGATTGTGGTCAGACATGACCCGAGGGAATTTAAACATCTGATAATTAATCGAGAGACTCTGGGACACAAAGAAATAATCAAGCCTAGCATGTGACTGATGTAGTGCTGAAAAAAAGGGTAAGCCATAGTCTTGGGGATCCTGCGAGATCCAGGCATCTATAAGCCCATGAATCTGACATAGATCCAACAATGATTTAAAAACTTTGGGCTTACGTCCTTTGTATAAGCTCAACCCCAATTTCATTGCATTAATCCTCAAATTTATGTTAAAATCCCCACAGATGATCATTGGCAATGGCCACCCAACTAATTCCATGCTTAACCAATTAAACAAAGCTGGATCATCGAGCACTGAACCATAAACCGACAGAGCGTGAAAGAGAAGGTATTCGCATTGCATAAAGTAAGAGTCCATCTGCCCAAGTGATCCGCCTTAGAACGTGAGAAGCTAAAACTCTTCCTTCGAGCCATAATAGCTACCCCCTTAGTCCGTGTATCTTGAGTTGTGGAGGAAATTAACTGGGTAACCTGCTAGTTCTGCCACCTTTTGCCTCCCCGCTTCAATGCGTGTCTCCTGTAAACATATTATATCTGCATTCAAATACTGAATATCCTCATTAATCCTGCGCTTTTTACGCAGGCAGTTCAAGCCACAAATGTTGACCGAAGCGATTCTAATCTTACCCCTTGCCATTTAGAACATTCTCTATTAACTTCGAAGAAAATTCATTTACTATACCATATGATCTCCATGCCATTACATATATCTTACCCCAGTGAACCAGCCATACCCACTGGAGAACCCCACCCCCTTCCCACCCCCACCCTACCTTGCGGCAAAAAGGTCCGAAGACCCTTGTGATGCCTCCTGCATGACACTGCTTCCCACCACCACCCACCAAACTCCATTGTGCCAAAACCAAAACCCCAAAAAATTAAATATGTCAAATATCCGAGTATTACAGTTTTAAGAGACTTTATGGCCCGAGGCTCCTGATATCTCTCGTAGAAAATCTTGAGCTTGTATCTCCGAAGTGAAGACCCTTATATTCCCCTGATGGATGACCTTAAGACGAGCAGGGCTCAATAAATACACTTCACAGCCAGCCCTTTGAAAGGGAGAGATAAGCTGGCGAAGCCTCCACCTCCTTTCGACCGTTGCATGGCAAAAGTCCGGCCAGACAAAAAAGGAGTGGCCCTCCGCTGAGCGCCTTGCTTCCGGGCGTGCTTTGTCAAAAACTGCTTGTCGTAGCAGAAAATTGCCCAAAAAAATTAGTATTGCTCTGGGTTTATTATCCCCCTCCGTTTCGCCCTTCCTTTTCTTCAGCATGAGTGGGAAGCGATGTACTCGTTGTACTTCCAAATCCCAATCCCAATGTGAGAGTTCGGGAAAGCCGCCCTTCAGCAATCGAAGCACAAACCCTCGGATGTCTTCCCCTTCTGCATTTTCCGGAATGCCCAGTAGCCTTAGATTATTACGCCTTTGGCGGTTTTCAAAATCTTCTAGCTTCCACATGACATCCGTCATCCTAACTTCGTTCGATGTTACTTGTTGGGTAATGTTTTCTGCTCCTGTCTCTAGCGTCAACACCCGCTCTTCCAGAACCGTGGTTCTTTCTGCTATTTCTGTACAAGTTTTATTAATTTTCCTAATGGCCCCTTGTATCGACTTAGTTGCATGGTGCGCCCTCTTATGCTCCTGTCGAGCCTCAGTTTGAATCTGTTTAAGAGTTGAGTAAATAAGATCCATTGAGGGTGAGGCCGCAGTGGTGGATGACGTTAGGGTAGATACATTGCTCTCTCCTCGAGTAGTAGCATCAGGAGTCGGTCCGTCATCGATATCAAAGTGCATAGTGGAATAGTCCCATTTTAATTGCCCTGAATGGCTTTGATCAGACTCAGATTGCATTGCGCCCAGAATTTTCTTTTTCCCCCCTTTAATCTTGCTCCGCCGCCGCTTTTGAGTACTAGGGTTAGAGAAGGAACTGTCTGAATCTGACTCCTCAGCCAGAGAAACCTCATTGCCGCTAGCGCTAACACTAACATTGGAAGGCTCAGAGTCCTCATTGAGGGAAAAGAATTTATCGCCACCTTCCGGGGTTCCCACTGATAAATGCAGTGCCAAAGACGGTCTAGAGTTAGCACATAATCCATCCTTAGAGACCTGCTCCAGTTCCTTCCCCCCCTTGTTCTCCCACTAAGCCATTTGCCTCCACATATTGGGATTCCCCCTGTGTAGTTGCCTGTGTAGTAGTCCCTTGTTCTAAATTTAAGAGTACAGAGGGCTCCAGTCCCACACTTACAGTTACAGTTGCCAAGGCTGCAAGCCCCTCACCGGTTGCATCAGTTGTTTGTTGAATCTCGGTGACACTGTTGGTGACGTGATTGGTGACATTATCCGTGATGTTATCCGCGGCACTTTCAACAGCTCCAGCGCGCTGAACGCCTCTCTCCTGGACCTTCCCTCGGCCCGAAAACATTCCCGGAATCACCCGCAGTTTTGCTGATGCAGCGCCCTCCTCCTCGCTTGGACGCTGATCCCGTGCTTTCGAGGGGGCCGCCTCCACACTTCCTGCCGCTGCTAGAGTGGCGTCTCCCGTCCTCTCTCCACCAGGAGCTCCTCGGGTCGCCGAGAGGCCGCGCAGACTTGCGGCCGTTTCCACTCCGTCGCCTGTAGCCCCGGGGTCTCCACGGCCACGCTGAGACTTAGGAGCCCTTGGCGGCATGTCACCTTGTCGCGGGTGGCGGCCCTGGAAGCCCGCAGCAGAAAGCACCCTCACTGCCGTCCGGATTAGGAGGTAAGCAAAAATGCTCACTTTGCCATATGGACGCTCCAGAACTCGCCTCAGCCCATATACCGAACGATATCTGGCCATTGCATGTTTACTAATACTCCCTCACTGGTGTCATCACTGAATTTCCCCGGGATTCAGATGAGTGGTGAATCGCAGAATCTCACGCGGCCGCCATCTTGCCGCTTCCACCTGCCGTCAGTGCAGTTGACACATTCCATTCAGACCAGGAGCCGGCGTTCGCCTCCAAGGCATACAAAGACACCGTGGGAAAATTGGGTGTGGCATCCAGTAATTCCTCCCCGTATCATCCCGAGGGAAACGCAGTAGTGGAGAGAAAGAACCAGGACTTAAAGCAGTCTAACTGCTACGGTACTAGGCTCAGGTCGCAGTTGGGTCCGTCATCCATATGGGGTGCAGAGAGGACTCAACAATCTGCCCAGAAAATCCTTGGGTGGTCGGACTCCCTAAGAGATCCTGTTTGGGGTTAAGTAGTGGGTGCCTGACTTCAGCAGTCCCAGCACAGTGGAAGCAGAAACACCCTTTGACCTCAATGAACGTTTGGCTGTTTTACAGGAACTGAGTAGATTCCGGGAATTATAGAGCAATGTTGTAGGAGGATGGCTTAGTACATGGTGCACACTTAAGTGTAGCACCCTGCACTAATCCAGACAACCCTTATGGTGATTTTAGTGGTTTCAGACAACCTTAGAAAGCTCTCTAAGTGGTAGCTGTGGAGAGCAGCCGTCAGGCTTAGTCCAGAAGGAGTATAAAGCAGCTTGTTTTACAAGTACTTAATATTATAGTGTAGGTTAAGTGAAAAATACCAACACAGTGTAGTTATAAAAATATGTATTTATTATAAACACTCACTAACACATTGCAATATCTCCTAACGGGAGATATAACCACAATACACAAAATACCTTGATAATAGAACACGTAATTAGCACAAATACACAGTGGCCTCCAGGGGGAGACCAAATCATATACTAAAATAGTGAAATGCGCACCACGACCCAAGTCGAGACTGGACCCAGAAGACGTAGAAGAGTCGGGGACCCAAGGATCCACCCAAGGTAAGTACGGAGGAACCCCATGCAGGCCGTGTGCAGAGTGAGAAGACGACCTCATGCTCAATACAAGTCAATGGGTAAGTTGCAGTTGCAGTTTTAAGAAGGACCCTTCGCAGAGGACTCTGAAGAAACCCCGTGGAAGATGGAAGGTTGGAGAGTCACCCCACCCGTGGATACCCCAGGAACAAGGATACCTACACAAGGGAGAAGGATGCATAGGTGCGAAGTGACGTCGGAAACCGCCGTAGACCACAATGGAGGACTTCAGTGGAGATGCCGCTTGCGAAGAAGGCTAAAGAGTCCGGTGGAACCCAAAGGTGGATTCAGAATGAGATGTACCTGCAAGCAGAGGGGACATAGTCTATGCCACTCAGAAGTGACCAGGAGGCACGGAAGACGAATGCCCACCGATGTCGGAGATGCAGGAGAGTTGACGGTGCCCTTAAGGTTGCAGCTGTACGGACCAGGCGAAACTGTGGAAGACTAGGAGTCATTCACGAGCTGTCCCACGTTGGATGTCAAGAGCCAGGGGGTCAGTGTCCGGCAGGGGCACCAACAAACCTTGGCAACAGCAACCAACTTAGTATGCGAAAAGGGTGCAGTGTCGGGATCAGCAAGGTCCAACTGACTCACCTCGAGCAGGTAAGTCAAAGCAGGCCCCAAGCAAGCAGGAGAGCCCACTGGAGCCAAAGAAGACCCTCGAGAGGACCCACGGGCCGATGGCACAGGAGTCGCAAGAGGACCTCGAGCAGCTCGCCCAAGGGGGCAGAGGATGCGATGCAGGCAAAGATCTTGGCTGCAGGAGATGCTTAAGGCTGGAGCTTCTTGGAGCCTGAAGATCTCTGGTAAATAGAGTCAGCAAGCTTTGGCAAAGGCAAGTCGATTCAGACAAGGGATACTGGTTCAAACTTGCAGTGAAGACAGTGCATGCCTCGAGGTAGTTGCAGAACCACCACCTGTGTTGCTGAACCTTTCAGAGTCCATAGGAGCGCAAGAACAGCAGACCATTCAGCTTTGTTGCGGTGGCTGCAAATGCAGGGAAGTGACTCCTTCACTTCAAGGGAGATTTTTTCAGGTGTCTTGGATGTCCACAGGCCTGTAGAAGAGCCTGTATGGAGCACAGGCACAGACGAAGCAGAAGACTGGCAGGACGACGAGACCAGGAGCAGCAGGAGTCTTCCCAGTTGCAGTCTCGGTTACCAAAGCTAAGTTCAGCAAAGACCAAAAAGTGCTCAGACGGTTGAAGATGAAGTGGTTTTGGATCTGAATCTTGTCCCATGACGAATCTAAGGAACCACCCACAGGTAAGCCCTTAAGTACCCTAAGAAAAGGGTTGGGACGATTCAGGGATCCCTCCCACAGGAGGGGCTGGACAGTGGGGAGGATACTCCCATGTCCTTTGTCCAGTTTCGCGCCAGAGCAGGAGCCAACGACTCCCTGAACTGGTTCCAACTGGAGTATGCACAGAGGGCACCAAAGTTGCCCTTCAAAGCCGTCTAGTGGCGCTGGAAAGCGCCCCCACCCTGTCCCGATACACTAAGTCCTCTCTGGGAGGTGGTCACACCTCCCTGTGAAAGGAAACCTATTGTCCACCATTCCCCTGCTCGAGCTTGGCTCAGCAGCAGGAGGGCAGAATCATGTCTCTAGTCAGCAGCAGCCATAGTTTGCTGTTAGGGTCTAGAAACCTGGTACCTGGAGCATTGAGGGCCTCCCGGAGGAGCTTTACAATGCATGGAATCAGATCTCCAACACCGATTACGGTGTCGGGGTATGATTCCAACATGTTTGATGCCAAACACGACAGGGTTCGTTACAGCCCGTTATGAAACTCAATGTACCCCAACATAGGCCTAAATAGTTGCACGACCTTTTACCTACATTGGTCCTACCTTGCGCTACAGAACACCTCTGGTGCTGACCTTTTACCTAGTTAGATGCCGAATAAATGTCGTGTGGTTTTCTTCGAAGACTAGCCTCATTTATTATGCATGAGGATTATTAGTATCACAGCAGGATTACCATCTTATGTATAATAACTCTGTACAAAAGTCACCGCTATCGTCATCCTTGGACGACAGGCCCACAGTACCATGACACATTTAGGTAGCCTTTCGGGTATACAAGTGCCTCATCTTCGCTGGGCAAACCAGAGGAGAAGCTGCCATGCCGACACGAGACGCTGAAGACCCTGTATGCAGACACTCCAGCACGCAGTGGTCTGACATCCCTTGTGGGGTGTCCAGCTCGAGACCAAGATGAGGTCCTTCGTTTTCTCCCATCAGGTAATGGGGTTGGCTCTTTCTTAGAGGGATTCTTCGCTTTCCACCTACATACATGCTAGGTACACTTAGCTAGGGTTAGCATCTTAGGAGTACGCCCGATTACTGCCATGTATCTATATGCCTGCATATATTCACTGTTTTAGCACCATGGTAGGATTCTACCTTTTATTTACTCGGTTGGTGTTGTAATCTTATATATCTGTTTCTGGCTCATGGTTGTTGCAGCACATGTATTTTATACTAGAATGACGCTGGTTCAATAAATACTTAAAGAACGTCCCCACTGTTTATTCTGTGCATCTCTCTGAGACAAAGTGAGCACGAGTGAATGAGCGAAAAGTAAGTGCACTGTTTCCACGATCCCTGAGGGGTCAGGGTTGTCATGCTCGATAGTTGCCAGAAACTAGTTGCTCTGTACCGCGAAATTTGTTATGGGCGAAGTTGACCGTTTGGGGCATATCTAACACCTTATTAAATATGATTAAATTGTTATAATCTAATACATGGGTACAGATCAAAGTCGGCGATGGAAGACATACAACTCGTCGTCTTGAGACTAATACTGGACTGAAACAAGGTTGTGTCCTGGCTCCTTGTCTTTTTAATCTTTTTATGTCTGACCTCCCAACTCATCTTAAACATATTAATGCCCATTCTCCCGCAATTTTAGGCAAGGAGATTAAATACCTACAATATGCCGATGATACTATTTTATTAAGTCAATCTGTCATAGGATTAAAAAGATTAATAGATTCTTTTAATCAATATGTTACCCAAAATGGACTTAAAATAAATATTAAAAAGACAAAAATAATGATTGTAGGGAAAACGAAATTAGGATTGAAAGAATGGAATATCAATGGTTTGGTCGTCGAATGTGTAAAATCGTATAAATATCTAGGAGTCACATTTGATGATAATATGTCGTTTAGGCAGCATTTTAATAACCTTGAGGCTAAGGGCACATCACTGTCATTTGCCTTTAGAAAACTGAGGGACAAGATAGCGTGCCCAAATTATGACCATCTGTTGAAGGTTATGAAATCAAAATTGATACCATCTTTAGATTACGGTTCTATTATCTTCCGTGGTAAAGACGCAAAAATCCTTGACGACATCGAAGTAAAAACTTACAAATCAGTTTTTAAGATACCCAGATATATTAGCCGTGCCAATATAAGATTAGAATTTGGCCTAAAAGACAAATCTTGGCTAGACAATCTACATTTTTAAAAACATTATTGTCATTGTCTCGTGCTGAAGAAGGTTCTCTTGCAAACCAGTGTTGGCTCGAGATGATGAGAAATGAGTATGCGAGCAGCTGGCAAATATTCTTAAAAGAATGCCTATGTAATTTTGACTGACCAAATTTAGAAGATGAAATTAGCAGTAAAATTGTCTATAAAAAATTAATCAATCAGCCATTTTTTTGTCGACTTTAATAGATAAAGATGAACTTAGGGGAAAAAATCATTTATGGTCAATTGTAAACTCCTTTGGTAAATTGGCTTGGCAAATGTCTTGGATAGGTGTGTTCGCTAGGAACGCAACCGTTGCTCCTTTCTTCCTTGTTGAGTGAGCCTGGGCGGCTCCCTGTAATTTTTGTCCTGCCTGCTTGTGGCAGAGTTGTATTGCCTGCGCAATCCATCGTGCGATGGTATTTTTGGTTACTGGTCGTCCCAAGAAACTGCTTGCGAAGGAAACAAAGAGTTGTTTTGTTTTCCTGCATTCCTTTGTCCTTTCTATGTAGTGCATCACGGCCCTTCTGGCGTCCAGCGTGTGTAGCGCCTTCTCTGTGGGCGTTGATGGTTTTTGGAAGAAACTTGGTATCTGTATTGTCTGGTTAATATTGAACCGCGACACCACCTTTGGCAGGAAGTGTGGGTCCGTCATGACAATTCTGTCCTTGTGTATTTGCAAGTAGGGCTCTTGTAGTGTCAGAGCCTGTAGTTCACTGACCCTTCGCAGTGACGTGATAGCCACCAAGAATGCCGTCTTTAGTGTGAGCATGTGCAGTGTAGTTTTGTGTATGGGCTCAAACGGTGATTTCATCAACTGTGTTAGCACAGTGTTGAGGTTCCAGCTCGGGGCTGGCATCCTTTTTGGGGGGGGCTATTCTTTTAGCCCCCTCCAGGAATCTCTTGACCACCTGGGAGGTGAAGAAACTTTTCCCCGCTTCTCCCCTGGTGTAGGCTGCTAAGTGAACCCTTAGTGACGAGTAGCTCAGTCCGCTGTGTAGTAGGTGCGTTAAGTATTTTAGTACCGTTGATTCTTTTGTGACCTTTCGTTGCAGTCCCTCTTTAAGGCACCATTGCGAGAACCTTTTCCACTTTGCAATGTAGCACTTCCTTGTAGTGGGTCTCCTTGCTTCTCTGAGTACTGCCATAGTGCTTGGTGGTAGCTTGAGGTGTGCGAATTCTAGGTCCTCAGGAGCCATGCTGCTAGGCTGAGGCTCTCTGGTTCTGGGTGGAGCACTTTTCCGTCTTGCATTGTCAGGAGGTCTTTCCTTCTGCTGAACCTGTGCGCTGGTTCCTGCGCCATTTCCATTATTTGTGAGAACCATGACTGTCTGGCCCACTGAGGTGCCACCAGTATGAGTGTCATGCTGCTGCTCCTGCATTTGCTGAGTACCTTGTGTAACAGTGGTATCGGGGGAAAAGCGTATGCAAATTCGTTCGACCAACTTATCCATAGCGCATTCCCTAGGGACCTTTGGTCCGGTTGTCTAGATGCGTAATGTTGGCATTTTGCATTCTGGAGTGTTGCAAACAGGTCTATCCATGGTGTACCCCATTTTTGGAACAGCCGCTGCACTTCCTGTTGGTTGAGCTCCCATTCGTGGGATGCCGACGTCTGCCTGCTGAGTCGGTCTGCTTCTACATTGTCTATTCCTGGAAGGTGTATTGCCAGCAGGTCTATCCTTAGAGGGATGGCCCATCTCCAAATCTCTTGTGCCAGGCTTGATAGCGGTGCTGACTGTGTTCCACCTTGTTTGTTGATGTAGAACATGGTGGTTGTGTTGTCTGTTTGTATCAGCACTCTCTGGCCGTAAAGCTGCTTCTGAAAGGCTCTTAAGGCTAGGAACACAGTTTTTAGTTCTAGGTAGCTGATGTGTCTCACTGCATCTTGTTGTGACCACAGTCCCCTGACGCGGAGTCTGTCCATGTGTGCGCCCCAGCCCTGCTGTGAGGCGTCTGTTGTGATGGTCACTGTTGAAGTTGGCTGTGTGAATGGCTTTCCCTGTAATATGTTCTCTTTCTTCCACCACGCTATTTCTTGCTGCACTGCGTGTGTGACAACCACTAGATCTTCCCAACTCCCTGTTGCTTGTGACCATTGTTGCTGGATCCATTCTTGGAACGGTCTCATGTGCAGCTTGATATTTGTGACCAGGTGGATGCATGATGCCATCATCCCCATTAGTCTGCTCACCGTCCTCACTGTCAGAACTTGCCCCTTGCGGTAATGACATGTTTCCCTCAGGAGCGCTATAGTTCTCTTCTCGCTGGGGAACACTTTGGACTGAGTGCTGTCGATCTGTGCCCCTAAGAATATCTTGATCTGCTGCGGTTCTGTTGATGATTTCTCCCAATGGATTGAGAAACCTAGTCTGGACAGTGTTTGTATGACCTGTTTGATGTGATCTTTGCAGTGCCTGTATGATCCTGCTTTCACAAGCCAGTCGTCGAGGTAGGGGTATACATGTATGCCCTTTCTCCGTAGGTGCGCTGCTACTGCTGCTAGGCATTTTGTGAACACCCTTGGTGCGGACTTGAGTCCGAAGGCTAGCACTGTGAACTGGTAGTGATTCTGGCCTATCACGAATCTTAGTAGACGTTTGTGTTTGTGGTTGACGGGGATGTGCAGATATGCGTCTTTCATGTCTATGGTCGCCATGTAGTCCCCTTGTTGGATTTGAGGTATTACTTCCTGAAGTGACGTCATTTTGAATTTTTGAGTTCTTACGAACTTGTTCAGGAATCTGAGGTCCAGTATTGGCCTTGGTGTTTAGTCTACCTTTGGCACCAGGAAATACGTTGAGAAGACTCCCTTGTTCCTTTCGTTGATTGGTACTGCTTCTATTGCTCTTTTTTTGAGCAGCTCCCCTGCTTCTAGACGTAGGAGGGCAAGCTCCCCTACGGGGAGTGGGCGGTGTCTTGGTTTTCTGCCGGGGGGGGTGTTTTTGGAGTTCTATGCAGTATCCATGCTGTATGATGTTCAGTATCCACTTGTCCGTGGTAATCTTTCTCTATTGTGTGAGGAAGTTTCCTATTCGGCCCCCCACCGGGGTTGTATGCTCGGTTGTTCTTTGTTTGCTGTGGGTGTTTTTTAGTTTTTCCTTCTGTTGACTTCTCCTCTCCCTTGGTGGTGATAGGGGAGGGTTTGGTTTCTTTGCGGAGTCACTTTGAGGTGGGCTGCTGACCCCCTCTTCGGGACTGTCCCCGTCCGTACCCGCGTCCTCGAAAGGACTGTCCTCTGGATTGATACTGCCAATTTTGCTGTTGTTGTCCCTGTTGGCATTGGCCCTGGTTGTTCCCCTGGTATCCTTGCTGGGGAGATTGGTGGGAAGTGGCGGGCGCATTGCCCCCTCTACCACTGGGCCGCCTTGAGGGGGTTCCTCTTCTCATCCCCCTGAACTGCAGTGCTCCCATGGACCTCGCACTATCGTTGTCCTTCTTAAGCTGCGTCAACTTGTCGTCGACTGGGGCTCCAAACAGTTTCTGGCCGTTGAATGGCGTGTTCAGGATGTTACTTTGTACCTCCGGTTTGAAACCCGAGATCCTGAGCCATGCGTGTCTCCTTTCAGTCACCCCTATCATCATCTGCCTGCTGGAGTTCTCTGCTGCGTCCAAGGCTGACTTTAGGCAAGTGTTTGCGATAGCCTTGCCCTCTTCCACTAGGTGATTAGCCCTTTGTTGGTATTGTTGTGGCAGGTGTGTTACGAACTGGCTCATTTCATCCCAATGCTGGTATGCATGTCTGCTGATGAGGGCGTTGGAGTCGGCGATGCGCCAGTGTATGGCTGCGTTCCTCTCCACCTTTCGTCCTGTGAGGTCTATTCGTTTGCTCTCCTTGTCTGGAGGTGGACCTGTGTTAGTGGGCACACTGGCCCTTTTCCTGGCCGTTGCCGTGATAATGGAGTCTGCTGGCACTGACCCTTGGATGTACGCAGGGTCTTTTGAGGAGTGTTTGTACTTCTTTTCGCTCCTAGGTGTAACAGCTTTGCAGACTGCCGGTTCTTTGAAGGCCTCCCTTCCCTGGTCCAGGACGCTAGGAAGCATGGGTAGGAACTGGGACCTGGTTTGTTGAGGAAGTAGGGTTTCCAAAAGGAAACATGCTTTCGCCTTCTCCTCTTGCATTTTCAACCCCATAAGTTGCTGCAGCCTTTTGGACGACCACATTGTAGACTCCAATGTCGTCTGGCGGCGAAGGCCTTGAGGGATAAGAGTCTACCCCTTCTTCTGGTGATTCTGCGTCGAGGTCTTGCCAGTCTAAGTCTTGTGCTTCCGAGGACGTCGAGTCCTGGTAAGACTGCAGCTCTTCTTCGCCTTCGGCTCAAGTAGTAGTCCTCTTCGCCCTGCTCGTCGAGCGGTTCGGGGGTTTTCGGGGTTTGATGTCTTCGGTGTTGGCCTCCCGAGTGCTTCGCGTGTTGGCTTCGACGGAATGGCGTATAGCTTCATTTTTTCGTCGAAGTCTTTTTCCGTTGCAGGATGCTCGCCATCTCTGCTTCGAGCCTTCTCTTTTTTTTCTCCATCTCGTGGGCCTGTTCGGCGTCGAGGGATGAAGCGCCTCTCTTCGTGGTCGTGGACGTCGAGGATGACGGCGGGCCTTCTTTTCTCGGCGTTGAGGCTTCCTTTTCGGAGGTTACCTTCGACGCCCTTGGTTTTTTGGAGGCTTTTGCCGATTGGGAGTCCTTTCCGAAGGATCCGCTCGGCTGTTTGTCCCTGGATGCTGTTGCTTTCGTCGAGGGTTTCGGCGGCAACGCTCCCTTCGAGGACTTGGCTTCACTTCTAAGAGTGTCGCTCGGGGCCTTGGCTTCACTCTTTCGAGCGTCGCTTGGGTGCTTAGGGGTCGACGCCTCCCTTACCTCCTTCGACGTTTTCTTGTGGACCTCGACGACTGAGCAGTCCTCCGGTCCCTCTGCGATGTTGTCTTCCTCTCCACTCGAGAGGCCCAGGTCTCTGAGCGATGGAGCTGGTCCCTGGCCCTGCATGTTGTAGTTCGCCCTTCTTTGCCTCTCTCTCACCCGGAGTGTTTTCGGTGTGAACGCCGAACACGCGTTGCAGTTTTCGCTGATGTGGTCGAGCGGCAGGCAGAGGTTGCACACTGGGTGCTGGTCCTTCTGGGCGTACTTGTGGTGACAGTTTTGGCAAAACTTAAACGGTGTCTTGTCCATAACCGCGCTCAGGGGGCCCCCTGTGAGCGCATTCTCTGTAGGCGTCGAGATTTTGGTCGTGGACCTTCTACGTCGTCGTCCTTCTCGTCGCCTCCGGTACTCGTCTCCTCGTCCGGTGTCTCAGGAAACGATCCTCTGTGGTGATATTGGAATTTGAGATTCTTCGTCCAAAGTTTCTGGAACTTCTCGTCAACGATCCAGACCCCACGGCGGAAAAAAGAATCTGAAGATGGCGACCAAAGGTGGGAGCTTCCGCAGGAAGCGCGACGACGTCACCGAGGACACCAAATGGTGGGGGCGTCACCGCCCACCTGGACCAACAAAAAAAAAAAAAAAAAAAAAAAAGAAAAGACTACGATTCCGGACCCAACAACGAGATGGCGGAATAATGCACAGCATAGTGAATCCAGAAAGATTCACGCTGCAAAACTTCGCTACCTGAGTCCAGAAACAAAGCCTTTCCTTGGCGAGGTATTCACACCTACCCCAGGTCAGGAAGAGCATTCTGTGGCAGGGGAGCGCCAAAGGCCTTGCTGCCTTTGTAACACGACTCCCAGCCTCTCCTGCTATCAGGAGCAGGCCCCCTTCCGGTCTCATCCCCTTTTCAGCAGGAAGACAGGCGGGAAAAATTAGAACAGCCCAGAAGGTGTGCCCACCTCTGCCAACTCCACCCCTCAGGTGGGGAGGCAAGGTGAAACCCACTCTTCAGTGCCCGCCATCTTGCAGATGGCAGGCACTCTCCAATCAGGATTAGGGATTGTGCCCACTCCCCCACATGGGGTGAGCACACCAAGGGTGTAGTCACCCTAAGGTCAGTAGCCCATTGGCTACTGACCTCGAGACCACTAAAACACCCCCTAAATACAGTATTTAGGGGGCAGCCCTGAACCAAGAAGATGGATTCCCGCAACCTACGAAGAAGGACGAAAGAAGACGCCCAGCAGAGGAGACTGCAGAGAAGAACTGACTTGGCCCCAGCCCTACCGGCCCATCTGCAGTTTCCAGAGATCCTGCGCCAAAGGTCGCCTTGTCCTGCAGCCAGCGACCTCCAGAACCCTGGGAGGACAGACTGCCTTCAACAAAGACCCGATCTCCAGTGAACAGCAGCTCTGTTCAAAAGAAACTCCCAAAACAGACTGAGCCTGCTGAGGACAAAGAAACCCAACGCCTGGAACCACCACTGCACCCGTGGGTTGGCCTCTCCAGGACTCCCAGACGTAGGCTGCAGCCTCTGCACGGAGACCCCACCCCCCAAACGCGAGTGGCCCGGTAAGGTGAAATCCAACCTCAAGACACACCCCTGCATCCGCCAACCATGCGCCCTGGAGAAGAGACCCTGAGGTGCACCTAGGTCCCCGAGCCCTCCAACTTACCTGCCCAGCTGTTGGTTCCTCCCGTTAGTCTTCCTGAACCGACAGCCAAAATCCAAAATCGGCAACTCCCATTGAAAACAACAGGGCACACTATGCCAAAACAGCACCCTGCACCCGGCCGCCCCTGTGCAGCTGTGGGTGCACCTTGTGCGCTAAACTTGATCCCCCTTTGTCCTGAGCTTAAATCCAGGAGCTTTGCTCTCCCCAACCTTGTGGCCTGCTCGTGAGCAGCCACCAACCGTAGGGCCCCCTAACCCCAATTGGATAACATTGGGCCTCAGCAATCTGCACCTGGCCGCCCTAGTGGGCTGAGGGTGCTTTGAGAATGAATCCTTGACCCTGGGGGAACCCTGGTTCTAACCACAGAAACCCAACTCCCACAAACAAGTACTTACCTGTAAACCGATAATTTCATTTCTTCCCATAGGATTGCACTGACTGCTTTTCTTTGAAAATTCTTTTAAGTTTGGAGTTGATTTGTATGAAACATTGAAAAACTGCAAATGTACTTAAAGTGAAATAATTCCCTTTTGTCTAAGAAATGTCTGTGTGATTTCTAGGCATTTCACACTGATTAGCAAAAGTAACTTAAAAAGTAATCTAAAAAGTATTGTGCACAGTAATCTGTAAAGTAACTGAAAAGTATTTTCGAACTGTTGACTTACCTGTAATTCAACTAACTGCATTTCAACCTGCATTCAACTGTAAAACACTGGATAAGGTTTTGCAAAGTATTATTTCACTTACCTGCACCAGGCTTGGCTTTGTTCTAGAAATAAAATAACTACATAATATTTTTGAAACAAATTGGTCTGAGTTCAGTCGTTGAGTGTGACACATCATTTCTTGCCTGAGTGTGTACAACAAATGCTGAACACTACCCTCTGATAAAGCCTTACTGCTCGCCCACACTACCACAAATAGAGAGTAAGGTGCTATCTACTTTTACCTCTGCCTACCTTTGGGGTTCCACTGGACTCTGTGCACACTATACCTCATTTTGGTATAGTATAAACAGAGCCAGCTTCCTACAGTGACTTATAGGTTTTAAGTGCAGTGACCTGCGATGAGGAATCTTATATCTGTAGTCAGTGGTGCTAGCACCAGCTTACAGAGGCTGCAATGGCAGGCCAGTAGTCACGATTTGAGTGGTCTTCCATGGGTGGCATAATACAAGTTTCAGCCCATGGGGGACCCCTGGTGTACCTATGCCCTGGGTACCTTAGTACCATATACTAGGGACTTACAAAGGGTACACCAGTAGCCAATCTTGGGTGTACCTAGGTACTCACCATGTCCAATTTAGGGAGGAAGCACAGAGACTGGGGTTCTGATTAGCAGGTTCCCAGTCAGACTAGTCAGTAAAACCTAATGGCATCAGCAAAAAGTGGGGGTGACCATGAAAGCAGATCCTACTGTCCTACAAATGTCCAAGTAAAATGCACCCCCACTGGAAGTGAAGGAAGCACCAGCAACTCCTGGTGGGCTCATCAAGATTGGTGAACTGGTATGGGAGAAAATAGTGAGCAAGAAACAATTTGGGCCTGTCCTGGCTGTTGAAGGTACCTGAACTGTACTTCTACGACCCCTTGCTGGTGGCAAAAAAACAAGTGATTTGTGTCAATCTCATCAAACCGCATTATGTGGCCGGTTCAACACAGTAGGCCATGTGGGATCCTGAGTAGTTACCCGTCTCCTCTCACTACTATACATGAGGTTCCACTGGAAGCTTTGATCAGCGATAAAGCTTCTACTCCCCGGCCAGGGATAGCAAATAATGAAGTATCTCTTCTACCTGCTACATCAACAACTACAATACAAACAACTTGTACAGAAACACAGATTTCTATTCAGAAACCCGACACGGATGGTGTCTACATCAATGTACCACAATTCGAGTCTACTGCAAGTTCTACATAGCCTCCAGAGCTACCAAGAATCGATCAAACAGCCTCCTTCTATTTTATCGACTTTGTTGACTTCTCTTCAGATTCATCAGAGCCACCACCACCTTCACCTCTCTGAGGTAGATTGCGTGCGTTCTATTTTTTGCTGTTAAAGACTTACTTTGTTCCTCAGTGGCTATACCAGCGCATTACAAATGAATTACTTTTCCTTGTTCTTTGGATTGGAGAGGTGTGGTGAAGTGGCCAGGGCAGCTGACTTCGGAGCACAGGGTTCACGGTTCGATCCCCGGCTCCGGCGGCAGCTCAGCACCATGTGACTCTGGGCAATAGCTCACTTAATTTCCACTCTGGCCCCCAGCGCCTTGAGACCCGTAAGGGTGAGTAGCTGCGCTATATAAAAACGGACTTACATTATTTTTTTTTAACAATCTTTTTCATGCTACTGAAAGGACACTGTCTCCCAGAATACACTGCTGTATAATTGGTGAACTTGGTCTTATCACACAAAGTGCGAAAAGATCTTTCCCTAGTGAACATTACTGCTTTTCTGGTTCCTGGTGGAATGGTTTGGGACAGGGTATCTTATGATATATGTGGCCCGACTGAACTTATGCAAATCCCATATGAATTCCGCATTTCTCTAAATGACATTATCACCCCTAGTACTGTCCCTGATGATTGGGATATTGATACAGTGCATGAAATGCTAGAAGACCTAGAGTACTTCACTGTTTTCTACTCTGAGGAAATGTATGATGACACGAATAATTAAGATGAAATGTTCTGTTTTCAACATTATGGTCACAACTTCTTGCATAAAGCAAGTACTCCACGTGCAGTATTTAATCACATACAATGGGAACACTGCCCCAAACCACCATGGGGTAGTTCACAAACGTTTGCACAGAAGTTTGCATTTCTCTGGTCACAATACAGCTGGCCCAGTGTCTTAATATTATAGGCTTGCATCATCACAAGCAAAGAAAAATATGCTCACTGATACAAAGCTGATATATTCTGAATATTTTCTTTATCAGTTACCCACACAAGGGTTTGACTTTTGGAGAGGCACTGTTGATTTAAAATCAAATTGGGGAACTCAGGATTGGCAGGTTCAGGGGAACGAGGCATTATTTAGATGCCAGTTACCACATCAACTAATTTTCCTGTAAAAACTGTACAGCAAACTTTATGTCTTGGCCTCGCTAAGATAAAAAATGTAAATACACCCAACAATCCCGAATTTGCAAGTTTTGTAAACTGACTAAATTTCACAAATTACACAGAGGAAACATTAGACACCTTGCTTCGCAATGGTACATACAATTCTTCAGGGTCCAATCAGGGGGGACGGTTAGTGTGGCTGTTAAATACTAACTGATGTCATGCACGTTTCCTGGGTGACACCAAAGGGATCAAGATCAGCAGGCCCGACCCACGTTACGCACAGACACAACACTCTGGGGTGGTAACAACTTACAGTGTTGGAAAGTTGTGCCTCGATTGGCTAAAGCCTCAACATTGTCCCAGGTGAAACAATACTGGCCAATTCTTACGGATGACATGGGACTAGAGGACATTTTAGTAGGTCCTAAAAAACCATGTCAAAAGTGCCTCTTCTGTGCATTATACAATGAAGTGTGGAAGGTTTCCCAGCAGGAAGCTGCTGAGTCTGCACAACATTGACAGGGCAAATCTAGAACGGGCTCTAGCAGTAGTTGATAATGGTATGACTAACACTGTCCACTAGGATATACTCTCTGGGTAACATCATGTCATCTGCAATAAAAACTGTACAGAATTACATGTCCTCTTTACAACATGGGCAGTCACAGCTCCGATCAATTATGTTATTAGGCTGGACTCTGCAAACACTTTTTTTGCGGTCGCATACCATGGCAACACCTTAATGCCACAAGCTTGTTTTTACCCTAAATCTTACAACACAGCAAACAATCATGGCAAGGAAGTATGCAACATACACTATGTTACAGATAAAGAAGCTAGAGAAATTACCATTCACTGTTGCAGAAATACCTTCCAAGGATTGGATTATCCACAGGTTAATTTCTCTGCTAATCTCGACATTCTACTTCCAATACTGTTTACCACACCATCAAGTAGGCAGATACAAAGCACTAGGAGAAGGATATGTGCACGCGTCATGGATCTTGCCTTTTAGATATCGCTGTAGGAATGGCGAGACTGAAGTCTCTTAGCGGGACTGACTGTAAAAATACTTTAGGGCATTCCTTGGCAAATAGGGAGGTTTAGCTTCATGATGCGTGTAATGCATTCATGGGAAATTTGTCCTGCTATCAGAAGGGTTCTACAGCTACTGTAATACGTCCGGGTTTCAGAATACTCTTGAATGGGAGTTATGTGATGTTGAACGATCGCCTACCTGGTCACTGTTTCTGCAGTCGTGACCTGTTGCACACAAGTACTGTTTCCACCTGCCTGCAGTGTTAAGGAGGTAATGCTTTGGCCTTCGATAAAGCTTTTGAATGTGCACTTTGCTGCTTTGAGCAGACTGAAAGCCTTATTGTTTGAGAAGGATGTGTCATTAACATCTACACAGGAGACGTTTGATCTTCAAGTTGCAAAGTCTTCTTCTGAGATACAGCCGCTACTTCGCACTAATTTTCCACTATATTTTGGGAAACCTGTGCACCACATTTTTACAATGTCTAGTACAGAGACAGTGGCATACTTTAAGAAAATGGGTTCTGGCTTGGTTATTACCTTCCAGACAGTCTTCAGAGTAATTCCATCATTCATACACCTTATGCTGGGAAGCATTTTTGGAGGTCCCTCGCTGGTCCTGTCCCGGATTGAAAGGACTTTACTTTTACTTCTTCTGCTCCGCAATGGATGTCCCATTAAGAGGACAAATGGAACGGGCACTTCCACATGTGCTCCTATGTAGTGAACGCATGATATAGTGTTTTGGCCCACCCTTGCTTTAGGACCTAAATGAACACGGCTCTGGTCTTTCAGCCTGTGTGGCTGCACTGCATGCTGCCCGTATTCCACTATCTTCAGTCCACTTTCAAGTGTGCCCTGGACATATGCCCAGGAACACAACTGGTTCGGTTACCAGACATTGACTTACTGTTGAGCCCGTTAAAGGCCCACTTATACTGTTGTCCTTTGCCCTTGACGTTGCTTCTGAACGCATTCTACGAGCCCTCCTGGGATGCTTCTGCTCCTGGTGACCTGGACCGTGCTTCTGCGGATGCCACACTGGCTGCTCCTCCTTCAGCAGCTGCTGAGGGGGACGGATGGGAACATATTTGCTCTAAGGATCTGATCCGATGGGTGCCTATAGTAACATCCTCTGCAGTTGCTGGGAACAGCAATGTTTCATATACCTCTCGGAACACAAACAATCTAACAGTTTCGAGTCGTGGGACCTTTTTTTTTTTTTATTCGGCTTTCTTTTAATTGCAAAATTGCTTTTTTTACATTTGTTTAAATACAGCTTTTAGTTTTTTATGATTTTAAAATGGCTTGCTCAATGCTCTTGGCTATTAAAGAAGCTGTAAGAAAGTGCCCTCTTTTTGCATGGTTGCGCCACTTTTTGCTAAACTGCTGATGTGCTTTGACTGAGTGTGCCCTGGTTTCCTGCCAAACAGGTACCCAGGGCCTATGTTCTTTCCCTATACTGCACTGAAAAAAAAACCCAATTGACACTCTCTGGCCACACGTCAGTCCCTTGTGAATGGTGCCACAGGTATCAAGGGCACTGTGGCCAGGGTAGGTATCTAAGGGCTGCAGCAGGTATTGTGCCACCCTTGGAGGCCCTGTACCTTTACACACACACACACACACACCCTGTCTGTGCAGGCTGCGTGTTGGTGCAGAACAAAGTGAAGAGTTGAAAGGGATGTGTGCCACGCCTACAACCCACTGCCCTGGCATAGGTCAGCCACCCCTTTAGCTGGGTGCACTATACCAGTGGTGAGGGTACAGGTGCATGAGCCCTGTACCTCTACAGTATCTAAGCCAATTCTTAGACATTGTAAGTGCAGTAATGCCATTAAGAGTATATGGTGCTGGGAGTTTGTCATTACCAACTCCACAGTACCATAATGGCTTTACTGAAAACTGGGAAGTTTGGTATCAAACTTCTAAGCACATTAAACCCACACTGATGCCAGTGTGGGATTTAACGAAAAATGCACACATAGCGCATCTTAGAGATGCCCCCTGAAAAACGACGAAACACTAGTGTCCAGGCTGAGTGGCTGCTCGCCAGCTGCCACCCCCAGACATGTTTCTGGACCCCTGGGTCGAGAGCCTGCTGCTCTCGGGGTCTGAAACAATGCACATCCTGGGATGAGGTGCCAAGCCTCCTCCCTCAGGATGGGCAGGGTCCACGAAGGGGAAGCTTCAAAGGCTTGCCGCCTTTGCGAGCTTCCCCAGGCCTTTGCTGCTTCCAGCAACTGGCCCCCACTGGTTCTGACCCCCACGTCGGGTGGGAGAATCAGTGGGAAAACAAAGTGAGGAAGGGAGGTGCGCCCACCTTTTCCAACCCCACCCCTCAGGCGGGGAAAGCGAAGTGAAGCACAACTCTCAGTCCTCGCCATCTTGCAGATGGGGGGACCCCGCCAACCAGAGTGAGGCACCCCCTATTATGCCACTGGAGGGTGGCATAATAGGGGGTGTACCCACCCCAAGGAAGGGACCCATTGGTCCCAACCTTAACCTACCTGTAACGCCCCTAAATCTAGTATTTAGGGGCAACCCTGAACCTTGCCTCCTCAGACAAGAGCCGACCAAGAAGAAAAGAAGAAGGACCGAAGAGCCGTGCTGAAACTAAGAGGAGATGCCCACTGACTTGGCCCCAGCCCTACCGGCCTGTCCCCATCTCGAACCTGCTCCAGCTAAATCCTGGTGTCTCCTGCAGCCAGCAACCTCAAGAACCCCAAGGACCTGCCCTGCCTTCCACAGAAAAGACTTTGTCTCCTGTGAGCACCGGATTTGCTCACCCACAGACTCTGGCTCCACCCAAATCAGCAAGTCTGCACCACTCTGCACCCGACACCTACGACCAGAGTTCCAGTGGCCCAACACCACGAGGAGGTCTCCCCGCTATCATGGCCGGCGATCTGGTGATCTCTGACCTGCCTCAAATCTCCAAGCAAAGCCTGCAGCCTCTTTCTGGAGGATCCGCAAGACCGCGACCAGAGCTGGTAAGGAAAACCCGACGCCTAAAGACACCCCTGCACCCGAAGTCCCACGGCCTTGGGTGGCCCAACCGACGGTGTCCCAGCATCCCCAGGCATCCAAACTTACCTCTCCAACCGGTAGTCACCTCCAGAAGATCTTTGTCCCGAGCCTGCATCTTTGTTGCAACCGGAGAATCCCCATTGAAACCACCAGGGCACCCGATGCCAAAACAGCACCCTGCACCCAGCTGCCCCTGCGGGTGTACTTTGGGTGCTAACCCGGATCCCCCTTTGCCCTGAGCCTAACACCAGGAGCTTTGCTCCCACAACATTGTGGCCTGCTCGTGAGTAGCCACCAACCGGAGGCCCCCTATCCCCATTGGATAACATTGGGCCTCAGCACTCTGCACCCGGCCGCCCTAGTGCCGCTGAGGGTGCTTTGAGAGTGCATCCTTGACCCTGGGGGAACCCTGGTTCTAACCCCTGAATACCAACTCCCACAAACTTGTACTTACCTTTAAACCGATAACTCAAATTCCTTCCATAGGATTACATTGGCTGCTTTTTGCTAAAAATTGTAATGTGTAGTTGGTTTTGTAAAAAACATTGAAAAACTGCAAATAACTAAAAACTGATTACTTACCTTTTCTCTAGAAATGTCCCAGTGTGATATGTAGGCATATCACACTGAGTAGAAAAAGTAATCCAGAAAGTAATCTGTACAGTAATCCAAAGTAATCTAACAGTAATTTCCACTGTATTGAAAGCATTTACCAACCTGTAACAAAGTCATTTTCATTCAGCTTGCTTGTATTGTTCAACCTGCCTTGAAAAGTACCATTTACACTTACCTTTACCAGGCTTGAATGGTTCTAGAAAATAAATATAACTACATAATATTTTTATACAAATCAAATTGGTCTGAGTTCAGTCTTTGGGTGTGTGACATCATTTCCTGATTGAGTGTGTACAACAAATGCTTAACACTACCCTTTAATAAAGCCTTACTGCTCGTCCACACTACCACAAATGGAGAGTAAGGTGCTATCTACTTTTACCTCTGCCTACCTTTGGGATTCCACTGGACTCTGTGCATGGAATACCTCATTTTGGTATAGTATATACAGAGCCAGCATCCTACAGAAGCACAACGCTTTTTTAGATTTTAGTGGACTTTTTATGCTTATTGGCACTTATTATTTAGCATTTGTCTAAGGATATCATTCGACATGCTCAAGGAGTGAGTCTCACATAGTCAGGATAGGCCAAGTTAGAAAAACCACCATTTACAGGCTGACATTTCTTAAGTTGCCTTCTCTTTTAAACATGGTGATTTTTTACATACATTTGCGTGCATGACCATGCAGGATAACATTCTCTGCATTGCTCACACTTACACTTCGTAGGCACACTTATGTTAATACTGAGAAAGTTAATGTCAATATAAATATGATACATTCATATATAAAAACAAAGTCACATCTTTATTGACAAATTCACTCGTTATGAACTCCACGTCAACCCGACTCAGAAATACGTAGTCAGGCAGGCGCTGAGATCCAAGCTCAAGGTCACTGATTGACAGGTCAAGGGTAGAGTGGCACGTAGCACAAACGCACGAACAGGACACCCCAGATCAATTCCACAGATCAGCGCAGCGACACCACAATGGTCCAGGGAGATTGGCCCCTATAAAGCACACATGGCCGGATGGGTACGCGCATTCCCAACACACCATAAAGTCAGATCCCACAAGTAGTTAGGAACACTTAGCCAATCAGGACACAGAGCACACAGTACATGTAGTGATCACACGCTCCCCATGCCGGACATCTGGCTGCATTGTGTCCACACAAGCTCGAGGCCCACCTGGACTCCTCATCTAATAAATTAATTTATGGCTCCAAAGACAGAGGTTCACATTCCCTACCACAAAAGGATCGCTGAATTATTTTATAGCATTCAATGAATTGTATAAAAACCCATGTCAGATCGACTAAGTTGAGACTCTCCTCAGACTCTATGCCTGTAACTGTTCTCCCAGTCACACTGTTAATTAAACAAACTGTTACTGTTTTGCCAAAAGCCTTTTAAATTTTTATTTTTTTAAAACTATTTCATGTTCGCGCAACACTATCACGACACCTTGAACATTCAATACAAGGGATAAAGTTCACTGCGCAAATGTTATTTATGTTATTGTACGGTAGGCGACTATGCTATTCAATTAGAAAAAACGATTGCAGCATGACAGGGGTTGCGACATGGTCACGTGTGCTATTTATTATACAAGGACACACAAGAAGGGGGGCCCCCCGAGGAGATTTAAAGACCAGCGAGAGCGAACTCCCCAATTCATATATTCAAACACACAAGAGCCCTTGGGTCTAAAAAGAAAGGAAAAGAGAGAAGCAGGAAGGGATGACTAAGGAGAAGACGTCCCTTTAAAGGACGGTTTCCCTCACCCACCAGAGGTGGAATTTTTCATCATCGGGAATCCTCCTCGCACCATGAAACCTAGTCATGGTGCGGGCTACAACCCCCTCGCTGCGAGGGAGGAGCTCATGGATGTTTTTTGTGTAAAAAGGGTTATTACTAAAACCCAACGTGAGCTAACACGATGTCGTGAGGGGTGCAGTGCTGGTGGTGAAGTGAATTAAAATTTGCTATAGGGTTTACCACATTGTATTTTTCTGGCTACCTTGTGCTAGGATTAAAAACAGAAGGTAATAACCCCTCTTATACAAAAAACATCCCTTTAAAGGGACGCCTTCTTCTTAGTCAGCCCTTGCTGCTAACCTCTTTTCCTTTCTTTGTTAGACCAGAGGGCTCCTGTGTGTTTTACTATTTATTATATATACATAAACAGTTCCTTGTTTAGTGCAGAGGAGCATTTCGGAATTTCAGCTCAACTGATTCCTGCTTACCAGCACGAGGTTTGTCAAGCTCTCACCAAGACGGACAGCCTGATGACACTTAATAGGGAGTTAGACAACCCGTGCAGGGATTTGGCAGATCACCCACCCTAGGCAAGACTAGGCTAAGGAGCGCTAGGTATGAGTACACAATACACACTACTTAAATGCCTGCATATATTCACTGTCTTAGCACAATGGTAGAAATGTTCATCTTTTTCACTACTCTTGTAATGCTAATCACACGAATCGGTTTCATTCTATTGATTATCGCAGCGATTGTTCTCTATACGAGAATCACAATGGTGCAAGAAATATTGAAACGACTTGCTGAGTATTTCTTGTGCATTTCTTTTGGTATGCATGAGAGTCCAAACGAAAATGGTTCTAAATCTGTTACCACGATTTCCTTGGGGGATCAGGGTTATCACGTTCTAAGGTTGCACATACAATTGTTACTCTCTAAGGTTAGGGGTCCAGATGGTGCACTGGGGGCTAGCAGGGATATAGGTCAACATATCCTGAAGGTGTGCACAGAATCAATCTGGCACAAACCTGACGTTTAGGTTGTCCAACATACACACAGTTTTACCGGGGAGGTACGAGTCGTATGACAATAAGACATTACTCCTCCGGGTTTGTTTATGTACCACATTGTGTTAGTATTGTCTGTTAAGGCCTGCACTGACTGACCGCGAATGGAAGGGAGGAAGGCCTTGAGTCGACGTATCGCCTGCAATTCCAACAGACTGATAGGATTCAATAGTTCTTCTGGAGACCAAAGTCCTTCGATCTCCAGATCCCCCGGATGAGATCCCCACCCTAGAGTGCAGGCATCCGTTATAACTGTGGCCACAGGAGGAGGAAAGTAAAACGGAATTCGTAGTGTTTTTTTTTTATACAACGCGAGCTTGACCTGAAGGTATCGGGACGCTTTACATGAGCACCAGTTGCGTTACACAAGGACACATTCATTTTTGTTAGGCACAGGGAGATTAGGTGATTTGCCCAGGATTGCATTTAAGATCCGCAGCAGTGTCTCTGGAGATCTTGACCGACTGAGATCTCCATTGTGTTGAAATCACTGCCTGCGGGGGCACCACTGGATGGCCCTCATGTGCCAGCGTGCATGGGTGACCAACAGAATGCAGGAGGCTATCAGACCTAGCAGGCGCAAGTCTTCAGGACTGGAACCATAGCTCCATTCTGAAACATCAGAATCATTGCCCAAATGTACAGAATCCTCTATGGAGGAGGGTAGGCTCGATTCACCGAAGTGTCCAGTACTGCCCCTATAAAGAGGGTGCGCTGAGAGGGCTCTAGGTGGTATATGGGCTTGTTGATGGAAAAGCCCAGGTTGAAAAGCCACTGATTTGTCATCTGCAAGTAATGCAACACCAACTTTGGAGACTTGGATTTGATCAGCCAATAGTCCAGGTAAGAGAATACAGGCACTCCCCACCTTCTGAGATGTGCTGTGACCAGCTTCATCACCTTTGTGAAGACTCAAAGCCCGTAAGTAAGACCAAACAGCAGAACGGCAAACGGGTAATGCTGAGATCCCACCGTGTAGCGGAGATACTTCCTGTGTGACTGCAGAATGAGAAAATACGCATCCTGCAAATCGATCGAGACCATCAAGTCTTCCTTCTCCCACGCAATAAGCACCTGTGCAAGGGTCAGCATTTTGAACTTTCCCTGCTTAAGAAACCAGTTCAAAATCCTGAGGTCTAGGATCAGCCGCAAATGACCATCCTTTTTGGGAATCAGAAAGTTCAGGGAATAGCACCTCTGACCCCGTTCCTGCTCTGGAATCAACTCCCCTGCACCCTTCTGCAGCAAGGACTGGACCTCCTGTTAGAGAAGCGGAAGATGGCCTTTGGAACAAAAATCTTGTTGGGGAGGAAAGGGTGGGGCAAATTCCTGGAAGAGTAGGGCGTACCCATTTTCTACAATATTTAATACCCAATGATCCGATGTTCTGGATCTCCACTGTGGTAGAATCTGAGACACCCATCCTCCCAATGGTAATGCATGCTCCAAGATGGGAAATCTAGGAGGGACTGCTTTCATGTGATGTTGGAAGAGGAAGAAGAGGAGGAGGAAGGTGGCTGATGAGTGGCTCCTCGTTGTCTGCCCCTGCCCCATGTAATTTCTATAGAGGGGATTGAACGGTTGTTGCTGCTGTAGGCATTGCTGCCTTCCTCGAAAGGATAAGTTCCTACCAAACCCATTGAACCTCAGAAGCTGCCTGCAATCCCTGGGCTGCGTTTTAAAGCCCAAAGATCTAGCCACTGCCTTGCTATCCTTGAATGTTTCCAAGACAGAATCTGCTTTGGCGCCAAAAAGTCTCGACCCATCAAAAGGCAAATCCATCAGGGTATTTTGCACATCCAGCAAGAAATCAGACCCTCTTAGCCATGTGTGCCTCTTTGTAGTCCCAATCGCTCTTGCAACCGAATCGGCGGTATCCAAACACAACTGAATGACTTGTTAAACAGCAGACTGACCATCGTTCAACAGTTCTGTAAAGTGTCCCTGAACATCCTCAGTCAGTTTTGGGATCACTGTTTTGGCAGAGTCCATCAGTGCTAGAAAATACCGTCCCAACATGCACGTTGCACTGGAGGACTTCAATGCCATGCTACCATCTTTTTAGGTTCTATATCCACTGGGGACGTAGGAAAAGACCAAGGAGTTAACTTGGAAGAACAGGAAGCTTGTAACACGAAACTCTCAGATGAAGGGTCAGAACAAATATAGTGTATCTCCCGGAACCGGCTTGTATCTTCTAGCAATTAGTCTAGAAACAGCAAAGACATGGGCTTTTGCCAAATCTCTAAAATTGGTTCTGTAGGCAAATTAGACGCAAGCTCAGTCGATAAAAGAGGTAGTCCCAATATATTAGCCGCCTTCCTAATCACAACAGTTCCCATTCCGGGAAAGTGTCTAATCCATTTGACTCTGTTAAACCCTCAAACTCTGGATCCAGAGACACAATCTCTCCCTCTTCCAGTTCAGGACCTCTTTCTCCCAAAAAAGTACTGCTCCTCCTCAAGAAGCCTCAGAGCCTCCCTTCGAGATCCATGCCTGAATTTCAATACATCTGTGAAGCCAGAAGCGGCATCGCTGACTTTGATAATGGCGCAGGTGACTTCGGCACCTGAGTTGAAGAGGCTATTGGAACTAGAGTCGAGTGATGTGACGCCAGAGCGAATCCAGCCGATACCGGAGAGGGTGTCACTGGCGCAGGTGACTCCTGCTTCCTCTGCGCCGGAGTAGGCCAGGAAACCTGGGTGATCGGAACAGCGCCTGCTGATCTTGCACCGGAAATTTTCCCAATGAATACGAAAGCAGACCCATGGGGACTGCAGACGCAGCAGATGGAGTCATTGCTGTGCTGAAAATGCTGTACATAGCATTTTAAAAAATGGAAGGGCTGGACCTCAGAGTAGGGAAAGCTGGATACTTATGCTCCTGTTGAGGAGGTGGAGGGGCAGGAGGAAGAATTGGATCTACCTCCGGCTCCGGTTCAGGACATCCAGGTGAAGTCGGTGGCAATGCCGGAAAGGCCACTGGAGATGGGGCCAGAGTCACCTCACTTCGATCTTCATGCGACTTCGGACACGGAGACACCGACCTCGGGGCCTCATCTCTCAAACACTGATGTTGGGAACCATGAAGCGCTTCTTCTTATGTTTCCTCTTCGATGACTGAGGAATGGGGAGACTGCGACTCCGAACAAGGACGAGACTTCTGACGTCCTCTCTTCTCCCTCCTTGCCTTTGCCATGAAGAATTTTGCCTCACTCTCCTTCAGAGCTTTGGAGTTCATCTTTTGGCATGCTGAACCGGCGTCGAAGCTGTGGTCCACACTAAGACACCTAAGACAATTGTAGGAAGCTGGCTCTGTATATGGTACACCACTAAGTGGTTATACCATGCACAGAGTCCAGAGATTCCCCGAAAAGGGTACAGGGCTCAATTTACACCCAAAGTGCTCTATTTGGGGTAGTGTGGGCGAGCAGCCTTAGGACTAACAGAGGAGTGTAAGACCATGGTTATGCACACAGTGACTAGTAAATGACACGACTCAAAAAGGAGATCCACACCAATTATAGAAAAATAAGCTTCTTTCAAGATTTATTTTAAGACCAAGATGTTTGCAAAAAGGTTAGTACATCTTTCAGGAAAAACACTTAATACTTTAAAAAGTGGACACTTAGTGCAATTTTCAAGCTTTGCAATGTTAGCCTATGGAGGAAAACAAGAATGTGATTTTTCGGGTAAGTACACAGCTTACAGTTCCAGTCTTCGGGGTTTCAAGTCAACACCAGGCAAAGTTCAGATTGGCACCAAAACTGCACCACCGGCAGTTGGGTGCAGAGGTCAAATTCGGGGTCGGTGCCCAATGTTAACCAAAGGCGACTGGGGGCTATCGAAGATGCACTGATTACAGGAGAGTGAAGCAGCATCAGGGGTCAATATCCTGGAATTAAGGTAAGTACAAGGGGGCCCACAAGGCAGCACAAAACTTACACCCTCAGCAGCAGCGGCTGGTGCAGTGTACCAACACAGCGTCGGATGCAAAATGCAACGCAATGGGGGAGATCGAGGTTGAAGAAAGGCTGCAGGCCCAGGACAGGAGACCGGAAGAAGAAAACCCACAGCTCTCCAGGTAAGTAGAGCTGCTAGGGTACGTAGGGACACCGTTGGTCAGTGTAGGAAGCTGGCTCTGTATATACTATACCAAAAAGAGCACGGAGTCCAGGGACTCCCCAAAGGTATGTCAGAGGTATAAGTAGATTGAACATTACTCTCAAAGTAGTGGTAGCTGGGCTGAAAAGTTAGGCTTATCAGAGGGTGGTGTTAAGCATGTGTTGTACACACTCCGGAATACTCAAAGACTGAATCCAGACCAGTTGTTTGTATAAAAAGTTGTTACTTTGTTATTTTTATAACTAGAACCAAGAATCACTTAGTGCAGGAAACTTGTACAGTTTGTAAAAATAGCAATACTTTAAGAATGCAGTAATGTTTTGTAAATGCAGTAGTATACTTTACAGTATTATGGATGCTTTCTGTAAACGCCAATCAAATACAGTTGTAAGGGTTTGCAGTGGTATAGTTAAACAGTTCAATGCAATAGATAGGACTTAACAATGTTTTTCCGCCATAGGATTGCATTGTAACAGTTTGCAGGCAAGTACTCGACAGACTTCCCCAGGCTTCAAGGGTTTAGGATAACACAGTACAAGGTTCAAGACCAGGAAGGTACTGCACCACCAGCGGCACTGGGGTGGCCGGTGCAGAGGTCACTGGGCACAATGTTATCCAATGGAGCCGGAGGGTACCTTGAAGAGGCATGACTTGCAGGTAGGTACCGCTGTCTCTGAGCAAATGCACCGGGGGTTGAAGTGAGCACTGGGGTGGCGGAGTGAGCTAAAGAATGATGATGTATTAAACCCAGATCAGTTGCCTGGGGGTGAGTGCTTGCAATGTTCAACACTGCGTCCATCATCCCCTTTGGTTTTGCTAAGTTCGCCCTAAGTTGGCAGGGT
Source organism: Calotriton arnoldi (assembly GCA_963921515.1). Classification (NCBI taxonomy): domain Eukaryota; kingdom Metazoa; phylum Chordata; class Amphibia; order Caudata; family Salamandridae; genus Calotriton; species Calotriton arnoldi. The sequence goes on along the minus strand of CAWUFW010004929.1, from coordinate 400,489 downwards.
ATGCCCAGACGCGGGTCCCTTGCTCACTTTGCCACTGGATTCAAGATAGCCTGGCTGATGAGGGTTATGAACCCGGAACTGGTCCCAGGATGCTGGTTTCCAGTCAGGGAAGACATGGCTTGGCAGTTCGGGCTGGACTGTTCCCACGAGGCACAGGGTCAGGCTGATTTGCATATGGCCATGTCAGAACTGGGGTGGCGGAGTGAGCTAAAGAATGATAATGGATTAAACCCAGATCAGTTGACTGGGGGTGAGTGCTTGCAATGTTCAACACTCCGTCCATCATCGCCTTTGGTTTTGCTAAGTTCGCCCTAAGTTGGCAGGGTATGCCCAGACGTGGGTCCCTTGCTCACTTTGCCACTGGATTCAAGATAGCCTGGCTGATGAGGGTTATGAACCCGAAACCGGTCCCAGGATGCTTGTTTCCGGTCCAGGGAAGACATGGCTTGGCAGTTCAGGCTGGACTGTTCCCACGAGGCACAGGGTAAGACTGATTTGCATATGGCCATGTCTGAACTGGGGTGGCGGAGTGAGCTAAAGAATGATGATGGATTAAACCCAGATCAGTTGACTGGGGGTGTGTGCTTGCAATGTTCAACACTCCGTCCATCATCCCCTTTGGTTTTGCTAAGTTCGCCCTAAGTTGGCAGGGTATGCCCAGACGTGGGTCCCTTGCTCACTTTGCCACTGGATTCAAGATAGCCTGGCTGATGAGGGTTATGAACCCGAAACCGGTCCCAGGATGCTTGTTTCCGGTCAGGGAAGACATGGCTTGGCAGTTCGGGCTGGACTGTTCCCACGAGGCACAGGGTCAGGCTGATTTGCATATGGCCATGTCTGAACTGGGGTGGCGGAGTGAGCTAAAGAATGATGATGGATTAAACCCAGATCAGTTGACTGGGGGTGAGTGCTTGCAATGTTCAACACTCCGTCCATCATCCCCTTTGGTTTTGCTGGGCCCACAAAGCAGCACCAAAGCTGTAACACCAGTGTCACAGGGGCGGCCAGTTGCAAATCGGCGTTGGGCGCCCAATGTTTCTCAATGGAGGTCGGCTGTTTTGGAAAGAGGCTGCAGACTTGGACGAAGGCGGCCAATGACTGGGCAGGTAAGGTGGATAGCTGGGGGACACCTGGGCACAGTCGGCTGGGCTCCCCAAAGTATGGGGGGAGAGGACACAGGGGTGCCTTTAGGTGTCGGGATTCCTCAGTTGGGTCCAGTCGAGGTCGGGGAGACCCTTCGAACAGAGGCTGCAGGCGTTGAGGAGGAGTCTTGGAGAGGTCAGCCACCAGTGCAGACGAGGTCTAATCACCGGGGAGTCATCTCAGGGTAAGTGGTTCACTCAAACTCAGTCTGTGGCCGTTGGGTGCAGAGTGGCGCAGTGTCACGGATCCACCCGGATCCAGACACCTCTGCCCAGGATGGGCTTTGTTTCAGGACCCAGAGAGCAAAGGCTCTCTACCCAGGGGTCCAGAAACCCGACTGGTGGTGGCAGATGGCTGGTAGCCAGTGATGGCAGTCAGTCAGGAACCACACCAGGGCTGGTCGTTTTTCAGAGGAAATCTCTAAGATGCCCTCTGAGTGCATTTTACATTATATCCGACACTAGCCATCAGTGTGGGTTAATGTGCTCAGATGTTTGGTATCAAACTTCTCAGCTTTCAGTGGAGCCATCATGGAGCTGTGGAGTTCGTAGTGACAAACTTCCAGCCCCAATGCTCAAAATGGCTTCACTGCACTTACAATGTCTGTGAATGGCACAGACACTGTACGGGCATGTTGCTCATGCAACTATGCCCTCATCGGTAGTATGGTGCACCCTGCCTTTAGAACTGTAAGGCCTGCTAGAGGGGTGACTTACCAATGCCACAGGAAGTGTTGGTGGGCATGGCACCCAGGCATGGGTGCCATGTCGACTCTTCAGCTTAGTCTGCACCAAAACACGCAGCCTGCAATGGCAGTGTGTGGGTGTTTAGGTGAGGGGTCTCCGAGTGTGGCATAATACCTGCTGCAACCCTAAGAGGTCCTCTCTGGTCACAAGGCCCTTGGTACCAGGAGTACCTTTAACAAGGGACTTACATGTGGCCCAGAAGCATGCCAATTGTGGAGACAAATGTACAGTTTTAGGAAAGAACACAGGCCCTGTGAACTTGATTGGCAGGGACCCAGGGCAAACTCAGTCAAGTTGGCATCAGGTATCTGGCAGAAAGTTAGAAGGGTAACCATGCAAAAAGGGGCAATTTCCTACAGTTAGGATCCCCAAGGCCCAGGTGTTCGGGTGCAGGGGTGTACTTGGGCATCAGAAAACAGCTTACCGGCCAGAGATCGCGGTCAAGGAGGGAGTCTTCGAGTTGAGGTTGCAGGCGTCGAATGGGAGACCAGCAGGGGTCAGCCCACAGTGGACTCGAGCTCAAAAGCACTGGGGATCTTTCAAAGGACTGGTGGGCCACTTGGACTCGGGCCGTGGGCGTCGAGTGTAGAGGTGAATCCGGAGGGGAGTTTGCAGTTCCTCAGGGCAGAGTGCTTTTCTTTGTCGATGGTTTCTTCTGGACAGGTCCCCTGCCCACAGGAGATTTAGAGTCTTTATCGAAGGCAGGCAGTCCTCCCAGGGTTTAGAAGGTCGCTGGGCCTGCAGGACGAGTTGTCTTTTTGTAGCAGAGGTGAAAGGCAGCAGACAGGCTGGCAGGGCTGGCGTAGAGTCAGTCACTGATCCTTCTTCTCTGGTGCTAGTGCGGCTCTTCAGTGTCCGGTCTTCTTAGGTCATTGCAGATCTAATTTCAGGGTCTTGGGGAGCCACCTAAATCCTAGATTTAGGTGAGTAACAGGTAGGGACTACTGGGTTCCATACCTGGGGTTTCTATTCCCACTATTATGCCACCCTCCTGTGGGAGGGGGCATAACCCTAGTCCTGATTGGATAAGTCCCACCGTCTTAAAGATGGTGGGCACTGAAAAATGTGCTTTACTTCGCCTCCAGCACCTGAGGGGTGGAGTTGGCGAAGGAGGGAACACCTCTTATTCTGACTAAGTTTTCCCACCGGTTCTCCCACCCAAAAGGGGGGGTTTGAAATGGGGGCTGCCATCTCCTACTAGCAGCAGAGGCTGGGGTCACATTACAAAAGCGGCAGGCCTTTGAAGCTTCCCTCTCAAGCACTGTGCCCATCATGGGGGAGGAGGTGTGACATCACCGCCCTGGATGTGCTTTGTTTCTGGCCACAGAGAGTAGAGGCTCTCGACCCAGGGGTCTAGAAACCCGCCTGGTGGTGGCAGGCTGCCTAAAGCCAATCAGAGACCACACCAGGGTTGGTAGGTTTTCAGGGGACACCTTTGAGGTGCCCTCTGGGTACATGGTTTAATAAATCCCACAGTGACATCAGTGTGGGTTTCTTAAAAGGAGTTGTTTGATACCAAACACTCCTGAGTTCAGTAGAGTCATCATGGTGCTGGGGAACTCGAGTTGTCGAATTCCAGCCCATGTACTCTCTATGGCTTAGGAATAGACAAATATTGTAGGCGCATATCTGCTCATGCAGATATGCCTACACCAGAGATATAGTGCACCGTCTTAGGGCTATTAAGGCCTGCTAGAGCGGTGACTTATTATACCTTAGGCAGTGCTGGTTGGCATGTCGACTGTCGTTTTTCACTGCACCAAGGCATGGAAGCTGCAGTGGCAATGGCATGGCCTTGGTGAGGGGTCACTAGGGGACCCTCTTCGGTTCCCATGCCCTAGGTACCAAGGGTACCATTTACTAGGGACTTATAGGGGGCCAAAGTTGCCAATCGCGGTACAGTTTTGGGTAAGAAGCACTGGCACAGGGAACCTGGTTGGCAGGGACTCTGTGCACTACAATTGAAACCACATCATTTTCCAGGCAAGAATTGGGGGCTATTCATGAAGAGGCACGTTCTCACAATGTATACAAGGTCTTCCCTAATTATCGATTTGCAACCCCGTACTTTACGAAGCCAATCGATAGTTTTATCAGTCTAGGATTCACTTGATTCTTTGGCGCCTTCTGGGAGTTTGGGGACATTTATCATATATCATGTAAATGTCTGATGGTTTAGTGAAAAACCCAACTGCTCTGGTCAGTAAGCCTTCAGAGTTTTGGATGGGCATACTGTAGAAAGCTGGCTCTGTATATACTATACCAAAGTGAGGTATAGTGTGCACAGAGTCCAGTGGAACCCCAAAGGTAACCAGAGGTAAAGTTAGATAGCACCTCACTCTCCATTTGTGGTAGTGTGGTCAAGCAGTAAGGCAGTATCACAGGACAGTGTTAAGCATTTGTTGTATACACTCAGTCAGCAAATTAATTCACACACTCAAAGACTGAACTTCATTCAGACCAAGTGTTTTTGTATAAAAATATTTCTTTTAGTTATTTTATTTTCTAGAACCAAGCAAGCCTGGCACAGGTAAGTGATAAGTACTTTACAGTAGTAATGCAGTTTGTAAACAGTTTGAATTGTAATTGTATATGCACTTTGTTTTGACTTACAGTATTGTTTCAGAGGAAGGCAATGCTTTGTAAATACAGTACATAGACTTGTATGGGCTTGTCAGTAAAATACCAGGTAAGGTACTTTTGAGATTACTTTTCTTACTCAGAGTAGTATACCTGGATACTACTCTGGGACATTTCCTGTAAACAGGTAAGTAAAATCGTTTTTGTTAAACAGTACAATTTTAAACAATTTCTTTAGGTTTTCAAACTCCACACTTGGAAACTTTTCCAAGAAAAAGCAGTCAATGTTATCCGATGGAGGAAAATAGTGTTATCGGTTTTAAGGTAAGTATTTGGTAGTGGGAGTTGAGGTTCTGGGGGTAGACTCAGGGGTCCCCCAGGATCAAGGATGCACTCTTGTTACACCCTCAGCGGCACTAGGGCGGCCGGGTGCAGAGCGCTGAGGCCCAATGTTATCCAATGGGGGATAGGAGGCCTCCGGTTGGTGGCTGCTGATGAGCAGGCCACTTGCTTGTGGGAGCAAAGCTCCTGGACTTTAGCTCAGGGCAAATGAGGAAACAAAGTAGCACCAAAGGTGGACCCTCAGCGAACTAGGGGGCCGGGTGCAGGGTGCTGTTTCGACGTCGGGCGTCCTGTTTGCAACGGGGAACCTCCGGTTTGCAAAGGCTCTGCAGACTTGGGGACGAAGGTCTTCTGGGTGCGACCACCACTTCGAGAGGTAAGTTGGGAAGTTAGGGGTTGGTTAGGCACCGTCGGTTGGGCCACCCAAGGACATGGGGTGTCGGGGTGCCTTTTAGGGTCGGATCTTCTTACCAGATCCTGGTCGCGGTTGGGGGGACCTTCCGGATTTAGGCTGCAGGCGTCGGCTGGAGGCAGGTCAGGGGTCGCCGGATCTCAGGTTAGGATCGCCGGGGAGAACTCCTCGTGGTGTTTGCCCACTCGAGCTCAGGCCGTGGATGGTGGGTGCACAGTGGGGTGGATCCGCGGTGTCCAATCGGAGCCAGAGGTTGCAGATGAACAAAACCGGTGTTCACGGGAGACAAAGTCTATGTGGTTGAAGGCAGGCAGGTCCTCTGTGGTTTTCGAGGTTGCTGGCTGCAGGACACACCGGGATTTCGCAGGAGCAGGTTCGAGGTGGAGACAGGCCGGTAGGGCTGGGGCCAAGTCAGTGGGCATCTTCCTCTTGTTAGCTTCGGCACGGCTGTTCAATCCTTCTTTTCTTGTAGTTTCTTCTGATCTGAGGAAGCAAGGTTCAGGGTTGCCCCTAAATATTAGATTTAGGGGCGTTACAGGTAGGTAAAAAGGTTGGGACCAATGGGTCCCTTCCCTGGGGTGGGTACACCCCCTATTATGCCACCCTCCAGTGGGAGGGGGGCATAAGCCATTCCCTGGTTGGCCGAGTCCCCCCTCCCTCCCCCTCTGCAAGATGGCGGGGACAGAGTTGTGCTTCACCTCGCCTCCCCCACCTGAGGGGTGGAGTTGGCAGAGGTGGGTACACCTCTCTTCCTCACTTGTTTTTCCCGCCTGTTCTCCCGGCCAAAGTGGGGGTCAGAACCAGTGGGGACCAGCTGCTGAAAGCAGCAAGTGGCCTGGGGAAGCTCACAAAGGCGGCAAGCCTCTGAAGCTTCCTCTTCGTGAACCCTGCCCATCCTGGGGGAGGAGGCTTGGCACCTCGTTCCATGATGTGCATTGTTTCAGGCCCCAGAGAGCAGCAGGCTCTCGATCCAGGGGTCCAGAAACATGTCTGGTGGTCGCAGCTGAAAGCAGCCACTCAGCCTGGACACTAGTGGTAGGTCGTTTTTCAGGGGGCTTCTCTAAGATGCCCTCTGTGTGCATTTTTCATTAAATCCCACACTGGCATCAGTGTGGGTTTAATGTGCTGAGAAGTTTGATACCAAACTTCTCAGTTTTTAGAGTTGCCATTATGTAATGACAAACTCCCAGCACCATATACTCTTAATGGCAGCACTGCACTTACAATGTCTAAGAATGGACTTAGACACTGTAGGGGTACAGGGCTCATGCACCTGTACCCTCACCACTTGTATAGTACACCCAGCTAGAGGGGTGACTGATTTATGCCAGGGCAGTTGTTTGTGGGCATGGAACACAGGGATGTGTGCCATGTCGACTCTTCACTTTGTTCTGCACCAAAACACGCAGCATGCAAAGGCAGTGTGCGATTGTAGTGGACAGGGCCTCTAAGGGTGGCACAATAAGTGCTGCTGCCCTTAGGACTCTTCTCTGGTCACAGTGCCCTAGGTACCTGTGGTACCATTTACCAGGGACTGACCTGTGGCCAGAGATGCCAATTGGGTTTAGGCTTCAATGCAGTTTTTAGGGAAAGAACATAGGCCCTGGGTACCTGGTTAGCAAGAGCCCAGGGCACACTCAGTCAAAGCACATCAGCAATTCAGCAAAAAGTGGGGGCAACCATGCAGAAAGAGGGCTCTTTCTCACACATACTGGCTATGGTGCGGCTTACCGAGTGTGTGCCCCCGGAAGATGGAATTTCAACTGGGGAATTAGAAAAATATTGGTGTTGCTCATGCAGGATGTTCTGGGAACTTGAGGACATATTTGAGCATGTGGTCAAAGGAGGCCTACTAGGGTGACTTTGCGAGTTAGCTAATAGACATGGATTGCCTGCTGTTTGACTAACTGAAGTTGTAGGTTGAGCCGATGAACTTACATTACTAGTCGTTGAAGGGATCATTACTCCTGCAACAGCCTCCCTGGTTTGCGGAACATTTAGGGTTAAATTTAAAGGGTAAAGTTGTCAAATTATCCATTATCTAAAGTAAGATTTTAGAAAGTCAGATTACGTAGCCTTTTGAACCCACTATCTCTTCTTTGAGTAGAATTATTTGGGTGTTATCCTTGCTCACTGGGGCAATGTGGGGGTGAAGGTTTTAGGTATGTCGATTAACTGACTGTTTGCAGGGCTATCCTGATTTATGCTTTCCAAGACTTTAAATCTATTAGTACATTCCAACCCTACAGTGTAGCTACGTTTTGGGGCAGGGTCTATGCTACAATGATTGGCCATGCTGGGGGGAAAGGGGTCGGTGTGAACTATCACGCTTGAAAGCATTGGGTTTACAAGTATAGGCGTTTTTTTGAAAAGGAAAATGCTACTTACCCAGTATGCATCTGTTCTTGGCATGTAGAGCTTGAGAATCCCATGCTTTACATAAGTTCGCCATCTAGTGTTTGGTCCGAATGATTGCACTTTGTTTTTCTGGAAGAAGTTTTCCCTAATCACGAGGTAGAGGACTCCTCCCTTAGGTGATAGTGTGCATGGTCATCGACTCCATCTTTACATTGTTTTCCGCAGAGGGTGAGAGAATGGAGTAATAGTAAAGAATATAGATGTTCATGCGCAAGTATGTTTAGTAAAACAGAAAACTACAGCAGCTACGGGGAGGTGGGTGGGCGCATGAGATTCTACAGCTCTACATGCCAAGAACAGATGCATACTGGCTAAGTAGCATTTTCCGTTCGAGGCATGTGAGCTGTAGATCACATGCTTTGCATAGACTATACAGCAGTCTCCCTGAAGCGGTGGCTATCCTCCAACTGTTGGAGTTGTCTGAAATAACGTTTTTTAGTACTGCTTGGCCCACATTAGCTTCTTGTCTTGCCAACACATTTACACAATAGTGCTTGGTGAATGTGTGTGGTGTAGACCATGTTGCAGCTTTGCATATATCGGTAATAGGGATATTCCCTAAGAAAGCATTGTAGCCCCTAACTTGTGAGTGGAATGCGCTCTAGGGGGTACTGTGAGAGTCCTTTTGGCTTTTTGATAACAAATCTGAATACACTTAACAATCCACCTAGCAATTCCTGATTTGGAAATAGGATTGCCTTTGTGAGGTGATGCAAAAGCTACAAATAGTTGTTTGGTTTTACGAAATGACTTTGTTCTTTCAGTGTAATACAAAAGAGCTCATCTGACATCTAAGGTATGTAAAGCTCGTTCTGCAACAGAGTCAGGCTGAGGGAAGAACACAGGTAATTCAACCGACTGATTGATGTGAAATGCAGATACAACCTTAGGTAGGAATTTAGGGTTGGTACGAAGAACTACTTTATCTTTATGTAACTGGAAAAAGGGTTCTTCTATGGTTAGTGCCTGTAGTTCACCCACTCGCCTCAATGAAGTGATTGCAATGAGCAAAGCTGTTTTCCAAGTAAGGAACTGTAGTTCACATTTGTGCATGGGTTCAAATGGTGGACCCATTAGCCTTGTGAGGACTATGTTAAGGTTCCATACTGGGGCAGGTGGAAGTCTTGGTGGTATTACCCTTTTTAGGCCTTCCATGAATGCTTTGATGACGGGCACTCGAAAGAGCGATAAGTGTTGTCTATTTTGAAGGTAAGCTGCTATGGCAGCAAGATGCAGTCTGATGGATGTATAGGGCAATGCTGACTGCTGTAAATGTAATCGGTGCAAAAGAAACTATTGATGGACGGAATGCTGGACAATGCAAACATTCACCCCCAGTCACAAAGATCTGGGTTAAATCCATTATTCTTTTGCTCACCACACCACCCCAGTTTGGACCCAGCCATATGCAAATCAGTCTTGACCCTGTTCCTTGTGGGAACAGTCCAGCCGAACTGCCAAGCCTGGTCCTCCCTGGACCGGAAACAAGCATCCTGGGACCGGTTTCAGGGCATCACCCTTCATCAGCCAGGCAAGCTTGAATCCAATGGTGTAGTGAGCACGGGACCCACGTCTGGGCATACCCTTCCCACTTAGGGCGACATATGCAAAAGAAACAATTGATGGACGGAATGCTGGACAATGCAAACATTCACCCCCAGTCACAAAGATCTGGTTTAAATCCATCATTCTTTTGCTCACCACCCCACCCCAGTTTGGACCCAGCCATATGCAAATCAGTCTTGACCCTGTTCCTTGTGGGAACAGTCCAGCCCGAACTGCCAAGCCAGGACCTCCCTGGACCGGAAACAAGCATCCTGGGACCGGTTTCAGGGCATCACCCTTCATCAGCCAGGCTAGCTTGAATCCACTGGTGTAGTGAGCACGGGGCCCACGTCTGGGCATACCCTTCCCACTTAGGCGACATATGCAAAAGAAACAATTGATGGACGGGATGCTGGACAATGCAAACATTCACCCCAGTCACAAAGATCTGGGTTAAATCCATCATTCTTTTGCTCACCACACCACCCCAGTTTGGACCCAGCCATATGCAAATCAGTCTTGACCCTGTTCCTTGTGGGAACAGTCCAGCCCGAACTGCCAAGCCAGGTCCTCCCTGGACCGGAAACAAGCATCCTGGGACCGGTTTCAGGGCATCACCCTTCATCAGCCAGGCTAGCTTGATTCCACTGGGGTGGCGTAGTGGGAAAAAGAACGATGGATTTAACCCAGATCATTTGACTGGGGGAAGAATGTTTGCATTGTCAGCGTTCCGTCCATCATTTGTTTGCTGTAACACATTTCGCCCTAAGTGGGATGGGTATCCCCAGACGTGGGTCCCTTGCTCACTGTGCCACTGGATTCAAGCTAGCCTGGCTGAAGAAGAGTGACATACCCTGAAACCGGTCCCAGGATGCTTGTTTCCGGTCCAGGGAGGACCTGGCCTGGCAGTTCGGTCTGGACTGTTCCCATGGGGCACAGGGTCAAGACTGATTTGCATATGGCTGGGTCCAAACTGGGGTGGCGTAGTGGGCAAAAGAACAATGGATTTAACCCAGATCTTTTGACTGGGGGAGAATGTTTGCATTGTCAGCGTTCCGTCCATCATTTGTTTGCTGTAACACGTAAATGTAATAGGTAGCACAGTATGTTCTGTATGGAAGCATCAAGAGGGTTGATATGATTGTTATTGCAATAGATAACAAAACGCTTACATTTGGATGCGTAGCAGGCTCTTGTGGTAGGCTTTCTGGCCTCTCTAATAATGTTCATACAGTCTGGTGGAAGGTTGAGATAACAAAACTCTACGACTTCAGGAGCCAGATCGCAAGGTTTAGCCGTTTGGGATCTGGGTGTTTGATTTCTCCATGGCTCTGTGTGAGGAGACTGGGAGTTAAATGTAATTTTTGGTGTGGTACCAGAGAGAGTTCCAACAGGGTTGTGAATCAGGGTTGACGTGCCCATGTTGGAGCTATTAGTATTAGCTTGAGTGATGTTTGCCTGAGTTTCCGAACCACTGATGGAATGAGTGGGAGAGGCGGAAAAGCGAAGGCAAATATCCCTGACCAGTTCATCCATACAGCATTGCCTTTGGACAACGGGTGTGGATACCTGGAGGCGAAGCTTTGACATTTTGTGTTTTCGGGTGTTGCGAACAGGTCTATGTGAGGGACTCCCCAGGCTTGAATTAGGGGTGGAGAACTTGAGGGTGAAGTTCCCACTCGTGTATCTGATAACTTTGCCTGCTGAGGAGATCCGCAATTTGATTGTTGACTCCTGGGAGATGTTCTGCTAGGAGATAAATGTTGTGGTGTATTGCCCACCTATAGACTTGTTGAGCTAAGCGGGACAGTTGGAGAGTGTGTGTTCCCCCTTGCTTCTGTATGTAATACATAGCTGTCATGTTGTCGGTTCGGGCTAGTACAGCTTTGCCAGACAGGTGATCTTGAAAGGCTTTGAGTGCTAGAAAGATTGCCATGAGTTCCAAATGATTGATGTGAAGCAACCTTTGTTGTATGCTCCACCGTCCTTGCACTGTGTGTTGTAGAAGTTGAGCTCCCCAGCCAGTAAGGGATGCGTCCACTGTTAATACCGTCTGTGGAATCGGGTCTATGAACGGCCGCCCTTTTGACAGGTTTTGTGTGTTCCACCACCGCAGAGAGCGAGGAGTACGGCCGATTACAAACACTAGATCGGTTAATAGACCTTGTGACTGATTCCACTGACTGGCTAAACCCTCTTGAAGTGGACGCATGTGTAACCTGGCATGGGAAACGATCATGATGCAAGATGCCATCATTCCCAGCAGTTGCATAAATACTCGAGCTGGAAGTGACTGAGTGGGTTGAAATTTTAGAATGAGCGCCTGGATTTCGAATTCTGGCTGCATTGGGATACGCTAGAGCCTTTTGAGTGTCTAGAGTGGCTCCTAGGTAATCCTGAATTTGATTTGGCTGAAGATGTGATTTTAACACATTGATTGAGAATCCTAGCTGTTGAAGAAGCTGAATGGTTACTGAAGTGTGCTTGCGACATTGCTGATATATGATGGCTTTGATGAGCCAGTCGTCCAGATAGGGAAAGACATGTGTGCTTAGTCTTCTGAGATGCGCAGCTACTACCGCCAGACATTTTGTGAAGACTCTGGGGGCCGTGGTGACTCCGAATGGGAGCACCTTGAATTGGTAGTGTTGACCTGCTACCACAAACCTGAGAAATTTGCGGTGAGCCGGATGGATTGGAATATGAAAGTAGGCGTCTTTTAAATCTAGAGTAGAAAGAAAATCGCCTTTTTGCAAAAGAGGCTGCATCTGTTGCATTGTTACCATGTGGAAGTGGTCTGACTGTATGTAACGATTGAGTTCTCTGAGATCCAATATGGGTCAGAGAGAGCCGTCCTTTTTAGGTCTCGCCTACGCAGCGCGCATGCGCTGCATAGGAAAAAGACCTATAGAAATCGCTTCGGCTTTTCAGCCAAAAACGTGCACGCATTGCATTGCTTTCAATGGCAATGCGTGCACGTTTGGCGATTCCCTTGCGGGAGCGAGCTTTGGCAACATATGTTTGCTCGCTCCCGCAAGGGAATCGCTGTGCGCGCGCGCTCGTTATACTGGTCGCCTTTATGTGCTGAACTAGTAATGCTATCAATCTGTTGAGTCTGATATTGTTGGTGTTTGTGAAATTATTAGAGAATGTATTCCTTTTAATGATATATCATCTGTTGTCTACGGCGACACTAACCTCACAGCTGTGCTGAAATGAATTACACTACAAACTGTCATGCAATGGCTTAATATGACAGATGCGGTCCTTTAGAAAAGTTGCATTGTTTCGCTATCTGCTTTGTCAGCATGCTTTCCTCTTAAAAAATGAGTCACAGGTACGCCAAAGATGGAGCTGTCCTGCTATGATTAATTCTGTTACATTTAGATAGTAGATCACTCTGAAAATGTTGCGTAAGCTAAGTTTCAAAGTCTCAAACCTGCACACATCGTGGTAATGTATGCTGAAGTATTTTGACTGTGGCGTGGACAGAACATAAATGAATGTTTCATTTGGGGCCTCTCTATTGTCAAGAAATTAATTTGTGGCTAATTTCCGTGGTTAGAGCCCATGAGTATATATTATATATGTGGAAAACTCATGATAGAAGTATTTTACCGGGTTAAGGAATTGCTTAATGGACGAGTGCCTAAATAAATAGGTCTTCAGCCAAATAACATCATAATAATGGCAGGTACTCTGGTGAACAATATTTGTACCAAACAAAATAAACGTATTTTGGTACAAATATGGTTAAGCAAAGTACCTGCCCTTAGTGTGATGCTATTTGGCTAAACACACATACGTATATTTATTTAGACACTCATCCATTATAGGAAGCAATTCCTTAACCAGGTGAAATACTTCTATTAGGAGTCCTCCAATTATATTATATGTTTGTTCTAGGCATGATAACCAATGTTAACTGCCAATGTAATTGTATGTTGCTTTATTTAGTTTGACATATTTTCCTAATTACCCGGGTATGAACAATGCATTTCTCTAGGTAAACTACTATTCTATAACAGTTGTTACTTATTACATAAAATACTATTATACCCCTTCTATATAGTCCATTTATTTAGACTATTCACCAATTAAATTTTTCTCTTATTAAACGAGTAAAAAATATTTTTATTTATTTTTTTGTTTTACCACACGTACAGTAAGGTTATTTTCTGGCACTCAGGACACCTATTTAAGGATAGTTCCCGGTTTCATTTTAGAGGAATAATCATGCAGGACAAAGCTTGTTCATCAAAGATTTCACCAATTGTTCCCTACAGGTTATTACATAAGTATTATTTGAAATAACGAAATAGGGCTTTTGTAAACAAAATGAAGCACTGAGCCTGTTGCCATGTCACCCTACCAATGGATTCAGCCTTAGGCTATATGTTATGTATGCTTTTAAAAAAAATGTAATACGACTAGCATTCACCTCATTATTAACACTGTTACTCATTTTTAGGTCTCGCCTACGCAGCACGCATGCGCTGCTTAGGAGACCTTTAGCCGTCGTGTAGTTCTTTTTCAAAGCACATACTCGTGCTTGTGGCTGCATACGCGCCACAAGCACGAGTATGTGCTTTGAAAAAGAGCAGACTGCTTTCCCAAGCGTGCGCGCGCGCCTCTTTCCTTTCCCACACGTCCCGTCGCGCAGCTCGCCCAACTCTATTTCCACATCTTCAACACCGCTCCTAATCGGCAACAATAGCGGCTGTACTTTTCTTCTTGTTTCTTTCTTATTCTTCCATCCTTATTTATCTTCGGATTTTCTTTCCTCGTTCTCCCATTTCCGTGTTCCTTACTCTTTCTTATCTTGCTTTCTTGGAGGGTTGTTTCCTTTCTTTCCACCTGGTCCTTCATACCCCTTCTCGCTTACTACTTCTTATATTCTCCCCCAACTCCCTCTTTTCAGTAATTTTTGCATTTTACTTTATTTGGTTCTCCAGTTCCTCGTTTCTTCTAGACTCTTGCTTTCACCTTTGTCTCTTCGTCGCCTTTTCTCTCCCAAAACATTTTCATTAATTTTCCTTTATCGTTCTCTACTTTTTCTAATGACTTCCACATTCACCTTTCATTTTGCTTCCCTTCATTTCCCTATCTACCGCTGTCTATGCGTTTTATTTTTTTCTTTCTCTCTTTTGCCTAAAATCCTTTTCACCCTCCTATCTGCCCTTTCTCCTTTTCATCCACCCTCATCTTTCACTCCTTACCTTTGACTCTCCGCCTCGATGTCAACAGATGTCTGACTGTACAATAGCCGGCACCTTATGCTCCCGCCGCCCAGAGCGCCTGTACGTTCGCCCCCCCCCCCTCCCTCTCCCGTTGCGCTGAATATGTATTGCGCGACTCTTTCTCGTCCCCGCTGTACATACCTGCGTGTCGTCTGTGTGCTGTCCTCTGCACTCCTCAGACCCCAAAGCGTCTCTTATTTATATCATCCAGCTTTTTCTCCGCTGTTCCTTCTCGTGTCATCGTTCTATGTCACACATTTTTTTCTCTTTTTCATACCACCCCATGCCTTTTCTCCTCTCTCTTTTCTCTTCTCTCCCTTTCTCTCCCCCTCCCCTGTGCTGTGGCTTCTGTCCTCTACCTGTTCTGTCTCCTTTCTGTATTCTTTCCGCCGTGACTGTCCCCTCCCCTTTCTCTCAACTCTCGCCTACTTTCTTCTTCCCCGTTTAACTTCTCTCTCTATTTTCTCTACTTTCCCTCGCCAGACGCTTCATTGAGTCACCTTCATTCTTTGTTACGTCTTTTCGGACTCTCTTTCTGTCTTACACCTTCTCCTTCTTATCTTCCCTTCTGTCTTGACCTTTCACCTTACAGCGCGTCCTCCTTTCTTAGTTGCACCTGCTTCTCCAGGTCGTTGGCGCCCATAATTTCCAACTCCTCTAATCTACGCGCCCCCATTAGCTCTTGTCCTCTCACCTGTCTCGTCTTCTCCACGCTCCCTTTTCATAGCGCATCGTTTTACTCTACAGTCGCCATTTGCTGGCATGCTCAGCCCCGTCACTCTCCCCTCTGGTTTTGCTCTTGTCCATTTTCTCCTCTTTCCTCCCTCTCCCCAGCCCCTTCCGCTACCTCACATTACTCTTGCTATAAATTACGCTCGTGCCCTATCCCTTCCACTGCATTCTGCTCCTGAAGCTCTGTTTTCAGTACTATTAATTGTATAATTGTAACACCCATTATTTACAGCGCTTAGAAACAACTGCAGTATAGTCCGAGACACTATATAAAATCAAGTTCTTTCTGCCTGTCCTTCCCTCAATCCACCTCTTTCCTCATCCCATCTCCTGCTTTTCAGTACGTCTCTCTGCCCCGCCCTCCCTCTTCTTCTCTTCATCTCTTGCCCTCTCCTCCCTTCCTCTCCCCTTCTTTCCGTACTATCATCTGGCGAAACCCAGTCTGACTCATTACAAATGGTTTACAAACGGTGAACAACATTCTGCTGTGAATGTGAATGTGAATATGTTCAACTACATGAAACCAAAATGTGCATCCTTTTGGATGTACTTCTTGAAAATGTGTTGCCAGCAGATAGCTCGAAGTTACCATTTTTAATCACTCTGTGATGTTACTGGATGTATTGTTTGAGTGGTCTCACACTATTTCCAATGTATACCAATTAATGCAGCTTCACCCCAGTGCGCAATAACGTTTCACCAGCATATAAAACAAGCATTGGCATAGCCAATAGGTCTCGCCTTTGGGACCTTATAAGTATTTAATTCTGCAGCACAATATCCTTGGTGCAACACCAACTGTTGCCTGGCTAAACACTTATAATGTCCCAAAAGCGAGACCTATTGGCTATGCCAATGCTTGTTTGGAATTGGAAAGTAAAAAGAGTACACGCCAGACCCTTGATGTTTTGGTGGTACGGGCTCTATGGCTTGTTTGAGTAACAGGGATTGTACTTCTTGTTTGAGAAGGTCCAGGTGGTCCTGTGAAAGTCTGTGTGACTTTGCGGGAATGTTTGGAGGAGTGGTGATGAACTCCAGGCAGTACCCAGAATGGATAATTTGGAGAACCCCTTTGTCGGTTGTTATTGAATGCCACTTTGGTAGAAATTGTGACAGTTGTACCCCTACAGGTGTTAAGTGGTCGGGGGGAACTGTGGGTAAGTCACTGTTTTGTATTGGAGGGCGAGGTACGTGTATTGGAACCTCTACCTCTGCCCTTGCCATTATTACCTCGTTAATTGCCTCAAAAAAATCCCTTGGAACCCGAGGGTTGGTTATTGCCCTTATAGGTGGACGCAGTGTCAGAGTAAGTATTTTTAGATCCTGCCCGATAGAAGGAGCGACAAAAGGAACCCCGCCCTTGTGGAGACTGAAGGACTCCCATGGATTTAGTGACTTCAGTATCCTTCTTCATTTTATCTAGTGAAGTGTCTACCATTGGTCCAAAAAGGTGTTCCTTGTCAAAGGGTGTGTTTAATATAGAAGTCTGAACTTCCGGTGTAAACCCTGATATGCGCAGCCAGGCGTGTCTTCTTAAAAGAATACTAGTGTTCACCGCTCTGGCAGATGTATCAGCAGCATCTAGGGAGCATCTAATTTGGCTATTAGAAATTAACTGTCCCTCACGAACCAGGTCTTGCGCTTTGGATTTATGTTCCTGGGGAAGAAATTGGATGAGTTGTTCCATCTCATCCCAGTGTGCGGGGTCATAGCGTGCTAGCAACGCCTGTGTGTTGGAAATACGCCAGAAGTTAGCAGCCTGGGAGGCTATCCTTTTCCCTGAACCATCAAGGAGTTTAGACTCTTTGTCTGGGGGTGGTGCGTCTCCAGTAGTCTGGGAGTTTGCTCTTTTACGTACATTAGAAACTACTAATGAATCTAATGGTAGTTGACCCTTTGTGTAGACTGGATCTGATGGAGCAGGCTTGTATTTTTTATCTACCCCAGGGGTAAGGATACGTGCTCTAACGGGATCCTTAAAAATGTCAACATGTCTGTTCATGCCTTTCAACATGGGCAACGTGTGTAGACTTTTGTGCGTTGTGTAGTGTCTCAAAAAGGAAGTTCTCTTCAAGGGACTGTTTATGTAGCGGGACTCCATGGTAAGTAGCAGCCCTACTTAACAAATCAACAAATCCTACACTGTCATCTGGTGGAGAGGGTCTAGTAGGATATATGTCTGGGTCGTTGTCAGTGGGAGAATCAATATTATAGTTATCCCACACGTCTCCAGGCTGATTGTCATCATTATTATCCCCATCCCCTTCACCCTGATTGTCAGGTGTGTGTGGTGGTGAGTGCTCAGGTGAAGTTGGCACAGGTATAGTCTGTGGTAGAGAAGGTGAAGGAAGAGGAGGAGGAGGGGAAGGATTTGTCCCGACAGTTCTCTTCTTCAATGGTATGTGGTATTCCTCTTCTGTAGTAGCACCTCTCTTTAAAGTCACTTTAGTGGTGATATGCCCAGTCTTTGGGTGTATAGCCAGAATTTTTTGTTTTGGATCCAGTTTGTCGAGCGGATCACCGAAAACATGCTTTTTAGGTGATTTCGGCGTGTCTTTCAGTTTCGGCTCCGAATGTTTCAGTGCCGATGGTTGCTTTGCCAAAATTTTCGGATCCGAAGGTTGTTTCGGTGCCGACGGAGGGTGTTTGGTGCCAGACTTTTTCTTCGGCTCCGGAGTCTTTGGCTCGGTGCCCGATTTGGCATGGGGCTTTTTGGAGCTTGAAGGCTGTTTACTATGCTTCGGTGCCGAGCCCGAAGGCAGGGCTTCGGAAGCTTGTTCTCGGTGCCCACCGGGGCCCGAAGACGCAGGTTGGTCCGAAGCCTTTTTCTTCGATGGAAGTGGAA
The DNA here is from genome assembly GCA_963921515.1 of Calotriton arnoldi. NCBI lineage: Eukaryota > Metazoa > Chordata > Amphibia > Caudata > Salamandridae > Calotriton > Calotriton arnoldi. Next base: position 382,486 of record CAWUFW010004929.1, on the reverse strand, counting down.
GGTGGGGCGAGGTAGGGACTCTACTCACCGTACGTTGTCCATGCGGGATGTCTTCATCCTCGTAGGAGCTGTGCTCGGAATTGAAGAGGTCTTCCTGTTCCTCATCGGCTCGGATGGGCTCGCCACCTTCCTCATCCTCCGATTCAGGTCCGAAGAGGTCCGGAATGGAGTCTGTCTGTTGTCTCTGCATGTCGCGTCGTCGGGCCCGACGATCGCGAAGAGTCTTCTTGGAGCGGAAAGCTCGGCACGTGTCGCAGTGTTCTTCTCTGTGATCGGGTGACAAACACAAGTTGCACACCTCGTGTGAGTCGGTGCGCGGGTATTTCGCTTGGCACCGAGGACAGAACTTGAAAGGAGTTGGTTCCATCAACCGCGAGTCGAACCAGGGGCTAGGCCTGACGGCCTACCACGAGCTCTCCGATCGAAATTTTTCTTTAGGAATCACAGTCCGCGAAGAAAGGGGAACGCAATCATAAACAGTACCGCCGAATGTGAAGTGATACGCGCCGAGAAGGACCGGAGGATCGATGTCGAACCGGAGCGCAGCTAGTTACATCCGAATCAGATGGCGGAAAAAAACAATCTGAAGATGGAGTCGATGACCATGCGCACTATCACCTAAGGGAGGAGTCCTCTACCTCGTGATTAGGGAAAACTTCTTCCAGAAAAACAAAGTGCAAACATCCGGACCCAACACTAGATGCGATCTTATGCAAAGCATGTGATCTACAGCTCACATGCCTCGAACAAGATTTTTTTCCTTCGCATCTGAAACATACTCAATATCTTTGATCAGTACGTCAATTTCATCTAATGTACAATTATCTGCTGAGTGCCTCTGGCTGTTATTTGGTATTTCTAGGATCATGCAATTTTTCTTGAGCTTTACGCTTCCCCATGAGCAAATGCAACTATTAAAGCTCTAAAGCAAACCTATTAAAAAGTATGTACCTTTTTTATTGATTTAAGCCAGTGTTACCCAACCTGTGGTCCGGGGACTCCTGGGAGGTCCGCTAAGGGCCCACCCCCCACACTCCCCGGGGGTCCGCAACTACTTAGAAAATGTAATAATATTAACAGATTTATAAAGTTTGTATAAATAAAGAAGCTAAATGTACAATTGAAAATTTAAAAATGTACTGTAAATGTGAAGGAATTTGAAACTGGAGACTAAAAATTATAGTATACTCAGATTGATTTGTGGGAGCAGTGAAAGTGCATCAAACAGAATATAGTATGGATGATGAGTGGCCTCAATTGAATTTAGAAAAGCTCCAACCTTCATAATAAAATAAAATAAAAATATTTTTTATTTGTGTTTGCAAATTAAATAAAACGTGTCATCATTTGTTTATTTGTTTGAATTTGTTTCTGTATTTTTTGTGCATTGTTTTGCTGCTCAAATCACTGCCACTGCTTGTGCTGGGGCCCACGGCTAGTAGTCCTGACTCACGAGGGTGTCCCCGGACTCCAATAATGAATCGGGGGGGAGGGGGGTGTCCCGGTTTCCCGTAAGGATTAATTGGGGGTCCCCAGAAGTCAAAAGGCCGAGAACCATGATTTAGGCTACTACAATAGCCAAATTGCACAGCCAGTAAAGTATACAGCCTAGGCACGCAGCTCACAGTTGACGTGGCAATAATATCAGGATGTACAATAAAGCTTTGACCAATCAAGGAAAACCAGATAGTGAAAGCTATATAGCTAACGGATTCTTGAAAGAAATGGACAATAACGTGTAAAAATATCAAGTGCTTTAAAATAAGAGAAAAGTTATTTTAGAGCACCGTTGGGAGCAAATCTCATTGGGGTCCAATTGCAATTATGACCCAGTAGTAAAAAACAAACCAGAGATAAATCAGTTGGCAACAATACCCTAAAGAGGAGGAAATCAAGAGGGGTGCCGTAATCAATAGTCTTAGGCCAACACTCAGTCAAGGATGACCCCTCTTCCTAGACAGCCGACTTCTAGTGAATAGGGCCCCCCCCCCCCCCTGATAGGGTAGGTATCCGTATTAAGGTAATATCAGCAGTCCACTCACAAGGTACAGTGCGCTTGGCGGCACTTGAGCAAAAATAACTTTGACCTTAAAAATTAAATTCAACACAAGCAATTAAAAACCAAATTCAGGTAATCTAAACCCAATCCCTCTTCCCCATAAACTCAACTGTCCCAAGCACTTACTACAGCCAAAGCAACATGCCCATAAATTCAAGCCGAAAGGAAAATGAACAAATGCTAGGAGGAACAAGCCCTGCCTCTTGCTATGGCAGTCTGGAGCGTTCTCTCGCACAGCAGGGGCACAAGATCTCTCAAAGGGCTGCCAGTTTTGTCCCCCAGCTGACACACCAGTCAATGCAACACAAGCATGCTCAGTCCTTACTGAGAGAAACCAACCCCAGCAAATAGGCAGGCAAGTAAAAATGTCATTAAGACGAGTGGAGTGACTAGATGATCAGAGTATAGCAGCAACAGTACCTTCTAAATGCTGTAATGATAATCCTGTCGCACAGGCCACTCGAGCAGTGCCCTGACACGAAGCAAAGGGGGGGGGGGGGAGGGGAAGGGAGAGACCCTGCCCTGCCTCTTCCAGGCTCAGGATGGGCCAGTCCTTGGCCCAGAAGCTGCCTGCGCGCATTCTGCACCGAGGGTAAAATGGAAGCACTTTATAGCGCTGTCAAAAAAGCATCAGGAGCGGGCAGTTGCAGGGCCTTCTCTTCCACCCCTTGGTGGCCTGGGACACGTAGTCACTCATGCCTGCCCAAATCATGCGCCCCTCCATGTTACATCATTCTGTTAAAGATTACATGATACTGTTGCTATATGTTCAGTATATGATGCCTAAGGTATTGTAAGGGTTATCCCCGCCCACAATGCCTTCTGATACTGCACCTGAGAAAATCCTAATAATCACTTTCAGATTCCTTATATTGTATATTTATTTTATTTAAATACATATAGACATTAAGGGAAATGTTACCATAAATAAAGCTCCTTTTGAGCAAAACCCAAAAGTTGCTCTGTATGTTCCAAATGGAAGTTTTGAATCCCGGTCACTATTCTTCATTGAAATTGCAAGGAGTATCATAACAGCAACAAGTCAATGAATGACATTAAACCAAGCCACTTAGTGGAGCAATTACAAGAATAAATACTAAATTTGGTACTACAAGTTTATAGCAGCACTGCAGTGCTGGCAGGCAAACTTTATAAACAAACACCACAACATTTTGCACTGGACTTTTAACGAGCAAGAGTTAGCCAACATTGAGACAAACGACGGGCCAGTGTTGATTAAATACATAGTTTACCCTAAAAGTGAATTTGTTAAATAGATGCATAGCAGGTTTGCCATGTTAAAACAGATTAACTCATTTTTGGGAATTAGAGATTTTTGCTCCTTTTTTCTGGTAAATTTACCCCTGGGCCCTCACAGCCTTGTAGCCAGCCTTTGGATCTGCAGAGCTGAAAAGCTAACCAGGGTCTCTCCAGCCAACAGTGGACTTACTTCACAAGACTAGACAAGTATCGAATAGTTTCTTACCTGTCGGCGTAGTTTTGCAGCTTGAAGACTTTCTGGATTCACTATGCTGTGCATTATTCCGCCATCTCGTGGTTGGGTCCGGATTCGTAGTCTTTTCTTTGTTTTTGTGTTTTTTTTTGTTTGTTTTTTTGTTGGCCCAGGTGGGCGGCGACGCCTCACCATTTGGTGTCTTCGGTGACGTCGTCGCGCTTCCGGCGGAAGCTCCCACCCTTGGTAGCCATCTTCGGATTCTTTTTTTTTTTTTTTTACTTTTCCTCTTACAGTTTTTTGTTGTCTATGTCTTTCACCTTAACCTCCTATGTTATCTTCCTGGCGGAGGCAAGTGGGATCGCTAGTGAATCCAGAAAGTCTTCAAGCTGCAAAACTACACCGACAGGTAAGAAACTATTCGTTTTGCAGCGTGAATCTTTCTGGATTCACTAGGCTGTGCATAGACTTAGTAGCGGTTTTGTTATTGCGGTGGTTGGGTGGAAGATGAGCATTGGTTGCTGAAAATGTGCTGTAAGACCTTCTGTCCTACTTGTGCCTCTTTGTTCATCTGGATATCAACACAGTAGTGTTTGGTGAACGTGTGCACGGAAGACCATGTTGCCGCTTGGCAAATGTCTTGTATAGGTGTGTTCACTAGGAGACGCAACCGTTGCTCCCTTCTTCCTTGTTGAGTGAGCCTGGGCGGCTCCTTGTAATTCTTGTCCTGCCTGCTTGTGGCAGAGTTGTATTGCTTGTGCAATCCATCGTGCTATGGTATTTTTGTTACTGGTCGTCCCAAGAAACTGCTTGCGAAGGAAACGAAGAGTTGTTTTGTTTTCCTGCATTCCTTCGTCCTTTCTATGTAGTGCATCACTGCCCTTCTGGCGTCCAGCGTGTGTAGCGCCTTTTCTGAGGGCGTTGAAGGTTTCTGGAAGAAACTTGGTATCTGTATTGTTTGATTGATATGGAACCGCAACACCACCTTTGGCAGGAAGTGTGGGTCCGTCCTCATGACAATTCTGTCCTTGTGTATTTGCAAGTAGGGCTCTTGTAGTGTCAGAGCCTGTAGTTCACTGACTCTTCGTAGTGACGTGATAGCCACTAAGAATGCCGTTTTTAGTGTGAGCATGTGCAGTGTGATCTTGTGTATGGGTTCAAATGGTGATTTCATCAACTGTGTTAGTACAGTGTTGAGGTTCCAGCTTGGGGCTGGCATCCTTTTAGGGGGCTATTCTTTAGCCCCTTCCAGGAATCTTTTGACCACTTGGGAGGTGAAGAAGCTTTTCCCGCTTCTCCCTGGTGTAGGCCACTATGGCTGCTAAGTGAACCCTTAGTGACGAGTAACTGAGCCCGCTTTGTAGTAGGTGCGTTAAGTATTGTAGTACTGTTGATTCCTTTGTGACTTTTCGTTGCAGTCCCTCTGTAATGCACCATTGCGAGAACCTTTTCCACTTTGCAATGTAGCATTTTCTTGTAGTGGGTCTCCTTGCTTCTCTGAGTACTGCCATGGTGCTTGGAGGTAGCTTGAGGTGTGCGAATTCTAGGTCCTCAGGAGCCATGCTGCTAGGCTGAGGCTGTCTGGTTCTGGGTGGAGCACTTTTCCGTCTTGCATTGTGAGGAGGTCTTTCCTTCTGCTGAACCTGTGTGCTGGTTCCTGCGCTATTTCTATTATCTGTGAGAACCATGATTGTCTGGCCCACTGAGGTGCCACCAGTATGAGTGTCATGCTGCTGCTCCTGCATTTGCTGAGTACCTTGTGTAACAGTGGTATCGGGGAAAAGCGTATGCAAATTCGTTCGACCAACTTATCCATAGCGCATTCCCTAGGGACCTTTGGTCCGGTTGTCTGGATGCGTAATGTTGGCATTTTGCATTCTGGAGTGTTGCAAACAGGTCTATCCGTGGTGTTCCCCACTTTTGGAACAGCCGCTGCACCTCCTGCTGGTTGAGTTCCCATTCGTGGGATGCAGACGTCTGCCTGCTGAGTCGGTCTGCTTCTACATTGTCTATTCCTGGAAGGTGTATTGCCAGTAGGTCTATCCTTAGAGGGATGTCCCATCTCCAGATCTCTTGTGCCAGGCTTGATAGCGGTGCTGACTGTGTTCCACCTCGTTTGTTGATGTAGAACATGGTTGTTGTGTTGTCTGTTTGTATCAGCACTCGCTGCCCGTAAAGCTGCTTTTGAAAGGCTTTTAAGGCTAGGAACACAGTTTTTAGTTCTAGGAAGTTGATGTGTTTCACTGCATCTTGTTGTGACCACAGCCCCCTGACGCGGAGTCTGTCCATGTGCGCGCCCCAGCCCTGCTGTGAGGCGTCTGTTGTGATGGTCACTGTTGGAGTTGGCTGTGTGAATGGCTTCCCCTGTAATATGTTCTCTTCCTTCCACCACGCTATTTCTTGCTGCACTGCGTGAGAGACAACCACTAGATCTTCCCAACTCCCTGTCGCTTGTGACCACTGCTGCTGTATCCATTCTTGGAACGGTCTCATGTGCAGTCTGATATGTGGGACAAGGTGAATGCATGATGCCATCATTCCCATTAGTCTGCTCACCGCCCTCACTGTCAGAACTTGCCCCTTGCGGTAATGACGTGTTTCCCTCAGGAGCGCTATAGTTCTCTTGTCGCTGGGGAACACCTTGGACTGTGTGCTGTCTATTTGTGCCCCTAAGAATATTTTGATCTGCTGAGGTTCTGTTGACGATTTCTCCCAATGTATTGAGAAACCTAGTGTGGACAGTGTTTGTATGACTTGTTTGATGTGATCCTTGCAGAGTCTGTATGATCCTGCTTTCACAAGCCAGTCGTCGAGGTAGGGGTATACATGTATGCTCTTTCTCCGAAGGTGCGCGGCAGCTGCTGCTAGGCATTTTGTGAACACCCTTGGTGCGGACTTTAGTCCGAAGGCCAGCACTGTGAACTGGTAGTGGTCGTGGCCTATCACGAATCTTAATAGACGTTTGTGTTTGTGGTTGACGGGTATGTGCAGGTATGCATCTTTCAAGTCTAAGGTGGCCATGTAATCCCCTTCTTGGATTTGAGGTATTACTTCCTGAAGTGAAGTCATTTTGAATTTTTGAGTTTTTACGAACTTGTTCAGGAATCTGAGGTCCAGTATTGGTCTGCTTCTAGACGGAGGAGGGCGAGTTCCCTTGCGGGCATTGTCCGGTGTCTTGGTTTTTTCCCCGGCGGGTGTTTTTGGAGGTCTATGCAGTACCCGTGCTGTATGGTGTTTAGTATCCACTTGTCCGTGGTAATTTCCCTCCATTGTGTGAGGAATTTTCCTATTCTTCCTCCCACCGGTGTTGTATGCTCGGTGGTTATTTGTTGTCTGTGTGTGTTCCTTATTTTGTCCTTTTGTGGACTTCTCCTCCCCCTTGGTGTTAACTGGGGAGGGTTTGGTTTGTGTCTGGAGTCACTTTGAGGTGGGCTGCTGGCCCCCTCTTCGGGCCTGTCCCCGTCCGTACCCGCGCCCTCGAAAGGACCGTCCTCTGGGTTGGTACTGCCAATTCTGCTGCTGTTGTCCCTGCAGGTTTTGGCCCTGGTTGTTCCCCTGGTATCCTTGCTGGGGGATTGGTGTGAAGTGGTGGGTGCATTGCCCCTCTACCACTGGGTCGCCTTGAGGGTTTCCTCTTCTCATTCCCCTGAACTGCAGCGCTCCCATGGACCTTGCAGTTTCGTTGTCCATCTTCAGTTGAGTTAACTTGTTGTCGACTGTTGCTCCAAACAGTTTCTCACCGTCGAAGGTGTGTTGATGATGTTGCTCTGTACTTCTGGCTTGAAGCCGGAGATCCTGAGCCATGCGTGTCTCCTCTCAGTTACCCCTATCATCATTTGCCTGCTGGAGTTCTCTGCTGCGTCCAAGGCTGACTTTAGGCAAGTGTTAGCGATGGCCTTGCCTTCCTCCGCTAGGTAATTAGCCCTTTGTTGGTGTTCTTCTGGCAGGTGTTTAATGAGCTGACTCATTTCTGCCCAATGCTGGTATGCATGCCTGCTGATGAGGGCGTTGGAGTTGGCGATGCGCCAGTGTATGGCTGCGTTCCTCTCCACTTTTCGTCCTTTGAGGTCTATTCGCTTGCTCTCCTTGTCTGGAGGTGGGCCTGTGTTGGTGGGCACACCGGCCCTTTTTCTGGCCGTTGCAGCGATAATGGAGTCTGCTGGTACTGACCCTTGGATGTACGCCGGGTCTTTTTGTGGAATGTTTATATTTCTTCTCGCTTCTAGGTGTAACCGCCTTGCAGACTGCCGGTTCCCTGAAGGCCTCCCTTCCCTGGTCGAGGACGCCAGGCAACATGGGTAGGAATTGGCTCCTTGTCTGTTGAGGGAGCAGGGTTTCGAAGAGGAAACCTGCCTTTGTTTTCCTCCTGCATTTCGACCCCATATGTCTTTGCAGCCTTCTGGACGACCTCATTGTAGACTCCGATGTCGTCTGGCGGCGAAGGCCTCGAGGAGAAGAGTCTACCCCTTCTTCTGGTGACTCTGCGTCGAGGTCTTGCCAGTCTATGTCTTGTACCTCCGAGGACGCCGAGTCCCGGTAAGACTGCATCTCTTCTTCGCCTTCGGCTCGAGTAGTAGTCTTCTTCGTCCTGGTCGTCGAGTGGTTCGGGTGTTCTTGGGGGCTCGATGTGTTCGGCTTCGAACTCCTCGAGTGCCTCGTGGGCTGGCTTCGATGGGATAGCGTATTGCTTCATCTTCTCGTCGAAGTCTTTTTTCCGTTGCAGGATGCTCGCCATCTCTGCCTCGAGCCTCCTCTTCTTTTTCGCCATCTCGCGGGCCTTTTCGGCGTCGAGTGGTGCAGCGCTTCTCTTTGCGGTCGCGGTCGTCGAAACAGACGCCGGGCCTTCCTTTCTCGGTGCTGAGGCTTCCTTTTCGGAGGTGACCTTCGACGCCTTTGTTTTTTCGGAGGCTTTCGCCGATTGTGAGTCCTTGTCAAAGGATCCGCTCGGCTGCTTGTCCTTGGATGCTGTTGCTTTCGTCGAGGGTTTCGGCGGCAACGCTCCCTTTGAGGACTTTGCTACACTTCTAAGAGTGTCGCTAGGTGTTCTGGCTTCACTCTTTCGAGCGTCGCTTTGGTGTTTTGGGGTCGACGACTCCTTACCTCCTTCGACGTTTTCTTATGGACCTCGACGACAGCGCAGACCTCTGGTCCCTCTGCGATGTTGTCTTCCTCTCCGCTCGAGAGGCCCAGGTCTCGGAGCGATGGTGCTGGTCCCTGGCCCTGCATGTTGTAGTTCGCCCTTCTCTGTCTCTCTCTCACCCGGAGGGTCTTCGGGGTGAACGCCCAGCACGCGTTGCAGTCTTCGCTGATGTGGTCGAGCGGCAAGCAGAGGTTGCAGACTGGGTGCTGGTCTTTTTGGGCGTACTTGTGGTGGCAGTTTTTGCAAAACTTGAACGGAGTCTTGTCCATAACCGCGCTCAGGGAGCCCCCTGTGAGCGCATTCTCTGTAGGCGTCGAGATTTCGGTCGTGGACCTTCTACCTCGTCGTCCTTCTTGTTGTCTCCGGTACTTGTGTCGTCGTCCGGTGTCTCAGGAATCCATCCTCTGTGGTGATATTTCGACTTTTCGAGATTCTTCGTCCAAAATTTCTGGAACTTCTCAGCAACGATCCAGACTTCACGGCGGAAAAAAGAATCTGAAGATGGCTACCAAGGGTGGGAGCTTCCGCCGGAAGCGCGACGACGTCACCGAAGACACCAAATGGTGGTGCGTCGCCGGCCAACAACAAAAAAAAAAAAACACAAAAACAAAGAAAAGACTACGAATCCGGACCCAACCACGAGATGGCGGAATAATGCACAGCATAGTGAATCCAGAAAGATTCACGCTGCAAAAATAGCCTACCTCAGACCTTCCAGAGACTTGACTGCATAAATTTAGACATGCAGCATAACCGACTAAATTCTCATAATTCAAAGACCACCACATATTTCACAGATCAAATCAATTGCTTACACTAAACTTCAACTTAAAAGATGTAAGGATATTATAGCAAAGCGTATTTCAAGAAAATACAGACTGAGAAACATAGTCCGACCATAATTTTGTGATTAAAATATCAGAACTACAAAAGTACTGTGGCCGGAAATAACAAAGGGAAGTACCTTTTGTTTAAGGCTTTTCTATATTAATCAACGTTCAAATATTCTTTACTTTAAAAGCTTTTTATTATAGTATACAAGTCATTGTAAAATATATATATATTTTGATAACATTTTACAGTAATGTATATATTTTCTGGTTGTTGGGTTTTTCATGGATTAAGTGTGTAGTATTTGACAATTATATGTTGAAGTTATTAGAAGAATACGTTAATCCTATAAATTTAAATTGCTATTTTTTTTAAATATTCAATTGTTTTACTCATGTATTTAATTTCAGGCTGTGTGGATTATTGTGCGTTTGGTGGGGTGGTTTAATTTATACATTAATAAATTGAAATTAAAGGATCAAAGAATTAATTATGCAAATGTTTAATTTGGAAATTAATTGCATGTTTAATATTAAAATGCATCTATGTAAAGGTTTTGGGTTTTTTCAGTGAATTGGCGGGTAGTTTAAAAAAAAAAAATGAAATGTGAAATATCTAATGTATAAAATATTACATTTTTGGTTTGTGCATTTCAGATGAGAGTTTGAGGGATTTTTTTTATTTAAAAATGTTTAACGTTGACTTTCAATTTGGTTACATTTTAGAAAAAATATTTTAGTAGAACAGTAAAATTAGACCCGCTTCCGCAACACACCAATGTATGTACTTTCCCTAAAGTTCGGTGAACTGGATTTATGATAGCAAATATGCCCCATAACCACGAAATATGCATTTTATTTAATTTCTGTAGCATTGTAGGGAGAGGAGTGTATTTCAATTGGTGTTTTAGGTTCCTAGATTGAATTTATCATTTTTTACTTCATTCTAAATTTTTATCAGCTATTTTCAGAGTATATATTTTCGCTATCCTTTCATTTAGTTAGGTCTCGCCAGAGCCAGCGCTTGCGCTGCCCTCGGCGAGAGATTTAGTAAATGGGTTTTGAAAGTGCTAACCCAGTGGCTTTTGCTGGCCTCCAGCTTGCGTTCACGATGGCGTGCACGCGCACAGCTGCCATCCATTCCTCGCATCGCTGAGGCGCCATCTGGCTTTCCTCCCCCTCCCTCACCCGCTCCTACCCCTCCCTCACCAGAGAGCGCGTCTCGCGGCCGCGCGTCTTTTTTTTTACTTTTAGCGCGAGGCGCGCTTCTCGGTCTCCCTTGTTGTTTCTTCTTTTGTACCAACCAATTTCTGTTAGTGCCCATATATAATCCAAATCGAACATTATCAATTAAAAAGCTGCACCTTCAGTCACTGAAAACCAGGTCGGATTGTCAGATCACACCAACTAAAAAGTACATTCGCCCTGGGTTACCAAAAGTTAAGAAAGTCACTTCTTTCAATCATGCCACAACTAACCGCTTATTATGGCCGAGCAATTTCCCTACGCGACTAATAAAGGAATTAAGTAACCCTTTATCCCACGAGCAAGGCGGCAACTGAACACTTCCTGTGGGTTGGGGCTTTAATCAGACCATATTGCACCTTGATTCTCCCTCCTAGCAGGCCACCGCTCCACCCACAGAACAATATACTGCTTCCGGGCGCTTTCAAGCGAGCAAGCAGCGCATATCTGCATTTTCTACAGTCAATATATATTAACTGGCTACCGGGTCTAAGTAACAATTGACTGATACTTAATTGGTCAATATAAATTCTGATGCTGCATCTTATTTGAAGAATGCTTCGTCGGAACCTAGCTACCGCGTTACCACAAATTATTAGACCAGTGCACTAAAACGTATTGAGCATTTAACATCAATAAGAAAAAAAAATCATTATTAACCCCTTTACCGCGGCGAACATTCCACCGCGGTGCGGCGGTTTAAAGGAGTGGGCGGGGCCGCGTCGGCCAACGGACGTGCGCAGCACTACCGAGGTAGTGCTCGCGACGGCCGTTGGCCGACAAACGCAGCGAAGGGGTTAAGGTGCCCCCTACAGTACTAAATCGAAAATTACTTGTTGTCACTCTTACCCTATAATAGGAGCAAGGTGATGTTTTGGTTTTATTCAATTTTAGACCTTTTGATTGTTTGAAACATAGAAAGAATCATTCCATGGGTTTGCTTAATAGGATTTTTTTTCAATTCAACGTGACATTTGAAGCGTCACTGGTCATTGCTGAACGTTCTTAAATAACATTTGATCCCGATTAATCATTATTTTCACTGTCCAACAGGTCAATTTGAGATTTTTTTTGTACAGTGCAGTACTCTAGAATTTGACACTTTTTTCTCTAGAGCGCAGCGCTCTGCCCACGTGCCCTCTTAAGAGACTAGCTTTTTGGGGGTGGATGGTGGGGAGGGATGATCAACATCTGCCCTGCAATTAAAACGCATGTATTTTGCAGTGGCTCCGTCATCACGCGCGCCAGACCTCCAGGGCACGCTGCTTCCCAGCCTGACGTATGTTGACATTTCGAAAGTGGCCGAGGTCGCGCTGACTCCCAGGGCTTAGTTTATGGCCGCCCCGCCCTGAGGTAATACTTGCTGTGCTCTCGTCTGAGCCATAAAAGCCCCTTAGCACAGTAGGGTTGTGCCAGGGGACACATTTGTTTACTTTGCGAGTGCATTTAATGTGGAGAATGCTCACTTAACTGGGATCGGCATGGGAATAGAGAACGCGCATTAGTAAGGTCAGCGGCTTGTCTTAATGCACTGTGTAAAACACACATTAAAGAACACACGTAATCGCCTGTTCCGAGGAAGGGCATGATTGTGGGTTTACCATGACGGTTATGAAGAGACAGCTTTCTATATACATGCACAACAATGCTGAGTAAAGCAAAGCACCGGCCACATGTACCCCGCCGAGCAACCACGCGACAAGTATGTGCAGAGAAATGAGAATGTGCACAGCTGTACATTTATGCGTCATCATGCGGCACTGAACGCTCACTTTAAATGTTGCCTTTCTCTCTAGCTTGTAAACACATCACATGGCGCCTTCACAATTAGCCAAATAATATTTGCCATACGTTTGTGTAGATTTTTCTATACCATGATGCTATTCCGGATGCTGCCCGAAATTCCTTTTCATAGGAAAACGTAACAAGCATTGGCATAGCCAATAGGTCTCGCCTTTGGGACCTTATAAGTGTTTAGCCATGCAACAGTTAATGTTGTTGCAGTAAGGATATTGTGCTGCATAACTAAATACTTATAAGGTCCCAAAGCGAGACCTATTGGCTATGCCAATGCTTGTTTTTTTATTGCATTTCATCTTCTAAATTATTTTGCACTTTTGTTATGTGTTTTCATATTTTAAAAAACTTGTTACAATTTTTCTAAAGTTTTAGATTTTTTTAAATGAAGTATAAATATTTATATTTGTTTCAATTAACACTAATATATAAAAAAATTGTTTGTATAGCAAATGTATTTTAATGAATAAATTAGAACTGTTTGTATTAAATGTATTTTAACGATACATGTATTTAAGAAACAGATTACTTTACTAAATCTTCAAATCACAATAAAGTTATTTAAACTTAAATATGTATACTAACCTACGCAAAGTAGATCTTGTGGCCCACAATATTTTTTTAGGTCCATATTGGTGAAATTTCCATTATATATTATAGTTGCTGCTTTGGTAAGGATATTTTTGTAGTTGAAATGTCCTCATAAAACCACGGTAAAGGTAGTAAAACCTTAGCATAGACCAGTATTAACAATGCAGACCGGGGGGCGTGGCACCTGGGGTGTTTCATGTTTCCCTAATCTGCGTACAGATCGCACATGGAGAAGATAAATCAGTGCCATCTGAATTGGTGCAAGGTAACTTGACCATTGCAGGCGATTGAGGGGCTAAGGTGAACTGAGTCCCAGGGCATGCTTGTGACTTGTGCTGAGGCTTCGAAAGCAAATATGGTCAAGCCAAGTGAAGTCAAGAAGGGCCCCACTGAGATGGCAGCCAGGGATAATAACCAGGACAAAGAATGCGGAACTGCAACCATGGCGGCGCACACTGCTGTAATTTTAGAGGCTATAAAAATAAACTAAAACATTCTTAGAAATGCTGTGAGAAAGTGCCCTCTTTCTGCATGGTTGCCCCCACTTTTTGCTGAATTGCTAATGTGCTTTGACTGAGTGTGCCCTGGGCTCCTGCTAATCAGGTACCCACGGCCTATGTTCTTTCCCTAAAACTGCATTGAAGCCTAAACCCAATTGGCATCTCTGGCCACAGGTCAGCCCCTGATAAATGGTATCACAGGTACCCAGGGCACAGTGACCAGAGAAGGCCTCATAGGGCTGCAGCACTTATTGTGCCACCCTTAGAGGTCCTGTACCCTTACACACACACACACACTGCCTTTGCAGGCTGCGTGTTTTGGTGCAGAACAAAGTGAAGAGTCGACATGGAACACATCTCTGTGTGCCATGCCTACAACCCACTGCCCTGGCATAGATCAGTCACCCCTCTAGCTGGGTGCACTATACCAGTGGTGAGGGTACAGGTGCATGAGCCCTGTACCCCTACAGTGTCTAAGTCCATTCTTAGACATTGTAAGTGCAGTGCTGCAATTAAGAGTATATGGTGCTGGGAGTTTGTCATTGCAAACTCCACAGCACCATAATGGCTACACTGAATACTGGGAAGTTTGGTATCAAACGTCTCAGCACATTAAACCCACACTGATGCCAGTGTGGGATTTAATGAAAAATGCACACAGAGGGCATCTGAGAGATGCCCCCTGAAAAACGACCTACCACTAGTGCCCAGGCTGAGTGGCTGCTTTTAGCTGCCACCACCAGACATGTTTCTGGACCCCTGGGTCGAGAGCCTGCTGCTCTCTGGTGCCTGAAACAATGCACATCCTGGGACGAGGTGCCAAGCCTCCTTCTCCAGGATGGGCAGGGTTCACGAAGGGGAAGCTTCAAAGGCTTGCCGCCTTTGTGAGCTTTCCCAGGCCACTTGCTGCTCTCAGCAACTGGTCCCCACTGGTTCTGACCCCCACTTTGGGCGGGAGAACCGGCGGGAAAAACAAGTGAGGAAGAGAGGTGTGCCCACCTCTGCCAACTCCACCCCTCAGGTGGGGGAGGCGAGGTGAAGCACAACTCTCAGCCCACTCCATCTTGAAGTTGGGGGGACTCAGCCTACCAGGGACAGGCTCATGCCCCCCTCCCACTGGAGGGCAGCATAATAGGGGGGGTACCCACCCCAGGGAAGGGACCCATTTGTCCCTGCCTTTTACCTACCTGTAACGCCCCTAAATCTAGTATTTATGGGCACCCCTGAACCTTGCTTGCTCAGACAAGAACCTGCAACAAGAAGAAGAAGGACCGAACAGCCGTGCAGCAGATAACAAGAGGAAGACGCCCACTGACTTGGCCTCAGCCCTACTGGCCTGTCTCCCCCTCGAACCTGCTCCTGCGGAATCCTGGTGTCTCCTGCAGCCAGCAACCTCGAAAACCCCGGAGGACCTGCCTGCCTTCAACTACAAAGACTGTCTCCCGTGAACACCGGATTTGTTCATCTGCAACCTCTGGCTCTGGCCGGACACTGCGGATCCGCCCCACTCTGCACCCGCCGACCACGGCCCGAGCTCGAGTGGGCAAACACCACGAGGAGGTCACCCCGGCAATCCTGACCCGAGATCCGGCGACCCCTGACCTACCTCAAGCCTCCAGCCGACGCCTGCAGCCTAAATCCAGAAGGTCCCCCCCCAACCGCGACCAGGAGCTGGTAAGAAGATCCGACCCCAAAAGGCACCCCTGCACCAGACGCCCCACGGCCTTGTGTGCCCAAACCGGCGATGCCTAACCAACCCCTAACTTCCCAACTTACCTCTCGAAGTGGTGGTCGCACCCAGAAGACCTTCGTCCCAGAGTCTGCAGTGCCTTTGCAAACCGGAGGTCCCCCATTGAAACCAACAGGGCGCCTGACGTCGAAACAGCACCCTGCACCTGGCCGCCCTAGTGCCGCTGAGGGTGCACCTTTGGTGCTACACTGTTTCCCCATATGCCCTGAGCTAAAGTCCAGGAGCTTTGCTCCCACAACCCAGTGGCCTGCTTGCCAGCAGCCACCAACCGGAGGTCCCCTATCCCCCATTGGATAACATTGGGCTTCAGCACTCTGCACCCGGCCGCCCTAGTGCCGCTGAGGGTGTAACGAGAGTGCATCCTTGACCCTGAGGGAACCCTTGTTCTAACCCCAGAAGCTCAACTCCAAAGACCGATTACTTACCTGGTAACCGTTAACTTCATTTCTCTCCATAGGAACCTATTGACTGCTTTTCTCTGAGTGAAAGTGTGGAGTTGATTTGTATGGAAACCTGAAAAATAACAATTGTGCAAAACTGATTTTACTGACCTTTTCTCTAGGAAATGTCCCAGTGTGATATCTAGGCATATCACACCGAGTAGAAAAAGTAATCTAAAAGTAATCTCAAAAGTAACGTAAAAGTAACTTACCTGTAATTCTTATTGCAAAATCGATACAAAGTATATGTATAGCATTTCACAGTATTGCATTACCAGTAATTCAAACTGTAACCATTTCAAAGTACATTTACAACTGCATTTCAAACTGTATATTTACTGCAAAGTATTTATCAACTGACCTGTGCCAGGCTTGCTTGATTCTAGAAATAAAATAACTAAAAGAATATTTTTATACAAAAACAATTGGTCTTAAGTTCAGTCATTAAGTGTGTGAAATCATTTGCTGATTGAGTGGGCACAACAAATGCTTAACACTGTCCTCTGATACTGCCGTACTGCTCGACCACACTACCACAAATAGAGAGTGAGGTGCTATCTAACTTTACCTCTGCCTACCTTTGGGGATCCACTGGATTCTGTGCACACTATACCTCACTTTGCTATAGTATATACAGAGCCAGTTTCCTACAAATGCAAATCACAGCAGTGGCGAGAGAGGTGGGGTTCTGTGAGAGGACCAAAGAAAGCTGGCCGACCATGTTAAGGAGACGAAGGGTACCCTGGGGACGACGTTTCCACAGGAGAAGGACCTTACCCAGAAAGTTTTGGCTATGGAGTGGGAGGTGCGACAGTTGGCAACTCGAACTCTAAGATGCAGGGAGTAGGTCCCACCGCCACAATGTTCGGCTAGGTGGGGGTGCAGGATACGGTGGAGGGCCCCTCCTTGGAACTCTATCTGGAAGAATGGTTAGCAAGCACAGTTCTACAGGGTAAGCCTTCCCGCTTTCTCTTAATGGAGCGAGCACACAGGATTCTAGTGTTTCCGCCACCAAAAGGAGCGAACCCACGTCAACTCACTGCTCGCTTATTGAACTTCAGGGACAGAGATGTGATTCTTCAGGCAGCAAGGAAACAAGGGCCATAGAAGATCAACGGACAAGAGGTCAACTTATAACTGGACTACAGTAATCTGGTCCAAAAGCAAAGAGGAACGGACGTCCCAGTAAAAAGAGTGCTGCAGCCATCTGGAACTGAAGTACACGCCCCTTTACCCAGTGAAACTACGAGTAGTGCATGACGGGAGAACCCATTTTATGACTACACCACAGGAGGCCTGGGCTTGGCTTGAGATACGCGGTCTGTGGTCCAGTCAGCCAATGGACGAGTGGGCCGGGAACAGATGGAGAAGGGCGACAAAAACGCAGGAACAATAGGAAGAAAAACAACCCCCCCGCCGACTTGGGAACAAATGAAAGAGTCAAGGAAGTCCTACAGATCAAACACAATAGAAATGATTTGGGTATCAAGTGGCGATCTCTAGTTCCGGAGTGAGGGGGTAGCAGTTCTGAGCTACGGAACATGACTCGGAGGACGACACATTGCCTATTGTAACACCCATGACATCAGACCAACTGGGTTAAAGGAAGCCTTAAGGACTATAAATCCTGGCACTAGTGGTTCAGGCCTGGATGAGAAGCTCCAGTGGGTGAGAGGCTCGGACACATGCTTAACAACTCTGGAATTATGAGTGGATTCTTGAACAAACGGAAGGCAGTGGCCATTGGTTGCGCCCCAGTGACAGAATCACAATCAGTGTTTTTTGGCTATCAGGTTTGGGGACTATACGCACTGCGTGTTAGAGGGCTGGCTAGTTTCACAATCACGACACGGTAAAGCAGGGTGGGGGAACTTTTTCGGTTAGCATTTTGCATTTTAGTACACAACAGCCCATCGGTAACATCTGGGCAGTCGCTCACCAGGTACAAGGGGGACAAAGGGAAAGGAGATACACCCGATATGACACAGATTAGACAATTGCTGTAAGTTGCATGGAATGTTAATGGATTGGGCAATAAGGTCAAAAGTGGGTTGGTTCACAAAGCCCTTAACAGATACCAATCAGACATAATATATTTACAGGAGACGCACCTTGTTAATACACAACATCGAATTATGGGGAAGGACAGATACAAGCTGTTAGGACACGCTCAATATACATCTGGACCTACAGGAGTGTTGATTCTCACCCGCAGAGCACTCCCGTTCCACACTTGGGTGTACTCATAGGGGAGCTATTTGGCAATACTGGGTGAACATGAAGGCAAATCCCTGTTACTGGTGAATGTTTATGCGACCCCCCCCCCAAGCTTCAGCGAGTGACACTTCAAAAAGTGGGTGAATTATTAGCGAGGACACCACAGGTCCACACAATTGTGGAAGGGGAATTTAACCTGGCACTTGACAAACACCTGGACAGAACCAGTCTGAAAACAGAGGGGAATGACAAGAGGGAAACTGGAGAGTTTCAAGCAGGCGTTGTTGCTGTGTGATATATGGAGGGCTATAGACGGAGAAGAAAGGGAATATTCCTTCTACTCCGGGGCCCATGATGTTCACTCTAGGCTGGACTATTTCTTTACAACTAATGACGTCCTACCTAGATTCGGGGAGGCACAATATTTGGCTCACGGAATTAGCAGAGCCAAATATGAGGCAGATGCAATCAGGAAAAGCACCGGGACCCAACGAATTCCCGGTGGAGTTTTTCCATAAATTAAACAAATTGACTGTGGCCCCCCTACATACAGTCTTTGAGGAGGCGTTCCGACCTGGAAAACTCCCAGCAGATATGCGAGCAGCGACAATAATTCTTATTCCCAAAGCAGATAAACCCAGAGATAGGTGCGAATTTTACTGACCAATATCCCTGTTCTTTGCGGACATTAAACTTCTGGGTAAATTGTTGGCTAAAAAACTTTGCAGGTTAGTGACTGCGCTGATGCACCCCGACCAGAACGGGTTCATGCTGGGTCGATCGACTGTGCTTAACTTGCGAAGGTTCCAGAACAACTTGCAGATGGCCTCACCTGTGGGACGGGTGATAACCTTGCTGGATGCCAATAAAGCCTTTGACTAAGTGAAAGGGATATACGTCTTCGGTGTATTAGCAAAAATGGGCTTTGGCTCTAAACATATGCGGTGGGTTATACTACTTTACGATAGGGCAAAGGCATGCATACAGGTCAATGGCTGCTCCTCTATGGAATTCAATCTATACAGGGCCACCAGACAAGGTTGCCCTCTCTCGCCGATGTGGTTTGCGTTAGTGATAGAGGGATTGGCCGAATGGGTGAGGGTAGACGCGCAGATCTGGGGCTGTCCAGGAGGGTCCAGATGGGTGGAACGCATATCACTATATGTGGGTGCCATTTAGTTACATATGGCACACATGACCTCGACACCCCACAGATTGAGAAATATTTTCCAAGCTTTCGAGGAAGTCTCCGGGTTCACCATTGACTGGGAAAGATTCCTGCTGTTTCCAGTGAAAGATTGGGATCAGGAACAGACGCTTGCCCTACCGCTGAGAGTGGAAGTAAATCAATTTAAATACTTGGGGATATGGATCACCAGAGACCCGGACTCGCACTATGAGACGAACTTGGCTTCTCTATTGGCGAGGTTAGACCGAGATGTCAAACACTGGCAATTGTTGCCCTTCTCATTACTTGGAAAGGTAGCAATGTACAAGATGTTGGCACTTCCTTAATTTGTCTATGTACTTCAGAATTCACTATATAATCCCCCAGATTAATTAACTTTGTTGTGGGCAGGTGGTCAACCCTGAGTTGCTTTACAAGTCCTCCAGCCTTTCAAGTACGAGAATTGAAATAGTCCTACAAAACATTCGGAAATACGAGAAGGCGCAGGTGTGCGTGGTTAACCACAGGCCGTATGTGAACGGGAAGGACCCAGCGTTTCGTTTAGATAGGCAGGCGATGAGGGAAAAGAGCTACTTGCAAGTGCTATATGGTGACAAACTGGGACCTGCTGCATGCCCAGCCACGGAAACGGTGGTACATGTCCGGAGAAAAGCAACCAAAGAGATGGGATGGTGAAATGGATTGACCCCGAGAATACCATTGTGGGATGGGTCCAAACTCCGACATGTGATAATGACATGTGGTATCCCTGACAGGATTTCAGAGTATTGGTATCTCTGCTCTTGCGGATGTATGGGATGCAAACAGGGTGGTTCCCTCTGTCCACCTACAGTCTCAATACCAGATGTCCCGTGCGCAGTGGCTGAAGTACGCTCAAGTGGTAACAGCCCTTAAAAATAGGGTGTGTCCTAATGAGGAGACACAAGACTCACCGCTAGAAATTAGACTGTTGGATGAGCCGATCAGGAAAAAATGTATTTCTTTAACGTATGGGACCATAATGAGAAACACAGTCCCCACCCTATATAGGTTATTGGATAGATGGTCGCTAGACTGTGGTGACCTGGACCAAGAAGATTTGCTAAAGACACTGATATTTCCAGTGGAGGTGGCCATTTCGGAGAACTTCTGCTTGATTCAATTTAACATTGTACACAGGGTGTACTACACGGGCACTCAACTCCATAGACTTGGCAGAGCCATAGACGCCTTCTGCCTTAGAGGGTGTGGACAGGAGGACACTTTTTACCACACACCCTGGAGTTGTCCCAAACTTGGGGGGTTTTGGGAGGCAGTGAGGGGAATGATTGAGGCAGCAACGGGTGTGCCCTTATACCTCCAACCTAGGCTCATGCTACTGGGAGTGTGGGGACAAACAGACCACACCAGGTATCAAACTCGAAGTAAATCTACGCTGCATGATAGCAGAACAGGATATAGCTCTAAAATGGGTCTCGGGAAACATCCCTCAATAGCAAGAATGGGTGAAAGGCATGGAACATTGCAGACTCAGAGAAGAAAATATACTGGGGAAGTGGTTGCCAAAAGGAATCTTAGAAAATATGGGGTGGCTGGGATGCTGGGCTTATCTACATGGGACACTCAGTAATGCAGTTTGAAATAGTTTTTCATCAGAGATGGAAGGAGGGTGGATATCATGGGGTCCCTGGCTGGGAACAAGGGTAAACTGAACATTCCGAACATGGACCAAGAGAAGCGACAAAACAAACTTGATCTTGCATTTTCTATACAAAGACACTATGGAACTGTGGTGGGTTTTTTTGGGGGGGGTCTGTGTTATACTGTGTTTTGTCAATATGAAAATGTATATAAAAATAAATAAAAATGGATTAAAAAATTGTAAACCGTTAGTAGACAGCTAACATTTTAATGAAAGTTAACAATAGCTGCATTTAATTTTCTGCCACTCTCCTAGAAATATAAACCTTCTATTCTGCGCATACCTCTCCTTAGGTTAACCAATAGTAAGCGCATCTTTGTGGAGTTGTTCTCAGAGTTCATATGCAGGCGTTTAGCGGCCAGTCATAGTGATATAAAAAAACAATCCTGTCCTGAGCTTCTAAACCTGGATTGTTATGCTCAGTTTCCATCTAGAAAAGTGAGAGTTGACCTTGCCACGTCCCTCAGAGGACATCAGGCCACAGTGTAAGATGTTTTATTTGCACGAAATAATGAGAAAAACAGTATACAAACTGTACAAGTGACAAGACACAAATAAGGGCTTTTGTGTTAGATTTGTGAAAACAAGCATGTTGTGTATGCAAGCGAGTCCAAATCATCATGAACAAACAGAAAATGTTCACACGCTAATTTCATTAGTGCATAATCACTTGATGTTACCATACCACGGAGCAACACTCACAGGTTATGCGTCATAAATGGTGATATAGTTTGCATATGGCTTCACCATATAAAAGCTTCATCCACACAATCACTTATAAATCGTTAATTTAAAAAAAAAAAAAAAATCATGTTCTACATAAATCCAGTCTCTCTGTACTACTGAAAACAAATACTACTATATAAAAGGTCAACATTTTTACCTTGATGTATTCAATCCAATGCTGTAGCAAGACCTGTACACCACCTCTGACCCTGCTGAATAACTGATATAGCAAAGACAAGTCTTGTATTCTATTTTCATCTAAAAGATGATTTAAACCTGCACAGATGGAAGAAAATGTGGAAAAGTGATCACAATTCCATTTCATAATAGCCAACTGATAAGCTTGACTACCAAATATTAGTTGAGGTAAAATAAAAATAAAAATACAGTCTAATGCAGTTCTCCCACATCATCTTCTACAAACGTAAGGTATCATTATGAAGCCCAACATGTATTACAGTATCCTTCACTACATGAAGCATTAACAAAACAAAAAAGAGAGAAAGATTGTTACTATCAAAATGAAACCGGATTACCTTTCTGCAGAATCGATGTTAAATGTTCACCCAGGAGCTGTTTTTCTACAGTTGCAATTAGTGGCTTTCTGTAAAAATAAATATAAACACGTTCATTATCATAGTTTCATTGTTAAATGTATTTTTTGCAAAACAAATCAGAAAAAAATTCTGGATCCACAGTGCAACAAACACACTTTGGAAGTGGCATTAAGATAAAATAAATTGCCAGTGTGCTCCCCAGACTACTGTAAGTAAGTCCTTCTCCTCCCTTAGTAAAGGCAGAGGGCTAACTAAGCCAAGCTAAAATGATTAAAGGTACACGAGAGATCAGTCCATGGGGTCTGAGTATATAACGGATGGTTCTCATCTCTACACATTTTCAGGGGCTATTTTCCTGCTGTCCCAGATACCAAAAACAGGGTCCAGCTAAAACCAACAGATCTAGCTATAATGTGGTAATACATGGTAACGCAAAAATGCAGAAATACTGCTTGTTTGAATTAGCAAACCTATCGGTTTTTCCAAAGCTTGCTATTTTCTAAACTTTCTATGACACAGGGCTATTTGCATGGCACGTTTATTCAAAAAACATTTTTTTCTATTTACCTATAGCTGTGATTGTCGCAACAGTTTGAAATTTTAGCTACAGTTTTCTCCTATGAGAATTTTTGCTATTCTGCGACTGACATGCATATTACACAATGTCGCCCTGACAACTGCATTATGGATTTGAAATGACTCCTGGATAGCCTATCACAATCAATTTTATTTTTTATTTTTTAATTAAACAAACAAGCAGAGCACCGTCACAAACATCTGTATACATGGTAATTGACAATCTGATACATATTACAGTTTACAATGTATTTCGGTCAGGCACACCCCCTGTCTTACTATATGTGATCTCCCTCTGTTGTGATCGCCAGCCCGCCCCCCACCCCCCCCGAGTTATTTATCCAGTGTCTGCCCTATTTAGTTCCCACGCCGACTATATCCTCTCCCATTTTGCTGGGCACCCTCTACTCTGGTAGAACGTTTTTTCCGCAAGTTGGCACCAGTCCAGGTCATTTCTCCAAACTTTAATTCTCGGAGGATCCATCTTTCCCCAATTTCTAGCAATATTTCTTTTTGCCACTGCTGCCGCTAGCATCAGCCATGTTTTGGTGTGTGCGGGCCATCTAATTTCGCCAGTTACTCCCAGTAAGTGCCATCTTGCATCTGTCGGAATCTGCTGCCCCACCACCCTCGCCATTGTCCGAGTCACTCCTGCCCAGTAGCGCTGTATCAAGGTACAAGCCCAAACTATGTGAAAAAAGGAACCCCTCTCACCACACCCCCTTACACAATGATCAGAGTCGCTGCGGCCCAGTCTATACTGTAGTGTTCTAAGAGCGTAGGACCGGTGCAGGATACAAAGTTGCACCAGCCTGAACCTTGATCCTATGGCAATCTCTCTAGGGCTTTGGATGGCTTCCCTCCAGTTCTCTTCCTCCAGAAGCACTATGTCTGATTCCCATGCCTCCCGCAGGGAGACTAGAGGATCCGGGGAATTGTTCATAATCTTCCGATAGGTAAGTGACACTGCTTTATCCATCATTGGATCTAACAGTAACCTATCCTCCAATGGAGAGTATTCCGGTAGTGTATCACCCTCCGCTATGCATTTCCTCAGGGCATGTCTCAGCTGCAAATAGCGAAGTCTCTCCGACTCCGCTAGTTGGTATTCTGCCTGCAGCTCCTCAAATGTAATCATTGAGCCTATCTTCCACAAATCCCCCAGCCGTTCCACCCCTATAAGGCGCCATTTCTGGAATCCATGTAATATCCCAACTTCCCTCAGCATATCACTATCCCATAGTGGGGTCTGTTCAGTCAGCCTAGCCATCCACCCTAATTTCCCGGTAGCCTCCCACCAGGCACGTGCCACTGTATGTGGTGGGTATGATTGCCGGGCCTTCTTACAGTATAGGGCCCCGAGATAGTTCCCATTGCCCATGGCATGTCTGTCCACCCGATAGGCTGGTTCCGTCATTGGTGCGAAGGCTCAGTCATTAACATTTATCAACTGGGATGCCAAGTAGTAACTTTTAATGTCAGGGATCGCCAACCCGCCCTCATAGACCCCTTGTTGTAATTTTCTCAGTGCAATGCGTGGAACCCCTCCGTCCCACAGCAGACTTTGGAGCTCACCGTCTATTGCTTTAAATGTTGAATCTGGGATCCGATATGGCATATTTTGCAGTACATAAAGGAGGCGGGGGAGTGCCATTATCTTGAATAGTACTGCAAGGCACCATTAATGAAATCGGAAGCCGTCGCCAGTGGGCGACGTCTTCTCGCCCATCTGGGGGTTTAGATTCCGCCTCAAGAAGTCTGCCTCTGATTTGGAAATATTTATTCCTCAATATCTAAATTCATCTCTGAACTTCAGCGCTACACATGCCGACGTTAAGTGTTGGTTGTTCCGATGTCAGAGGAAATAGCAATGATTTATCCCAGTTTATCTGGTAGCCTGAGTAGCTGCCAAATGATAGTAGTATATGCATTAGTCTGTGAATTGTCTGACGCAGCTTATGAGCATAGAGCAGCACATCATCCGCATATAGGGAGATGCGTTTCTCCCAACCTCCACCCATGTCGATCCCTTACACCAGCGGGTCATTTCGCACCCACGCAGCGTTGGCTCCAATGCCATTGCAAAGATTAATGGAGAAAGTGGGCACCCTTGCCGTGTCCCCCTATGCATCTTAAACGGCCTAGATACAGTCCCGTTTACCTTTACCCTCGCCAATGGGTCGCTGTATAAGAGGGCTACCCATGCCCGAAAGCACGGCCGAAACCTAGCCTGGTCAGGACCTTGAACAGGTATGGCCATTCAATGCTATCAAATGCCATTAGCGCCAGCACCGCTGCTGCCTCTTCTTGTCTGGATGTTACTTCGTGCAGTACTCCAAAGAGTCTCCTCAGGTTCAGCCTAGTACTTCTGTGTGGTATAAAACCGGACTGGTATGGATGAATTATTGCAGAGATTACTGGTAATACTCTATTTGCCAAGGCTCTAGCTAGTACCTTCGCCTCAAAGTTAATCAATGATATGGGCCTGTATGAGCTGCACCGCTACATAGGCTTCCCTTCCTTGGGTATGACTACTATTGTGGCTGCTCTGATATCATCTGACAGTCTGCCCCTTTCTATCGCTGACTGGAACAAATTTAGTATCGGCTGTGCCACCTTATCAGTGACACATTTGTATAATTCCGTGGGTAGCCCGTTTGGCCCTGCAGGCTTTCCAGACTGCAGATCTCGTATGGCGCCTGTAATTTCTTCCACTGTCAGGTCTCTATCAATATCTTCCCTTTCTTCTGCTGAGAGCTCAGTCAAACGGAGGTCTTTTAGAAATTCTGCGCAGTCCTCGGCCAGACTACCCTTTCACAATAATTTATACATCAAATAAAAAAAAAAAATTAAAGTAAAAAAAAAAGCTCTGAGATTCCTTAGTTTAATGAACAAATAACAATTAAACTGTTCCATATAGGAGGAAAAAAGGTTACATTAAAAAAAACAAAGATTAAAACAAGTTTATAAAAGTTACCAGAAAGCCTACAAAAAAAACTATACAAGAAAAAAAAAAATGTTGGCTCCCAGGTTGTGTACAGTGGGCATTGGCCAGCCACAACGGGCTGTGGGCCAGTTATGGCTTTATATCATACCAACACTTACTGCACCTACTGAACATGGGGCAAAGGCCGTACATGCAGCAGGATTTGGCCACCTATAATGGGTTGGGTACAGTACATACAGAAATTCACCTGTTAGGGCTAGGTAAACTAACCAAATCTTGCACCTCTATCATGCACTGTTTAGGACTTCAAATATGACACCACTCAAGACCTGTTAAATGACTTTAGTGATGACATCACTAAAGGTACCAACATTGACCTTATTTATCTTTAAGGAAATTAATTTAAAATATAATAATAATTAGTAAGTATGTCACCTAAAGGAAAATGTTACTTACCCAGTATGCATCTGTTCTTAGCATGTAGAGCTGTAGAATCTCATGCTTTGCATAGATCGCCATCTGGTGTTGGGCCCAGACGTTTGCACTTTGTTTTTGTTCGAAGAAGTCTTTCCAGTCACGAGGTAGGTGACTCCTCCTTTCGGTGATAGTGCACATGGGCATTGACTCCATTGTTAGATTGTTTTCCCGCAGAGGGTGCGAATGGAGTAAGTAAGAGTAGAATAGAGATGTCCATGTGTTGTTATCTAAGATAATACTGGAACAGGTACAGGTAACCGGGGAGGTGGGTGGGCGCATGAGATTCTACAGCTCTACATGCCAAGAACAGATGCATACTGGGAAAGTAGCATTTTCCGTTCGAGGCATGTGAGCTGAAGATCACATGCTTTGCATAGACTATACAGCAGTAATCTCCCAAAGCGGTGGCTAACCTGTAGCTGTTGCAGTGGTTTGAAATAGTGTACGTAAAACTGCCTGGCCCACATTAGCTTGTTGTCTAGCTAGCACATCTACACAATAGTGTTTTGTGAATGTGTGTGGTGTTGACCATGTTGCAGCTTTACAGATTTCATCTATGGGGATATTTCCTAAAAAAGCCATAGAAGCCCCCAGTTTGCGAGTAGAATGCACTCTAGGGGGAATTAGTAGAGTTCTCTTAGCTTTTGCATAACATACTTGGATAAACTTAACTATCCATCTTGCAATACCCGATTTAGAAATGGGATTGCCTTTGTGGCACAAGTTACTAACTTATGTAACGATATATCTGTAAGAGACAGTAGTTAGTGACAGATTCCTTACCTTAGAATATCTCCAGGCGTCAGGCTGGATCCGGAAAGTTTTCCGTAGCAGTACCCCTGCGCGTCGGTAGGCGGCGTCGTGCGCCTCCACGTCAGTTGTCGACGTCGTGATCGCCGGGATGACGTCGCGGCCAGTACTTACACGCCGCCCATGCGCGCTGGCGTCAGTTCTGTACACGACTTTCCGCGCCAGAAACGCAGAGCCATGCAAGAAACTGACACTGGTGTCTGAAAACTAGGGCTCTGAAAGTGATGACCTTAACGCTAGAAATCAGTTCGCAGAACGAGGAGGATGGGTGGGCGCTAAGGAATCTGTCACTAACTACTGTCTCTTACAGATATATCGTTACACAAGTTAGTAACTTGTGCATCTGAAAGAGACACGTTAGTGACAGATTCCTTACCTTAGAATAGATACCCCAGCAATACCAACCCCGGTGGTGGGTCTGCGAACAAAGATCAGACGAGGAAGTCTCGGAGAACAGAACGGCCAAAGAAGCCGTCTCTCCGGACTTGGCTGTCAAGGCAGTAATGCTTGGTAAACGTGTGCAGCGAGGCCCACGTAGCTGCCTGACAAATGTCCTGCAATGGGACACCACGTCCCAAAGCCGTGGTGACGGCTGCCGCCCTGGTGGAATGGGCACGTAGCCCAACAGGGGGCTCCTTCTTAGCCAAAGAATAGCAGGCTTTGATACACAAGACAACCCAGCGGGAGATGGTCCGCTTGTGTACCGCCCGACCTTTTTTGGCGCCCACGTAGCCAACAAAGAGCTGGTCGTCCACCCGGAACTGTTGTGAGCGGTTCAAATAGAAAGAAATCGCACGTTTTGGTCCAGACGGTGGAGCATCTCTTCCTCTCTGGAAGGATGCGGAGGCGGAAAGAAGGTGGGCAAAGTGATGGTCTGCCCAATGTGGATGGCAGTAACCACCTTTGGCAAGAAGGACGGACGCGTCCTAAGAACAACCTTGTCTGGATGGACAGACAGAAAGGGGGGTTTGCAAGAAAGAGCCTGGAGCTCACTCACCCGCCGAGCGGAGGTGATAGCCACCAGAAAGGCTGTCTTCAGAGTGAGAAGACGAAGAGGACAGTTATGGAGAGGCTCAAAGGGAGCGCACATTAAAAAGGTAAGAACCAAGTTCAAGTCCCACTGAGGCATCACAAACGGAACAGGAGGGGAAAGGTGTGTAATGCCTTTAAGAAACCTGTTAACAACAGGGGACTTGAAAAGGGAGGGCTGATCAGGAAGCCTGAGGAAGGCCGAGATTGCACAAAGGTAGCCCTTGATAGTGCCCAGAGCAGAGCCCTGCTGGGCCAAAGAAAGAAGGAACAGAAGAACCTCAGAAAGAGGGGCAGAAAGGGGATTCACAGCCTTTGCTGTGCACCATGCCACAAACTTGTTCCACCTGCAGGCGTATACCACCTTAGTGGAGGGGCGCCTGGCTGCCAGAATCACATCACAAACTCCGGGAGGCAAGTCGAAAGGTATCAACTGCCGCCGCTCAATCTCCATGCAAGGAGGTGGAGACTGGACAGGTTCGGGTGGAGGACCGTCCCCTGCTGCTGCGACAGAAGATCCTCCCGAAGAGGCAGACGGATCGGGGGATCGATGCTCATACCGAGTAGCTCGGGATACCAAACTCTTCGAGCCCAGTCCGGAGCCACAAGAATGACTTGGGCCCGGTCGCACCGAATCTTCTTCAACACTCTGGGCAGAAGTGGTATAGACGGAAAGGCGTACAACAGACCGCAACTCCACTCACGACGAAAAGCGTCGCCGAGCGAGTGCCGCCTTGGAAATTCCAACGCGCAGAACTGATGACATTGCGCGTTCTCTTCGGTGGCGAATAGATCTAACCAAGGCTCTCCCCACTGTACAAAGAGACTTTGCGCCACCTCCGAGTGAAGACGCCATTCGTGATCCATCATACACCTGCGGCTGAGTTCGTCCGCCCTGGCGTTTAGGGAACCTGCCAGGTGTTGAACCATCAGGAATATGCCCTGATGTTCCAGCCATGTCCAGAGACGCAGAGCCTCCTGACAAAGGGTCCACGACCCCACCCCGCCTTGTTTGTTGCAGTACCACATGGCGGTGGTGTTGTCTGTGAACACCTGCACTACCTTCCCCTTGACAGAGGGAAGGAATGCCTTCAGTGCAAGTCGGATCGCCCGGAGCTCCAGAAGGTTGATATGCAGCCGGGACTCCGCCGGAGACCAGAGGCCTCTGATCTCCGCCTCTCCCATGTGACCGCCCCATCCCAGAAGGGACGCATCCGTCACAACTGTGTGCTCTGGCTGGGGAAGGGAGAGGGATCTGCCCGTGACCCATTGCCGGTTCGAGAGCCACCACTGCAACTGTTGTGCAGTTCCCTCCGAGATCTGGACGTAATCGGACAGGTTCCCCTGATGCTGCGCCCACTGGAACTTCAGGTCCCACTGCAGAGCCCGCATATGCCATCTGGCATGATCGACCAGCAGGATGCAGGAGGCCATGAGACCCAGCAGCCTCAGGGTCATCCGTACCGAAACCCAGGATAGAGGCTGAAAGATCGGAATCATAGCCTGAATATCCTGGACTCGCCGTTCGGGAGGATAGGCCCGAAACTGCGTTGTGTCCAGAACCGATCCGATGAAAAGGAGCTGTGGAGAAGGAACCAGGTGCGACTTTGGCACATTGATGGAGAACCCCAGCGAGTGCAGGAGTCCGGCCGTAGTCTGGAGGTGGGAGACGACTGCCTGGGACGAGCCCGCCTTCAGCAACCAGTCGTCTAGGTAGGGGAAGACTGGAACCCCTGACCGGCGCAGATGAGCTGCGACCACCGCCATCACATTCGTGAACACCCGAGGGACGCTGGTAAGGCCAAAGGGAAGCACGGTGAACTGAAAGTGCTCGAGGCCTACCGTGAACGGCAGGTAACGCCGGTGGGCCGGCAGGACGGGGATGTGAAAATATGCGTCCTGCAAGTCCAACGCTACCATCCAGTCTCCAGGGTCGAGAGCAGTCAAGACCTGAGCTAGGGTGAGCATCTTGAACTTCTCCTTCTGGAGGAAGCGATTGACGTTCTGGAGGTCCAAGATAGGACGCATCTCCTCCTTGTCCTTTTTGGGCACCAGAAAGTAGTGGGAATGACAACCACGCCCTACTTCTGGGGTCGGAACGCACTCGATGGCCCCCTTGGCCAAGAGGGCCGCAACTTCCTGTCGAAGAAGTGCCAAATGGTCCCCCGACATGCGGTGGTGCTGAGGTGGCATGGGTGGAGGAGCAGTCTCGAAGGGGAGGGAGTAGCCCCTTCGGACAATGTCCAAAACCCACCTGTCCGATGTGATGTGCGCCAGTGGGGAAGGTGATGGCGGACCCTGCCCCCCACTGGCGTGCTGTGGACTGGAAAGGACGGACTAGGAGGGTTTGGAGGACGGGGCGGAGGTGGTGGCCTGACCCGCTCGCTGGTTACCCGACCTGCCTCGGCGGGTGCCACGTCCTCGGCCGCGCGAAGGCGCTTGCTGCGTGGGCCGGTGGCTGGGCAGTGGACGTGACTGGGCGCCCCTTCCGTGGCCACGAAAGGGGCAAAAAGCAGACTGCTGCGGAGGGCGCGAGGCGGAGAGGCCCAAGGACTTGGCCGTAGCCCGCGAGTCCTTAAAGCGCTCCAGCGCGCTGTCTGCCTTATTGCCAAAAAGGCGGATACCATCAAAGGGCATGTCCATATGGGTGTTTTGGACATCGCCCGAGAAACCAGTGGTCCTCAGCCAGGCGTGATGGCGAAGCGCCACTGTCGTAGCAAGCGATCTGCCTAGCGAGTCAGCGGTGTCTAGGCCACATCTGATGGTGAACTTCGCTGCGTCTCTCGCTTCTGCAACAGCACGGGAGAGAAGTGCCTGGACCTCCTCAGGAAATGAAATGAAATTTGTACTTGTAAAGCGCACTGTTACCCTAGGGTGTCCTGGCGCTGTACGCATACCGCTGTGGAACCCTTCCTGTCTTTTCCCTGTGAAATGTCCACTCCTGGGCACCCCCAAGGTGAAGCCAGGCATCCCAGCGCTGGTGGGGCCATTGTGGAGATTAAGCAAGCTATTGCCCAGAGTTGCAGGACACTGAGCCACCGAATCCCACAGAGAATGGGAGTAACGGCCCAAAAGGCAAGCGGTGTTCACGGACCGCAAGCCAGCACTGGAGGAAGAAAAAACCTTCTTCCCAATTTGGTCCAGTTTTTTGGATTCCCTATCCGGCGGAGCAGTAGGGAAGGCGCTCTGGGAGGTAGAGGCTTGGACAACCAAGCTCTCGGGGGTGGGGTGTTGGGAGAGAAACAGAGGGTCGCCCGGGGCCGGGCAATGGCGTCGGGCTACGTTCCTGTCCACAGGAGCCCCTGTGGTGGGCCTGGACCAGGTGCCCAAAAGAACGTCCAAAAGTGCGTCGTTGAACGGCAGCAGTGGCTCCGAAGAGGTAGACGCCGACTGAAGCACTTCCGTCAGGTTAGTCCTGACAGCCACCGTAGGGAGCTCGAGGCGCAAGGCCTCAGCCGCCCTACGCAACACCGTAGCATAACTTGCTCCCTCCTCTGTAGCCACGGAAGGAGGAGACAGCATGCCAAGATCAGAAGAGGTGTCCAGACCACAGGCATCCCCCAATTCCTCAGCCCAGTCCTGATAAGGCTCACATTGAGCTGTGAGAGGGTCTTCCGACCCCTCCTAGTCCTCCTCGTCCTCCAAAACAGGTGAAAAGTAAGGAGGAGGGACATGAGGGAAGAAAGGTCCCATGGGCGTCGGAATCGGCGTCTAGCGACGTCGATCCGGCTCCGTGCCTGGTGCCGGGGAGAACCTGGGGACGGCGCCGTCCGGGGCCTCGGACGGCGCCCGTGAACGGTACCGGTGAGGTCGGCGCCGGTGGAGGTGTCGTTAGGTCAACCGGCGTCGACCGGGATCCAGGCCTGGATCCGAGGGGGTCCTGCGGCGCCGGAGCCGCCAGAGACACCGGGGCCGGAGCCGCCGGTGGTGCCGAGGGAGGACTCCCACTGGGGCCCGCGGGGCCCGAAGGCGCTCCGGGGTAACCCTTAGGCCCGAAGATGCGGGCCATGGCCGACAGGAACTCCTGTATATCGGCCGGAGTCGACGTGGGACCCGGAACAGGCGGGTAGGCCGGTGTCGGCTGCGCGGGCACGCCCGGAGCCGCGGGGGCGGTACCGTCTGGACCCTCGGCCGGGTCGCTAGACCGGCGAGGGGAGGTCTTAGAGCGGCGCTTCTTAGACCTCTTGTGCTTCGCCTTACCTGAGGACGAAGACTTCGACCCCGACAAATGACGACGGCTCCGCGACCGGCCCCTCGACCTCTCACGGGACCGGGACCTTGAGCGGCGCGGAGCCGAGTGCCGGGCCTCGAGGAGCTTTCGAGACCGCTCTCGCAAAGCCTTCGGGGCGAGGGACCGACACTCTGGGCACGACTGGGGGTCGTGGCCGCGCCCCAGACAGAAGAGACACTCAGGGTGCGGATCCGTAATCGACATCATGCGATTACAGACTCTGCATGGCTTGAAGCCGGGCATCCCTACTGACACCTTTGGAGTCGAAACGACTCGAAAAACTTGGACAAAAAGTCACAAAAATATTCAGTCAAAAAATGACTGGGGCACTGCTCAATCCGGATCTGCGCTTACTGGCGCGGAAAAAGAAAGAACTGACGCCAGCGCGCATGGGCGGCGTCTAAGTACTGGCCGCGTCGTCATCCCGGCGATCACGACGCCGACGACGGACGCGGAGCCGCACGATGCCACCTACCGACGCGCAGGGGTACTGCTATGCAAAACTTTCCGGATCCAGCCTGACGCCTGGGGATATTCTAAGGTAAGGAATCTGTCACTAACGTGTCTCTTTCAGATTGGTGGAGCAAAAGCCACAAAGAGTTATTTGGTGTTACGAAAAGATTGTGTTCTATGTAATACATTAATACTCTTTTTACATCTAAAGTATGTAGAGCACGTTCTGCCACAGAATCTGGTTGAGGAAAGAATACAGGCAAATCAACAGATTGGTTGATGTGGAAGGCAGAAACTACCTTAGGTAAGAATTTAGGATTAGTACGAAGAACCACTTTGTTTAGGTGTACTTGTAAAAATGGTTCTTCTATGGTTAAAGCCTGAAGCTCACTTACTCTCCTGAGTGATGTGATAGCAATGAGGAAAGCTAGTTTCCAAGTGAGAAACTGTAGCTCACATTTATGTAAAGGCTCGAATGGTGGCCCCATTAGCCTGGTAAGGTCAATATTGAGATTTCAGGCTGGGGCGGGCGGAATTCTTGGAGGAATAACTCTCCCTCCATGAAAGCTTTAATAGCAGGTACTCTGAAGAGTGACAGATGTGGTCTGTTTTGAAGATAAGCAGCTATTGCAGCGAGATGTAAGCGTATGGAGGTATACGCTAAATTTGAACGTTGTAAATGTAGCAGATCACAAATAATATTTTGAGTAGAAGCGTCCATTTTGCTGCATAACAAGCTCTTGTAGTAGCCTCTTTAATAATATTCATACAGTCTGGTGGAAGATTTAGATACCCATATCAGGTGCCAGATCGCAAGATTTAGAGGTTTGGGATCTGGATGTCTCATCTCTCCATGGCTCTGTGTGAGGAGACTGGATGTGAGATGTAGTTTTTGATGAGGAACCACTGATAGCTCTAAGAGGGTAGCGAACCACGATTGACGAGCCCAAGTGGGAGCTACTAGGATTAGTGTGAGGGATGTTTGCCTGAGTTTCCGAACCACTAGTGAAATGAGTGGGAGAGGCGGAAAAGCGTAAGCAAATATCCCTGACCAGTTCATTGATAGGGCATTGCCCTTGGATAATGGGTGTGGATACCTGGAGGCGAAGTTTGGGCATTTTGCGTTTTGGTGTGTGGCGAACAGATCTATTTCCGGAAAGCCCCACATTTGAAAGAAGGGGAGGAGAACTTGAGGATGAAGTTCCCATTCGTGAACTTGCTGCCTCTGTCTGCTGAGGAGGTCTGCAATATGATTGTCCACTCCTGGGAGATGTTCCGCTAGGAGATAAATCTTGTGATGAATGGCCCATTTCAAATGTCCTGTGCAAGGTGTGACAGTTGGAGGGAGTGTGTTCCTCCCTGTTTCTATATATAATACATTGCTGTCATGTTGTCTGTGCGCATCAGAACAACTTTGCCTAGAAGGTGAGTTTGGAAGGATTTGAGCGCAAAAGATAGTGCTAGCAGTTCCAGATAATTTATGTGTAGGAGCTTTTGGTTTTGGGTCCACAATCCTTGAATTGTGAGAGTTTGGAGATGAGCTCCCCAACCAGTGAGCGATGCGTCTGCTGTTAGTACGGTTTGTGGAATTGGGTCGATGAAAGGCCGCCCTTTTGTAAGGTTGTGTGGATTCCACCACTGCAGAGAGCGAGGAGTGCAGCCGTCCACCAACACCAGATGTGTTAATAGACCCTGAGACGTATTCCACTGACGTGCTAAACATTCCTGTAGGGGACGCATTTGCAGTCTTGCATAAGGAACTATCATGATGCAAGATGCCATCATTCCTAGTAGTTGCATGAATACCCGAGCTGGCAATGAGTGGTTGGGTTGAAATTTGGAAATGAGAGCCTGAATATTGTGAATTCTGGCTGGATTGGGATAGGCTAGAGCTTTTTGAGTATTTAGAGTGGCCCCTAGATAAGCTTGTGTATTGGAGGGCTGAAGATTGGATTTTGCCAAATTGACTGTAAATCTGAGGTTGTGCAGTAAGCGCACTGTTGTCTGAGTGTGCTGTAGGCACTTTGAGAGTGTGCTGGCTTTGATAAGCCAGTCGTCCAAGTATGGGAAGACGTGAACATGTTGTCTTCGCAGATGCGCAGCGACTACTGCTAGGCATTTGGTAAACACTCTGGAAGCAGTAGTCACTCCGAATGGAAGTACTTTGAATTGATAATGTTGTCCTGCTATCACAAACCTGAGGTATTTGCGGTGAGCGGGATGTATTGGAATATGGAAGTATGCGTCCTTTAAGTTCAGAGTGGACATAAAGTCGCCTTGTTGTATCAGAGGAAGTACCTGTTGGAGAGTGACCATATGGAAGTGATCTGATTGAATGTAGAGGTTTAATTCTCTGAGGTCTAATATAGGCCTCAGAGAACCGTCCTTTTTGGGAATTAGGAAATAAAGAGAGTACACTCCTAGCCCGTGATATTGTAGTGGGACGGGTTCTATAGCTCCTTTTTCCAGAAGAGATTGTACCTCTGGTTTGAGTAGGTGTAAATGTTCTGGAGATAGTTTGTGTGTTCTTGGTGGAATGTTTGGAGGGTTGCTTGTAAGCTCCAGGCAGTAACCAGATTGGATAATTTGTAAAACACATTTGTCTGATGTGATTGAATTCCAGACTGGGAAAAATTGAGAGAGACGTCCCCCGACAGGTGTGGGATGGTCGAGGGCAAGGAGAAGCAAGTCACTGTTTGGTTGTGGCTGGGGAAGTACGGGGTGTATTACCTTTCCCTCTTCCTTTGCTTCCTCGAAATCCACCTCGAAAGTAACCTCTGGTAGAAGGTGATCGAGCATTGCCTCTGTATGAGGTAGAGGCCCCTTCAGAAGAAATGGACTTCGAGCCTCCCCTATAAAAGGATCGGCGAAATGAGCCAAGATTTGATGGTGTTTGTAGCGCTCCCATAGACTTCGCTACCTCAGTGTCTTTTTTCGTTTTCTCTAATGCAGTGTCCACCGCTGTTCCAAATAAATGTTCCTTGTTAAAGGGCGTATTTAATATAGCTGTTTGGACTTCTGGCTTAATCCCCGACACTCTAAGCCATGCATGGCGTCTAAGAAGAATGCTGGTGTTAATAGCACGTGAGGCAGTGTCTGCTGCATCCAGAGCACACCTTATAGAAGTGTTGGAAATAAGTTTCCCTTCCTGGATGAGGTCATGTGCCTTGGATTTGTGCTCATCAGGCAGATATTGCATTATTTGCTCTAACTCATCGTAATGAGCTCTGTCGTATCTTGCCAAGAGTGCTTGTGTATTGGCTATGTGCCAATGATTGGCCGCTTGTGCCGCCACTCTTTTGCCTGACGCATCTAACAATTTAGATTCTTTGTCTGGAGGTGGAGCATCTCCTGTTGATTGAGAGTTCGCCCGTTTACTAGCATTTGAAACTACTAGAGAATCTAGTGGAGCCAGGTCTGTAGGAGCTGCCTTATATTTTTTATCTACTCTGGGTGTGAGTATCCTAGCACGCACTGGGTCCTTCAACACCTCATCAGCATGTTATGTTATGTTATGTTAAAGGAACTTCTTAAGCGCACGTACACCAAGCGGTTTCATGGCGCTGGGGGCGGAGAGGGCGCAGTGTTGAGGGACAATCACCATTACTGATAAGCTTGGGAGAATAGCCAGGTTTTAAGCTTTTTTCTGAACTGGGCATAGGGGAGGCTGTTCTCACTTCCGAGGGGAGCGAGTTCCAGACTTGCGGAGCCAGAACCGCGAATCTGAGCCCTCCATGCTTCTTGCGTTGGAATGGGAGAGTAGACAGAAGGTTGAGGTTGGAAGAGCGCAGATCACAGGAGGGGATATAACGTTTTATCATAGAGGAAATGAAGACTGGACCATTCCCAGCAAGGGCTTTAAAGATGGTGCAGTCCAGTTTGAAGGCACAGCGTTTGGCCACTGGAAGCCAATGTAGGCTCTTCAGCAGGGGTTTAACGTGGTGTCTGCTGGGCTGACTGGCGATAAGCCTGGCTGCGTGGTTCTGCACCAGCTGCAGATGGTGCAATTGGTAGGCTGGTATACCAACATATAGTGAGTTGGCGTAGTACAGACGTGAGATTACCAAGGTTAAAACAACAAGAGTAAGGGCTTCCGTTGTCAGGAATCTGCTGATCTTCCGGATCCTGCGCAGATTGAAGAAACATTGTTTTAACATACCCTTGAGCATGGGTAGTGTATGCGTGAATTTTTGTGATGCACTCAGTGTCTCAAATAGGAAATCCTCCTCAAGAGTTCCTTATGGAGTTGCACCCCATGGTATTCTACAGCTCTATTGAGTAGCTCTGTAAACCCCACATTGTCATTAGGAGGAGAAGGTTTGGATGGGTAAAGATCCGGATCGTTATTATTAGGATCCGTAGTATAATCTACCCAGGGGTCTGGAGCATATAGCTGTGATACATCCCCATGTGTGTCATAATGTAGATCCCCATCATCATCATCCAGTTGTATTGGAGATTGTGGTTGAGGAGAATGTGTGGGTGTTAAGAGCAGGTTAGGATCAATAGAAGGAGGAGGTGAGGAAAGAGAAAGGTGGAGGAGTGTTAATTCCCATATTCTTTCTTTTTAGAGGGATTTGATCAGATTCCTCAGGTTCTGGTTTCCTCTTTTGGGGTATTTTTTCAGAAATATGCCCTGTTTTAGGGTTTATAACCAGTTCTTTTTGTTTGGGGTCCATTTTAACAGGCCGAACGTCCAAAACAAGTTGTTTAGATGAAGGAGGAACTGACTTCTGTTTCGGAGCCACAATCTTCGACTCAGAAGATTTCGGTGTCGAAGTTTTCAGAGCCGAGGGTTTATGTGCAGAGGATTTCGGCTCCGAGGATTTCGGCTCCGAGGATTTTGGTTCCGAAGCATGTTTCAGTGCCGAAGCTTTTGAGGGATCCGAGGACTTTTGTTTCGGAGCCGAAGTCTTTTCGGGTCTGGAAGAACGGCTCGATCCCGAGCCCGAAGCCTTTATTAACTGTTTCGGTGCCGAGCCCGAAAGCGGGGCGTTAGAAACTTTATCTCGGTGCCGACCTTAGCCCGAAGGCGGAAGAGGAACCGGAGCCTTTTTAACGGGAGATTTGGGGGTTAGAGGAGTCTCGGTACTCACGGTACGCTGACTGGGTGTGACATCCTCCTCGAAATTGGAGTCCTCTTCAGAGACGTCGATCTGTAGTTCCTCGTCTTCCTCGGCTCCATGTGGCTCGAGGAGCTCTTGTTCATCTTCTTCTCCGATGATGTCTGGAGCGGAGTCCTTTTGTTGCTGCATCTCGCGACGTCGAGCCCGACGGTCACGGAGGTCTTCTTCGATCGGAAGGATTGGCAGGCTTCGCAGTTGTTTTCGTTGTGTTCTGGAGACAAACACAAGTTGCACACGTTGTGAAGATCGGTGCGAGGGTACTTGGGATGGCACCTGGGGCAAAATTGGAATGGAGTCCGTTCCATCTACTGCGAATTCGGTCAACGCGGCTAGGCCCGAAGGCCTCGCACAAGGTTTTCAAATCGAAGTTGTAGAAATATTCGATACGCGAAGGGAGGAATACGCGAGCGAGAAACAATACAGTCGAGGGGCAGTGGATTGCGCACCGAGGGGAACCCGAGAACGGTGTCGAACCGGAGCACAGCAATTCACGTCCGAACCAGATGGTGGAAAAAAACAATATAACAATGGAGTCGATGCCCATGCGCACACCACAACCGAAAGGAGGAGTCACCTACCTCGTGACTGGAAAGACTTTTTCGAACAAAAACAAGGTGCAAACGTCCGGGCCCAACACCAGATGGCGATCTATGCAAAGCATGTGATCTACAGCTCACACGCCTCGAACATACTGTTACAACTAATGATGTACCCATTGCACAAGTATTCATAAACAATCGGCCTATGATTACACCATGTAATACAGTAACCATTACTACAGAAACTTCACCCTTGCACATTAACCAAGTACAATCATATGCAAAAAACGATTTCAGTACACAAGCTGCAATACTGACAGAGCACAACTTTTGTATACTGCTGTGAATAAACAATGTACTCAGAGACTTACAACCAAACAAACTAGCATAAAATACCCACAAACGCTGCAAAAAGTGAAACACTCACTATCAATCAAAGGCACATCTTTCTGATTTGGAAACACTCATATTTTAAACTTTCAACCACAGTACACACCCATATAAAAATGTACAGCAAGTCTAACTACAAGCGTTAACAGATATACCATTATACAGTCGATCACCAAACAT
The DNA here is from genome assembly GCA_963921515.1 of Calotriton arnoldi. Classification (NCBI taxonomy): domain Eukaryota; kingdom Metazoa; phylum Chordata; class Amphibia; order Caudata; family Salamandridae; genus Calotriton; species Calotriton arnoldi. The sequence continues at coordinate 343,553 of CAWUFW010004929.1, read as the reverse complement.
ATAGTAACATCCACCACCATAAGAATATAGCGTCACAAACCCATACTTTCATCTTAGTATATGAGCACAATTAGTTCAACGTATGCATATAAATCTCTTAGACACAGATTCAACCATTACAGAAAAAGAAACGCCATTTTGCAAAATTATATACATAATCAGAACTACTCTGTACTATTTAATGATAGTGTCATAAAAAATGGATCTAAAACCACCAATTTCAAAAATTAAAATGCAAATTTAAAAAAATGACATCAATAGAAAAATGTAAACTAATGTCAACAGCAGTATCATGGATGTACATCAGTGATGTCATTTAACATGCCTGGGGTGATGTCATGTGAGCCATGAGCACTGCGCGATGGAATGCGAGTTACACTTAATTTACCAAACCATAACTGGCAAATGTCAGTGGTTTTTGTGTTTTGGTTTTGAACCGTAACTTGACATTAACTGCATTTTTATAATCATGTATGTCTAAATATCCATATAAACTTGCATGTGCATATCTGGATCACTGAAAAAACACAAAGGTTAAAGTGGCGTTAGAGTTAGGTTAGTGTTAGACTTGGCTTTTTTAGCGGGTTTACCCCCAGACGTTTTGGCCTCCTGTTTTTCACCTTGTTTTTTGTTGGTTTTAGGACTCTGGGCACCTTACCGCTGCTATTCAGTGCTAAAGTGCATATGTTCTCCATTTAAATTGTGTGTATGATTGGCTTATTTGATTTACTACTAAGTCCTTAGTAATGTGCACAGGTGTGCCCAAGGCCTGTAAATCAAATGCTACTAGTGGGCCTGCAGCACTGATTGTGACACCCACACAAGTAGCCTTTCACAGGGTTCTCAGACCTGCCACTGCAGTGTCTGCGCGCAGTTTTTAACTGCCATGTCGACCTGGCAAGTGCACCCACTAGCCGGTCCCAAACCTTCCCTTTTCTTACATGTAAGGCACCCCAAAGTTAGGCCCAAGGTACCCCCACGGACAGGATGCAGTGTATGGAAAGGTAGGACATGTACTGGGGTGTGCGACATGTCCTGATAGTGAAATACTGTGTATTTTGTTTTTCACTATTGAAAGGCTGTCTGTCCCATTGGCTTAACATGGGAGTTGCCTAGTGACATTTTACGAGCATAACTCTCTATTGGGATAAGATAGAGAAGGAAAATGCTACTTACCCAGTATGCATCTGTTCTTGGCATATAGAGCTGTAGAGTCATATACTGTGCATAGATCGCCATCTAGTGTTGGGTCCGGATGTTTGCACTTGGTTTTTCTTCAAAGAAGTCTTTCCAGTCACGAGGTAGGGGACTCCTCCTTTCGGTGATAGTGCGCATGGGCATCGACTCCATTGTTAGATTGTTTTCCCGCAGAGGGTGAAAATGGAGTTAGTAAGAGTAGTAAAAGGAGATGTCCATGAATGCATGTATCTATGTAAGATGTTACTGCAACAGGTATATGTACCCGGGGAGGCGGGTTGGCGCATAGGACTCTACAGCTCTATATGCCAAGAACAAATGCATACTGGGTAAGTAGCATTTTCCGTTCGAGGCATATGAGCTATAGATCATATGCTGTGCATAGACTATATAGCAGTTATCTCCCAAAGCAGTGGCTAACCTGTATCTGTTGCAGTGGTCTGAAATAGTGTACGTAAAACTGCCTGGCCCACTCTAGCTTGTTGTGTTGCTAATCTGGTTGAAGGAAGAACAAAGGTAACTCAACAGATTGTTTGATATGAAAAGCAGAAATGACTTTAGTAAGGTATTTAGGATTAGTCCGAAGAACCACTTTATTTTGGTGCTTTTGTAAAAAGGGTTCTTCTATACTTAATGCCTGAAGCTCACCCACTCTTCAGAGTGATGTGATAGCAACGAGGAAAGCAGTTTTCCAAGTGAGAAACTGCAGTTCACATTTGTGCAATGGCTCAAAGGGTGAACCCATTAGTCTGGTCCCTCCATAAAGGCTTTGATAACAGGCACCTTAAAAAGAGATAGATGTTGTCTATTTTGGAGGTATGCAGCTAATGCAGATCGATGTACGTGTATGGAAGTGTACGCTACATTGGAACGCTGTAGATGTAACAAATAACATATAATGTTTTGTACAGAAGCATCAAGCGGGTTGATGTGGTTGTTATTACAGTATATCACAAACCGCTTCCACTTTGCTGCATAGCAGGCTCTTGAGGTAGGACATCTAGCCTCTTTGATAATATTCATGCAGTCTGGCGGTAGATTAAGATAGTCAAACTCTAAGACTTCAGCAGCCAGATTGCTAGATTGAGTTGACTCGGGTCTGGATGTCTTATGTCTCAATGGCTCTGTGTGAAAAGATAGGGTGTAAGACGTAGTTTTTGGTGAGGAACTACTGAGAGTTCCAATAGGGTTGTGAACCAAGGTTGACGTGCCCATGTGGGAGCAACTAGGATTAGTGTCAGGGACGCTTGGTTGAGTTTCCGAACAACTAATGGAATGAGTGGGAGAGGAGGAAAAGCATAGGCAAATATCCCTGACCAATTCATCCATAGTGCATTGCCTTTGGACAATGGGTGTGGATACCTGGACGCGAAGTTTGGGCATTTTATGTTTTGGTATGTGGCGAACAGGTTTATGTGAGGGACTCCCCAAAGTTGAAAGTATGGAAGGAGGACCTGAGGGTGGAGTTCCCATTCGTGTATTTGCGGTCCCTGCCTGCTGAGGAGATCTGCAATCTGGTTGTTGGCTCCTGGGAGGTGTTCTGCTAGGAGATAAAGTTTGTGGTGAATGGGCCACCTCCCATGCGCACTATCACCGATAGGAGGAGTCACCTACCTTGTGACTGGAAAGACTTCTTTGAAGAAAAACAAAGTGCAAACATCCGGACCCAACACTACATGGCGATTTATGCACAGCATATGATCTACAGCTCATATGCCTCGAACATGGAGTTTAGTATGCCTGAACTCAGAATTTAAAAATACATCTTTGAAAATAGCACTTTTAGAAAGTGAGCATTTTCTTGCTTAACCATCTTGTGTGGCTCTGCCTTTTGTGTATTCACCGTCTGGGTTCAGTGACAGAGCAGGGATATGCATTCACACTAGAGAGGCACAAATGGGGAGTTGAGGTGTGGCTTGCCTTTCCTGGGTGATAGCCAGGCTAAATAGACCTGGCTGCATTTGGAATAGTGGGAGGAGTTGTTGCTTGCACCTGAATGGACTGTGGCGGCTTCTCACAAAGCGGTCTCCAAATCCTGTGGTAAACCTGGCCTGAGCCAGGCTTTACTGGTTTGTGTGTGCCAGAGGAACTTTGTTTGTATCAACTTCGAACGAAAATGTGGTATAAATATTGGTGCCCTGACCCCAGAATGTTAGATTACTGGTGGACAAAGGAACCTGCCACGAAGAAGAGCTGTGAGGAGAGACTATCACTTTGCTGTGTGCTTTGCTGGGTTGGCCTGCAGTTGCTGCTTCTGTCTTGGGCAGACTGGACTGTGCTTTCTGCATCCTAAGTATCTCCAAGGGCTTGATGTAGAGCTTGCCTCCTGTTGGACGTCTCAGGGAATCAAAGACTTCTGGGTACAGGCTTCTGGAACTGGATGTTTCAGCTGCCATAGAGGAGAAAAAGGTAACCCTACACCATCAACGACGCCGCTGCCGGCTCCGTGACCAGAAGGCACCGCAGAGGGCACCGCCGCACTTCGCGCCGCAACCCTAGTCTCACCTACGACCCCATCGTGCCTCTACTTGCACTGTGACCTGTGGTCATCGCACTCTGCCTCCCTGGTATTCCAGACGATGCTGCAATGCCGTCACCGATGCCGTTGCCTGCACCGCGACCTGTGGACACCGCTCTTGGAGAAGACGGAGCACCGTCCCAATTTGCACTGCAGCCCTGGTCTCACAGACTATGCTCCAAGCCGACAGACGCTGCTGGTTACTCGACGCACCACCCCTCCCACCCTGCAGTCTTGGCCCACCAACCTAAGCACCATCAACGCCAGACCGTCAACCGAAGCCGCTACTTGCACCGCGAACTGTGGTTCCCATACAACACATTGCCCCGTCTCGCACTACAGCCTTGAGTCTACCGACGACAGCGCTTCAGCAACGACGACACCGCTGCTTGCACCGTGACATGTCAGCACCGCAACATGCACCGCCCCACATAGCACCGCAGCTCTGGTCTTACCGACGCCACTAGACTACTGTCATTGAGCCGCTTCATGCACCGCGACCTGAGGGCACCGCAAGTCACACCGCTCCACTTCATACCGCAGCCCTGACGCCGGCACTCCCGACTTCAAACTCAAGGAGTTTGACCTGCAACATGTGTGACTTCAAGGGCCCGACGACTCCTGCACCAACTTTCGGAATCAACACCGCTCCTCCGGAGCTCACCGCAAGGTCCGACACCCTGAGTCTCTAAAGGTACTGTTTGCAGGTCCTCCCGACACCGCAGCTGGCCTGCAATGCCGCGGTCGGCCAGAACTGTTGGATTTGTTGTTCACGACTCCGTGATAGACCCGGACGAAGCTATCGACTTCAAGGAACTGCATACAAAGTCTATTTTTGCTTTATTGGTATTATGGATTAATGTATGGTGAATATGTATCGTTTTGGTCTTGTCCTACACAGATAAATATTGGATATTTTTCTAAAACTGGTGTGGTGTCCTTTTGTAGTTTTATCACTGTATTACTGTATGTTATGTGCAAATGCTTCACACACTGCCTCAGAGCCTGACTGCTCGTGCCAAGCTACCAAGGGGGTGAGCAGAGGTTATTTTAGACGTGTAATCCCCTTATCCTGACTAGAGTGGTGGATTCTGCCTGGCTTAGGTGCATACCCCAGCCAACCAGAAAACCCATTTCTAATGGTTAGTGATGTCATCAATAATATCATTTACCATGTCATGAGTGGTGTAATATGCGAGGACTTAAGGAGCACACAGCACAGGCGCAAGTTAAATTCAATCCAGTAAAATATAACAGGGGAATTTGTATTTTTTTTTATTTTAAAAGGAAAATGCTACTTACCCAGTATGCCTCTGTTCTTGGCATGTAGAGCTGTAGAGTCACATGCTATGCTATATCGCCATCTGGTGTTGGGCCAGGACGTTTGCACTTTGTTTTTGTTCGAAGAAGTCTTTCCAGTCACGAGGTAGGGGACTCCTCCTTTCGGTGATAGTGCGCATGGGCATCGATTCCATTGTTAGATTGTTTTCCCGCAGAGGGTGAGAATGGAGTAAGTAAGAGTAGAATAGAGATGTCCATGTGTAATTATCTAAGTAAGATAGTACTGGAATAGATACAGGTAACCGGGGAGGTGGGTGGGCGCATGTGACTCTACAGCTCCACATGCCGAGAACAGATGCATACTAGGTTAGTAGCATTTTCCGTTTGAGGCATGTGAGCTGTAGATCACATGCTATGCATAGACTATACAGCAGTAATCTCCCAAAGCGGTGGCTAACCTGTAGCTGTTGCAGTGGTTTGAAATAGTGTATGTAAAACTGCCTGGCCTACATTAGCTTGCTGTCTGGCTAACACATCTACACAAAAGTGTTTTGTGAATGTGTGTGGTGTAGACCATGTAGCAGCTTTACAGTTGTCATCTATGGGAATATTTCCTAAGAAAGCAATAGAAGCCCCCAGTTTGCGAGTGGAATGCGCTCTAGGGGGTATTGGTAAAGTTCTCTTTGCTTTTGCATAACATATTTGAATACATTTAACTATCCACCGTGCAATACCCGATTTAGAAATGGGATTGCCTTTGTGTGGTGGAGCAAAAGCAACAAAAAGTTGTTTAGTTTTACGAAAAGATTGTTCTTTCTATGTAATACATCAATGCTCTTTTAACATCTAAAGTGTGTAGAGCACGTTCTGCCACAGAATTTGGTTGAGGAAAGAACACAGGCAACTCAACAGATTGGTTGATGTGGAAGGCAGAAACTACTTTAGGTAAGAATTTAGGATTACTACGAAGAACCACTTTGTTTTGGTGTACTTGTAAAAATGGTTCTTCTATGGTTAGTGCCTGGAGCTCACTCACTCTCCTGAGTGATGTGATAGCAATGAGGAAAGCTACTTTCCAAGTGAAAAACTGTAGTTCACATTTATGTAAAGGCTCAAAGGGTGGACCCATTAGCCTGGTAAGGACAATATTAAGATTCCACACTGGGGCAGGTGGAAGTCTTGGAGGAATAGCTCTTTTGAGTCCTTCCATGAAAGCTTTAATAGCAGGCACTCTGAAAAGGGACAGGTGTTGTCTATTTTGAAGAAAAGCAGCTATTGCCGCGAGATGTAAGCGTATAGACGTGTACGCTAAATTCGAACGTTGTAAATATAACAGATAAATGATATTTTCAATTGAAGCATGAAGTGGATTGACAAGGTTGTTATTACAATAAATAAAACGCTTCCATTTTGCTGCATAACAAGCTCTTGTAGTAGGTCTTCTAGCCTCTTTAATAATATTCATACCGTCTGGTGGAAGATTTAGATAACCAAACTCTAGGACTTCAGGTGCCAAATCGCAAGATTGAGAGGTTTGGGATCTGGATGTCTTATGTCTCCATGGCTCTGCGTGAGGAGACTGGATGTGAGATGTAGCTTTTGATGAGGAACTAATAGTTCTAAGAGGGTAGTGAACCAAGGTTGGCGAGCCCAAGTGGGAGCTACTAGTATTAGCGTGAGAGATGTTTGCCTGAGCTTCCGAACCACTAGCGGAATGAGTGGGAGAGGCGGAAAAGCGTAAGCAAATATCCCTGACCAGTTCATCCATAGAGCATTGCCTTTGGATAACGGGTGTGGATACCTGGAGGCGAAGTTTGGGCATTTCGCGTTTTGGTGTGTGGCGAACAGATCTATGTCTGGAAAGCCCCAGATCTGAAAGAAGGGTAGGAGAACTTGAGGGTGAAGTTCCCATTCGTGAATTTGTTGTCTCGGTCTGCTGAGATCTGCGATTTGATTGTTCACTTCTGGGAGGTGTTCCGCTAGGAGATAAATCTTGTGATGAATGGCCCATCTCCAAATGTCCTGTGCAAGGTGTGACAATTGGAGAGAGTGTGTTCCTCCTTGTTTCTGTATGTAATACATCGCTGTCATGCTGCCTGTGCGTATCAGGACAGCTTTGCATACAAGGTGATTTTGGAAGGCTTTGAGCACTAAGAAGATTGCTAACAGCTCCAGATGATTTATGTGGCGAAGCTTTTCCTTTTGACTCCACAATCCTTGAATTGTGAGTTTGGAGATGAGCTCCCCAACCAGTGAGCAATGTATCTGCTGTTAGCACGGTCTGTGGAATCGGATCGATGAAAGGCCACCCTTTTGTAAGGTTGTGTGGATTCCACCACTGAAGAGTGCGATGAGTGCGGCCGTCCACCAACACCAGATCTGTCAATAGACCCTGAGACTGATTCCACTGACGTGCTAAACATTCTTGAAGGGGACGCATTTGCATTCTTGCATAAGGAACTATCATGATGCAAGATGCCATTATTCCTAGTAGTTGCATGAATACTCGAGCTGGTAATGAGCGATCAGGTTGAAATTTGGAAATGAGAGCCTGAATATTGTGAATTCTGGTTGGATTGGGATAGGCTAGAGCTTTTTGTGTATTTACAGTGGCCCCCAGTTATGCTTGTGTGTTGGAGGGCTGAAGATGGGATTTTGACAGATTGACTGTAAATCCGAGGTTGTGCAGTAAGCGTACTGTTGTTTGAGTGTGCTGTAGGCACTTTTAGAGAGTGTTGGCTTTGATAAGCCAGTCCTCTAACTATGGGAAGAAATGAACGTGTTGTCTTCGCAGATGCGCAGCGACTACTGCCAGGCATTTGGTAAATACTCTGGGAGCAGTAGTTACTCCGAATGGGAGTACTTTGAATTGATAATGTTGCCCTGCTATTACAAAACTGAGGTATTTGCGATGAGCGGGATGTATTGGAATATGGAAGTACGCATTCTTTAAATCCAGAGTGGACATAAAGTCGCCTTGTTGTAACAGAGGAAGTACCTGTTGGAGAGTGACCATATGGAAGTGATCTGATTGAATGTAAAAGTTTAAATCCCTGAGGTCTAATATAGGCCTCAGAGAACCGTCCTTTTTGGGAATGAGAAAATAAAGAGAGTACACCCCTGTCCCCTGATATTGTAGTGGGACGGGTTCTATAGCTCCTTTTTCCAGAAGAGATTGTACCTCTGGTTTGAGTAGGTGTAAATGTTCTGGAGATAGTTTGTGTGTTCGTGGTGGAAAGTTTGGAGGGTTGATTGTAAGCTCCAGGTAGTAACCATATTGGATCATTTGTAAAACCCATTTGTCTGATGTGATTGAATTCCAGACTGGGAGAAATTGAGAGAGACGTCCACCAACAGGTGTGGGATGATCGGGGGGAAGGGGAAACAAGTCACTGCTTATTTGTGGCTGGGGAAGTACGGGGTGTATCACCTTTCCCTCTTCCTTTGCCATTGTTTCCACGAAATCCACCTTGAAAATAATCTCTGGTAGAGGGTGATTGACTATTGCCTCTATATGAGGTAGAGGACCCGTCAGTAGGGATGGACTTTGAGCCTCCCCTGTAAAAAGAATCGGGGAAATGAGCCACGGTTGGATGGTGTTTGTAGTGCTCCCATAGATTTGGCTACTTCAGTGTCCTTCATTTTTTCTAATGAAGTGTCCACTGTAGGACCAAATAAATGCTCCTTATCAAAAGGTGAATTTAAAATGGATGTTTGAACCTCTGGTTTAAAACCTGATACCCTAAGCCATGCGTGGCGTCTGAGAAGAATGCTGGTGTTAATAGCACGTGAAGCAGTGTCTGCTGCATCTAGAGCACACCTCATTGATGTATTCGAAATAAGTTTCCCTTCCTGAATGAGGTCATGAGCCTTGGATTTATGTTCATCAGGCAGAAATTGCATCAGTTGCTCTAGCTCATCATAATGAGCTCTGTCATACCTTGCCAAGAGTGCTTGTGTGTTAGATATGCGCCAATGATTGGCTGCTTGTGCTGCTATTCTCTTGACTGATGCATCTATTAATTTAGACTCCTTATCGGGATTCCTTATCGGGAGGCGGAGCGTCTCCCGTTAACTGAGAATTTGCTCGTTTCCGAGCATTTAAAACCACCAACAAATCTAGTGGAACATGACCTCTGATAAAAATTGGGTCTGTAGGAGCCACCTTGTATTTTTTATCCACTCTAGGTGTGAATATCCTAGCTCGCACTGGATCTTTGAACACCTCATCTGCATGCTTTAGCATACCCTTAAGCATAGGTAGTGTATGTGTAGTGTTTTGTGATGCACTTAAGTGTCTCAAATAGGAAATCTTCCTTATGAAGTTGCACCCCATGATACTGTGCAGCTCTATTAAGAAATTCTGTAAACCCCACATTTTCATCTGGAGGTGGTCTAGATGGGTATAGATCTGGATCGTTGTCGTTATTAGGATCCGTGTTATAATCTACCCAGGGGTCCGAAGCATTATCTTGTGGTTCATCCCCGTGTGCGTCATTATCTAGATTCCCATCCCATCATCCTGCTGATCTGGAGATTGTGGCTGAGGGGAATTTGTGGGTGTTATAAGAAGGTTAGGGTCAATAGGTGGAGGAGGTGAGGAAGCTGAAAGAGGTGAAGGAGAAGTATTAGTCCCCATATTCTCTTTAGAGGATTCCTCAAATTCTGTTTTTTTTTCCCCTGGCAGCTTTGCATAAAGGTGTCCTGTTTTGGGGTTACTAACCAGTTCCTTTTGTTTGGGGTCCATGTTAGCAGGCAGAACGTCCAAACTAGGCTCCTTGAGTGGAGGAGGAACAGTCTTTACCTTTGGGGCCATAATTTTCAGCATCGAAGATTTTGGTGCCAATGTTTTCGGAGCCGAGGATTTTGGTGCAGAGGATTTCGGATCCGAAATGTGTTTCGGTGCCGAAGTTTTGGAGGGATCAATTGGCTTATCTTTCGGTGCCAAAGTTTTGGGTTCAGGCCCGAAGAAGGTCGACTCAGTCCCGAGCCGGAAGGCTTTACTAGTTGTTTCGATGCCGAGCCCGAAGGCGGGGCGTTGGAAACTTTCTCGGTGCCGACCTTGGCCCGAAGGCGGAGGAGGGACCGGAGCCTATTTAAAGGGTAGGTTTTTTTTTGGCAGAGGAGTATCTTTACTCACGGTACGCTGACCAGGTGTGATGTCTTACTTGATGTCGGAGTCTTCCTCGGACACGTAAATTTGTTGTTCCTCCTCTGCCTCAGCTCCATGTGCTTCGAGGATCTCTTGGTCAACATCTTCTCCGTACAGGTCTGGAGCGGAGTCCTTGTAGTCTTTATGTTGATACATCTCGTGACGTCGAGCCCGACGGTCACGGAGAGTCTTTTTCGATCGGAAGGATAGGCAGGCTTCGCAGTTGTCTTCGTTGTGTTCAGGCGATAAACCCAAATTGCACACGTCGTGAAGATCGGTGCGGGGGTACTTGGAGTGGCACCCGGGGCAGAATTGGAATGGAGTCCGTTCCATCTACTGCCAATTCGGACGACGCGGCTAAGCCCAAGGACCTCGCACGAGGTTTTCCGATCGAAGTTGTGAAATAGATACAATACGTGAAGGCAGGAATACGCGATCAAGAAACAATACCTAGGATAGTGGATTGCGCACCGAGGGGAACAGTGTCGAACCGGAGCGCAGCAATTCACGTCCGAACTCAATGGCGGAAAAAAACAATCTAACAATGGAGTCGATGCCCAAGCGCAATATCACCGAAAGGAGGAGTCACCTACCTTGTGACTGGAAAGACTTCTTCGAACAAAAACAAAGTGCAAACGTCCGGGCCCAATAACGGATGGTGTCCTATGCATAGCATGTGATCTACAGCTCAAATGTCTCGAACTAAAAGTTTTTATATTATTACAAGGCCTAACTATAAAGTCACTTATACCTTTGCTTTTTGCAGTGAATTTCCAAGTTTTTGTTTTTTTAAGGTCAAGTAAGTTCTTATTACCATACCCAACTAAAACGTCACTTTCACGTTCGTTTTTTTTTCCAGAAAATTTCTAGGGTAATTTTTAAATGTAAGCTAAAACCTTAGTACGTTCCCAAATTTTAATGTCACTTTAACCTTTTTTCCCCAGTGAATTTCAAGATTTTTTATAATCATGTTTACTCAACTCCCTCACTGAGCATACCTTTTAACATGCACAGTCTGGGTTGTATGCAGGGCCTGGCCTGCAGCCAAGACCTGAGCCCAGCCTTCTTCAGCAGTTGGCCAACTGCTGTGCAAGAAACTAACCCACGCACAGCCTTCTGCTGTGCCCGTGAGGTTTCCTGAAGGACCTGGTCTGCGATTATGTTTTGCATGCAACCCTGCAGGCGGCCAACTCCCTACCATGCACCGCCGTCAACCATGTACAGTGCCTTTAAAATGGCAGCTTCTACATTTCTGCTGATGTTGCGGACAGGCAATAAGATTGCTGAGAACCCTGTGACCGGTAATAGTCCCACAGTACCTAAGGGGCCAACAAGTAAAAGATACTCTTGGCCAATGAGAGAACTCTATTTTTCGAATCTACTAAACTCCTGTAGGACCAACCATCCAGATATCACTATATTTTGAAGCTCAATTTCTCAAAAACGGCTGTTCAGATTTACAGCAAGTTTAAAAAGCAAACTTTATGGGGCGTGGCCGACCATCGAGCAAGATGGCCGCTTGCTGAAGCGGCTCCGAGCCCCGTCCGATAAATCTCTTACTATCCGGCACATACAGCAGTTTCCAGCAACCATTCCATAATCCAGTTCACTAACCTGAAGCCGGGAGGATCCATCGTCGACCGCGAGACCGAACTTGCAGCAGATTTGAAGATAGCGGCCACGGACGCTGGCAAATGCACCGTGGCGCCGTGGGCCCAGAAGCGAGACGGCTCCTGCCCATGGGAGCGCCAGAAAACAGCGACGGACAACCCGCAGGCCTAAAGGCGGTGCCAGAAAACAGACGACTGCACTCGGCGCTGGGTGTCGGGGAACGCGGCGACCGTGGTTCTGCCTAGGAGCAGACCCAGTGACTGGCTATTCTGCAGCAAGTGGAATGACGCCCCCGCCTGTGGCCAGATTGGAAAGGAGGCTCCAAGGTGAGGGCCAGTGGGGGAGAGGGAGCGCGTGGACAGCAGGGCTGGGCTCCATTCCCCCCCCCCACCCCCTTGCACTGGATGGTGATGGGGAAGAACAAGAAACACCGGGAGAAGGAGGCGGACACCGCATAACTAAGGTGCGGGTTGGGAGCGGACCTGGGGCCAGCACCGGTGTTTGCCACGCGACTTGTGCGTCTCCCCCCCGGGCATCATAACCGCCTGCTCGCTGACCTGCGAGGGACCTGTGACCGCAGTTGGGCAGCGGTGAGAAAATAATCGGTGCAATACCTTCACTAAACGGCAGGACCAGAGCACCCCAGCAGATCGTCAAAAATAGAGATCGCATCTAAACTAAACAAGCAGGCAAGACACTCGCAGCAGCCATTACGCGCTGAGAAGGGAGAGAGAAAAGGAAAACCGACAAAGAATTAAGCAGCACCCACATGAGCCAAAGAACTGATGCCAGCCAATGCGAACCAGGGTCGGCTTACCCGAAAACCAACAAGCCGCAGAGGGGATAAGTGACCCACGGCAGGTGGTGGCAAGTAGGGTATACCCCCTTTTATAAGTTCCACACCCCCGCGAACAGACAGTGTGGAGTGAGTGGAAGACAGGAGGCAGAAATATGAACCCACCATGAAGTGTGGGAGAGCACTTAAGGCAGGACACCAGATGAAACTTGACAGATACACTGTCCCTAAAGAGATATCGACCCAGGGCGATGCAACTGATCCACCACCGCAAGCTGCGATCGGCCCCATGGCTGGGGAGACACGTACGCTGCAAGACGTAATGGCGGCTATTCAGGGAGTGCGCTCTGCGCTTGAGAGCAAAATCGACATTATTAACTCAAAACTTACATTAATTAGGGCAGATCTGAGAAATGTAGGGGCCAAAATTAAAGACATTGAAACCAAGACGGAGATTCTAGAAACAGAAACTACCTCACTCAAGACACAAGTGACTGAGTTAAACAAGCATTGGCATAGCCAATAGGTCTCGCCTTTGGGACCTTATAAGTGTTTAGCCATGCAACAGTTGCATAACTAAATACTTATAAGGTCCCAAAAGCGAGACCTATTGGCTACACCATTTGCTTGTTACTTTGCTATAATCGCGGCACCCGCGCTTTACTTTTAACATTAAAAGTAAAGCGCTTTAACATTAAAAGTAAAGCGCGGGTGCCGCGATTATAGCAAAAGTAAAGAAATAATAATTTTTCTATTTCTTTACTTTTGCTACAATCGCGACACCCGCGCTTACTTTTACTGTTAAAGTAAAGCGCCGGTGCCGCGATTGTAGCAAAAGTAAAGAAATAATTATTTTTCTATTTCTTTACTTTTGCTACAATCGCGGCACCCGCGCTTTACTTTTAATGTTAAAGCGCTTTACTTTTAATGTTAAAAGTAAAGCGCGGGTGCCGCGATTGTAGCAAAAGTAAAGAAATAGATTATTTTTCTATTTCTTTACTTTTGCTATAATCGCGGCACCCGCGCTTTACTTTTAACGTTAAAAGTAAAGCGCGGGTGCCGCGTTTATAGCAAAAGTAAACAAATAGAAACAAGCATTGGCACGGCCGCGCAGCCGCAAAGCCGCGAAAGTGAAAGTGATCGCGATGCACTTAATGACCCGTGACGGAGGAAATACAGATGGCGGCTGCGCGCGTGCACGCTTGCGTGAACGCAAGCTGGTCGCCAGCAAAAGCCACTGCTGTTTGCACTTCCAAAACCCGCTTACTAAAACTCTCGCCGAGAGCAGCGCTAAGCGCTGGCTCAGGCGAGACCTAAAAAGACCACGTCAGACCTCTAAGCACAAATCGAGGATGCTGAGGGCCGCTCAAGACGTAATAACATCTGTGTCCTTAGTGTGCCCAAAAAAGCGGAGGGCCCAGCTGCAGATCTTTGTGGAGAACTTAATATTGAAGCAACTGCAACCCCGTGGCCTGTCTAAATTTTTTTCAGTTGAAAGGGCACACAGGGTGCCAGGAGCCCGCCAAAGGCCGGGGGCTTGTCCGATCATAGCACGGCTCTTCAATTTCCAAGATCGCGACGTGATTCTACAAACAGCCCGAAGTGCCCCGCCAATACAATATGAAAATGCGAACGTCACGTTCTTCCCCGACTTCACTCTCAAAGTTCAAAAGATGCGTCGCTCCTTTTTAGAGGTCAAAAAACCCATGAGAGAAGAAATATCAGCTATTCCATGCTCTATCCAGCACGGCTGAGGGTCGTAGCCGAGGCAAGGACGTGGTTTTTCGACTCTGGGGAAGCGGCCTGGGAGTGGCTGAAAGGCTGGAGAGCAGCTTCGGGCCCTAAAGCACGAGAACGGCGCAAAAGACAGAGGCGAGAGGGTGAGAATGGTAGACAGTGGCGCCTGGCAGACGAGCCGAGTAACCGGGGTGGCTCCCCTCAATAAGATGAAACCTAAATGAAGGCTAGAATCTTACATCGGGCAGGAAATAAAACAAGCTGGGCAAGACAACATGAAACTTATAGAGATTGGACGGGGGAGGGAGGCCGCTCCTCCCCACTACAAAGTTAGTGCGAATGTTATACAGGGGGTGGAAGCGCTCTGCATAGTGGGGTGGTGGGCAGTTTGGAGCTCACATTGCAGGGAAGCAGGGATGGGGGACATTGTCGGGAACTAGTTATAGTTTATTGTATTGTTTGGTTTACTACACGAGACACACCATACAAAGAACACACACCTTACACCCACACAGCCCACCTCAGAGGACTCGGAATAAAAGCGTGAAACAGCTAATCTACAATAATGGATGAACCGACACTGCAAATGCGCGATGCACAGGAACATTCTCTATTGGGGCCAATTGAGAAAGCTAGGCTGCGACTATGGTCGTGGAATGTCAATGGCCTGGGGGACAAAATTAAAAGAGGAATAGTACCTCAATACCTAAAAACTTTATGCCCCCAATGTCTTCCTTCTTCAAGAGACACACATGACCGACGCAAATAGCAAAGCACTAGATAGACGAGGATATAAAATGCTAGCACATGCAAGCCACACATGGAGGTCCCGCGGGGTGGGAATATTGGTCAGGAAAACTCTGGCATTCCAAGTAAACTCCTCTCGAATAGACAAGCAGGACAGCTATGTAGCAGTATCGGGATCCTGAGAGGAGACGCCCATTAACATCAGCGTATATAGTCCGCCTAAACTACAGACATCCACAATGACCGAGCTGAGCGAGGTACTCCTCTCCCTCCCTGACGGAGCACTATTCACGGGGGGGGGGGGAGAATGCGTTTTCAGACGACCCATTCTTCTCTGCCCTGACTTGACTGATCACCCTGAAATATTCCAGGAAGGAGCCGAGGTGCAATCACTTTTTAGGGGGGTTGGGGAGGGGGGGTCTTTCTTGATGATGTCAAACAGCACCAAAGTATATGAAAAAAAGTCTCTCTTTGGAAAACCCCGACCTAACTAGAACTACACAGTAGTGTGCCACTGTGTGTACTATACACAGACACATACATTCTATATATACACATTTGTCTGTGAAGAGAAGCCTGTGAGATTGAAAAATCAAGAAGAATGAGCTCTTGAAAACTTCACAGCAGTCACTGTGGTGGTTAAATAAGAAAAGCAATTAGGATGCCATTATAGGTCAAGACTTGGACTCAATTCAGACAAAATTTAAAAAGGAATTTTGTTTTATTTGCTATAGTGAACATCAAAAAATTGCTTTGTGTTTAGAATCCAAGAGAGAAAGGAGTGAATGTTATAAAAATAATAATCATTTTAGTTTTCTCAAACGTATGTTTATTGGCATTTTGTAAAATAGACCTCGTTTGCTTCACAATAACAGGAGCATCAGTGTCAGAAAATACAATACACACTGTCGCGAGAGTACATAAAGCGGAAAACGCATGCTCGGACATCTCCATGCCAATCTGCGGTCAGAAAGTCTATAGTGATCCGTACAGTTTCAGAAGGTACATAGGCATAGTATGTCCGGCTCTCCAAAATAGGTTCTCACAGTCCAATATGTCATGACAGAAGTACACTGCCGCCTTCCAACCGGGAAGGCCCTCCCAGAAAAAAAATAATAATATTCCAAACGATTAAACCCCCAAAAAATTCCCCAAACCCCTCTCTCCCTCCCCCCCCCCCTCCCCAAGAACAAGATATATATGGTGGTGACACTCTTTATGAAAGCTAAGTGACCGACTGGGCCAAAGTGTAGTATGTTAGAATTGAAAGATGCATGTCCCGGATTGACGGAGGACACACCGCCGAGGGCAGGCCCCTCGTGAGGAATGCGACCAATGGACCCCATTTATATTCAAAGCTTTTATAATCATCGCGGAATGTGTCCGCCATTCTTTCCAGACAGAGAAGTTTCCAAAGTCACATTGAGAGGGAAGGAGCTGACCTTTTCTTCCAGGCTGCCGCGATTGTCACTTTCGCCGCCCCTATACATGTCCACATGTTAGCCTTGTCGGCCCTGGTCTGGTGTTCTAGGGCGGGATCCCGGAGACCCAAAAGCGCTCCCTCCATGGTGGTCGGTATTGGATATCCCAGCATGGTTTTAAGTTGTGCTAAGATTTCCTCCCAAAAAGGGCGGATGGTGGGGCAATCCCACCAAATATGTTGAAAATCCCCCAGTAGCCCACAACCCCTCCAGCATCTGTTGGTCGTATTCGGAAAGATGCGCATGAGCTTGGCGGGGACAATGTACCAGTCCATTAGCGTTTTTAAGTGTGCTTCCCTAAGTTCTAGTGAGTGATTGAATTTCGCTATATCGGACCAAAGAGCCGACCATTCCCTGTCCTGGATATCTCCCTGCAGCACACCCTCCCACAGGGACATGTATCTCGGTTGGGCCGAATGTGTGGTGGAGAGCAGATAGTTATAGAGGAAAGAGATCACTCCCTTCATGGAGCCCACAGTTCTCACATACTTCTCAAACCCCGTTTTCTCCCTTGTGGCGCTATCCCGTATGTGGGGGGTAAGTGCCCAGTGTCGAAGTTGAAGGTAGTGGAAGTGTTCTTCGGGTGTTAAGTGGAAGTCCCGTCTGCAGCTTTCAAAGGTGAGGATGTCGTGGTTGTGGAATAAATGATCAAGCATGAGACAACCGCCCTCCCTCCAGGCATCGAATGGGCCTTCGTGCAGGGCCGGCGGGAAGGCCGGACTGAAATGAATTGGAGTGTATGGGGAAGGGAATGTGGTCCACCCCGCACCCCCCGACACAGAGTCCCACACCTTCAATACGGTGCGTGTGGGGGTGCTAATGTACACATTCGCGGGTCGCTCCTTCTTGGGTTTCCAGATTAAGTCCCATATCGTCCTCCCTGCCACTCCCCTGTCCATAAGGAGCCAATGTTTCCCCGACTCCCTCTTAAACCACTCTGTCACTATCCGCAATTGGGTAGCTTTGTAATACAATCCAATGTCCGGTAACCCCCCCACCTCCCCCCCTCTTCCCCCCCCCCTTTTGCCCGAGAGCGCCTCAGTATGGAAAAAGATAAGCGGGCTCGCCCACCCTGCCAAATAAATCGTGTGAGCAACGATTTGACTTTGGGAAGAAAGGTTGCTTCTAAGTCAATGGGTAGGGCCTGGAAAAGATACAATAATATGGGCAGCAGCGTCATCTTGACAGCGTGAATGCGGCCAAGTCACGATATAAATAGGGGCTTCCACCGCTTAAGATCGTTCTCAAGATGGCGGAGGGCGACCGGGAAATTGGCTTTATATAGCCCCTCCACCCGTGGGGTAAGCTGGATCCCCAGATATTGGAGGGAGCGGCTGGACAACTGCAAGGGGGATTGGGATTGTAGGGCACGCGCCTCAGCGTCCGGAAGTGTGAGATTGAGGACACAGGGCTTATCGAGGTTGGCCTTAAAACCAGCTACAACTTCGAATTTGGCTAATTCTAATTGCAATGCCGGGAGTGACCGAGATGGATCTGCGAGTGTCAAGAGCACATCATCCGCAAAGAGCGATATTTTGTGATCATCGCCTCCAAAGGGAATCCCCTGAATCGCTAAGTTATTGCGAATGGGCATTGCGAACGGTTCAATGCTTAGCGCAAAGAGCAGGGGTGACAGAGGACACCCCTGTCTAGTGCCTCTCGTGAGTGAGAAGGGGGCCGATAACACTCCATTTACCTGGACCCGGGAGCGGGGCTGCGAATAGTTGGCCTTGATCATGCGAATGAATTTATCTGCGAAGCCAAAGGATGTAAGGACGCGGAAGAGAAATGTCCAGTCCACCCGGTCAAATGCCTTTTCGGCATCAAGTCCCACCAAAACCGCTGGTATCCCCCGTTTGGCGGCTTTCTCAATTAGATGCATCCTGCGTCTAATGTTATCGTATGTTTGTCTCCCCTGTATAAAGCCAGATTGATCGGGATGGATCAAGTCTGGCATTAAATCCTGTATTCGGTTCGCAAGAATAGTGGAGTAAAGCTTCGCGTCTTAGTTTAGGAGAGCTATGGGACGATAAGAGGCGCAAAGCTGCACATTTTTCCCAGGCTTGGGTATGACCGTTACCACTGCTTCAGCCATCGAAGGGGTCACTTCTCCTACTTCTGCCATGCGGTTGAAAAGGCGCGTGAGGTGAGGAACAAGGTCGGGAGCAAAGGTTTTATAGAAGTGAGCTGTGAGGCCATCTGGCCCCGGAGCCTTGTGGTGTTTAAGAGCTGCGATAGTCGCACCCACCTCTTCTGTGGTTATGGGGGCCGTAAGTTTATCGTTCGTGGCTTGCGAGATGCGGGGGAACCTCAGGGCTCGGAGGTAGCTATCCTGCAAGTCCGCCTCTTTTGGTTTTTCGGTGTAAAGTGCCTTGTAGAAGGCTCAAAAAAGATCCGCTTTTTCTCTATCCGTGTGGACTAAACCGTTGTCCCCATCCCGTATGCCTCCAATGTATTCCCTCTCGCGTTTCTCTCATAGTTGCCTCACTAGGTGTCTGCCTATTTTGTTCCCGTGTGAAAGAGGTATGGCGTAGTTTCAAAAGGGTGTATTCCGCCCTATTGTTGTAAATTGCTTTCAGTTTACCACTCAAAGCTGTAAGGGGGCGCAGGGTCACCCTGGTGGGATTGTTCTTGTGTCCCTGTTCAGCCTGCTCCAATTCCCTCTCCAGTCCCTCCCGCTCCCGTTGTTTATTCAAGGTGGAATTAAGCTCGATACACTTCCCCCGTACCACTGCCTTGAAGGCATCCCAATTGTTACCCGGGGAAGTGTCCTCAGGTCTGTTAGCTTTAAAGTACTCTGTGATGGCTTCCCGTAGTTCAGTACGCAGTACCCTGTCCCGTGTGAGAGAGACAGGGAAGTACCACTTGGAGGTCTTAGTGGGGGCCGATCCCCATTGCAAGCAAATCGCTAGTGGGCAATGATCCGAAAGGGAAAGGGGGAAGATCTTGGCCTCACGAAGCGTGCCTAGCAACATTTGATTGATAAAAATATAGTCCAATCGAGAATAGGTATGGTGTACGTGAGAGTAGAATGTGTAGTCTCTAGTCTGTGGGTTCCGGGTTCGCCAGGCGTCCCGGAGGCCTAAGTCGTGTAGCCTCTGCTTTATCTCTACAGTGAAGGAGCCAGTTTCTGATCGATTTGAGTGAGTGCTGTACAAGTCAGGTTGCCACGTAAGGTTAAAGTCCCCCATTAAAATTGTTGGGCCTTCCGCAAAGTGGTCTATTTTGTCTAGCAGGGTGTTGAGGAAACTCGTTTGGCCCGTGTTGGGTGCATACGTGGCAATAAAGGTGCATAGCGTACCTCGTAGTGTGCCCTTAACCAGGACCATCCTACCGTCCTTATCTGATTGGACGTCCAATGGCTGGAATTTCATCGAGGTGTGAAATAGGAGTGCCACACCCTGGTGTTTAGTATGCGCAGACGATCTATAGATAAGGGGATACAATTTGCATTTAAGCCTCAGTTCGTCAGATCTCTGAAGATGAGTCTCCTGGAGCGCCACTATGTCGAAGTGGTGGTCCGTGAGATACCTCCATACTTTTGCCTTTTTTGCGGGGAGTTGAGACCCTTGACGTTCCATGAGGCTATAGTAATTACCATCTTACCAAATGCAACCCTCTCCCCTTCCTCTAGGCCCGCCACCCTGCGCCCTCTGGATGGAAGATTCAGGATCAGGATCTCTATGTACCTCCCTTAGTGAACAAGCATCTGCCATAATGTCTGTGTGTCGAGTGTGTAGGTAGTGCCACCACCAAACCCCCCTCCCTCCCCCTCCCAGCAACATAAAAGAAAAAGAATATCTAACCCCCAACAATATCAACTGAAACGTATCTCAAATAGAAAAAGATACCCCCACCGAGGTGGAGTCACCTATGTGGAAGGATTGGCGGATGGCGTGACCAACATTCCCATCCGCGCCCGTCTCGGGGGACTACCCACCAGTTCAAGGTGCCGATAGCATCAGTCTCAGTTCTTGGGCAATATCTGAGGTGTCCAATTCTGGAAACTTTCAGGAGGCGGAGGCCGGCATTGTCTCCACAATGAATCTACAGGCCTCTCCAGACGAGGAATCAGAGCTCGCATCTCGTGTAGGAGCATGGCAGTGGGAGACCGAACATAGTTCTCACTTGTGGTTCCCTCTTGAGGACGTGGCCCATCCCGCCGTGGAGGAGTCACGTTGGCCAGACCCTCGTGGGGTGCCCGCTGCAGCCTCCGGTTCGGATGTAGTGAGACCCAACAATTCCAGACCCTCCTTTAGATCGGTTATGTGGCATTGTTTGTTGTTGAATTCGAAGCTCAGGCCAAAGGGATAAGTCCACGATACCTAACCTTATCGTGCCGAAGCTTGGACGTGATGGGCCGGAACTGCTGTCGCCTCATTAACGTCGCGGGTGCCACATCTTGATAGATGCTGCAGGTGTGCCCCTGGAATGAAATGGAATTCTTTTTCCTAGCGGCTGCAAGGACGGCCTCCTTCACTTCATAGGAGTGAAATGTCGCGAGCACATCCCTCGTGCATTTACTTCCTCCGGCTGCGGGACCTCCGACCCTATGCATCCTTTCAAGCTTAATTTTTAGTATCTGCGGGCTGACGATTTCTGCGAAGAGACCTTCCAGGAAAGCTTCTAAGTCTGGCCCTTCTGCTCCCTCCTCCAGATCGTGGACCCGCAGGTTGTCTCTCCGCGCCCTGTTTTCAAGGTCTTCTGCTTTCAGTTGGGTCTGGTGCAGCTGATCCTGTAAGGCGCTTACTGTGTCATGCAGGTTAGAGGTGCATTTGCCAACCTCCTGGGTCTGTTCCTCCAGCTCCACCACTCTGACCCCCATGGAGTCCACATCTCGCTGGAGGGAGGCCAGTCTGTCATTGAGGTCGCTCTTCAGTTGCGCAATGGAATCCTTAATGTCCTGGCTTAGTTCCTTTCGTAGCTCCACCTTGAAGTCAAGCAGGGAGGCCATGAGATCCTCTTTGGTAAAGGCCATGTTGTCGGCGTTGTCGTCGCGGTCTGCTGCAAGTGGTTTATCCGCTGGGGCGAAGAAACGGGAGACCCCGGTCGTGGCTCTGGACACTGTTTTTTTAGGCGGCATAGAGGCGGGCCCAACGACAATCACACTGTTGCCGTCTCAGTACTGTGGTGCCGCTCGTTCCCCTGTAGGCTACTACTCTGGGGATGTCTGCGGATCGCGACGCCTGCACTCCCCTCGCTTCTCTATTGAGCTCCAACGACTCTGATCCGTGACCTCCTCATTTGCACTGGGTCTGGGGTAGTCTCGGCGTAGCCAAACAGGGTCTTCAGTGTCTCGGTTTTGGGCCGTGGGTCGCCTCCCTGCACGCCAACCGCCTTCTCCTCTGCAGTACGCAGCTCTTCAGGGTGTCTCCTCTGTTGGATGGTCCACTCCAACCCAGGGCCCACCACAACCCCTTGCTCTCACATTCGCTGGGGTCTTCAGCGAGACTGCAGGCGCGCTAAAGGCCCCCTCTGGGGTCGCACCGTCTCCGTGGGAGAGAGCGATCGTCACACCCACGCCGTTAAGAGCAGGTTTCTCAGTCTCCAAGTGCAACGAAGGGCTCTCCCATAAACTTCCTTACGTTGCAGGGTCCAAGGGTATGGGTTCAGGTGGCTCTCAGAGCGCGCTGTGTGGGGAACCGAATGCTCTGCCTGCGTGCCATCTTCAAGACAGGCACCGACTAGTGTAACTTCCCGGGCGTGTTCGGTTCTGTCGCCCCCATCCGTGCGCACTCAGTCTTGCCTCTCTTGCCTGCGCACTGTGCCCGATGAAGCCGCTGGTCTGATACACCCTCGCATCCGTACTGCACTCAGACTCCTCATACCTCCGAAGATCGGCCTTCGCGAGTGATCTTCTTGTGCATCGCGGATGGCAGGCAACCACTCCTCCGACCCTCTTCTCTGCGCGGTACCGACTGGTAAGCGCTTGTGCCCATGGTGAATTCGGCCGCGCTGTAGCCGCAGCAGGGACGGGTACCGCACTCACCAGGCTCCGTGTCAGCCCTTAAAATGGCAGGCGTACTCAGGGGCGCCGCGGCGCCGCTTCACCGCAGCCTGGTTTCTGGGGCCAGCGCTTCGGCCAGGGGCTCCTCGGACGTCCAAGATGTACAACCGTCACCCGTCGATCATTGCCTCGGCTCCGTTACTGAGTTACGGTTAATTTCACCCCGAGACACTGGCGCAGACCAGGAGCCGATACGGATTACGTCCGTTCGGCCATCTTGCCCGGCCACGCCCCATCATTTTACTTTTAACAAGTAACAGAATATGATGAGAGAGTATTGCCCTCAGAAGCTCAATTTGTATATATTTAAGAAATCATAAAATGCCAGGCTTCTCTAGAGGAAGGGCCAGTTTATGCCGGGGGGCTCTGTGCAGCTGCTGCAGGTGGACTGATGGCCAGAAAAGCCAGTCTGGGCGCTGTGTGGTCATGGAGAACCAGTGGCGACCGAGGCATTGGCGAACTAGAGGCTGAAAGAAAACTCCTCGATGGTCTGCTAGCACCTATTAATATGGGGAAGAGAGAGAGAGAGAGAGAGAGAGAGAGAGAGAGACTAGGCTGGCTATACCTTGGCTTGGTGGCTCAAGAGAAACAGTACCTAAAATGTAATAGCTGCCACCCGTGACAACTGGCTATACAATTCAGGATAATAGTGACAACTTTCCTGGATTATTATTCTAGTCTTCACTTGACTACAACAGCTATGCCACCCTCGATAATCGACTGATACTTGGATGATGTAGCAACGGCATGGAGAGAGGACATAGACAAGCGCTCCCAGAACCAGTTGCTTGACAATATCAAAACGGATACACAATTTAGCAAGTGAGAATGCATCAGGGTCAAACAGCCTAACAGGTGAACTTTAGAAAGCGCACAGTGTCTTATTCACTCTGCCTCTACTAACCACAGATGAAGAGGTCCTAGTGTTGGGAGTCTTCCCTAACACTGCCACGGAGGGGCGTATAATGGGGCATGTTACAAAGTCTAGGAAGGACATGTTTCTCGTTCAATCATGCATAATGTTGACGCTGATTAGCCTTGATCTACCAAGACTTACCAGCAGGCTTTAGATTTGCAGGAATGGCCATTCCTAAAGACAGCACTGGGCAGGTTGGGCCTGGGGGAATAGTTTCATAGGACTGTTGGCTTACCATACAAGAACCCCATGGTGAGGGTCCGCATAAATTGTATTCACCAACAGAGATTTCTAGATTGACTTAACAGGGATGTCCCTTGTCGCTTCAGCTCTCAGGCACTGTCATGGAACCCCCTAGCCTGCAAACTGCAAGAACACCATGAGCAAAACGGCATCATCTTTGCCACCAGAAAAACCTAACCTGAGTGAAGGCTGGATCAAAATGCCATAGTGAGGTGGCATATTAGCCTTTATTAAAATTCTGGCAAAATTTCAAAACTTCAAAATGTTGTTGTTAATGCTACCATCCGCTGACCAGATTTTTCCTTGATAATGTATGCTCCTTTCTGCTCCGCCTAATCTGGGCCGGAGGGAAGGTAAGCTATTGAAATCACTATGTGAAATGGGAGGGTTCTTTAGTCCGGAAAGTATGTGTTTATGCATCTAAAAGGGGCTCAACAGTTTATTTTTGGGGTTTTAACGGCATCATGTGTCACACCAGGTGGTTGTAAGTATGCTCCAAACTGTACTTGCCAACAATCCAATTTTGAATATCAAAATGAATACAGTGCACTGTCAAACACAGCTTAGGACGAATTACTAAAATCACTTTGCTTCCAAATACTTATGTTTCCCTGCTCTTACTGGATTATTCGTCACACCCTTTGATGATGAAGGAGGTGGTGGTGGTGGTGGTCTAAGTCTACACTGCGAAGGGCATGACTGGTTGTTAATTCGATCTCCCTATGTTCCGAATTAGGTCATTAATAATTTGTTATATATTGTTTCAGCATGCTACTGGCCTCAGAGCCTGCTCTCCATTTCTAGGCTGATTATTGATGTAAGCATGCATTGTCAACTCTGTACTACTGTTACCCATTTCTTTAATTGTAACCAATGATACTCTAATGCCAATTGTAGTTATTCTAAAGTCTTAACCCTGCCACTTCTGCACAATCTACAGGACTGCCGCTGATACCATTTCATTTCTAGCTCTTTTTTAAAGCATCCTTAGCACCTTATACTTTCCCCACACTCCCCAAAGCTCTACTGCATCAACAAGGGTCCCGCTTCCAGCCAGCCTCTAGCCCTGCGCAAGCCACCAACATCAGGGCACTACCAGGTCCAGCAGCACCCGCGGCAGGAGCCGCTCGCGTCACCCACAAGTGCCAGGAGGCGCTTTAAAAATCCAGCGGGGCTCCCGCAGCGCGGGTCCCGCTTCCAGCCAGCCTCTAGCCCTGCGCAAGCCACCATCATGGCACTTCCGGGTCCATCAGCACCCGCGGCAGGAGCTGCTCGCGTCACCCACAAGCGCCAGGAGGCGCTTTAAAAATCCAGCACGGGCTCCCGCAGCGGGGGTCCCGCTTCCAGCCAGCGTCTAGCCCTGCGCAAGCTACCAACATCAGGGCACTACCGGGTCCAGCAGGAGCCGCTCGCATCACCCACAAGCGCCAGGAGGCGCTTTAAAAATCCAGCGCGGGCTCCCGCAGCGTGGGTCCCGCTTCCAGCCAGCCTCTAGCCCTGCGCAGGCCACCAACATCAGGGCACTACCGGGTCCAGCTGCACCCGCGGCAGGAGCCGCTCGCGTCACCCACAAGCGCCAGGAGGCGCTTTAAAAATGCAGCGCGGGTCTCGCTTCCAGCCAGCCTCTAGCCCTGCGCAAGCCACCAACATCAGGGCTCTACCGGGTCCAGCAGCAACCGCGGCAGGAGCCGCTCGCGTCACCCACAAGCGCCAGGAGGCGCTTTAAAAATCCAGCGCGGGTCCCGCTTCCAGCCAGCCTCTAGCCCTGCGCAAGCCACCAACATCAGGGCTCTACCGGGTCCAGCAGCACCCGCGGCAGGAGCCGCTCGCGTCACCCACAAGCGTCAGGAGGCGCTTTAAAAAT
The DNA here is from genome assembly GCA_963921515.1 of Calotriton arnoldi. Classification (NCBI taxonomy): domain Eukaryota; kingdom Metazoa; phylum Chordata; class Amphibia; order Caudata; family Salamandridae; genus Calotriton; species Calotriton arnoldi. The sequence goes on along the minus strand of CAWUFW010004929.1, from coordinate 318,003 downwards.
CCAGCACGGGCTCCCGCAGCGCAGGATGCGCGCAGGCGGCGCCCGGGCCAAGGGCGGGCCCGTCCTTGCCCGTCATTGCCAGGAAGAGACATGGCAGGGCCACCCCTCCTTCATTCTTCTTCGGGCATTTGGACTGAGGTCATTGTGCCGGCAAGCTCATTCCGGAAAAGGTACTGTGCTCGCTGTATTGTCCCTGATTTGTGTTATAAACTCTTGCACGCCAAGCTCTAAACTAGTCTGAAAATCATGATTGAGTAACATCCTGTACTTGTGGCCCACTGTGTAGTCCCGATAAACCAGAGCCAGAGGGTGGAGCATTAGTGGGTGGTCTGTTTGCTTTATCTGTTATTAGTTAAAAGGGCTGAAAGATGGGAAAGAGGAAAACTATGGAGGGGAGTGGGAGCAGTGGGGGAGGTCCTAATGGCCGGCCCGAGAAAGGAAAAAAGGCTAGGAAATCTCAGAAGCATCCAGGTAGTAATTGTGTTATAGACCGCATAGATACTCTTATTAGCGAATGCGAAAACATCTTGGAGGCTAATCCATTAATGTATAATAGCCCCGATAAAGCCCCCCATCTGCCCACCCTTCCATCTAAGGCCAAAACCAGCAGCTGTCCTACAATTCCTGCAATATTTAAAAAATCAGTTAGAAAAGGGGCTCCTGTATCAAGAGCAGAGACAAACCTAGAAGAAGAGGGTGTCTGTCCCCCCTCCATCAATCCCCCTGGCGTTGCCCCCCAACAGATGGGTGGTGGAATCTTTTGCATAACCAGGTTTACACCATTGTCGGATTTGCCTGACATAGATAGGGAAGTAACGCCGCAACCGTCCCAGTTGTCGGACCCTTGTAGCGGGGTAGGTCCTGGACTGAGCTGTGAATCCCAGGAAACACTCCATCTAATAAACACTCTTAGACTAGAAATAGGGGCAATGAAATCGATGATCGAGAGCCTTACGTCCCTGGTTAACTGCTTAGTCCAAAAGGTATCGGGCCCCACTCACCTATTAAGTCATATTCAACAGACCCGACAAGTTAACCATACCGGTCATGACATAGATATGCAGGGTCTAAGTACCCGCTCCATTGGCCCTAATCCACTCCTTATCACAGGACCTTTTTACAAAGTAGTTCCCCCGCCCTTATTGGTTAAGCGCCCAAATAATTCCAGCACCAGTCAACTAAATACCCGCAATAATATACCCCCAAAACAGGGCCACTCATCTTGCCCCAGAACTCCCATCCTACCTCATGTTCAAGATTTACCTTATGAAGCCCACCGGAGGCCGTCCAAGACAACTACCCCTAGTATAGCCGAAGCACCCAAAATCTATATGGTAAATGTGCCTAAACCAGACTCTAGAAATGGATTCGGAGATGCGGACTCCTTGATCAATAAGACCACTCACTGGATCCGCCAAGTTCGGGGTTGTCGCTCGATTATACGAGAAGATATCACCAGGGCTAGGAGGATCGTCTTACCTGCTGATTCATCAGATTATATTGAACTCACCCTAACTAGGGCTGATCTGGCAGAAGGCCTATTGGCTTTGGAGTTTCGCACCTGCCCGCCTGGAGATTCTTCCATCCAATTCAGGCGATTTCCGCTAGCCAGACAGGTTAATAGCCTAGTTGGGCAATCACACACCTCTGGGGTAGGAAGTTCCCAACTGGACACAAACGATTGACTACTGAGAGAGTCCTATATGTGTTGTGACCTTTTTGTGGTTCCTATAACTAGTGCTTCCCCCACTCCCAGTATTCAGGCATCATCCAGGAACGCTGATCAAGTGTCTAGTATTACATCATCTAGACCAACATTCGGCAAAGAGAAGCAGGCTACTGGTGGTATGGGGATTAGCTCAGCGGTGGAGCAATTGGCACCTTGCTCCACTGTAAATAAACTAGCTGTATTATCCTGGAACATTGCAGGGCTGAGGTCCAAGGTCGATTCCCCCGACTGGCTTACTTTCATCGAGGGGTACGACATTTGTCTTTTTCAGGAAACGTGGCTGATGGAACCTCTTTATTGTACTGGTTATTTAAATTACTTTATTCCAGCTACCAGCGGGGGCAAAGGTCGGCCATCAGGGGGATTGACAATCTGGGTTCGGCAATCAATTGGCTATAACATCCAGGTGCTCTTAACACAGAGCAGGGATATCCTTGCGATTAGGCTGAAAATGGGCATAAAGGGAAGCATTGACATCTATAATATCTATGCAAGAGGTGTGAGAACGGGGAAGAAGTCGGAAGTCATAGCGACTCTCGACGATCTTCTAGATATGTTGTCAAGGGATTCTCAAATCTTAATTGCCGGGGACTTCAACTCGACCTTCGAGCCCCTTGCTACAGAGGAGTATGATCTCACATCCGAGGAAGATTCCCAGTGGGGAATCCCAAAATTGGAACTTACCCCAATAACTAAGTGGACGGATGTAGCAATCCAGATAAATTCTATGTGCCTGGGGAAAGGCCTTCGGGCAGAAAATGGAAGATCTCCTTCTGACAGGCAGGGGATAAATACATTTAATAATGGACGCAGCTCTAGCCGCATTGATTATCTTTTAATCAATCTGCGGCTATGGTATGCTTTTGGTGACATGTCTGTGTTGGGGCGGGTAGAGCGTGATCATAACCCTTTATGTGCGACCTTTGACTTGTTACCAGAGAGGGTATTCTCCCAGCCGAACAGTAAGCTGACCACTCTTGATGTGATCCCCACAAACGACATGAGACGTTTGAAGTGGGTACAGGTAATGGAGAAGCCCGACACCTCAGCTATTATTAATAATGGTATTGATGTTGCAATAGCTGAGCTAGAAGCTTGTTTAACTAGGCTCGAGGCCCCTGGTAATATAACTGCTGTTCATAATAAATTCTTTGCCCAGCTACGCTCCCATTTTGTGAGGTATCATAAGGGTAAGAGCTCACACCAAATGAAAAGAACCCACTGGTTCGATGAGGAGTGCAGAAAGGCCCGCAGGATCTTATGGGATGCCATTAAGGCATGGGACCCAGTTCAGGTACGATCATCTAGACTAACATATAGGAAGGTCCAGGAAAAAGCAAAGAAAACCTGGGATGAAAATAGATGGCAGGACCTTAGACTTACCTGTGCCAGCAATAGTTCAAAGCAGTTCTGGCATATAGTAAAATGGGGTAGGGGAGGACAGCCATCACCACCACAAAATCATGTAGCCTAGGACCAATGGGTTGACCACTTCAAACCCCAATATGCCAGTAGTACATCCGAGGGTAGTCAGGCCGAGTTCCATCATTCTTTTTATCTAGACCCACCATTTGGAGATAACGATGTTATTATCGCCTTAGGAGCTGTAACAGGTGTTAGAGCTCCTGGCTTAGACGGTATTCCGGCCGATATATTGCTGCATGATAAAGTAAGATGGTCCCGGTATATTACTTTGTTAGCAAATGCTATTGCGCGAGGCGCACCTGTGCCCGACTCCTTGAAAGGGGCAGAGATTATCCCCGTTTTTAAAAAAGGGGACAAATCCCACCCAGGTAATTATAGGCCCATTAGCCTTATAGATTCAATGCAAAAAATAATGGGACGATTAGTTTTAAATAAGGTCCAAGATTGGATAGATGAACTGTGTATTCTAACCCCGCTGCAGGCTGGATTCAGATCACACATTAGTACTATTGACCAATTGTTCAGGTTTATATTAGTGTATTGGAGGATGGTAGACTTGGCAAGGCCAGCTTGTACACTGCCTTTGTCGACCTTAAGTCAGCTTTCGACCTTGTGCCCTGTAGTAAACTATGGTTTGTACTGCAGGAGTTAGGGTTACCTCCTGAATTGTTGTCCCTCATTTTTAGACTCCATGAAGGCAACTACCCACAAATTCGAAGGGGCACGCAAGGAAATGTCACCAACCCCTTCCCCATAGAGAGAGGCGCGCGTCAAGGTTGCATCATGGCTCCCACTTTATTTTCTCTGTTTATTAATGGGATCGCAAAGTTTTTAGAGTCCACTCCTACAGACGCTCCGGTCCTAGCAGGCGTAAAGATTCCTATTTTAATGTTCGCTGATGAAACGCTAATAATTTCAAAAACCCCAAACGGCCTTCAGAGAGCATTGAAGCTTTTTGAGGAGTTTTGCTTCTTGAGGGGACTGGAAATTAATGCGTCAAAAACAAAATTTATGTCATTCAACCCACACAAAAGATTTAGAGGAGGCATACTTTTGAATGAGCGCCCCTTGGAACAAGTTAGTGCCTTCACGTATTTGGGTGGTCATATTACAGAATGATCTGAGGTGGGATCGACAGCTAGATATGGCCACATTGAAACACCGGCAGCTATCAGGAGTTTTGCAAGCAGAATCCAACACTTCATTGACAAAACCAGTTAGCCCGGTCCTTCAAATATATAATATGAAAGTGGTCAGTTCCAACTTATACGGAGCAGAACTCTGGGGGTTTGAGAAGATGCCTAAGCTATCAGCTGCCGAAAATGTTTTTTTACACAAGGTTACGAGCCTCGCACGAAGTACCCCGACACGCCCACTGCTCTACGATTTAGGCAGGAAAGCGCTGGTAGACATAGCGAGACTGCGCCCTATATTATATTGGCGTAGAATTTGGTGTACCCCAGAACTGGCAACCTACGCAGCAGGCTTAAAAGACCTAATTAGTGCGGACAGCTCCCACAAAATTAAATGGTTACGGGAGGTCAGAGCATCTTTAACAAACATGGGCATGGCAACACTCTGGGAAAATCCATCAGGTGCTTCCTTCCCCTCCAAGGAGATTATTTATTTATATTTTATCCTAAAAGAGATATATTGGGAATTTGTGACCCATAATATCTACAGGAATGATACGTCCTCACTCACGGGCAGATTTATAGAATTCAAACCATCCCCATGCCTGGAGCAGTATTGGGACATAATAACCAAACAATTCGATCGGAAATTATATTTCCAGCTCAGGGTAGGTTCTCTACCGGTAAAATCCTATACAGCAAAATGGGCCACAGAGGGGGATAGCGCATGTCCAGCTTGTAAGGCGCAGTTGGAATCACTGGCCCACTTGTTGTTTGTCTGCCCCGCATATGACATCCCCGTCGATTGTGGCTGACGCCAATCTGCAGGACATTGGGCACCAGAAAGAGCGAAGACGCACAAAGAATACTGCGCACAAACACCTCAGCACCCATTGCTATTGCAGCAGCAAAATTTCTGGGATGGGCTATCAGGGAGAAGGCATCTAACGCGTACTGAAGACCATATTAGTCTTTTTCAAACTGAACTGGCATACATGCAACACATGAACTTGTTATTGCCATCAATGAGTGTATTGTGCCTTTTGTAAAAAAAAAAAAAATTATATAATGAATCTTAATGTTTTTATGTATTGGCATTTTGTAGCCGTTTTAAATTGTTTTATCTTTTCCACCAATCCGGCCTAAGAACTGAAGTATTTAATCATGGTCTTAAAATTTTGTATTAGTATTGTGTCTCATGGAGTATGTATTGTATGTACTGTGCTTTTATGACTTACTGTCGAATAAAGCTTGTTGGATTGGAATCAACAAGGTGCTATTGTTCCACCAAAGACTTCTCTCCGACATCTTCGGTCTCCTAAATTGATACAGCATCTCCCTCCTATATGGCACAGTTCTAGGAATCTTCGCCACTGCTGCTGTGAACATTTCAAACCTCTGACTGATGGGCTGGCTCATCTATCATGGGGCAAAATTGTGCAGCTGAAGACTCTTTTGGTGCTATGAAAAGCCAGTCTGGAATGAAGCAGCAGAGGTTTGCACTCTACTTTATGCATAGATTGACCATGCCAAGATGCAGTTCTTCTGGATTAGCTATACAATTTTAGTCTCTGAGGCGCATTTGCTTTTGCAGACTCGTACTTACTGCTATTGCAACTCAATGTTGTTGAATTCTAGATTCTGAAGCTGCCGGTTATTCTCACACTGCACATGCTAAGATGGACTTTCTAATGGTCTCTGTTGTTTCCGTGAGCTGCAAGTCTGAGGATTATGTAGAACTCTTGAGAAGTACTACTTCCTCAACCAAATGGATTTGGTGGTGTGGTATGTGTGAGAATTTAGTAAGGCCCTTCTAATGTGTATCGTTTTCTCTGAAACACTGTAGTACGAAAAGCAGGTTGTACTGGACATCAGGGCTTTGCCAGAGTTATGGCCCTGGTACACATTTAACAATGACAAAACAACATCTATTAAAGATATTTAACATTTCCATACCTACATCTTTCAAAGAAGTTACAGCGACACAATAAATGTTAGCAACTCAGACAGGGCGGTTGTGAGTAATTAGTAGAAAGTCTTACACATCCTTATGGCAAGGAGGAGAAGTGGGGTCAGGGGCTGGTAGGGAAGGTTGCAGGATTCTATGGCTCTCCTTACTTACATTTTCAAATACCACAGTAGTGTTTTTACGAACACCAGGTCAAGACAAAGGATTAACAGCTAGGCACTCTAGTGGGATGCGAGTATAATCATACAAATAGCAATTTAGTTTTTGTGAAGTGGAACGTTAATACATTACCAGAATTATGTAAAGAAAGGCAATAAACAGGATTGCATTCCTAAAATGCTCAATACTTTTATATATGAAAGCTCATCCTGCATTGATTATTCAATGGTCAACTTACTGTGTACTTTGATCTAAATAGGTGATAACCCGGTCTGCTTCTTCTTCCAAGCGTTTGTTAACATGATGAAGATACTCCGGAACCTGCAACAAAAGAAAAACATGCTGACTATATATTCTCTGATAAAGTTAAGACAAACTAAATTAGATTTAAAAGCTTTCTTCTGTGTGTCACATTCAGAATGTTACCACACTTAACACATACTATTCTAAAGTGCTGCTAACCCACACTGCAGAGCAAACAGACTGGCATAAAATACTTGATGTATGTAAAATGTATATAACTAGTCCCCTTGAGGAGCTGAAGCCCATCATTTGTCAAATGAATTAAGGTGGTCCTGAATTTTTTTTTTTTAAATGTCATCTCCGTTCTTATCAGCTGTAAAACAACCAGTTTACACTAAGGCCTAGTAAAGAGAAAGGGTAAGTGGCAAAATGCATTCAACACAAGGTTAAAAACAGTATGCAGGCTGACATTTTAAATTTACTCTGTTAGCAGTACATTAGTGCAGGGGTGTGGAATTTAATAAAATATCTACTTCTCCATGGGGCAGGTTGCTTCATAAATCTACTTGTCCCTTTGGTGCCATGTAGCGGGGCAACACATTATGGCAGCAATCTCATTATATAAGAGCTCTGATATAGCCTCTCTGATTATGCCAGGGCTCATACCGTAGTAGTGTTTGAATACTTGCAATCCCCTTATGTTGCCATGTTTCTGCAGATCTACATACTGGGGCTGAAGGTAGTGGTAAGCAATAGTTTCAGGGTTAGAATGCCCTTTTGAGTCTGTGCAAATCTACTAACATGCATGTTTTAAGGGTTTTCAACAACTCTTCTCTAATCTGTTCCCAAACTGAGAAATTTTGGAATTTACTCCTGACCATGGCAGACGTAAACCTTCTTCCAGAGTTGGCGGGAAAGTGAACTTGCAAACACTCAGATTTTCGCATGAGCAAATCTGCACATGCATACTTGCTCATGCTAAAATGCAGTTCACAAATATTTTCAAGGAGTACTATTTCTTGTCCTAATTCTGTAAATTCTTGGACATCCACGAAAGCCGTATAGCTGCACTTAATGCAAGGACATATACCATGGGTGCACTTTTGAAACTTTCTTTAATAATTGGGCCCCTAATATGGTCTGGCGTGGACCATGACCTTTTGCGTTTATAAAAATTATGTCTCTCTCTATATCGGCTGGCTTCACTGTGAGTGACAGCATACTGCTCTTTCACAAGGAGCATATCGGCACACAAAGTAGTTTTGTTCAGTGCCAGTAACTACTGTGGCAGTGTGTGCTTTTTGAGACCAAAAACTATTTTTGCTTTTGCCAATGTTTGTTGTAATGGTGAGGGCCCAGCAGCTCCTACACCAATAAGGTTTTACAAAAACCATGCCAAAAAAATTCACGCATTGACAAAACTAAAAGCTGACCACCAATTTCAGACCTACTGGCTTTGCCAATGCTGGTTTATTTTTGTTTCCCATAATCTTATTGAAACTGTTACACTGATTTTCCATTATGAATATTTTGGGGAAATACTAGCATGCATCAACACATGTTACTAAATGATGCTGCAAAGAAATGGTACCTGAAATTCTACAGTTTAGCGAAATATTTTTTTCCTGCTTTCATTTTTTTATGAACATTTTATTTTGAAAGCAAAGAATCATCAATCTTGCTTTCAAGCTTCTGCAATTATTTGCATCAAATCAGAGAGCATTCTGGAGCATTATGCATAGCCTGATATTGCTGAACTTTGAAAACGTGTGTACACATTTTTATACTGGAACCACTGTCAGTAGTGGAGTCAGAGCTTACATTTACTTAGAGCGCTCACCCTAATAATAAAGGCTTTGCATTAATGAATCATAAATACAAGTTTGAACAGCATTAAAATATGGACAAAAATATTACCTTAACTGCAGACAGTGCCCTTCCCTGATCCATAATGTGGTACTGCAAACTGGCAGCCAAAGGGTTTGTGCTGCAGGGGGTTGGGCCTACTTGTCCAGAGGGCTAAATGCACATGAAAACTTGTTGCCCTTGACCCCAAACAATATTTCCTGGGTGTCGGGCTATAGGAATTCCACATCTCTGATTAGTGTAACAGAGGAAATTAAGGATGATTTCCTTTTCACGGCCGAATGTTTTGTGCAACAACTAATTTAAGGTTTAAGTTCTCAATACTGATAGTCTGATGTTAAGTTTTCTCTGTAAACTAATAGTGACCGAACAATAGATTGCCTGTGATAACTGAAAACAAGCACGAAATAGGAGAAAGCAGAACCAAAATGGCAGCTGAAAAATTTCCATCTTTACCAGGGATACAATTACATAAGAGTAAAAGACTTTGGCTTATTTGCCGCCACCTCCAGTATCAAATGTACCTCTTCTGCATGCTGCAATAAAAAAGTAATTCAAAATAGGATGCAGTAGTTCCTTTATATGAGGTGCAACTGGTCCAAGAGCAGTCTGGAAAGAGCACGCCTCTCGACTAAAATGCAGTTGTATCTATGTCTGTTCAGTAGTGTGTTTTTCTTTTAAGTATGTACATGAGTCTCTTCAGAAAATATGGGGTCATCGGATGCAATATCGGAGGACATTTTGTCTAACAGAGAAGAGGGCGGGAGGGGTGCTTGAGGCTTTGGGAAGGAGGTAAAAGAGGGGGTGAAACTGGCTTTACCCTAGATCTTGTAAAGGGTTGAATACACCAAAACTGATAATGTAATGAAGAGTTGGCCTCCTGCGAGGCGCCTAAATGCAGAAATGTGAACCATACAGCTGCTGTGTGTCTTGAATCAACTACAAAATAAAATGATGTTTAAAAAAAAAGTATGTACATGAGTCTCTTAAGGACTTCAAGCATGAAAACATACCATTGAAGCAATGGTGGCCTGCTCAGATTTTTAAAAGTAGCCAAGTTTCAATGACAAAGAGGTTTCTTTCTTAATGCACAATCCGCATAAAGAAACTTTTTAACAGATTCTTAAATCACTTAACACAAAGGTCATAAAACCTGCTGACTTCTTGAAGATTTTCGTCTTTGAAGTACAGGATGTAAACTTCTAGGGATAAAGAATTTAATTTTGTTTCCAATATAAGAAGGATATAGAAAAAAACAAGAACACTGCATGGACCATGATTTAACTGAAAGAAACAAAACTATTCTTAGGAATACAATTATAGCATGTTTTTAGTTAAAAAAGTATGAGAACACAAAAGTGATGGGTGGAATGCCTGACTTAATGTAAACTGCTGCTAAATATTCTGACTGCATCCAGTTCATCTTTTTGACCACTGTGCTACAGGAGAAAGAAACCAGGTCTATGCCAGTAAGTCTTTTGAGGTTCAAAGGGAAAAGCACAATGTGCAATGGTATGCCCAGGTGTGGGTGCCATGCTCACTGTGACATCGGATTCTAGCAGCACCTCAATGACGAGGCAGACTGGGGTTGCTTGTGTTCAAGTCAGGAGGGGACCTAACATGGAGGTTCAGGCTAAACTGTTCCTGTTTAGTCACAAGGAATTTATTTCCAAAAGCAAAGATAGTACACAACATACTTTTGCAAGCAGCGAATATTTACCATGTGCAGTCTCTATGCAGTAAGATGGATATAGAGATAGATTTACACTGACAGCAAGTGGAACAACTGGAGTAACAAGTATCCATTAAAACACTCAGACTTTAACAATGACCTGAAAAGTTGAGCTATTTTAGTTCTAACATTTAAGGAATGAGGCTAAGGAGTGGGGGGGCATGGCTGAGCAGCCAAGATGGAGGACGTAAACTAGAGACGCTCTGCCACAAGCCCTTATTATCCTGCCAATTACTCTGTAATTAGAGGCGATCCACACCCAAGAGACTAGCGGAATGGCCCCTGTGCATTGCTGTACTGACCGGTGTTGAGGAGACGCACCGGGAGCGTCGTATGCCAGCACACACGAGGAGACTGCACCATACGGGAGGCAGGTCTACATTCCTGGCGCGGCGGTGATCCCACAGGCCCCCATACTCATCCGCCCCTCGGGTGATGGCAGCCAGCGAATGAAAGAGCTGGGCCAAGTCTGCCGTATCCCCTGCTGGTGGTGAGGGGCAGCTGATCTGGAGGCGGAGCTGCCGGGGGTCTGGCGCCTTGCGAAGCCTGGAGGTGGACAGAGACCGGGAGGCTGGAGAGGCCCTCACAAGAGCCAGCAGCGTCGTGCTATGGCCCGTCTCAGCTTCACTCCCCGAGACCGACACTGGGGCCTGCCGAAGACTTGGGAGTAGGCGGTGCCCATTGGTGCAGCGGAGGCGCCTTCCACAACTGCCGTGAGATGAGGTGAGGGGCTGGGGGGTCACAGGGGCGATCAGAATAGGCCCGGGGGTCGATTCGGGCCCAGAACTGGTGTGGCGCTCTCCCTTCCCACCCTGCCACCTGCTGGGTCGTCTCGTGCCTAACCCATCCGGCCCCCTGCATTCATTACTTAGAAGCTGCACCCGGCATGTCTCTGGCTATTCCATAGCCGATTCCTGCATAGACAGAACCCGGCTCAACAAATGGCTGCCGTAAGGACCTCACTCACCTCAAACTAGCTCCGCCGCAACACCAGGTGGAGGAGTCGCTGGTAGCCCCCACTGGGCGTGACTGAGGGACCATGGCGAAGGGGGTGCCGTGTAGCAGATGATTTAGGTCGAAAGACGGGCGGCGAGTGGCCCAGAAACAGACCTTATATTGGGCAGCAAGTTCCCCTCGCCCTTCAGACACCGGTGAACCAGAGGATGAGCAATGGGCTGTTTGGGAGTCGCCTAGTACAGCTGAGGGGAAAAGCAAAGACTTCCTGAGCAAGAGCTGGTAAGAAGAGCTGGGCTGGAGGCCTTAGCCCATGCCAAATTACCTACCATGTTAAGCTTTCAATCAGACTGCAGAGAACAGGGCCCTTACACGCCACATAGCTTCTTCTATTAACTGCAACCCACGCTTCCGTGCAGCAGGACCCCCACACCCCTCCCCTGAAATTCAAACAGGGAAGTGTGCAGCGAACCTGCGTCATAGTCGGCGCATCAACCCTAACATCCTCCACCGGTGGTCTGCAAACGCCATGCCCACAGCACAACAATTGGTAATGGGGCGCCTATGATCAGCTACCCCACAAGGGACGGTTCAATCCGAATCAGAAGGAACAGCCCGCACGCAGCTCAAGGCAAGGATCCCCTTCATCACACACTGGCCACAAAGATGGACACAATGCTTAACGCTGTCGAGAAGCTTGGCGCTTCGCTCGATCAAACGCGCACGTTGTTGGAGGCCAAAACAGATAAAGTTGCATCGGATTTCACACTACTGCACGCGAACCACCGCAAGTTAGCGGATAAGGTACAGGCTAACGAGGTGGCGCTCGCAGAACTGAGACCAGCCGCCAGCTCAAACACAACCTCGATACGCAGCTTAATGGACAAAGTACATGTGCTAGAAGAAAGGCTGGAAGATGCTGAAGGCCGATTGAGACGTAACAATGAGTGCGTGGTGGGGCTGCTGGAGGATGTGGAGGACAAGGATCCAGTATCCTACGCAGAACACTGGCTGAGAGAGGTGCTGCAGGACAATGTTCTGTCCCTTCAGTTCGTGGTGGAGCGGGCGCACAGGGTGCCGGCCCACAGGCCACCCCCTGGTGCGAATCCCAAGCCATTCCTTATCAGACTACTGAATTTTAGAGCTAGGGACACGGTCCTGCGAGAAACGCGCAAGCTGCATGAAATAACAGTTCTAAATGCGCGTGTCATGTTGTTCCCGACTGCAAAGGTGCAGAGGATCCTTTCAACCAGTAAAGCTTCGTCTCCGCAAACTTGAGATGCGTTACTCACTCCTGTTCCCGGGCTCGCCTACGTGTGATGACTAAGGGCGCCACTTACTTCTTTAATTCTCCAGTGGAGGCCTGGGACTGGTTGGAGGGCCTGGGGCTGGTGGATGGTGTAAGAAACTGGCTCTATATATACTACACCAAAATGAGGTATAGTGTGTATAGGGTCCAGGTGTCTCTAGAGGTAGGCAGAGGTTAAAGTTAGATAGAACCTTACTCTCTAATAGTGGTAGCTTGGTCGAGCAGTAAGGCAGTATCCGAGGACAGTGTTAAGCATTTGATGTACACACTCAGTCAGCAAATGAATTCACACACTCAAAGACTAAACTCTAGGCCAATTGTTTTGTATAAAAAAAATATACTGTTTTATTTTAGAAACAAGCAGGCTTGGCACAGGTAAGCATGAAATACTTTACAGTGATAAGATGCTATATGTTGAACAGTTTTAAAAAGCAATAGGAATTGTACTTTGTTTGATTTACAGGGGAGCAGTAGTATGCAACACTTAGCAAATGCAGTACATTGGAATGAATAGGCTTTTTAAGAAAAATGCAGTTAATTACTTTTCGGATTACTTTTTCTAACAGTGCTGGATCCTAGATTCAGCACTGGGACATTTCCTGAAAACAGTTGAGAAAATGCGTTTTAGTTGGATGTACGATTTTTAAAGAATATTCTTGTATTTCAAAAGTTGACACTTAGAAACTTTTTCACATAGAACCACCAATGTTATCCCATGGAAGGAAATTCAATTCACAGGTAAGTTACTTTTACGTTACTTTTCCTACTCAGTGCTGGATACCTAGATTCAGCACTGGGACCTTTCCTGCAAACAGTTGAGAAAATTCGTTTAGGTTATTTGTGCGATTTTTAAGGAATATTCTTATTTTTCAAAAGTCGACACTTAGAAACTTTTTGGGAGAAAAAGTGTCAATGTTATCCTATGAGGAAAAATAGGTTATCGGTTTCGAGGTAAGTATTCGGTCTTTGGAGTTAGGGTTCTGGGGTCAGACTCAGGGGTCTCCCAGGGTCAGTGATGCACTGTTGTTGCACCCTCAGCGGCACTAGGGCGGCAGGGTGCAGAGTGTTGAGGCCCAATGTTATCCTATGGAGGATAGGGGGTCTCCGGTTAGTGGCTGCTGGCAAGCAAGCCACTGGGTTGTGGGAGCAAAGCTCCTAGGGTTTAGGTCAGGGCAAAAGAGGAAACAAGTAGGCACAAAAGGTGCACCCTCAGCGGCACTGGGGCGGCCGGGTGCAGAGTGCTGTTTCGACGTCGACGCCCTGTTGTTTTCTATGGAGAGCCTTCGGTTTGAAGAAGCACTGCAGGCTCGGGGACGAGGACCTTCTGGGTGCGACCACCACTTCGAGGGTTAAGTTGGGATGTCTTGGGTTGGTTAGGCACCGTTGGTTGGGGCACACAAGGCCGTGGGGCGTCTGGTGCAGGGGTGCCTTTTAGGGTCGGATTTTCTTACCCGCTCTGGTCGCGGTAAAGGGGGGCCTCTGAATTGAGGCTGCAGGCGTCGTCTGGAGGCTTGAGGCAGGTCAGGAGTCGCCGGATCTCGGGTCAGGATCGCCGGGGTGACCTTCTTGTGGTGTTTTTCCACTCGAGCTCGGGCCGGGTTCGGCGGGTGCATAGTGGGCTGGATTCGCGGTGTCCGGCCGGAGCCAGAAGCTGCAGTTTAAACACGACCGGTGTTCACGGGAGAAACAGTCTTGGAAGTGAAGGCAGGCAGGTCCTCCGGGGTTTGTGAGGTTGCTGGCTGCTGGACACGCCGGGATTTCGCAGAAGCAGGTTCGAGGGGAGACAGGCCTGTAGGGCTGGGGCCAAGTCAGTGGGCGTCGTCCTCTTGTTAGCTCTGCACGGCTCTTCGTCCTCCTTCTTTTCTTCTTGTTGGTAGGCTGGATCTAAGGAAGCAAGGTTCAGGGTGCCCCCTAAATACTAAATATAGGAGCGTTACAGATAGGTAAGGGCAGGGACCAATGGGTCCCTTCCCTGGGGTGGGTACACCCCCTATTGTGCCACCCTCCAGTGGGAGGGGGCAGGATCCTGTCCCTGGTTGGTTGGGTCCCCCCCCATCCTCAGAGTTGTGCTTCACCTCGCCTCCCCCACCTGAGGGGTGGAGTTGGCAGAGGTGGGCACACCTCCCTTCCTCACTTTGTTTTTCCCGCCGGTTCTCCCGCCCAAAGTGGGGGTAGAACCAGTGGGGACCGGTTGCGGAGTACAGCAAGTGGTCTGGAGAAGCTCACAGAGGCGGCAGGCCTTTGAAGCTTCTCCTTCGTGAACCCTGCCCATCCTGGGGGAGGAGGCTTGGCACCTCGACCCAGGATGTGCATTGTTTCAGGCCCCCGAGAGCAGCAGCTCTCGACCCAGGGGTCCAGAAACATGTCTGGTGGTGGCAGCCTAAGCAGCCACTCAGTCAGGTCACTAGAAGTTGGTCGAGTTTCAGGGGGCATCTCTAAGATGCACTCTGTGTGCATTTTACATTAAATCCCACACTGGCATCAGTGTGGGTTTAATGTGTTGAGAAGTTTGATACCAAACTTCCCAGTCTTCAGTGTAGCCATAATGGTGCTGTGGAGTTCGTAATGACAAACTCCCAGCACCATATACTCTTAATGGCAGCACTGCACTTACAGTGCCCAGGAATGGACTTGGGCACTGTAGGGGTACAGGGCTCATGCACCTGTACCCTCACCACTGGCATAGTGCACCCAGCTAGAGGGGTGACTGATGTATGCCAGGGCAGTGGCTTGTGGGCATGGCACACAGGGAAGTGTGCCATGTCGACTCTTCACTTTGTTCTGCACCAAGACACGCAGCCTGCAAAGGCAGTGTGTGAGTGTCAGGGTACAGGACCTCTAAGGGTGGCACAATAAGTTCTGCAGCCCTTAGAGGTCTTCTCTGGTCACAGTGCCCTGGGTACCTGTGGTACCATTTACCAGGGGTTGACATGTGGCCAGAGATGCCAATTGGGTTTTAGGCTTCAATGCAGTTTTAGGGAAGGAACATAGGCCCTGGGCACCTGATTAGCAGGAGCCCAGGGCACACTCAGTCAAAGAACATCAGCAATTCAGCAAAAAGTGGAGGCATACCATGCAGAAAGAGGGCACATTCTCACGGATGGACATGCGGCCTCCGCTGACCAGGCAAGACCGCGTCGCGGTGGGGGTGGCCGGAGGAGAGGCAAACACCGAGAGAAAAGGCCCGGCTGTCCACAATAAAGACAATACCAGACTTGGAGCAGATTATTGTTGAGCGACGAGAGGCGCTACAAGTGGCAGCAGCAATCAGTAACAGAACATGTGGCTCAGATGCGGAAACAGGATTCACAAAGTCAATGAGGACTCCTTTCACTTTTGGCCTAACGGGCTTGACTCGCCGTCCCTCCCTGTGGTGGCACCTCAAACAACGGATGACATGGTTTAGCTCCACGCAAATCATGGAGCGGCCAGACGGATGCTCCTGGCATTGAGTGACGCAACAACATTGCTGGGTTTGGACCCTCTTGCCCAGTTAAACGAACAGTGGACAGACTGGCAGGCTGCGCATTAAAAACACGAGGCACTGCGTCTCTCCATCGTAAGGAAACAGGGAGACCATCATTGGACAATACTAGGCCCTTCTTAATGTTGCAGCACAAGGGCTATCAAGACATCACTACTGCGTCAGCCACCCCTGGCACGGACTGTCACTATTGGACGCAGCATGTTACCACAATATGGTTTGGGAGGACCCTCGTTTTGGGTCTGCTCCAATATGGTTGCTTATGTTCTATTGTTATCCCGTTTTTGTTTATAAAGCCGCACACAGGGCAAGCGCTACCCGAGCCCCGCACACTCAATCGACTAACTAAAACTTATTTCATATACTCATACTTGCAGCGCAGGGCCACCAACATAGCACTGTTGCAGGAAACACACAACACAGCTTGAGGCTACCCGCCTTCGTCGAAGGTGGGGGACAAGTGTTTAACACCAACTACTCTACACACGCGAGGGGCTCGCTGATCTGGATCAAGGCGGGAACACCCTTTGCGGCAGAAGAGGTGCAGCGAGATCCGGACTGTAGATACGTCTTTGTAAAGGGCTGCTTAAACGGCCAGGCTATCTTGATAGGATCCATATATGCCCCGAATGTGGAGCAGGCCGCCTTCCTCCATCACCTTACACACCTGCTTGCACCCTGGAGCGGGGTCCCCTGGCTGCTGGGTGGGGATTGTAATTCAGTATTAGACACTGCTCTGGATCACTCATTTCCTCCCCTGATGCGCACAGCTGCCTCCTCAAACGCCCTTGCGTTGAACACCTGGCTCGCACACTGGTCTTTAACAGATGTTTGGCGTATTCGCAACTCAGATACCCGCATATACTCCTTCTATTCTCATGTTCATGACCTCCACGTGAGGCTGGGTCGACTGCTAAGCTCACCCTCACTACTACCTCTCATTAAGCACATAGAATACCTCGGTCGCACACACTCAGATCATAATCCCCAGCTAATGTGGCTCAGCTGGGACGCCGGCCCGCCTCCGGTTCCCATCTGGCGTCTCCAACCGGTGGCACTAGAAGACAGCGTTTCGGGCTTCCCTTGGGGCAGTTACGAGGGAATTCTTGGACATTAACGCTGGCACGACACACCGCACAGCTCTCGAATGGGAGGCGTTTAAAATGTACTCCGAGGACACAGTATGGGCCTCATGTGGAATATACGAAAGCACCTGACTCAGGAAATAAGGAGAGTAGAACAGGGGTTGCTGCCATGTGAAAATCGGGTGGCATCGGGTACGGGAGGCTCGCGATCCTGGAGTCCAATGTGCAGCAAACACAGTTACTTGAGCGATTAAGGTGCCTAAACTACGCGGCCCACTCAGCGCGAACACATGCAACATCTGACAGACCTGGGCGATTACTAGCATGGGTGCTGCGCCACGAGCAGTCTCGGCATCCTATACATGCACTACGCACTGCGGAAGGACCCACAGTATACACCCAACACGAGATACATGCAGAAATGACAGGTACTACAAAGAGTTATATGAAAACACCACTCCACATGATCGGGAACACACAACCACCTTTCTGAATTCTATACGCCTGCCTAAGATAACACCAGACCAGAGCGCAGCATTAGATGCCCCGCTCGAGCAGGAGATCAGGGAAGCCATAGCAGCATTAGCCACAGGAAAACTCCCGGTCTCGACGGCAGCAGATTATAAAATGTATGCGGCGACCCTGGCCCGCGTTTACTTACTCTGTACAATGCTGCCCTAGAAGACGCAACTCTGCCCAACTCAATGGCGGAGGCGCGACTAGTTTCACTCCCCAAGCTACCCTATGGAATTAAGCTCCTCCCGGCCCTTGGCCCTGTTAAACACAGATTATAAGATCCTAGCAAAGCTTTTAGCAGATAGGCTGTCACCATTGATCCAATCCTTGGTACACACAGACCAAAACGGTTTTGTACCGGAGCGGCACACTTCACTGAACCTGCGACGCTTCTTTAGGGTGGCCCGATACGCGCCCGATCACCGGCCCGTTCAGGCTGCCTGATACTGGACCTCGAGAAGGCCTTTGACACCTTGGAATGGGAGTTTCTGTTTGCAGTACCACCAAGTTATGGGTTTGGAGAGGCCTTCCTCAATATGATTTGGCTGCTATACAATGCGCCAACGATGAGAGTACAAACGGGCCGATACATATCAGCTCCCATTAGAGTGAGATAAGGGACAAGGCAAGGGTGCTCATTGTCCCCGCTGTTTTTCTCGCTAGCCATCGAGCCCCTGGCGGCAGCCATTCGAGAACAGGGAGGGGTTGGGCGATTACGCTGGGTGATGGCATGCATGAGATCTCGCTATATGCAGGCGATCTCCTCATATACATCAAGGACATGCACTATACTCCAGAGACTGAGGCGCATATCCTGGGAGATTTCGCAGCGCTGTCTGGGTTAAAAGTAAATGCGTCCAAGTACTGCCTTTACCCGTTCGACACGACATGTCCAATCCAGCGCTACACCCTCAATGGCATAGAATGGCAGACGGAAACCTTTCGCTACCTGGGGGTGCGTGTTTACCATCGACAGGACGAATTGCTGGTAGGCAATCTGGGTAGGGCTGTGAATTCGATTCGCTAACAAATTTCCTTTTGGAACGCACTACCATTGACGGTTATGGGCTGCGTGGCCTTAATTAAAATGGTGGTATTGCCACAGCTCTTATACTATTTTACCAACTTACCCCTATGCATAACTCCAGCTTTCTTTCAAGCACTGGAGAGGGTAGTGAGGGGATTTATTTGGGGAACATCCCGCAGTAGAGTTGCACTCCGGAGGCTCTATCTACTGATGAATCAGAGCGGGCTTGCGTTACCCAATTCAGAGCACTACTATCTTGCAGCTCAACTGCAATGGGTGGCCCGGTGGCTTTCCGAGCAATACCTATTAGACACAGCAACAGACTCTCCGCCCTTATCACATTGCAGCCTCCTTGCACTATTCCACCCATGTCATAGGCAGAGAGCTCTAGCGCAATTACTGCTTCATGTAGCATATAGATGCTACCGCAGAAGCTTGTTCCTTAAGCAACGCACAAAGCCATACGTCCCTGCACTACCGCTATTGGGTACGCCCAGAGGATCCATGGCTATTACAGCCCACGAATTCTGGCACTTGGCGGAAGTTGGGATTCATGACATCGGTGATCTATACCTTGAGTGTGGACTTATATTGTTTGCCTCTCTGACGGAGAACAATGAGCTCCAGCCAGGGCAATTCGTCATACACCGCACAATAGCAGCAGCATTGGGCAAACATTGGGGGTGACATGACGAGAGAGCCTCCAACACATTTAATTATCCAATACTTACATGTCATGGGACAGGGACAACATTTAATCAGGTGGTTCACTGCCGCCCTCAGGCATCACACAGCGATAGCGCTACTTCCTTTGCGCACGAGATGGGAGAGAGACCTTCAGCATCCTTTCTCGGACTCTGAATGAAACAGTACTGGAGGGGCCAAATAGCATCCCGCTTAACATGCGTTTTCACCTAATACAATACTTTATAACACAGAGAGCATATCTCACTCCAGAGAAGATTAATAAATACTATCTCACAGATGTTGGTTGCACACGGTGCCACGCAGTTGACACATATTTGCTTCACATAGTATGGAGCTGCCCACGTCCGGGAGAATAATGGGAATCTGTGGTAACCTCTTTAAATCGCTACACGGGCCGCAGTGTACTCCTATGTTGGGAGGCTTGCATTCTACACATTTATGGCAGAACTAAGGATCAAAAGGTGACTTCCCGTTTCATTGCCCTGGGGCTGATTGTTGCTAAATAACTGATTACTAAAAGGTGGCGATCCCGTGAAAACTCGCGTTATTCTTGCATGGAGGCGTTCGCTGTGGGTATGGGCCACAGCAGAAAGTGTTGCGCCGAGTAGAGAGGATGCGCTAGGACTGCGTAAAACACCAATCGCCACGCACTGGGACACGTTAGTGCAAGAGCTCCAGGAAACAGACGGGACTCCCAATACTGGGCCAGAGGCTACATCAGACGTGCATCAAGATTAGCAACTAGGGGGGCAATGCTGCGATCCTCCACAACTACAAGAGCAGAAATAATAGGCCTGGTTATGGTTGGCCAGGAAAAAACTCCGATAGACCTTGCATGCCGAGATGTGGAAATGCACTGATCACTTTTTGTGGGGTGCGCGGGGACGGTTGATTCGATCTACGGTTGGCGCCATGTGAGATAGGACTTACAATCCCAATTATGTTTTAGTTGTCCCGAACATTATTATCCACCTCCCAAGTTAGCAATTCTCACTACGGTACATTTACTGCCATTCATCTGACGGACCATGCGGTTAAAAAGCCACTCACTTAAAGCAGATCAGAGACTTGTATGAATCACAAACTAAGAGAGACATGAATGTGTAAAGAGGCATTTATCAATACTGTGAATATAGTATATGTAAGTGACAAATGTATTGGTCACAATATGCAGGCAAGCTATACCGTATTGCAGATATTTGCTCTGTTCTCTGTATAGAAAAACCCAATAAAACAGATTTAAAAAAAAAAAAAAAAAAAAAGGAATGAGGCTAAGAGCTTAAGGCTACCTTGTCTTTTTAATCAGTCCACGACATCTGAGAAATCCCACATAATCCAAGCAAATGCCAGAGTCATCATTGCGGTTTGTTTTCTGATTTTATTTGACCATTGTTCATGGGATGCTAACGGTGATCAATAATGAAAAAGTCTGATGGAGAGACGTTCAGCTGAGTTAAACCATCTACTTATTTCAGGAGTACTGACCGCAGAAGCACTTGGAAAAAGGCTTGGAGTGTTGAAACGATTTAAAAAAGTGTGCAATTCTACTTTTTCCCACTTTTCCCACTTAAACTAATCTTGATGCAGTACAAATATCCAGAGCACGCAGAGAACCATGGTCAAACAGAGGCCTTGATTTCACTTCTCCATGCTGATTAACATATAGCAACTTGACTATTTTTGATAACTTCTTGAAGCCGCCAAACCTTCAATCTGGGATCCTGCTCAGGGTCTCTGTCACTCTACCTGCCATCTCCTCGCAGCCAGAGTACAGCGCCAGTACCGGCGGCCTGAGCATAGCGCCAGCACCAGTGGGAGAGGAGTAAGGAGTGAGGACTCCATTCCCCAGACTCCCCGGCGCCACCGTCATCGTAATAGCGCCCGGAGGAGCATAAAACACAGCTGCGGCTCCCGCGGCGCAGGAAGCCGTCAAACCTTCAATCTGGGATCCTGCTCAGGGTCTCTGTCCCTCTACCTGCCATCTCCTCGCAGCCAGAGTACAGCACCACTGTCCGGCAGCCTGAGTAAGGAGTGAGGACTCCATTCCCTAGACTCCCCGGCGCCACCGCCATCGTAATAGCGCCCGGAGGCGCATAAAACACAGCTGCGGCTCCCGCAGCGCGGGCCGCACCTGGGCAAAGCCCGGGCCAAGGGCGGGCCCGTCCTTGCCCGTCATCGCCAGGAAGAGGCAGGGCAGGGCCAACCCCCTGATATCTGGTCCCAGGATTGAGCTGCAGCATTTGACTTGAAAGGTACTGTCATTCCCGCTTTGGCCATTAGTATCAAGGATTTAAATCCACTAAAATTGTGATAATTCGATCATGAGGGCCTATCCGGCCGCAATGGAAGTGTTTTAAGTAGCTCGCTAGTCCCTCACTGGTCATTTGTTGACTCGACTGTTTGGACTGCCGAACTCCAATCTTAGAACTCACTGTTTTCATTGCTGCTATTGTGATCTCGTACACTGTATTAGGAGATATGGGAAAAAGGAAAGCTGCGGATGTTTTGGGGGGAGGAATAGCGGGGAAGGGTAAGAAGGTCAAAAGGTCGACTAAACAGCTAACGCTCAAAAACAGTTATTGTGTTATGAGCCTTATTGACAACTTAATTAGTGACTGTGAAGAGATTCTAGCAGCCCCCCCGGGTTCTGACAGCGGCACTGTAGATGCGCATGTCACCACCCACTCCACCACTCCAAGTGAATTTTTATCTATCCCAGATATGTTTAAAAGACCACCAACGAAGGGGCCTCCGTCGTCTATTCAAGCAGGTACACCACTTACAGGGAGTATTCACTCCCCACCCCTTAGTTCCAACACATATAACATAAGTCAACCTGAACCTGCAACTGAGTGTACTAACAGATTTGCCCCTTTAATGAATATGAATGAGGAAATCTGGGACCCCCAGTTCACAGAAGAAATGGGAGATACTGCACAAGTTGCAGCCCCTTCCTGCTTGTGTAAGATCTCCTGCTCGGATCAACTCATCAGTCAGATAGTGGATTTAAAGGCCCAGACAAGAAAACTCACAGAGGAAGTCAGCTCACTTAAGGGCATGATAGACATGTTATCCGATTCATTGAAATTAATTACTCATAACACATCTTCTGCCATTGATAGACCGACCTTGCTACAGCAACCAAAAACTACAGAACTAACCACTCTTAATACAGAAAGAATAATTAGAGATCTAAACACCATTTCAGATGACCATCATGTATTCAGTAATAAACAATTACATAAAGGCCCGGCTAACTCACAGCCTCCAACCCACAACATCCATAATAGGCAGAGTGGCACTAGACCAGAGCATAGGACCCGGTAGAGAACCACGTATGTTTCCTAAAATCAATCACCACTTTGGATTATTGTCAATAGACAAATACAGCAGCTCTGAGAAGCCCTTGATCCGCACTTCAAAACATCACATTTTTTTGACCAATGTTCCTAAACAACCCTCTAGCTTAATTAAGGAAGATGAGCAATCCTTGATTAATAAAAGCATCCATTGGTTAAGACATGTACGAAAGTGTAGATCTGTTATTAGGGAAGATATATTCTCTGCTAAAAGGCACACATCCAAAGGTTTAAACGCTGACTATGTGTGCCTTACATTGGCGACTGCTAGATGAACTAGTGGCTTTTGACATAAGGACATCACACCCGATTACAACCAAAATCAGGATGAAATATAACCCCCCAGCTTTACACAACAATCAAAATCCCAGTAACCCAGTCCTAATATGTAATGAGGGTTCCTCCCTACAAAATATACATTGAAGTTTAAGGAACATCCCCCCCTTATCCTGTCCAAAGGAAACAGTATACCCAGGGGGTATAGTTAGAATCTGCCCAAGAGCATTCACAAATTGTAGCACAAGCGGGCTGGATATAGTCGATGGGCCTTTAGGGCACAAAGCAAATACTCAGGCCGGTCTAATTTGTTCCCTTGACTATCAAAAACCCGCCCAGTTGGCATATGCCCTGGAAAAATGTATTCAGGCTGACCCCTGCTGCCTTCCTAATCCACAGGAACTTACTCAGTTGGCATTTGCCTCCTGGAATATAGCGGGATTGTACTCCAAGATTTCATCCATGGACTGGTCAGCATTCATAGAGGTACAGGATATATGTACCTTTCAGGAAACATGGTCACTCAATCCAATCCATCGCTTAGGGTATTTAAACTTCTCTAAGCCGGCAACTGGTGGACAGAAAGGTAGACCTTCAGGAGGGCTCACCATTTGGGTTAGGCAGCGTTCCTGTTACAAGATTGAGGAAATTCAGATTGATAGTCCTGATATCATGGCAATCCTTCTACGCTTAAAACACCCTCCACATCTATTGGTGATCAAGGTGTATGCGAGAGGTCTCGTAGGAGGTAGGTTATCTACTACAATCAACTACCACTCAAACAGAGGGGGCCCCTAATGAGAAGGATGAAGGTAGGGAGACATAGGGGAAAACACAAAGCAATCAAACAAGAAGGCAACCCTACCTATTTATTTCAAAATATGCATAACGTCACAAATAATTATAGCATGACCAGTGCTGATGGATAGGTCCCCAAAGGAGGAGAACACGTAGAGACAAACTTATAACAAAATAGATTTATTTAATCAATAAATAAGACATAATAATAACAGCTATTAGAGAGATCCCACCGCTCATTCATACAATCTCACACAAACCAACCATCAATCACACCTCTATCATTCAAAAGCAAAACATCATACATGCACTCAAATGATTAGGCAACCTATGTATTTAAACAAATTCCCACAGAATATCCTAGATATCATTAAACAAAATGCTAGGAACAGATCAAAGTCGTCAAAATAACTCAATGTGTACAGAATACAAAAGATATGTAACAATAATACAATCACAGAATTGGTGGCTGCATTGGAGGATGTTTCTGGAAGGGGGAAAATTGTGGACAACACTCTAACCGAAGTTACATCAACCAGCGCCGACGCGCGTTTCGGTGTGCAGCCCGGCTATGGGCAAACACCTTCTTCAGGGCGCAAATAGCGGTGAAATCAAGCGGTGGGTAAATTCTGGTTTAAGGATAAACTCAAGCCTGGATATAGGTAAAATGGACAGCCAGGAACAACAATAAAACGTGCCGGTCTCAGAATAACGTCATATTCGTGATAGTAAGAGAAGTCCGGACACATGTCCTCTCTGTCCGAAGGAGCGAAATGCTTGATGAATAGATCCTGGATGGCCGCGAGGGTAAAACCTCAGACCCTGTTCAGACTGGATACGGGAGTTCAAAGAGCGACCTGGGCCGAGAGCCGTGGTAATGCAGGATTTTAACGGGCAAGGGGCTCCAATGATATAAGGAAAATTCTGACAGACTGGATACACTGTTAAAAGAGCGTAACGAAATTGCACTGCAGGTCCCCTGGCGTGGCAGGTATAAATGGGCCCAGGTCTCAATGTATTAGATGACCGGGCGACATGATGGTCGATCGGTAATAAAGCGGGCTCCGTCACGTAAATATCTACTACAATCAATCAATCAGGGGTTTATATAGCGCGGTACTCACCCGTGAGGGTCTCAAGGCGCTGGGGAGGGGGGGGCCTCCGGATCAGTCGAAGAGCCAGGTCTTGAGGTCCTTCCTGAACGCTGGGGGTCAGGAAGGATCTCCTTACTCGATAGCTTCTAAGACAACAACAGAGGCACAAGCAATCTGGTGATTGGAGGTGATTTTAATACCACATTTGAGCCCCTTGATCAAGAGGATCTTAGTGATGAAGAAGATGCTCAATGGAGCATCCCTTCACTAGAACTGCCACCGATTAGGAAATGGACAGAGGCTGCCCTCCAACTGAAAGCACTATGTTTGGAGAGGGGCATTAGGGCAGTGAATGGGAGAACTCCCTCAGACAGACTGGGTTCCCACACCTATTGTAACATCTTGAGAAGTAGTCGTATTGACTATATTCTTATTAATCTTGAGCATTGGTCGTCCCTTATTGACATGGAGGTATGTGTGAGAAATGAAAGTGACCATAACCCACTCCTGTTAAAGATGTGGGCTTCAGGCCTTGTATCAGTTCAGCCACAGATAACCGAGAGGGTGACCGCAGATGCTTTGATATGCAATGACATGAGGAGGGTTAAATGGGCTAGGATTATAGAAAATGACAGCTCACTTGCACAAATGAAGGCAGTTGTAGAGTGCACACTAGAAGTCCTTCAAAACACCACCACACAGGGAGAAATAAATGCTATTACCCAAGCCCACGATAACATGTTTGACAAAATAAAGACTTTTGTCAAATCCCATAAATCAAGCAGTAGGGCCACTCTTAAGCACGAAAATTGGTACAACAAGGCATGCAGAGAAGCCTATAAGCAGTTGTCTCTAGCACTTAAATCAAAAGATATGGCTAACATCAAAAATGCACGTAAATTGTACAAAACCACCCAACTTCTAGCCAAGAAGGAATGGGATGAGCTAAGATGGCATGAACTGCTTCAGGCCAGTAAGGAAAAAAATATGCAAAAATGTTGGCAGTTGGTTAAATTGGGTAGAGGTGGGTCAGGGCAAACTCTCCAAAATCACGTAGCGCCGGATCAGTGGGTTTCCTTCTTTGAGGCACAATTTGCAGTCGGGGAAAGGGCGGTAGCGAAGATCAGTTCCAAATACCCAAGCCTGATTCGGCTGTGTTTTTTGAAAGAGGAGAGGTGGAATCTGCCTTAAATGCAGTACCAAGGGGAAGGGCCCCTGGCCCAGATTGCATTCCGGCAGACCTGTTTACATATGATAAAGAGAACTGGCTAAAATATATCCAGCTGCTAGCGAACGTGATAGCCAGTGGAGCTACTATTCCCAAATCCTGGCGCGGTGCCGAAATCCTGACCATTTACAAAAAGGGGGATCGATCCTGTCCCAGCAACTATAGGTCAATTAGTCTTATCGACTCTATTCAAAAGATCATGGCTAGGTTAGTGCTGAAAAGAATTAAGTCCTGGATTACAGCTAGTGATACACTATCCCCCCTACAGGCAGGATTTCGTGCACATGTAAGCACCATTGACCAGGTTTTTCGTTTTATTTTAATCTACTGGCGTGTCGTAACAATTGCAGGAGGTACCATCTACGCCGCCTTTGTCAACCTTAAATCTGCATGCGACATGGTTACGCGTAACAAGCTATGGGTAGTCTTGAAAGACCTGGGGATGCCACCAGAGTTATTAACACTTGTTGTGAGACTGCACGAGTCTAATTATGCACAAGTTCGCTGGGGTTCACAGGGCAACACCACCACCCCGTTCCCAGCATCTAAAGGGGTACGCCAAGGGTGTGTCTTGGCCCCAACTTTATTTTCATTATTTATAAATGGGGTCGTCAATTACTTCTCTACACACCCCACAGATGCTCCTTCCCTTGCAGGTACAAAGGTACCGATACTTATGTTCGCTGTCGACCCCCTAATTATTTCGAAAACACAAGCAGGGTTGCAGAGAGCGCTGAGGCGTTTCGAGGATTTTTGTAGAGACCATGAATTAGTGGTAAATGTGAATAAAACAAAATTCATGGTTCGCCACAAACATACAGCAGTCAAGGGTAGGGTCGTCATGAACAAGGTGCAATTAGAACAAACTGACGTCTTCACATATCTTGGGATTACTCTAGGCAGAAAGCTAAACTGGAAGCCCCAGATCGACCTTTTGGCTCTTAAGCACTGTCAACTGGCAGGAGCATTATTAAAACAATACAAGCTCACCCAAACTAAGCCTGTAGGCCCAGTACTAAAGATCTACAACACTAAGGTCAGTGCCTCTATCCTTTATGGAGCAGAACTCTGGGGCTTTGATAATTTGTCACCATTAGTTTTAGCACAGAACAAATTTGTGAGAGGCCTTACTAGTCTCTCGCAAAACACACCACTCAAGCCCCTATACTTTGATCTGGGATGTAGCACTTTGGAGGAGGCAGCAAGATTTAGACCACTAGCTTTTTGGCGAAAATTATTGTCTACCCCGGAGCGGTCGCACTACGCCAATGCGTTAAAAGATGTTAGGGATGCGGATACGTCTTGCAAAGTTAACTGGTTACAAAAGGTATAGTGTACATTGGTGAACATGGGCATGAGCCATTTCTGGGAAGACCAAGCTGGTAATCTGTTTCCCCCCCAAAAAGTTGTTAAGGAGGCTTATTGGTTCATGGTCAAAGCAAATAGTACACGATCCATCAAGAATATCACACTGACCGGTATCTTTTTAGCGCATAAGTCAGACCCTTTGTACGAAAACTTTTGGGACTTTATAACTAAGCCTAGTGATAGGAGATTATTCTACCAATTCCGGGTAGGCACACTACCGGTTAAATCCTTCACCCAAAAGTGGCACAATACTTCTGACAGCAAATGCTTATTTTGTACCGAGCAGGATGAGACAGTACCACACATCCTATTTGCATGCCCCGCATACAAATCTCCACGGGACAAATGGCTAAAACCAATCTGTATTAATATGGGTACTAGGTCATGTGCTATAGCACTACGAATTCTTAAGACCAACACCCAAGAGTCTATCGTGATAGCCATAGCTACATTTTTAGGCTGGATGTGGAGAATTCGCACCAATTTTTCCAAAGCTGCAGGTGACTACGATTAGTAGTAACCCATAGCTCGATGCCTAGCCACTGTTTCTGCCCATTAATGTTTGTTATGGGCTCTTTTCTCTTTTTATCTGGTGTATAAACCTATCCATGCCTAGATCAATTTCAGTACTAGGAGGAAATGGAAGTTAAAGTATTTGAGTGCCTGTCAGGCATACCACTTAGTTTCATGTTTTTATAATTGTTTTAAGTGCTTTTAAAATGGTTGATCCCTATGTCTTTTTCGATCTCGCACAGTTAATATTTCGAATGACATTTTTTTTCCATTGTCAAGTGCTGCTGCTGAATCCTTGTTCATCGTTTTAAACCACGCTTTTATTTTTTAGCTTTTACTATGACATTGTAAATATTATGTGCGTCTTTTATGATCAGCATGATCGAAATAAAGACTGAATTGAATTGATAACTAGCACCTCACTAATAACAAAAAGCAACACAAACTGCACCAAGTTCAGCTTTGTCTCGAGGGAAGAGGCAATATGGCTTCCAAAGTTGGAAACCCAGACCAACACTGACCAACTTCACCTGATGCAAATGTGAAGGTCCCACCATCGTTCAGAAAACCGGTATTTTGAGTAGAAAATCTGATTACTTTGAATCTGTGTTTGGACTTTTGAGACCAGATGCATGACACTTTAACAACCTTGATGTAATTGTGGCCCGCAAAATCCAGGATCATAAACTTTGTGGGCTAGTTTTAGATGCTTGCTGTTGAAAGGACCTGAACAAATCGCTCTACAGCTGTTGGGTCACTACCGTTAACTGAACGTATGTCCATCTATTGCATGGGATCTTTCCTAGACTAGGGTGTGTGCAGAGGAGACACTGGAGGGCTTGTAGAAGTGCTCTCATCTAAAGTTCATCAATGATGCAAGACTCAACTGAGACTAGTATCAAAATTTAAACATAACCTATTAAGGTTGTCATCTGAAATCACCTAACAAAGCAGTGGCATTGCAGTCTCCCGTAACGGAACAAGCTCCCAGTATTAAAGGTAACGGCCTACTTCCTGGGAGCTCTTTGGAATTTGACCAATTACAAAATGTCTACTACAGAAAAATAAAAATGTGTGGCTGCTACTGTGGTAACAATTTGACTTAATATACATTATGGTTCGGAGAGGACACAGCATTGTATCAGTCACTTTAAGAAGGAAAATGCTACTTACCAGTATGCATCTGTTCTTGGCATGTAGAGCTGCAGATTCACACACTATGCATAGATCGCCATCTGGTGTTGGGCCCGGATGCTTGCACTTTGTTGTTGTATTGGAATAAGTCTTTGGAAGTCACGAGATAGGCGACTCCTCCTCTGGACAATAGTGCGCATGGGCATCGACTCCATCTTCAGATTGTTTTTTCGCCAAGAAGGGAAATGATGGAGTTTTGTGAGAAACAGAAAGAGATGTCCATGTATGTTGTATCTAATTAAGATAATACTGGAACAGATGAAGGTAGCCGGGGAGGTGGGTGGGCGTGTGTGAATCTGCAGCTCTACATGCCAAGAACAGATGCATACTGGTAAGTAGCATTTTCCGTTCGAGGCATATGAGCTGCAGATCACACACTATGCATAGATTGCATAGCAGTACTTTCCTTCAGCGGCGACCACCAGTATCTGTTGCAGTAGTCTGAAATAGTGTTTTGAGTACAGCCTGGCCCACACTAGCTTGTTGTTTTGCCTGCACATCTACACAATAGTGTTTTGTGAATGTGTGCGGTGTAGACCATGTAGCTGCTTTGCAGATGTCATCTAAGGGAATGTTCCCTAAAAATGCCATGGAAGCCCCTATTTTGCGGGTAGAGTGGACTTTAGGGGGAATAGATAGTGTACGTTTTGCTTTGTGATAGCAAATTTGTATACATTTGACAATCCACCTTGCAATCCCAGACTTTGATATAGGATTGCCTTTATGTGGTGGTGAGAAGGATACAAAAAGTTGTTTTGCTTAAAGGTTTTGTTCTGTCAATATAGTAAAGGAGTGCTCTTTTCACGTCTAGTGTATGAAGAGCTCTTTCTGCTACTGTTTGTGGTTGCGAGAAGAACACTGGCAACTCAACAGATTGGTTGAGATGGAAGGGAGAAAACTTTTGGAAGGAATTTGGGATTTGTCCTGAGAACCACTTTGTTATGATCGAGTTGTAAAAATGGTTCTTGAATAGTTAGTGCCTGTAACTCACTGACTCTTCTGAGAGATGTGATGGCCACAAGGAAAGCAACTTTCCATGTAAGAAATTGGAGCTCACATTTATGTAGAGGTTCGAATGGAGGACCCATTAATCTAGTGAGGACGATGTTTAGATTCCACACTGGAGAGGGTGGTACCCTTGGAGGAATTATTCTTTTGAGGCCTTCCATAAATGCTTTAATGGCCGGTACCTTGAACAATGACAAATGTTGTCTATTTTGTAGGTAAGCTGCTATGGCAGCGAGATGCAATGTAATTGATGTGTATGCTAGATTACATCTTTGAAGATGCAGCAGGTAACATGATGTTTTGAATGGACACATCTGGAGGATTGTGTGATTGGTACAGTATATAACAAATCTTTCCCACTTGGCTGCATAGCAGGCTCTAGTGGTGTGGCGCCTAGCTTCTCTGATAACTTTCATACAATCTGGTGGAAGATTGAGGTAACCAAATTCTAGGACTTCAGGAGCCAGATCGCTAGATTGAGCTGTGCTGGATCTGGATGTCTGATCTCTCCACGGTTCTGTGTTAAGAGTTGTGGGGAGAGGTGTAGTTTTTGGTGCGGGACTACGGATAGTTCCAGCAATGTTGTGTACCATGGTTGTCTGGCCCATGTTGGAGCAACTAGAATCAGTGTTAGTGACTGTTGTTGCAGCTTGCGCACCACTAATGTAATGAGTGGGAGAGGCGGAAAAGCGTACGCAAATCTGCCTGACCAATTCATCCATATCGCATTGCCTTTGGACAATGGGTGTGGATATCTGGCGGCGAAGCTTGGGCATTTTGTGTTGTAATGTGTGGCGAAGAGATCTATCTCTGGATGCCCCCACATTTGGAAAAACGGTTGAAGAACTTGTGGGTGAAGTTCCCACTCGTGAATCTGTTGTGTTTGACGACTTAACAGATCTGCCATCTGATTCTGAATTCCTGGAAGATGTTGGGCTAAAAGGAATATGTTTTGAGGAATAGCCCACCTCCATATGCTCTGTGCTAGTTGAGAGAGCTGCAGAGAGTGCGTCCCCCCTGTTTTTGTAAATAATACATTGCTGTGATATTGTCCGTCTGGACTAAGACAGCTTTGCCTGATATCTGTTTCTGGAGTGATTTTAATGCCAGAAAGATTGCTAGTAACTCCAAATGATTGATGTGGAGTAGCTTTTGCTGAGGTGTCCATGTGCCCTGTATGGTATGATGTAGTAGATGGGCTCCCCATCCGGTGAGCGATGCGTCTGTTAGCACAATCTGTGGAACCGGCTCTAGGAACGGTCGCCCTTTGGAAAGGGTTTGGGTGTTCCACCACTGCAGAGAGCGATGTGTGCGGCCATCCACCAACACCAGATCTGTTAGCTGACCTAGAGCTTGGTTCCACTGACGTGCCAAGCATTCCTGTAAGGGGCGCATCTGGAGTCTTGCATGCGGTACTATGAATATACAAGAGGCCATCATCCCTATTAGTTGCATAAACACTCGAGCTGGAAGTGAGTGTTGCGGCTGGAATTTTGTTATAAGGGCTTGCATGCTTGCTATCCTGGCTGGATTGGGACATGCAAGGCCTTTTGAGGTGTCTATTGCAGCACCTAGATAATGTTGGATGTGGGACTGTTGGAGGTGAGACTTTGTGAGGTTTATTGTAAACCCTAAGTCGTGAAGTAGTTGGATTGCGGTGTGTGTGTGATTTAGACACTGGGTATGCGACTTGGCTTTTATGAGCCAGTTGTCCAAGTATGGGAAGACGTGAATTTGTTGTCTTCTTAAGTGGGCTGCTACCACTGCCAGACATTTTGTGAAGACTCTGGGTGCTGTGGTGACTCCGAATGGGAGAACCTTGAATTGATAATGTTGACCGTCCACTACAAATCGAAGATATTTCTTGTGAGCAGGGTGAATGGGAATGTGTAAGTAGGCGTCCTTGAGATCTAAGGTGGCAAGGAAATCGCCTTGTTTGAGTAAAGGAAGGACTTGTTGAAGAGTGACCATATAAAAATGGTCTGATTGTATGTAGAGGTTTAATGGTCTGAGGTCCAGGATGGGCCTGAGGGTTCCGTCCTTTGGAATGAGAAAATACAGTGAGTAAACCCCTGTGTTTTGCTGATGCAGGGGAACTGGTTCTATTGCATGTTTTTGTAGGAGGGAAAGCACCTCTTGTTTGAGAAGCGTTAAATGCTCTGTTGACATTGGACGCTGTTTGGGTGGTATGTTTGGGGGAGTTGAAGTGAGTTCTAGGCAATAACCGGATTGGATAATTTGTCTCACCCACCTGTCCGTGGTAATGGTGTTCCAGACAGGTAGGAACTGTAGCTATCTTCCCCCGACCGGAGTGTAATGGTCTGGGGGGGAGTGGAGGGAAGTCATTGTTTGGAGGTGGAGGCAGTATGAGTATTGATGGTTTTGCCTCTACCCTTGTTGTTATTGCCCCTGTAGCCTCCTCTGTAATAACCTCTGGTAGATGAGGTCTGGGTGGGACTTTTATAGGAGGTGGAGGAGTTATCAGTGGTAAAACCTCTAGAGGCGCCCCTATAAGAGGAGCGACGACAGGAACTTCTGGGAGTTTGCGATTGCAAAGCTCCCATTGATTTGGCAGTATCAGTATCTTTTTTCATCTTTTCTAAAGATGAATCCACACTTGGTCCAAATGATTGTTCCTGGTCAAACGGTTGGTTTAGTATGGCAGTTTGAACCTCAGGTTTGAACCCTGAAATACGCAGCCACGCATGTCTGTGCAAAAGGACACTGGTATTAATAGCTCGGGAGGCTGTGTCTGCAGCATCTAGAGCACATCGAATGGAGGTATTGGTTATAATTTTGCCTTCCTGGATGAGATCATTGGCCCTTGTTTTATATTGATCTGGAAGGTGTTGTAGTAGGGTCTCTAGTTCGTCATAGTGTGCCCTATCGTACCTAGCCAGCAAAGCCTGTGTGTTGGAAATTCTCCATATGTTGGCTGCTTGGGACGCTGTTCTTTTACCAGATGCGTCCAACAGTTTTGACTCCTTATCAGGAGGTGGAGCATCGCCTGAGGTTTGAGAGTTAGCCCTTTTCCTGGCGTTGGAAACTACCAAGGAATCTAAGGGAAGTTGCCCTTTAATGTAAACATGGTCAGCTGGGGCAGACTTGTATTTCTTTTCTACTCTGGGGTTAATGACTCTAGCCCTTACAGGATCTTTAAAGACTTCAGGAGCGTGTTTGATTACCCCTTTTAACATTGGGAGAATGGAAGTGGACCTTTGAGACGGTGCAAAAGTGTCCATAAGGAAGTCTTCTTCTATAGGGTCTGTGTGCAAATTTACCCCGTGGTATTCTGCAGCTCTGTGTATGAGCTGAGTGAATCCTATAGTGTCCTCTGGAGGGATGGTCTAGATGGGTAGATATCATCTTGTGGTGTATCAGGAATATCTGGTGTGCCATAATTGACCCATGGGTCATTTGGGATATTAGGATGACTAGGTTCTCCTAAAGGTTGATCATCGTCTTCGTACTCAGAAGGGTCCTCATCATCCTGAGGTGGAGGAGATTGTGAGGGTACTGGAGATGGATAAGGAGAGATGTGGTGTGGAGGTGGAGAAGGAATTCTTAAAGGAGAAGTGGCAATGTGTCTCTTCTTTAGAGGGAGTGGAGCTGGTGCAGGTTTGTCCATTTTCCTTTTCCTGGAAGGACTAACTATAAGTTGACCTGTCTTTGGGTCTATTTCGAGAGTTTTTTGGGTTGGATCAGGTTGGAAAAGCTCCTCCTCTGGAGTGTGTTGTTTCGGTGCCGATTTTTTCGGGTCCGACTGTTTGTGTGGCACCAGTTTTGGAGGAGTTTTATGCTCCTTAGGTTTGGAAACGGGAGTTTTCCTCAGTTAAGTTGGGGTCTTCAGAACCGGTTGTTTGTTGGGTTCCGATGATTTTTTCAGCTCCGAAGGTTCAGTGCCATCGGTTTTTGGAACCGGTTGTTTGTTTGGTTCCGATGGTTTTCTCGGATCCGAAGGTTCAGTGCCAGTGGGTTTCGGTGCCGAATGCGCCGATGTGGAACCAGGCTTCGGTGCAGGCGAAGACAGTGGTTTGTCTTTGAGTTTGTCTTTTGGTCTCGGTGCCGGGGATGGGGTTTCGGTACAGAGGGTAGGCTGGCTCCAGCCCGAGCGGCCTAAAGGCTTATGTGTTGACTTCTTTGCCGAGCCGGAAGGCGGGGCGTGGGACGTTTTGTCCTGGTGTGCACCTAGGCCCGAAGGTGAAGGTGTTACCGAAGCCTTTGTAGGAATGGATGGGGGGGGGGGGGGGGTCGACGTCAGTACTTACGACCCGTTGCCCTGGAGTGATTTCTTCGACGTCGGAATCGTCGGCTTCGGAGGCGCTAATGATGTCTTCTTCGATTTGCTCCTGCTCCGGTACATTGATGCCTTCTTGGAAGATATCGTCCGGTATCTATGTAGATGATCGAGCCATGCTTCTTCGAGCTCGACGATCCCGTATTGTTTTCTTGGAGCGGAAAGAGGCACAAGCTGGACAGTCTTTGGCCTCGTGCTCGGGCGAAAGGCAGAGGTTACACACCTCGTGAAGATCAGTGTGGGGAAACTTGGATCCACATTGAGGACACTTTTTGAAAGGAGTCCTTTCCATGAGCCAAAAGGCCTGATGGCGCAGCTAGGCCGGAAGGCCAGCGTCGACGACCGGAATCGAAGAATTGAAGTTTGTAGAGATGCGCGTCGAAAGGGAAACGCGATTGAAAACAATACCAAAGAAAGGGTGAAGGATTGCGCGTCAAAAGTTAGAAGGGTAGCGACACCGAACTGGAGCGCGACGAACACATCCGAGCCCGATGGCGGAAAAAAACAATCTGAAGATGGAGCCGATGCCCATGCGCACTATTGTCCAGAGGAGGAGTCACCTATCTCGTGACTTCCAAAGACTTATTCCAATACAACAACAAAGTGCAAACATCCGGGCCCAACACCAGATGGCGATCTATGCATAGTGTGTGATCTGCAGCTCATATGCCTCGAACATACCTTTACAATAATTCTATGGTCTACCACTCATATGGCACAAATGTAGGGAGCATTGAAAGATGTATGGATGATAAAGCTGATAAATCAAGTCAGGCCTCTGCTCACCTATGGGCCTTCTCATCGCACATTAAGATCTGCCCCATCATCACTGGCTGGTTGGAGATCTCTTGCTGTGTACTTTCACTCTCCATCTTCTCAGGTGTACACACAAATTGAATGACCTCAGCGTATTCAAGGCCTCACTTATAGTGGGGTTTATGAGTATGCACATCTGGTACTAAGTTAAGTCTCCATTCCCATCTTCAATTAAAATGAAAAGATCCAGAGGAGTGGAGTCTGGCGTGGAAATCTGATAGAAGCGCATTTAACAAGTTAGACAAGAACCCTACATAATCATCACAAGAAAGTGGACAACTCTACCCACAGGATGAAGTGTAGGCTAGAGAGCATCTGCGCCAAGTGGAAAAACTATAAAATATAATTCAATACAATGAGATCTCAATATTCAAACATCTGGAAGCTGCTGGCATATTTATTTCAGAGCAATCAGTTGCAGTAAGAGAGAGGATAGATACTGGGACTGAAAAAGAAAGTGGAACCACCTGAGAATTAAAGATGTGCAGCAACTGTGATACAAAAGAGAAAACCCTTGAGGACCAACGTGCAGGACTTTAGTTCCCTCACAGCTAATCTGGAAGACTGAGGAATGTAAAAGTAAAAAAACATAAAAAGGTTTGTAAGACTTCCATGTACAGTGCAAGCAAAGGGGTTGATCGCTCTGGGGCGGTGTCGGATTGCTTTTGATCACTTTTTGAATTGTAGTCCATGGTTCTTCTCAACCACAGCACTTACTCTTAATTCTTAATAGAGAAGGTTGTTTACATAATCAAATAAAGGTCTCTTAGTATAAAAAGGCAGTACAATTGCTTTACAAGTAGCTTCAGAGTAGTTTAGGTGTAAGCTACTACAAATTCGTAAACAAAACAATTTCCCCCAAAAAGTTACACAACTACCCTTTTGTTTTAACACAAGTAAATCGATGAGATTAACTGAACGTGAGACACTACAACACTAACATAAGCACAGGAAATAATAGCGGGAAAACAGGTTTACATTATTAAAAATACCTCTCGTTCTTGCATTAACCTCTGACCCTCTGCAGCATACAATCGATTCGTCTCTTCCAAGAATCTATGTTCAAATGAATCTTGATAAATCTAGGCATTAAAAAAGAAAAGCTCAAGTCAAACCACCGCAGTTTTTCATACAGTTTACACAGACTTCAATATTTTTATGCTCTACTTACTTGTAAATCGGAAAGCATACTAAGAAGACTTCGGAGCAAGCTCCTGTCAATTGCCTCTCCATTCCTTTCCCTCTCAATTAACAACAGAATTCCATCAATTGTCTTATTCTGCACTTTCTGATCACTAATTATATGTGCTCTAAACAACTCCAGTCCCATATCCCTAAAAAGAGGGGAAAAAAACTTATTATCTAGAATGAAAACAACTGCATCTAGCTGTTAAATTGTCTAAAATTAGATTTGTAATTTGCACTGCTTGTAAAAAGAGTATAAGAATGGGAGGTTGACATCCAAGATAAAAAAGAGGTACTTTTTGTTTTACTCAGTGTTACTTTCTGCTTTTTTTTTTTTTTTAACTATCATTTTTCAATTAACGTACAGTTTGTTGTAAGTAGGACCAGTTAACATGCAATCATAAAATAGGCACTTACATGTGGTGAATAGGTAGCACGCCCCACCACCGGGTCGCAGACATCTATCCGTGAGTGAGCATCATTAGGGCTACAACTTTAATCATCATGTATCAATCTAATTATTATGTCAGGTACTTAACATCAATGCATATCATGTCGATCGTACAATCATCTGAGGCGGGTGGAGCCACCGGCCCAATATTTACTTGTCTGTACCACCCTGACCTTGGGACACCCGGATCCCACCATCCAGCAACCTAGACTCCCTCATCTCCCATCCGCTCCCCCAATTGTGGAACAATCTCATCGTTCTCAGTCTGTGCCCTACTATGCATATATGCCTTAAATGGGCCCCATATGTCACGCGGTCTGCTACGGATCGGCATCAAAGCATTATATATGTCTGCGTTAGTATTACAATAAGTACTTTCTGCTTTCTTAAACCTTTGTTGACATATTTAAATATCAATGAACATAGTCAAATCGGTTCTAGACCATGAACAGCCATTTGCTGCACATTAAACCAAATCAGCGTCAAAGTCAGTTTCTCTAAATTCCTAACTCAGAAGTAAAAGGCGTACCTGGTTACCTGCTGGCTTTCACCATCAGGTCTTCATTCCCATAAGGATTCAATTTCAAAACTCTATACGTATACCGTAAGCCATTAGGACAAATGTGAACCATGCAAAATAGGGCGCTGTAAAGATGTGTAGAGCAGTAGGGTCTCCAAGTAGGCAGTGATACAAAGGAGAATTTGACTAAATAAACTGTCTGGGCAAATATGTGATCTATGGCTATGGCAGGCTGAAGGACAGAGGTAACCACATCCCATTAGTTAGATACTGATGAGTGCAATCAATGACTGAAATCACTTCAAACAAGCATTTGCAATGCAATCGGTCTCGCCTTTGGGACCTTATATGCATTTAGCTATGCAGCACATTAGCCTGGGTGCTGAAACATCTACTGTTCTTTAACATGGAGGGAAAGTAAGCACCAAACTGCGTGACAAGCCAGGTATGGGAACATGGAGAGAAATATTGCCTTTCAGCGGGAAATGGTATAGTCCAAAGTTCTGTTTTTAATATAAAATCAGGGCCTTCGGTGGTCATAACACTGAAAATACAAGATTTGAAAAAAATATTATTGTCTATGGGTGCTCGTGGAAGACAATTTCTATGGACTGGAATCTAGAGAATGCTAAAGTGATTCTGGTATTTTACTGACCTCTGCTGGTCGTTTTCTATCAAGAAAGTTAAATAGAGGCAGCTGCCTGAAGAAAAAAAAAAAAAAAGAAAGTCCCTCAGCAGAAAGCAATTCTGGTATTTTACTGACCTCTACTGGTCGTTTTCTATCAAGACAGTTAAATAGAGGCAGTTGAACAGAAAAAAGTCCCTAAGCGGAAGCAGACAAGTCCTAGGGCTGATCTCCGGAGCCCACAAAGTACATACACATATAAGTATATACTAAAGTATATACAAGAGGTCTCGAATGCTCGACCTAAAAATGGGACTGAGATAAACCCTGCTCTTTCCAGCCAAACTGAAGGTCCTAGCGAATCAAATAACATACTTTTTTGCTCAACCTGATGCAGCATGGCATTGGGCACAGCGATGTGAATTTTCACCAGAGGCAGATGCAGCACAACAATGTACCCCTAACACAGGCCTAAGAAACTGACATTTTAGAGAGGGGCACGGGTGTGGCATATCTCAACTCCCAAAAAGCACACAAAAGATGGGAGGAATGCTTACAAATATTCAAAACTACCGTCGATTACTCTGGGTAGCATTCCAACCCATCTTTTTGTGCAACTATAAATATAAGCAAATCAGTATTGGCCCTGCTACTCATAGGAACAGCCCAACCCAAACTGCCAAGATGAGACTCCAACTAGGAGAGACCACACAGAACCCAAATCTGGTGTCATCTGTGAGGTACAGCCTGGATCCTGTGGCACACAGAGCACCTCAACTCCAATCCAGAAAAAACTCAGAAGGCCAAAGAAGCGGTTTTAGCAATGGCAGTGTCCAGTCATAACATGAAGAAATACATAACTCTCAACTTGAATGTCAGTTGTCACATCGCAAGTCATCACAATGCAGTGATTACATGAAGTACCTTTACATAGCGGTACTTTACTAAAAAAGTGTGTATATATATATATATATATATATATATATATATATATATATATATATATATATTCGCTGAAAAAAACAAAGGTTACAGGGATTGTTCTAGTTAGGAAGTAGAATTAACAGGGACGTTATAGTTAGGCTTAAGTTTCACTCGTACAAAACCAGAAAAATTCAGCAGTTATAGTTAGCTGAGCTAACTATAACTTGCACCCCCGCAATGCACTGCTTATGACCTCACATATTACATCACTCATGACCTGGTCAGTGACATCACTGATGAAATCATCCGGTGACTGAGTGTTTCAAAAAGGTTTGAGTGTTAAATAGATATACACCATGGTGTATTGATGAATCAGTGGGTGTATGAGTGCCTGTACGGATGATTTAGTGGGTGCGTGACTGACTGACTAACTAACAGTGGGTTAGCTGAGAGGTTTTAGGTGGGCACACCCCCTTTCTCCACCACTCGGCAAACGCGCCTCCTGGTGCTCGACTGGTTAGGGGATGAAGTCTCCTTTGCCCTTTAAGGTTCTTGGGGGACAAGTACTCCATCGGTTACCTCCAGCAAGCCCCACAAAGTGGGTTTGCTGAGAGGTTTTTGGTGGCCACGCCCTCTTTCTCCTTCACTGTGCAAATGTGCCTCCTGGTGCACTACTATTTGGGGGATGAAGTGCACTTGGCTCTTGACTGTCTTTAGGGGCCAACTAGCCCTTTTGCTACCTCCAGTAAGGCCCACACAGCTGGATTGCAGAGAGGTGGTCAGAGGCCACGCCCACTTTCTCTACCACTCTGCAAACGCGCCTTCGGGAGCACTGCTGCTTGAGGGAAGAAGTCCACTTTTTTCCTGAGGCCCTCAGGAGGCAAGGGGACCTCATCCCCCCACCAGCAGTGCGCTGAGAGGCGCGTCTGCAGAGTAGTGGAGAAAGGAGCGTGGCCTCTGACCACCTCTCAGCAATCCCGCTGTGTGGGGCTTACTGGAGGTAACAAGAGGTCTTCTTGGCCCCTAAGGACCCTCAGCAGTCAAGAGGACTTAATCTCCCAGCCAGTTGTGCACCAGCACTTCTAATTACACATATCTGAAGAAACTATAACTCGTGCCATTAAGTAACATAAGGCAACAAGTTGTTTCTTAACATAAGTTTAACTATTAGTATAACTGCTGAATTTCTATGGTTTTGCATAAGTAAATTCAGAACCTAAATATATCGTCCCTGTAACCTTTGTTTTTTCAGTGACTATATAGATCTTTATATCGTACTGTGTTGTAATTGCATTTATGTAGCGCTTACTACCCCTAAAGAGGTGTCAAAAGCGTTTTTTTCAGCGAGTACCTCTTGGGGCTTGGTGAATTCATCTCAAGACTTCTGTAACAGAATAGCGCTATATTTTCGGTACAAAATTCCAAATATATATTCAAATTTCGATCTACCAATGGAAGGTGAAACCCTGCCCAAAGCCACCATTGCATGCCCTAAGCTCAAGCAGCTTACTGAATTTTCCCCTATTTTTGTGCATTAAATCAACAATTTGATTGCTAATCTGGATCTCCATCTCATCCCTGCTCTCCTAAAACACTCCAACTGGCTTCGGGACCCATTGTCGACTTTCTGCAGATTGTGTTTACCCTCATACTGCAATCAGGACTCTTTCCCACCCTCAGGAAGGAAGCGATTGTCACTCTGTTACTAAAAAAAACTAATGCGGACCACGAGGATCTTTAAAACCTCGGTCTTAATTCCTTGCTTCCAGTGCCAGCCAAGATTCTGGAAAAGTTTGATAAGCAGGAACCTGTTAAATTTATTGAGGCTCACGATATCCTTGATCCCTCGGAAAGCGGTTTCAAGAGCGGCCACAGTACAAAATCTGCTGTCATTATGGCTGTTGGCAGCATATGCCGCCAAGTTGATCGGGGGGAGCGGCCCATCTGGTGATGCTTGATTTGTCTGTAGAATTAGATACCATCTCGCCGGTTCGGATGATTCAACTGCTGCAGTAAATCAGTGTCGGTGGGTCTGCTCTTAAGCTCCTCCACTCTTTCCTTACCAACACAGTTAGTTGTGGAGTTTTCAAGGCAGAAGCTTTTAGTATTCCTTGTGGAGTACCTCAGGGCTCGTCACTGAGTCAGACTCTTATAACATATGTTGCTCCGTTTGCTGAACAGGTGCGTTCTTTCGGGTTCCAGGTACTGTCATACGCTAATGACACCCAGATCAGTGTATCTATTTCAAACTAACAGATTTCTGAGAAGTTCAATCACTGCATGTCTAGCATTAATAAGTAGATAAAAGACAACGCCCTCAGACATAATGCTGACAAAACAAAGTGGTCTATGGCACTCCGGTGTCTGTTTGGTCTCGCATCTGGTAGTCGGAGGATTGTGGACCTCTTCCCACCCCGGTCAAATCAGCCAAAAACCTGGGTATTTTATTCGATAATACCTTGAACTTTGATACTCAGGCCAGCCGTACTACCAGTACCTGTTTTCTTATTATTAGGACCTTGAGAAAGATTTTTCCATTTATTACAGTGGATCTGAGCCAATCAGTAATTATCGCATTTATCACCTCGTGATTGGATTATTGCAACTCTTTGTACCTCAATATCAATGCTTCCTGTCCTAAACTTAAGGTTGCTCAGAACACCAGTGAATATGAATATGAATATAATGGCATTTATATAGCGCAAAGCTACTCAGAAGAGTGTCCCGGCGCATCAAAAGTCCCCCTGGCATAGACCCCCCCTAATGGCAACAGAAGCACAAGAGACGCAAAAAGGAAGCCTGCAAGCGTGGGAAGAGTCCTCACAGTTTTTGGTTACAAAGCAAGGTTTTGAGACGCTTTCTGAAAATGGTAAGATCCGTCACTGCTCTCAGTGAGGCGGGGAGCGCATTTCAGGCCTGGGCGCCGAGCAACCTAAACGAGGATCCCCCAGCCCGAACGCGAGAGATTCTGGGGACCCTAGCTAGATTCATTGAAGAGGATCTCAGAGTTCTAGAAGGAACATAGTGAGAGATCCTTCTGCACAGGTACTTGGCCCCCGTTCCATGCCAAGCTTTAAAGAATAGAACCATCGCCTTAAATCGGATTCTGTTCTTTACCGGGAGCCAGTGAAGTTCTCTAAGGCAGGGGGACATATGCGTCCTCACCTTTAGCCTGAGGATGGCTCTAGCTGCGGCATTCTGTGCCACCTGCAGACGCCCAACTGCTGCCCAGCTTCTCCTTAACATCAGGAGGCATCTTTCAGTCAGAGAACAGATTCTTTCCTCCACTGGCTTACAGCTAGGAAAAGGATCATTTTCAAGGCTTGTTGCATGTTTTTTTTTTTTTTAGCTCTGCATCA
The DNA here is from genome assembly GCA_963921515.1 of Calotriton arnoldi. Taxonomy (NCBI): domain Eukaryota; kingdom Metazoa; phylum Chordata; class Amphibia; order Caudata; family Salamandridae; genus Calotriton; species Calotriton arnoldi. The sequence goes on along the minus strand of CAWUFW010004929.1, from coordinate 275,649 downwards.
GAAAGGTTCTAGCTAACTCAACTCCCTCTTCCATTGATAAACCCTGGGTAGGCTTCTCAGATCCTCCTTCCACAATTAGGCCCAATGGGGAGGTCGGTCCATCTCGGTTGCTGCTGCTAAACTGTGGAATACCCTGCCCGCCCATATTTCAGAAGTTAACTTACTTGCCATGCTTCGAAAACATGGCTCTTCACTTCCCATTTACTATTGGGGCTTCTTTGTTTTCTGTTTTGCATAGGGTGCTTTACGCTAGGGCTTTGACACCTCAGGGAATAATGTGCTCTATAAGTTCCAATACCACAACATACATGGATTACCTGATCCAACCCCTGTTTGTGGGGTCTAATTTATATTTTGCAGGATCCCTATTGACAGGATATCAGAGTGACCAGGGGTTTAGTGTTTTGGAATCTTCCTTCACACATATTATAAAGACAGGTAACACCCATTTATTAAAGCTAAATTCTGCTGTGCCATGTTAATAGCTATATCTATACCAAAGGGGTTAAGCCTATGATACAGGAAACAGCCATTACAACGCGGCTGTAACAACGCAGTGCCTTTACAACGCATGCACTATTACCACGCATAGCCATTAGCACACATTTTTTTACAACACATTCCTTTACCACAAATTAACGTTGTAAAGGTATGAATGGTAAAGGCATATAGATTGCACTGTGGTAAAGGAAAATGCTAGTACCGGTGGTAAAGACACTGGCGTAGTCAAGGCTATCTGCGTCGTTAGAGGAAATGGAGAGACCTACCACTTCCTCATGACAACATGTGCTGAGCCTCACCTCAGAAGACCTGCCTCGTCATCCTGTAGCGGTAAGGGGGATTGGGCTTGAGGCGGGGGGGTACGAATTTAGGGCTTTAGACTGGGGGTGGGGTTTTTTGTTTTTTTAATTCCTGGGGGGCATCTGGTTTTAGGGCTCAGGGCAGGGGTCAGGTATTTCAAAAAAGGGCTGGGGCCAGGAGGGTAAGGGGGTCATGCTGGGGTTCTAGTTTTAGGGCTCAGGGCAGGGGTCGGGTATTTCAAAAAAAGGGCTGGGGCCAGGAGGGTAAGGGGGTCATGCTGGGGTTCTAGTTTTAGGGCTCAGGGCAGGGGTTGGGTATATTCAAAAAGGGCTGAGTGCCGGGGAGGGACGCAGTGGGGTATACTTTTAGGGCTTAGGGCAGGGGGCCAGTTTGAAGGCAGGGAAAACCTTTACCACACATAGGCCTTTAACATACATGTCTTTACAACGAAATTCGTTGTAAAGGCATGCGTGGTAAAGGCAAATTTGTTTTTAAAAAAAGTTAGTGGCAAAGGTTATGCGTAGTAAAGACATTTGCGTTGTAACGCATTCGTGGTAAAGGCAAGCGTTGCAACGGAATGTGCTGCACCGTCATACATTCTTATGATACTCTTAAACTGTACTCCTATATTCATTTTGTTATTTTTAATTGCCACCAATGGGTTTCACTGCTCCACGTTACTTTCTTATTACACCGCACTTCTAGTTTTGAAAGGTTAAATCAATCACTGAATCACATGTGGAAGTGTCTATCATGCACGGAGTTTAGCACCAATAAAATGTATCATCATTTTTTAAACATATGTTTACTTCTGAATGTGTATTTTCATTTTATTAGTCTTGAAAAACCCCTTGGCTTGCATGCCTCACATAGGGTGAAGCATGTGTTGGCAAATCTTGAAGTCAGTTTTTGTCATATACAAAATGTGATTTATAATGACGCTTCAAGACCAAAACTCTTTCTTTATTGAACTGAAAAATTCAAGTTGGAAGGTGTCCTTCTTACAAGCAAAGAAAAATAAAGCAATTTGTTGTAAAAAATACAGATGGAATAAACTAATTATTAAACACACCTTGGATATACTTTAATTCTCACAGTAGGTAGGAAGCTGGCTCTGTATATACTATACCAAAGTAAGGTATAGTGTGCACAGAGGTCAGGGAGTCCCCACAGGTAAAGTATAGGCTAAATTACAGCTCTCTTTGTGGTAGTGTGGGCGAGCAGTTAGGCTTATCCAGAGGGTGTGTTAAGCATTTTTTGTATTCACTTAATTAAGAGTGATGTTTATAAAGGAGAAGGGAACCCAATGTAATGGTCAGTGACCTCGGGTAGTAATGAGTTTTAAACACAGTGGTCCCTAAACTAGGACAATAAAGTTTCAACAAATGAATGTAGAACCAGAATCGGCACCATATTTGAGCCTGTCCAGCCGGACAGATATACTTTTAATTCTTAAAATTGTATACACAAAACAATAAAGTGGGACACAAGCCTGCGTCCTACTAGGTGTACATATAGTAAAACAGAAATAGAGAGGAAAGCTCAGGCAGAGCAACTTGCTTGCATATTATACATTTGATTAGTGCAAGCAGAAAAATGGTGAGAAACAGTTACACAAAAATGATATACATGAAAAAAGTGTTAAAGGAGTACATAAGGTTGACGACGTTTCGATCCCTTTTGGAAATTATTGGGATCATCATCAGGACAATGTGATTACATGCCTGAGTCAAAGGATGCCATTTGCCAGTGAAGATTAGCTGGCAGTGGTGAGTACCGCGTCCACGGTTACACTGCTGTGGAGGATCCGATTAATGCGTAGATCGTCTTTCTGTTGAGGTTGCCAGAAGAAGCTAATGCTGTGAATCTTGACCCTGCAGGAAAGGGCAGATGGCGGAACCGAGTCTGCGGTTAACCGCACGTGGCAATGGTTTCAATGAACCAGTTAGTACAAAGCGCTGAGGAATTTGAGCGTCTGCTGCTCCAATTCCTCAGCGCTTTGTACTAACCATTCAATACCCTCAATCAACCTCAAAAAATCTTGAGTGTCCTTGACATAAGAACTTAAGTTCTTCACCCAAGGTGATAAAACCAATATACACAGACGTGTTCTCCAATAGGCTGTTTTGTGATGCCACTATGGGTCTTCCAGGGGGATTCAACATGTCTATGTACTTTCGGTAAGTGGTAAAAAGTAGGGAGGACTGGATGTTCACAATGTAAGAATAAATATTCATCTTGATCTAACATGCCTTGGTCTCTCCAGATCTTCAAATGATTATGAAAAATTCTCACGCAGTTGTCATGCTCAGTTCTCTAAATGGGTAGGTAGCATTGTTCATCTCTCAATTGCCTTATAGCTTCTTTGCAATATTGTTTCTTGCTGAACAGAACAATATTCCCACTTTTTCCGAAGGTTTGATAACCAACGAGTCATTTTTGAAATCTTGTATTGCTCTCCATTGTTTGGCTGGAATGTTATATTTTCCCCGACGTTCTCATTTAGTATTCAATGTCTTCAAATCTTGGATGACAGCTTAATTGAAAACATCGATGGCATCATGCGGAGTCTGAGGGATAAGTTTAGACTTCCTCTTAAGTTCACTTTTACCTGCCAAAAAAAGAATCTTGGAACATATGTGGGCGATCACTAAGAAAGATCAAAGCTATCCTGTGGCCCGCCACTTTGAAGTGAAACATAACAGTAATCGTGACCTGCTAAAATTCTTCTGCATACACCAGGTGCATAAAGATGAAAGAGGAGGTGAAAGGGATAAAAAATTACGTATTTTGGAATCAAAATATATAATTGAGTTACAAACCAAAGTCCCTGATGGTCTTAATAACAAAGAGGAGTTATGGGTTCACTTGGAACAGTATCATATTACTCTGATGATACAGGGGGCCCCCACTGCAACTGAGCTTGATTTCTTTTTAAATAATCTGGGGGATGGGGCGTGGCTTAGCCGGCTGCAAGATGGCCGCACTCTGAGTGGGCTCTGCCGGCCAAGCCGATAATCCGACAAAATCCTGCGCGCATCGTTGGAGCTGCATGCCTGCTCCATGCCATCCTGCCTCTTCTTGCTTGGGGGCTTGGATTGATCCTACCCCGAGCCTTCGCGGGCGCTGCCTCATCGAGCTCTGCTGCTGGGACCTGACGCCATGAGGGGGCCTGTCCGTTGGTGAGTGACTGGTGTCCCGTGCAGAGGAGTCGCGGCGCTGCTGAATTCCCGACTCACCGCCTGGGCCTCTCGGGACCCGAATCGCCGCATCAGCACCGGTCTGCTGACCTGCTCCTCTCGCCCTGGTGAGTCTTGCCGCTGCGGGGGTTCTCTGCGGCGGGGTTGGGGACGCGTGCGCCTTACCACGGGGCCTGTGTGCTTCTCATTGTTTGGGTGTGTCTTCTCGCCGCTTGCACCCACCGCCTCCCCTCACTCCACTGAGGCCCCGCGATGCGGGCGGCGCGCTCCCCGCGATTCCCCGCTGCTCCTGCCCCCGCGGGTGCTGGCTACCGGCGGGGCTCTTGTTGAGCGACACTAGACGTATCCTGCTGGCATTTCTCCTCCCCGGAGCAGCGGCTCACGCGTCAAGACCTTACCGCCTTCCTGTTGCGCGGCCGACGCTCCAGGGCCTTTTCCTCACATCGCCCCTGACTGAAGATCTCCTCGCCGCCCAGGGGCCGTGAGTCGCGCAGGCTCCCTCTGCATCGGCTCGCTGATCGGCTATACCCTCCTGGACAGCCACACGCTGATTCCTGCCCTGCTTGGCTCCTCGCGCTGGTGACCTGCCACGGCTGACGTTCTGCTCCTTTCGCCCACAGCCAAGACACGTACTCCCATCATCACAAAACGGCCTCTGCCCGCCCTGGGTGCCTAGGACTGTGCCAGATATCCTGCCGACCCTGCGTGTAGCGGCCTGATACCTGTCGTCTGGCCTCCCCCATTTTCCAATCCTCCACCACGGCGGCGTTCTTGGGCTCTGGTGGCGCGGCACTGGTCTCATCCTGCTGGCATTTCTCCTCCCCGGACCAGCGGCGTACGCCTCGGGACCTTACCACCTCCTGCAGCGCGCTCGGCGCTCCCGGGCCTTTCACTCACATCACCCTGGTCTGAAGATCCCCTCGCCGCCCTGGAGCACCGGGTCGCGCCGGCTCCCGCTGCGGCTGCTCGCTGTTAGGCTACACCCTTCCGGACGGCCACTTGTTCATCCCTGCCCTGCTCGGCTCCTCACGTTGGGAATCCGTGCTAGTGCCCTGCCGCGGCTGACGCTCTGCGAATTTCGCACGCAGCCTCGAAACGGGCTCCCACCGTTGCAAAACTGCTGCTGCACGCTTTGTGGCCTCTGACTGTGCCGGACATCCTGCTGGCCCTGTATCTGGCGGCTTGATTCTTGTCGACTGGCCTCCCTCCTTTTCCAATTCTGCACCTCGGGCCTCCATTGACTGTCTCCTGCAATTGAAATTGTTCTCTTCTCCGTTTGGGTGGCCCCTGTCCACGTTGGTGTGTTGGAGCATGGGGAAGGCTGACCCCAAACAACCAAAACTCGCCTTTGACCAACGCCGCCAAACGCGGCAGGATGGGGCAGCCACGGAGGTGGGCGAGCCTACCACCCAGGCTGACACCTGCCCAGCCAGGGAGGACGATTTGAAAGCCATCATGTTAGACGTTAAGTCGACAGTCACTGGTATTGCCACCCAACTGGATCAACTCTCGGCCCGGCTGGACACAGTAAAGGCCCGGGTCGACTCCCATGATACGCGTATGGCCCAGGCCGAAGCGAGAATTTCTGACGCCGCGGCACAGGACCATCATAAGCTCCTTCAGATGGACAAGATTCTCGAGCTTATCAAAAACAAAAACGAGGATTTGGAGGCGCGCTCTCGTCGGAGTAACCTCCGCATAACGGGAGTGCCCGAATCAACCAACATCACCAAAATGGAGGACTTTGTGGAGCAACTCATCCTTGAGCTCTTTGGGGTGATCCTCTCCCCCTTCTTCGTCGTTGTGCGCGCCCACCGCTAGCTGGGCCCTCGTCCAGCCCCTGGACTACCGGCCCGGCCCATCATCGCCAAGTTGTTGAATTTTAGGGACCGAGACTCAATCCTTCGCGCGGCCAGGGAGAAGGGGGAAATCCGCCACCAAGGGAACTCTCTGGCTTTTTTTCCCCCCCGACTACACGATGGCGGTGCAGGCTGCCCGCCGCAAATTCCTACCTGCCAAGCGAATTCTTCAGAAGCATGACGTCTCTTACTCCCTGGCATACCCTGCTAAGCTGCGTGTCCGACAAGGCGCCAAAATGCAAATCTTCACAGAACCGCAGGCTGCCCTCGCCTTCGCGAGGAAACTCGAAAGGGCCCAGCGATCTCCCCCACTCAGCACCCGGTCCGGAGGTGCTGGCGACCCGAGTGATAATGACTGACTTTAGCCTCCTGCTTTTGACTCACCGACTACTTTGCCTACTAGTGTTGGGCAGCCCCCTGTGGCTGCGCTTTCATCCGTTTAATGTTCTACATGTGTCTTTCCCCTCTATTGATGTGCCTCCGATCCCTGTTGGCTGGGCTCGGGGGTCTGCTAGCAGACACGGGGGGGTTCCCGCCACTCCCGGGTGTCAGTTGTCTCCACCTCATATCTCCACTCTTTGCAGGTGCCCCGCTGTGCCATTTGCTACTTGCCCGTTGCACCCACGCACCTTGGGTGTCCAGGATGCCCCCTCCCCTGATTTTGACCGATGTCCGCACCTTTTTATGGCTTGGCCACCCTGTCTCTTTGGCAGGGATGTACGCCGGGCGACACCATGCCTCCCTGGGATGATTCCCGTCCGAGCTTCCGCATTTCCCCTTCCCAGCTGCGGGTTCCTTGGGTGGGTGGGTTTGTTTTCACAGCCTGATTGGGGGGTTGGTGTGGGTGGTGGGGGGTTTGGGTTATTGGGACTGTTGCCTCCGAATGAGGCTTTTGTTTTAATCTTGCCTTTGGCTCTTTCCTGCACAACTGTTGTTGCAATGCGCTTCTTGTCATGTTCCTTATTGCACTTCTCTACCCCCACTGCACGAGGTTCTCCCTGCACTTTTAACCTTCCTCGTCATTCACTTCTTTGGCATGGCGCTATGACAGATACCACGCTCTGGACCTGGAACGTCCGCGGTCTTAACGACCACCGTAAGGCTCGCCTGGTCCATGCCCACCTCACCCGGCATAAGGAAGACATTTGTTTCATACAGGAGACCCACCTTTTGCCCGCTACCTCTTCTAGACTCCTCTCCAAGCACTGGGGCGAAATACATTCCTCCTTTTACTCTAACTGTTCCCGTGGGGTGTCTATCCTGCTGCGCAGAGGGCTTCCATGGCAAACCTCCCAGGCTATCATTGACCCTGAGGGGCGCTTTGTCGTCCTGCACGGACCCTCCTGGCACAACCATTGACCTTGGCTGCGCTATATGGTCCCAACAATGATGACCCGGATTTCTTTGCACAGGTTTGGCACCACATCTCCTCACTGGGCCCCGCTGCGCTTCTTTGGGGGGGGTTACTTTAACGTTACATTGTCGACCACGCTAGATCGCTCCGGACCACACACTTCCCATCCGCGCGCAGCTTCACTACTGAGCTCTATTCTCACTGACAACTCAATGTATGACGCGTGGCGACACACTCGCCCTGAGGCACGCGAAGGCACTTGCATGACAGGCTCCCGCGGCTGCTGGTCCCGTTTGGACCTCTGGATTACTACTCCGGACGCATTTGCGTGGCTCACCTCTGTTGAGCATATGGCATGCACCCTCTCAGATGACGCTCCTGTTCGCCTCTGTCTGTGCCTCCCTCACTTCCCACGTCGCGCGTTCTCTTGGCGGCTTCCCAAACGTGCTGCGGGACTCGGTCTTCTGCGATGAGATACAAACCGCAATCACGAATTATTTCGAGCTTAACGAGGGCTCTGTCGACTCCCCTTCCTCGCTTTGGGAAGGATTCAAGGCCGTAATTCGTTGGGAATGCATCTCCAAACAGTCCGGAGTACTACGTTCTATTCGAAGCACTCTTGATAAATTGGAGACGGAGATTAAGGCTCTGGACTCCTCCCATTCCCTGGACCCTAACCCCGACACGCTCGCTCAGATCCGGGGGAAGCTCACCGACTTCGCTGACGAGGCCAACAGAGAGCTTGCGTTTCTGGGTAGGGAGGCGAGGGCGCGCCGCTTTGGTGAGGGGGACCGCCCTGGCAAGACTCTTGCCAACCTCCTTCGCTCGCCTCACGCGGCGTCCTATATAACTGCCCTCCAGGACGGAGGCCCGGATAGAACTACTTCTCCTGAGGAGATCAAGGCGCGTTTCATCGCATTTTACTCTCAACTTTATACGGCCGGGACTGTGCCACCGCACGAGGTTCTCGATCAATATTTTGATACCCTTCAGCTCCTCTGGCTTGGAAACCCTCACCGGGAATTCCTTGATGAGCCCGTCTCCAAAGAAGAAATCCTTGCTGCTATTAACGGTCTGCCCGGGGATAAGGCCCCCGGCTCGGAAGGCCTGCCAGCATCCTTTTATAAGGCCTTCGCGCCCCTCCTGGTCCCGCACCTAGCTGCCATGTACAATGAATCTTTTGAGAACGGTCAGTTTCCCCCCTCGCTCCGCGAGGCATTACTCACACTACTTCTAAAACCAGACAAACCCCCAGAGCTCCGCGACTCATCGTCCCCTCTCATTAATTAATACGGATAACAAGATCTTTGCTAAACTACTCGCCTCCCGCCTCCTCCCGGCTTCATTCCTGGTCGCGCGACCTCCCATAATCTCCGGACCATCTTCTCCGTCCTTCATCAAATTAATCCCACGCTCCCGGCAGTGGCCGCCCTGCTAGACGCCACCAAAGCCTTTGACACTCTCGAGTGGCCTTTTCTCTTTTATCTCCTCTCTCGCTTAGGCTTTAGCCCGGTCTTTTTGCGCAAAGTACAACTCCTTTACACCCTTCCCACTGCCCGCCTCCGGATTAACGGTCAAATTTCGGAGCCTATTTCCATCGCGAGAGGTACTAGGCAGGGGTGTTTGCTGTCGCCCATGCTCTTCGCCATCGCCATGGAACCCCTCGCCGCTAGGCTCAGACAGCATCACACCCAGAGGGGTCTCGGATTCGCGGCTCGTGCCCTTGTCGTCTCCATGTATGCGGACGTTACACTCTATGTCCGCAACCCTCAGGAGAATCTCAGTCCTCTGGTCCGCGAGGTGATACGGTTCGGGGGCTACTCCGGCGTCCAGGTCAACTGGAGTAAGTCTGTACTTTTCCCCCTCACTGATGCCACGGTCCCCTTTACTCCAGACTACCCTTTTGTGTGGGCGTCGGGTCCTACTAGATACTTAGGTATTTGGCTTAGTAGGGACGTAGACGAACTTTGGAGGGCCAACTTTGGCCGCGCTGTGGACTGGTTCGAGTCCAAGATTCCCCTCTGGCGGCGGTTACCCCAGTCACTGGCGGGTCGCATACCCATCGCCAAGATGGTGGTGCTCCCGAAGTTTTTGTATTTATTTGTCAATATTCCCATCCCTCTCACTGCCCACTTTTTTCGCAGATTACGCTCATTGCTCATCACTCTGGTCTGGGCTGGTCGACAGCCCAGAATCGCTTATAATATCCTCACCCTCCCGATGTCGCATGGTGGTCTTGGTGCCCCCGATTTTAAACTATACGCCCTCAGCACCCAGGCCAGTTTTCTCCATTTCTGGCTCCACCCTACTCCTTTTCAGCCGCATGTCGCGGTGGAGGCCGACCTCGTTGCCCCCTGGCCGCTCACAACCGCCTTATTCGCCCCGGTGAAACTTCCACGCACCGAGATCAACACGGTTGAAACTTTGCACTGGGCCTGGGACGGGCTCCAGAAACTCTCCGGCTCCAGCATGCTCTCCGCGAATGCCATGCCTATTGCTCATCACCCGGCTTTTCCCCCCCTTCAGTCAGCCGGGATGGTTAAGCACGCAACCCGCTTGGGGCTTTCCACAGTGTCGGACCTCTACCCTGGGGACACGTTCTTCGCCCTTGCTGTTGCCTCCAGTCCCATGGACACTCTGCTCTACTATCAACTAAGGGCTATTTGCAGGGAGCTTCACCCCACGTTTCCCCAGCCTCCCCCCTCGATGGCCACTCTTAACTTCCTTTACACATCCCCCTCCCCCCGAAAGCTGGTCACCAAGATTTACGCCCTTGCACTGGTGGCATCTCCCATCTCTACAGACCGGGCGCGTGTGGCGTGGCGTGAGGACCTGAGTGTTGAACTCTCTCAAGAGGACTGGCTTTATTGTTGCAATCAGACTAAACGATTATCCCCAAATTACCGCCTGCGCCTCATTCACTTTAAGTATTTGCATAGGCTTTACCGAACTCCTGCTCAGCTGCACCAAATGGGCCTTATCCCCAGCGACAGATGTTTGCGATGTTCCGCTCCTGCGGCGGACTTCTTCCACCTAGCCTGGTTGTGCCCTCAGATCTCAGCATACTGGTGTGATATGTGTGCCGCTATCTCTGAGATCACCTCGTCGCCGGTCCAGCCAGACCCTCTGCTTTGCCTTCTAGGCTTCGTGAAATTCTGCCCTGATGCTACACGCCGCCTGACTGCGATGCTTCTTGTCCTTGCGAGGCGTAGGGTCTCCATGTGCTGGGGTCGCAGGACTGTACCCAAGGTTGACTCTTGGCTTGAGGATGCTTCTCGATGCCAGACACTCCTGTCCAAATTCTGGGACCTAATGCCGGCCAAATCCCACCCAATTGACATATGGGGTCCACTTGTATCTTCCCTCTCAAGTCGTAACTCTCAGCATCCTGCAACCTCTCCCGTGCCCCCCGCCGGCGTTCCGCCCGCGGCAGCCGCCGGTGATGGCCAGTGAGGTGCCGTCTCCCCACTTACTCATCCCTCTGCTTCCCTAGCTTCTCTCCCACATCTGATGGGCCTCTCCCCTAGGCTTACACTCCTGCACCCCCACCCCCAGTGCCTCCTCCGCATTTTCTTCTCCGTATCAACATGCTTTACGCGCCTGAGGTAACCTCTGTTGCATAATATTGAATGGGGTCTCCCCCCCGTTTGGGGTCCCTCTGCTCGTATGTAATGTCTTGAAGAAATGCAATTTTGTAACCCTGCTGTGCAAATTTGTTTAATAAAGGTTTTTGAAAAATAAAAAATAAAAAATCTGGGGGATGATCTTTTGGAGTTATCATTTGTTTAATGCTTTTAGATATAACATAACGGAGACCACACACCTTGTGGGGCTCCACAAGTGAGTTAGCCAATTCAGGGTGCAACTGAAGAAGAGTTTAGGAATATTATCACTATTGTGTTTCTTATTTGAAGTGACTCAAGTAGGGGGATGGTATTTAGGAGATATTAGGATTATTATATTCCATGAATTTTCTCTCCCCCTCATTCCTTCGTACGCTCTTTTTAATAATTGAAACACAGGAGATAGCCCATTCAGGGCATAATTCAGGAGGAGTTTATGAATCACAATTGTGTTTCTTATTTTAAGAAGGGACACAAGTAGGGGGATGGTATTTATGAGATGATACCTGGATTATTGTAATCCATGAACTTTTGCTCTTCCCCCCCTATTCCTTTGTCCGTTGTCTTTAATAATTGCAGCCAACCACGTTCCCAACTAATACATTTTGATTGTTTATATGTTGGGATATGCAGTAATATCTGAACTATAGAACATGTTCCAAGATGGCTGCCACCATTATATAATATTTACTAGAATTGATGGGCCATCATCGATTTTGATGAAATGTTAAAGTGATGTACATAACGTGTTTCGTTTTGGTTTTAAATGGCAATGATTTATTGTTTATACTAACATTGAAGAAGGCGTTGTGCAGAAACGCGTCTGTCAGTGCCTTTGTGACTTGCCCATTAAAGCACTTTGCTGAAACCTACCCGAGAGTGCACCAGTGACTGGCTTTGGGATTGTATTGCAGAGTTGATGCTTGTGTAGTGGCTCACCACTGCAGGGGTTGCACCTGGGACGCGCGGTGCAGCAGAGGGCGAAGAAAGATAATATGGACAGAAATACACATATATACATCTATATACATACATACACTTATACATACATACATCTATACATACACCTATACATGCATACACCTATACATGCATACATCTATACATACATATATCTATACATACATATATCTATACATAGCCACTTGACGCTGCTGCTGCACTTTGTGAAATGAACGAATAAAACCTGTTCCAGGAAAACTGTTTGGACGTGCCGTGATTTGCTTTCAGCGCCGAAGAGATTTGTTGCTTGGAGTTTGGGCATATTACAGACTGATTCTGCGCTATATATATATGGAAAATCCTACTTACCAGTATGCATCTGTTCTTGCCATGTAGAGCTGCAGATCCTCACACTGAGCATTAGATCGCCATCTGGTGTTGGGCTCGGATGCTTGCACTTTGTTGTTGTCTTAGAAGAAGTCTTTGTAGTTAGGAGATAGGTGACTCCTCGCTTGGACGATAGTGCGCATGGGCATCGACTCCATCCTCAGATTGTTTTTCGCCATAATGGGAAATGATGGAGTTAGTAGAAAAGAAAGAGATGTCCATGTGTGTATATCTAAGTAAGATAGGACTGGAACACATACAGGTCCCGGGGAGGTGGGTGGGCATGTGAGGATCTGCAGCTCTACATGCCAAGAACAGATGCATACTGGTCAGTAGCATTTTCCGTTCGAGGCATGTGAGCTGCAGAGCTCACACTGAGCATAGACTGTATAGCAGTATCTCCCCTAGCGGTGGTCACCTGTATGTGTTGCAGTAGTTTGAAAAAGTGTTTTAAGAACAGCTTGGCCCACAGAAGCTTGTTGCTTGGCTTGCACGTCAACACAATAGTGTTTAGTGAAGGTGTGTGTTGTAGACCATGTGGCTGCCTTACAGATGTCTTCTAGGGGAATGTTCCCTAAGAATGCCATGGAAGCCCCTAGTTTGCGTGTTGAGTGCGCTCTAGGGGGAATTGATAATGTGCGCTTGGCTTTTTGGTAGCATATTTGGATACATTTAACGATCCACCTGGCAATCCCAGCTTTTGAGATGGGGTTACCTTTATGAGGTGGAGAGAAAGCTACAAACAATTGTTTTGCGAAATGACTTGGTCCTGTCAATGTAATACATTAGAGCTCTTTTGACGTCTAGGGTGTGGAGAGCTCTTTCTGCAACGGAGTCCGGGTTCTGAAAAACACAGGTAGCTCCACAGATTGATTAAGGTGGAAAGGAGAAATTACTTTAGGAAGGAATTTCGGGTTTGTCCTGAGAACTATTTTGTTACGATGTATTTGTAAGAATGGCTCTTGTATATTTTTTTTATCGATCCTGGGGTTAAGAATCCTGGCGCGTACAGGATCTTTAAATATGTCAGGAGCATGCTTAATAACCCCTTTAATCATTGGCAATATTTGTACAGTTTTTTGGGACTGTTCAAATGTGTCTAATAGGAAATCCTCCTCTGGTGCGTTTGTGTGCATGTGTACCCCATGAAATCCAGCAGCCCTATTGATGAGTTGCCCAAACCCAATATCATCCGGAGGAGAGGGTTTTGTTGGGTATGGTAGAGGGCTTGGGAGGTCTGGGGGATCTATTTGATCATTGTAATCCCAATCATCTTGTGGTGGGTCATCTGGATCAGTGAATGGGTCATCAGGGTCACCACTGTCCCCCATGTCATCTTGATAATTATATGTAGGTGGTGGAGATGTTACAGGCTGAGGCGGTGTAACAGGTTTGTGGAGAGGAGGGGTGTTAGATGGAAGGACAGGGGAAGAAGGAGGCATAGGTGAAGTGGCACAGTCCTTTTCCACAGGTCCTGGCTTGTGGCGTGGTACAGCTGTGAGATGTCCTGTTTTAGGGTTGATGTGGATCTTAGTTTGCTTAGGATCAACAGGATCCGGATGAAAAAGCTCCTCTTCCTGGATGACTGGTTTCGGCGCCGATTTGTTCGGTTCCGAGCGGGGTGGTGGCGGAGCTTTATGCTCTTTGGCCTTAGGAGACGTGGAAGAATCCTTAGGCTTGGTTGTCGGCTCCGAAGGCTTTGGCTTAGGGGCTGTGGCGTGATGTTTAGGTTTCGACGCCGGCTTATCCCCATGCTTCGATGTGTTCGAGGCGGGTTTGAGTTTAGAGGTGGAAGGAATCGCTGTCGATTTCGGAGCCGAGTGTGCGTTTGGCTTCGGCGCCGAAGGTGCCGGTGGGACTAGCACATGCGGTTTGCTCGGTGCCGAGGTACCGGAAGGCTTGAATTTTTTCTTCAGAGCCGGGCTCGAAGGCGGGGCTTCTGAAGTGTGTTTTCGGTCGCGACTGGGGCCAACGGGCGAAGTCTTGACCGGTGCCTTGTGCTTTGGTGGGGGGGTTGGGGTAGGGGCATTAGTACTCACTCGTTGCCCAGGAGTGATGGGGTCGTCTGAGTCTTCTGCCTCTGACACTATTTGGAGATCCTCGGAATCTTCTTCAGGGACATCTGGGCCTTCGTCGAAGATGTCCACCGGTTCCGGAGCGGATCTCTGCGCCATGACGTGCCTTCGAGCTCGACGATGTCGAATAGTTTTCTTCGATCGAAAGGAGATGCAGGCTGGACAGCTGGACTCGTTGTGGTCGGGCGAAAGGCACAGGTTACAGACCTCGTGATGGTCACTGTGTGGGAATTTTGCTCCACACTGGGGGCATTTTCTGAAGGGCGTCCTTTCCATGAGCCGTAGGCCTCACGGCGTCGATGGGCCCAGCGGCCCGCGTCGTCGGCTGGAAAAGGAATCGATGAAAGGCGCGTCGAGAGTTCGATGTGGATAGAAAAGTTTGTTGGAAGTTTTGCGCGTTGAAAAGTTTCAAAACCAAAGTTTCGAACCGGTGCGCAAAAATTGCATCCGAACCCAATGGCGGAAAAAAACAATCTGAGGATGGAGTCGATGCCCATGCGCACTATCGTCCAAGGGAGGAGTCACCTATCTCCTAACTACAAAGACTTCTTCTAAGACAACAACAAAGTGCAAGCATCCGAGCCCAACACCAGATGGCGATCTAATGCTCAGTGTGAGCTCTGCAGCTCACATGCCTCGAACATTTCTTTTTTCAAATAAACGTCCCACCAAAAGGAAGAGAAGCACTCCGCAGGTTCATTTTCATTAATTTCTTTCAGGTAGACGTGTTTCGACAATTTGTTGTCTCTCAATGCCATAGTTCATGAATGTTCAAAAAAACTTTCTTTTTATGAGTCTCCCCTCACTCTCATTGGTTGCTCTTAATCCAATGTATTTCAACTTCATGCACCAATCAAACGCAAGCCGGCATCATGCCGCTAGCTCTTCACCGCTCTTCGGGTAAGTATTACGGCATTGCATACAAGTCCCACAATGTCCTTGGCGTGCATGATAGTTGAATGGAGAACATCCACTTGAGCGATTTTACCATTAAAATGAATATTGAAAATACCTTCGTCCTGCTGCAATTGCCATATCGGGAGAAACATGATGCCAAGAATACATATTTTGTAATTGCATTCTCCATTAGGTAATGTTGACATCGTGTCATAGGCATGTTCTCACCTCAGCACGACTGTCCACGCCAGAAGCAAAGAGCCATGAAGTAACGGACCATGGTGTGTTAAAAAAATAACAGGGCTATTAAGGGGAACAGCCCTGACACTAAACTGATCCGCAGTGTGGGGAGGATGGGTGGGTTGATAAGGAATCTGAGGCTAGTACATGTCTCTACCAGATAAGGGGTACCAAAGGAAAGTAACTTGTCCATCTGAGAGAGACTTCTCGCTGCAGATTCCTTACCTTAGTAGAGATACCCAAGCAATACCATACCCAGAGGACGGACTGCGGAAAGTATTAGACCAGAAAGTCCTATAGGACCGAACGGCCGAAGAGGCCTTCCCTAAGGACCTGATTATCCAGGCAATTATGTTGGCAAACGTGTGCAGGGACGCCCACATAGCCGTCTGGTAGATGTCGAAGACTAGGGCATCACACTGAAGAGCTGTGGTGGCTGCCTTCGCTCTAGTTGAATGAGCCTAAGGCCTTCAGGCGGCTGTATTTTTGCCAACACGTAACAGATTTTTATGGTCCTCTTCTGCACAGCACGATTCTTCTTTGATCCAATGTACAATACAAACAGTTGGTCATCCACCCGGGACTCTTTAGTGTGATCAAGATAGAAGAATTACGCTCTTTTTGGGTCCAGGCGGTGCAGAAGCTCTTCTTCCTTAGAAGGATGGGGAGGAGAGTAGAAGGTGGGCAAAGTGACAGATTGCCCTAGATGGAACGCTGTCATCAACCTTGGGCAAAAAAGAAGCCCTAGTATGGAGTACTACTTTGTTCAGACAGGCAGTCGGATAAGAAGGCTGAGAAGATAGAGCCTGCAATTCGCTCACCCTCTTGGCAGAAGTTATTGCCACGAAGAAGGTCTGTTTTGATAGTAAGCAGCCAGAGGGGGCAATTGTGCAGTGGCTCGAAAGGTGCACACATCAAATAGGTGAGAACTGAGATAAGTTCCCACTGTGGCATGATAAATGCTGAAGGGGGGGAGGGGGCGGAGAACATATGTGTGAACCCCTTCAAGAATCTATGCACAATGGGAGCTACAAAAAGTGACGGTTGATCTGGCAACTGTAGAAAAGCCGAAAGGTAACCCTTCAGAGTGCCCAGAGAAGAGCCCTGCTCGGCCAAAGAAAGAATGAAAAGAAGAATGTCTGAGAGGGAAGCAGACAGGGGGTCAACAGAACGTTCTGTACAATATTTACAAAATGTTTGCCATCAGCAGGTGTATACCGACTTAGTGGAGGGACGCCTGGCTGCCAGAATAACTTCGCAGACTTCAGGAGGAAGGGCAAAAGACGTCAATTGTCACAGCTCAATCTCCAAGCAAGGAGGCGGAGGGTGGACAAGTTCGGGTGGCGCACTCTTCCCTGTTGCTGTGACAGAAGATCCTATCGAAGGGGCAGCCTGATCGGAGGATTGATGCTTATCTGAAGAACCTCAGGATAACAAACTCTCCGTGCCCAGTCCGGAGCCACAAGGATGACTTTGGCCCGGTCGCACCTGATCTTCTTGAGCACTCTGGACAGGAGTGCTATTGGTGGAAAGGCGTACAGGAGGCCTGTGCTCCACAAGAGACAAAAAACGTAGCCGAGCGAAAGCCGCCTTGGAAACTCCAACGCGCAAAACTGCTGACATTGCGCGTTCTCTTCGGAGATGAACAGATCTAACAAAAGCTCTCCCCACTGCTGAAAGAGATCTTACACCATCTCTGGATGGAGACGCAATTCGTGACCCGCTAGGCACCGACAGCTGAGTTCATCTGCCCTGGCGTTCAGGGAACCGGCCAGGTGTTGAACCACCAGGGATATTCCTGACTGTTCCAGCCAAGTCCAGAGGCGAGTACCACATGACAGTGGTGTTGTCTGTAAACACTTGAACCAGCCTGCCCTTGAGAGGTGGTAGCAAGGCTTTCAGTATCGAACGAATCGCTTGAAGCTCAAGCAAGTAGATGTGGAGCCCGGCTTGCGCGGTAGACCAGACACCTTGGATTTTCACATCTCCCAGGTGCCCGCCCCATCTCAGAAGTGACGCAACTGTCACCACAGTAAGATCTGGTTGGGGAAGGGAGAGGGATCTGCCTCTGACCCAATCGTGGTTTGTTAACCACCACTGCAGATCTTTAGCAGTGCCCTCCAAGATCTGGACTAGGTCGTTGAGATATCCCCGATGCTGCCCCCATTGGAACAACAGGTCCCACTGCAGAGCCCGCATGTGCCATTCAGCATGATCCACCAGCAGGATGAAAGAGGCCATGAGGCCAAGCAGCCTCAGAGTCAGCATCACCGAGATCCAGGATAGAGGCTGAAACATCGGTATCATAGCGTGAATATCCTGGACTCTCCACTCAGGAGGATAGGCCTGAAACTGCACACTATCCATAACAGCTCCAATGAAGGGGAGCATCTGAGAGGGAGTCGGGTGTGCCTTCGGCACGGTGATAATGAACCCCAGCAAATGCAGGACGTTCACCATAGTCTGGAGGTGGGAGAGGACTGCTTGGGCGAGCCCACCTTGAAAAACCAGTCATCTAGATAGGGGAAGATTGGAACTCCTGACCTCCACAGATGAGCTACGGCCACCGCCATCACCTTGGTCAACACCCGGGGGGGCACTGATAAGGCCGAAGGGGAGCACGGTAGACAAAGTGCTTTTGGCCCACTGAAACCGCAGGCAGCGACGATTGGCAGGCAGGACGGGAATATGGAAATAGGAGTCCTGCCAGTCCAATGCTACTATCCAGTCTCTCAGGTCCAGGGCAGACAGGACCTGAGCAACAGTGAGTATCTTGAACTTTT
The DNA here is from genome assembly GCA_963921515.1 of Calotriton arnoldi. Lineage (NCBI taxonomy): Eukaryota > Metazoa > Chordata > Amphibia > Caudata > Salamandridae > Calotriton > Calotriton arnoldi. The sequence goes on along the minus strand of CAWUFW010004929.1, from coordinate 257,488 downwards.
CTTTTCTGAGGAAGTAGTTGAGGACTCGGAGGTCGAGGATAGGACGAGTCGACGTCGTCCTTTGGAACCAGAAAATAGCGGGAATAGCAACCACAGCCTAAGTCTGGCCCAGAAACTCTCTCTATAGCTCCCCTGGCCAAGAGAGTTTTGACTTCCTTGCGAAGTAAAGCAAGGTGATTCTCCATCAGCCGATCGTACATTGGAGGCATGGAGGGAAGAGTAGTCTCGAAGGGAGTGAGTAGCCCCTTCGGACTAATTGCAAAACCCACCTATCCGAAGTGATATCCAGCCAGTGATGGAGGTGATGGCGTACCCTGCCACCAACTGGACGCCCATAAACTGGGAGGATCAGACTAGGACGGTTTGGAGGTGGAGGGGGAGGGGTTTAAGGCCTGACCTGACTTCTGGCCTCCCGACCCGCTGGGTCGGGGCGAACCGCGCCCACGGCCATGCAGAGAATGCTGAACTTGCGCGGTCCTCTGGCTGGGGTACGGTTGGCGCAGTTAGCTTGCCACTTCTGTAACCACGAAAGCAGCGAAAAGCGGACGCATGCCGGGATGACACCGAGAGGCCCGTGGACTTGGCCGTAGCCCGCGACATCTTACAGCGCTCTAATGCCGCGTCCGCCCTGTCCTCGAAGAGACGACGGCCATCAAAGGGCATGTCCATAAGATTGGCTTGGACATCCACCGAAAAGCCAGACGTCTCCAAGCTTGGTGCCTAACAGCCACCATTGAGGAAATCGCTCTGCCCAGCGAGCCTGTCGTGTCTAGGCCACAGCGTATGGCAAACTTTGCTGCATCTCTCCCGTCTGCAACAGCTTGGGAGAGGACAGTCCGGGACTTGTGGCAGCACTTGCGCAACTGTTTCCCAAGGCGAATGGAAGTAGCAGCCCAAGAGTTATGCAGTGTTTACCGACCGCAATGCAAAGCTGGTGGAAGAGAAGATCCAATTACCAAAGCTGTCCAGCCTTTTCGATTCCCTATCCAGGGGTGCAGAAGGGAACGCGCCACGGGAAGTGGAGGTTTAAACCACCAAGCTCGCGGGGGTCGAGTGGTTGGAGAGGAAAGTTGGGTCGCCCAGAGCAGAGCCATGGCAGCGGGCGATAGTTCTGTTCAAAGTAGCCCCGGTGCTGGGCTTGGGCCAGGTGCCCAGTAGAACATCTTTCAATGTCTCGTTCAATGGCAGCAAGGGTTCCGAGGTGGAGACACCAGGCTGCAGGACCTCGGTCAAGACATTGGTCAAGACATTGGTCTTGACCGCCACCGTAGGAAGCTGCGGGTCAAAGACCTCTGCAGCCCTACGCACCACCACTGCGAATGAAGCCCCCTCCTCCGTAATAAGGTTAGGGGATAGACAGCATGCCAGGTTCTGGGGAGGTGTCCAAGCCGCTGGCATCACAGAGGTCGTCATACTGTTGAAGGGATTCAGCGGAGTCACAGAACTATGCTTGGGATCAAAGAACTTTAGTAGGCAGGGACCGAGTCGTCCTACCACCTGCGTGCCCGGGACCGACTAGCTATAGTCTCACTTGAGCTACAGTGTCTCACTTGCCCTTCTACTCACTCACAGAGGCACAAGTGATTAGACACCCCAGAGCACAACACTCCCAGCCCTCTCAGGAATCGCGGTTGCAGCACACACCCTTTCACTCTCACACTCGTACTAGTCCACAATAAGTTCCGACAGAGAGACAAGAAAAGTTTAAAATGTTTATTTTAACTATTGTGCTCTAGTATGCAGTATATGTGCCACAATAAGTAAGAAAATACCCAACACAAATATGGTCAGCACAGTAAGTAGTGTATAAAACATAAAAGAAGCGGTCATTGTATAAGACAGGATAGCCTAACCTCCCTCTCCTTCTACAGAGGTAAAAGCGATCATATAGCAGAAGATCTCTGGGTGTTGGCAGCAGACCGCGTACCTTAGCATGCACAGATAAAAGTTCTACTTCTCAGGTGCTGTCACGATCTCTTCCCTAGAAAGATCCCTCTCCAAGTGTGCTGTTACCTATTCGTGCATACCTATACGACAAAAGTAAGTGTTCCCAAACAGCTGCATTTGTGTGTTTTGTCTAGGCGCTAGGTCCTGACCAGAACAGAACAATGGGCATTGTTGTTTGACCTTGTCTACAGTGTTCAGACTGAATCCCAGCGAAGAACAGAACGCAAAAACACCACCAGGTTCTGTGTGAAAGTACACTGTGGCACAAAGCAAAATATGTTTGCATAGTAACGTGTGCAAAGCAGTGGCGGTCTGCTATGTTCTAATGCTAACATAGGGAAAATGACAATCGGCCTGCATGGGACATATGACAGTACCAGTCCGGTTCTTCATTGAAAACAGGATTTCTAAAGGATCCTGCTGCTCCTCCCAATCTTCATTAGCGCCGCCGGGGAAGGTCATTTAGGAGGTACGACGGGCGTCGGTCCAGATCCTGGAACAGATCCAAGAGGAGTCCTGGGCGCCAAGGCCAAAGTCAACAGCGTGGAACACATTGAATCTCCTTATGATGAACCTGCCGGGTCCGAAGGCGCGCCAGCATGATTAGGCCCTCCAAATATGGCACACAGGTGTCATAAAAGGTTTTCAACTGGGCGGGGGCGCTCCAGGCCCCGGAAAGGGAGGGAAATGTGGAGCTGACACAGGAGCACCGAGACCCCTCCATCTAGTCATGTGAAAGACAGGGAGCAGCTGAAACATGCTTCGACTTGTTAGGTTTTTTATGGTGCTTCTTACCTGACATTGACGACTTTGAAAGGAGGAGGACTTGAAACCTCCGGAGCAGTGCTAAGACCTTCCTCTTTACCAAGACCGGAAGAGGGAACGAGATGACCGGGGAGATCTCGGAGGTGCAGGACACCGGGCCGCAAGCAGCTTTAGGGACCGCTCCCTCAAAGCTTTCGGCGACATGGCCGGGTAGTCGGAGCACAAATTTGGGTCTTGGTCGCGCTCCACGCACCAAAGGGGATCCGTGATCAACATGGCGCAGTGGCAGGTGCCGCACGGTTTGAACCCCGAGGCCTTCTTACTAGACATCCTACACACCGATAGATTCGACAAAAAGTCGGAAACACTCTGTAAAAAATTGACAGGGGGTCTCTCTCTTCGACGGATCTACACTGGCTGGCAAGGAAATTAAAGTACCGACGTCAGCGCACCGAGGAGACGCCTATATAGACGACGTCACGACGATGAACCAGACGTCTAAGATGTCGCGTGGAGCTGACAGACCCCACCTATCGGCGCGCAGGGGTACTGCTATCAGAAATCTCCCGGATCCAGCCTGACGCCTGGAAGTTCTACGGTAAGGAATCGCTGGCTAGAGGTCTCCATCAGATACACACAACAGTAGTCTATGCCCCAGGATTAATGATCTTGAGTATATTAGAGTGTGAGAGACACAACAGCAGCAGAAGGGATGGTGTGCTAGGAAGTGGGTATAGGAACACTGGGAAATGTATATGACTGGGACAAGCTGCACACATACGATACACAGAGAAGCATATGCAATGGGTTGTGGGCTATTTCTTGTATTAAAGGCAATAGGCATAATGAGAAGACTTTGGGCTGAAAATGTGGGGTGCTCAGGTTGCATGCTGGGGTAGATGTTAAACTTACTACTTTAGCAGTGGGACCGAAGGAAATAAAGAGATTATATGCTACAATGTTGTCCACAGCAGGTCCAATGTTGAAGAAACTTAACTTTAGGGGGAAGAGGCTGTCGGAAGGGAAATTATAGAAGTAGATCGGGGCAACCCAAAGAAAGTATCCCGTAATGCCAGGATCAAACTGCTACAGATCAGCCTTCTACATCGGACCTACCTGATGCCACACAGGGTATATGAAATAGTCCCAGCAGTGTCGCATACCTCCCTGGAGCATAACAGAGAAGGCTGATTGTGAGAAAGTGCACTCTTTCTGCATGGTTGCCCCCACTTTTTGCTGAACTGCTGATGTGCTTTGACTGAGTGTGCCCTGGGCTCCTGCTAATCAGGTACCCAGTCCCTATGTTCTTTACCTAAAACTGCATTGAAACCCAAACCCAGTTGGCATCTCTGGCCACAGGTCAGCCCCTGGTAAATGGTGCCACAGGTACCCAGGGCACTGTGACCAGGGAAGGCCTCTAAGGGCTGCAGCACTTATTGTGCCACCCTTAGAGGTCCTGTACCTTTACACTCACACACTGCCTTTGCAGGCTGCGTGTCTTGGTGCAGAACAAAGTGAAGAGTTGACATCTCACACATCCCTGTGTGCCATGCCTACAACCCACTGCCCTGGCACAGATCAGTCACCCCTCTAGCTGGGTGCCCTATACCAGTGGTGAGGGTACAGGTGCATGAGCCCTGTACCCCTACAGTGTCTAAGTCCATTCTTAGACATTGTAAGTGCAGTGCTGCCATTAAGAGTATATTGTATTGTATTGTAATTGCATTTGTATAGCGCTTACTACCCCTGACGAGGCGTCGAAGCGCTTTTTCGGCGAGTAGCACGCTACTCCGGGACCCATAGAGGATTAGTGTTGAATTAGTATAGTGAAACATGCAAGTAAATTTTAAGTGGTGGATATGTTAGTCAGTTATTTGGATTCAGAAGGATGGTGGTGGGAGGTTGTCATTACGAACTCCACAGCACCATAATGGCTGCACTGAAAACTGAGAAGTTTGGTATCAAACTTCTCAGCACATTAAACCCATGCTGATGCCAGTGTGGGATTTAATGAAAAATGCACAGAGGGCATCTTAAAGATGCCCCCTGAAAAACGACCTACCACTAGTGTCCAGGCTGAGTGGCTGCTTTCATCTGCCACCATCAGACATGTTTCTGGACCCCTGGGTCGAGAGCCTGCTGCTCTCGGGGGCCTGAAACAATGCACATCTTGGGATGAGGTGCCAAGCCTCCCCCCCCAGGATGGGCAGGATCCACGAAGGGGAAGCTTCAAAGGCTTGCCGCCTTTGTGAGCTTCCCCAGGCCACTTGCTGCTTTCAGCAACTGTTCCCCACTGGTTCTGACCCCCACTTTGGGCGGGAGAACCGGTGGGAAAAACAAGTGAGGAAGAGAGGTGTGCCCACCTCTGCCAATTCCACCCCTCAGGTGGGGGAGGCGAGGTGAAGCACAACTCTCAGTCTCCGCCATCTTGCAGATGGGGGGACCCAGCCTACCAGAGTGAGGCATATGCCCCCCCCCCACTAGAGGATGGCATAATAGGGGGTGTACCCACCCAAAGGAAGGGATCCATTGGTCCCAACCTTTACTTACCTGTAATGTCCATAAATCTAGTATTTAGGAGGCACACCGAACCTTGATTCCTCAGACAAGAAACTACAAGAAGAAAAGAAGGACCGAACAGCCGTGCCGAAGCTAACAAGAGGACGCCTACTGACTTGGCCCCAGCCCTACCGGCTTGTCCCCACCTCGAACCTGCAGAAGCAAAACTCTGGTGTGTCCTGCAGCCAGCAACCTCAAGAACCCCGAAGACCGATGGCGCTCCCACGTTTCCTATATGTACTTCAGAACACGATGGATCCAGTTACCGCGCCCTATTTTAAAGTCTCCTGAGACAGCTCCTGTGGGAAGGCAGACCACGTATAGCATTTTCCAAATTGACCTTAAACTGGTATGATGGGGGAATTAGTCTGCCTGACTTGAAGAAATACTACTGGGCGTCTCAGTTAGCGGCAATCAATCACGGGATCTATGGGCAACCGGATGACCCCGGTTACGCTATGGACAGATGGTTGCTCCCGGGGGGGACTATACTAAAGCGCTATACGCCAAACCTCGTAGATACCCACTGACTGGACCTACCGCACATTCCGTACAAATATGGCATACTGTCACCAAGCACCTACAATGGGAAAATAAACTCACGCTCGCCACACCATTGTGGAGCTCCGAGAAACTGGGCAACCTTTGGAAATCCAAGGGGTTTGATAAATGGGACCTTATAGGGATCTCCCGAATTAAGGACATATGGGGGGGAGGAACGGTACTACAGTTTCCGACTCTACAAGCTCAATACAAACTATCAGACACTGAGCATTACCGCTACCTTCAAATCCGCCATGCACTACTCACGCATGTGCCTAGTGGTACGGCACTCCCGGAAGCCTCCCCCCTGGAGGATAGAGTCCTCGATGGACATCTTCCAGAAAAGACCATATCCCTCATATATAGGAAGTTGATTAACAACATGGAGGATCCGTTATTGGCCCTCAGAGGGAAATGGACTGGAGACGGTCTAGACCTCGAAGATGAAGACTGGCGAGTGGCGATCTCCTCCCGAGTGGTTGCAATTCCAGCCAGGCTGAGGTTAGTGCAGCTTAAGATATTGCATAGGGTCTACGTAACGGGTCCGGGCCTGGTTCGTATGGGACGGGCGGAAAGTGGAGAGTGCAGACGGGGATGTGGAGAATTGGGAACGTTTATGCATATATTGTGGAACTGTCAGCAGATTGAAAGGTATTGGACAGACGTTCATCGTATAATGCGATCTGTATTGGGGGTGGACATGCAGCCGGAAGCTCGAAGATGCATATTGAATGTCTGGGAGCCTACAGACCTCAATGCATACACCACGTAATGGGCCACTCTTGCGTACATGATAGCGAAACGTAATATCGCACAGTTGTGGGGGGCCAGTCAACCGCCCCAACTGGGGAAGTGGAAGGAAGATTTAGATTGGTGCATGTTCAGGGAGAAGTCGGTGTTCGTGGCAAGGGGATGCCCCGGGAAATGGCTTAAGGTGTGGGGAGCGTGGAACCGATATAGAGGCGATATCTGTCTCCCACCGAGCCGGCAGATGGACGAAGACACTCTTGATACCCCTTAAACTGACTCTGGTATTACTTGTGACTTATTCTGTACACTGTAAATGGTCTCTGTGATGGACGAAGCAGCCTGCTTGTACCGAATGTGTTGTGATTTTGTCGAATTGTTTAATAAAAAGAAATATAAAAAAAAAAAAGAACCCCGAGGACCTGCCCTGCCTTCCAAACCAAAGACTTTGTCTCCCGTGAACACCGGGTTTGTTCACCAACAGACTCCAGCTCCGGCAGGATCAGCGAGTCTGCACCACCTGCACCTGACGCCCACGGTCCGAGTGGCCCAACACCACGAGGAGGTCTCCCTGGTGATCCTGACCCGAGATTCGGTGATCCCTGACCTGCCTCCAGCCGATGCCTGCAGCCTCAACCTGGAAGGGCCCCCCAACCAGGAGCTGGTAAGAAGATCCGACCCTAAAAGGCACCCCTGCACCCGACGCCTCATGGCCTTGGGTGGCCCAACCGACAGAGCCTAACCAACGCCCAGCATCCCAACTTACCTCTCCAAGAGGTGGTCGCACCCAGAAGACCTTCGTCCCTGAGCCTGCAGTGTGTTTGCAAACCGGAGACTCCCCATTGAAAGCTACAGGGCGCCCGACGCCAAAACAGCACTCTGCACTCGGCCGCCCCAGTGCCGCTGAGGGTGCACTTTTTGTGCTGGCTTGAACCCCAATTTGTCCTGAGCTTAAGTCCAGGAGCTTTGCTCGTAAGCAGCCACCAACCGGAGGCCCCTATCCCCCCCATTAGATAACATTGGGGCTCAGCACTCTGCACCCAGCCACCCTAGTGCGGCTGAGGGTGCAACAAGAGTGAATCTTTGACCCTGGGGTACCCCTGAGTGTACCCCCAGAATACCAACTCCCACAACCGAATACTTACCTTTAAACCGATAACCCTATTTTCCTCCATAGGATAACATTGACTGTTTTTCTGTGAAAAGTTTCTAAGTGTGGAGTTGGAAAATCTAAGAAACCCTTTAAAACTGTAACTAAATTACAAAAACGCTTTTACTTACCTGTTTAAAGGAAATGTCCCAGTGCACTATCCAGGTATACTGAACTATGTAATAAAAGTAATCTGTAAAGTAATCTACTTGACATTCTACTAAAAAGCCAATACAAAGTATGTATACAGTGTTTCAAAAGCATTGCATTACTAGTAGCTCTACTGTAATCACATCAAAGTGCATATACAATTGCAATTCAAACCGTTTACAAACTGCATTACTACTGTAAAGTACTTATTGCTTACCTGTGCCAGGCTTGCTTGGTTCAAGAAAATAAAATAACTAAAAATATTTTTATACAAAACCAATTGGTCTGAAGTTCAGTCTTTGAGTGTTTGATATCATTTGCTGATTGAGTGTGTACAACAAATGCTTAACACTACCCTCTGATACAGCCTTACTGCTCGACCACTCTACCACAAATAGAGAGTAAGGTGCCATCTACTTTTACCTCTGCCTACCTTTGGTGTTCCACTGGACTCTGTGCACACTATACCTCACTTTGGTATAGTATATACAGAGCCAGCTTCTTATACTGATCTATTAAATATATTCTGAGGATACACTAGCGTAATAAGTCTCTGAATCCAAGGTCTACCAGTTAACCAATCAGTGTCCTCTTAGAGATTTACGTGTAATTACTACCAGGTAGATGAATCAGCGGAACGTAGACTCTCCTTTTCTTAAGGAGGTGGTCCACAAGCGTAAATAGTCACTGGGATGGGCTCTTTCACGTGACTTATGACTGACTGGAAGGGTGGTGCCCTGAACTTCATGGACAGTTTTACTGGGACAGATACCAAGGAGTTAGAAATATAGAGAAGAGGCAGATTTATAGACTGAGTATTGGTCTTAGCCAAGCAGTGGAAAGTGAATGCTCCCTCTTATCTTGAGGGTGCACCTCTTCAACCCAGCTCTGTTGTTTTTTCACATGTGTATCCATCAACAAGTAAGCAGGAGGACCAGATATAGAGATACTATTGAATAACAATTATGCAGATACAAATGGAACACACACAGGTGTTGTATTCCTCTTAGGGTGTCCGTACACGGGTTTTCCTGTATCATGTCCTTATATAGGCACAATTCGCCCTGCCCTTATATAGGCATAAAATCCAAGTCCTTATTTAGGCATTAAAACCGTGCACTCCAAATACAGGCATGGTCTCCGACATCCGTCCACCCTAACGTCACAACGAGTTCTTGAAGAACAGACCCTTAGGCTTCGGGAGTTTCCCTAGCACAGGACTATTGATTTCTTCGAGGACTCGTCTATTATGCATGAACCGTTATACCTTAGGGGTTCATTCATGACGTCTTCTGCTGTCCGATTCACGTCAATGCTAACATTCTGAGGTACCTCTCAGGTATAAATATACCTTCCCTAGCCCTTGTAAATCAGAGGAGACCTCGACTTCAGAGGAGCCCGTTTCCCGGCCTGACGCACTGAGAAGACGCTGTCATCCCTGCACGCAGAGTGTCCAGCTTCCAGTGATCTGACTTCCCTCGCAGGGTGTTGGAGTTCGAGTCTGGCAAGAGATTCCCACCTCTCTCATTCTTAAGGTATGGAGCTGACTAGAAACCTAGAGGGACTCTTGGCATACTAGACTTAACATACTCTTAGTATACCATAGTAAGGAATACTTCACCTACTTCATACCTCTCCCTACACCTAGGACAGGTTAGGTACATTGGGGTAGAACTAGCTTAGAAATGCATCGTATGAATACTCGCATTTTTAGTCTCTGTTATTTATGTAAATGAATATCTACTAAAGATCATGCTAGCACAGTATTATTTATTTCTACTGCTTACGCTGTACATTATTTATCTTGCCTACTGTCTTGTGATCGTAACCACACATTACTTACACGAGAAACAAGACTGTTCAATAAATCTTTTATTGAAACGCCCGTCTATTCTTTCTGTGTAACTATGAGGAAAACTAAGCATGCACGATTGAGCTGAGTGAAATAGTTATCTATTGTTTCCACGACTCTGGGACACGTTCTGATTCTAAAGGGAAACAAAGTTGTCATGTTTTGCGGCTGCCAGAAACTACTCCCTTCTTGTTTATCAAGGAGTTTCTAGTGGCCTCTGAGCTAGCTGGCACAAGTAATTAAGTTTAATATACTCGATAGGGACATACCGACCTCAATCCTATGTCAAACCTATAGGGTATATTATTCCAATGCGCAGAGCCTATTAGGGAAATAGGAGCTACACTACACAGGCATTGGTTAACGGTGCTTAATCATCAACTATGGATTTGTTTTTTAATTACTTGGACTCTATGCTTGTAGGTTTCATAAATAAAAATGTTAGTAAATAGTCACGCTCATGTTAAACGCAAACATGTCTAGTACTTTAGTTGACAAGAGACGCCTTAAATGTGATATGTTTTTGTTTTCAATTTGCGTCACAAGAGAATAAAATACATTTAAAAAAAAGTTTATATAGGGGGCATATGCTTCAAGAGCACTGAAATGGTGAGAGCAGTCCTACACAACCAGTTAGGGAGGCTTGACAATGAACTGTACTTGACTGAGAGGAGGTGGGTAGGATCTGAGATGGAAAGGCGAGAATTGGTAAACAAGAGACAACACCATGCCAGCCCGCACAATAGGCTGAGTTCACAAGGCTACAAAAATCATTGGTATAGCCAATAGGTCTAGCCTTTGAGACCCTGTAAGTGTTTAGCCAGAGCTTTTGGCTTTGGCAATGTTTTTAAGCTAAGTTACCCAAGCGGGCAGATATGCCTAAGAAGAAAAGAGAGCGTTTGATATACCCAACAGTTAAAGATCTTGTTAGTGTGGATTAAAATGATACACAGACCCCAATACACAAGCAAATATTAAAAGTGCTTCTGCATGAAGCAGAGAAACTGTGAAGTTTGCAAACTTAGTTTTGTGCGGGTGCGTATCCTGCATTGCCGATCCCTGGCGAGTCGAGTTGCACTACTACTGCTGAAACCAGGCCAATGGAGGTACCAATGGTTGAGGCGTACTGGCCTCAAGGGTCCTGTGACCTAAGTGGCAGAGCCACTGTCGCTATAGGGTGTGCTGCTTCGTAGGACTCCCCTCAAGACTGGAGGTGAACTTCAGTATGGATTGTGGTAGACAGGCCTTCAAGGTTAACCCCACGCTAAGGTACACCTGCTGGTGCTAAGACACCAGGGCTTCTAAGGTTTAGCGGGGCCTTCTAAGGTCTAGCATGGAAATTTGCTACCTCAGGTGAGTGGTCTGGTCATGAATGCTGAACCTAGTTCCCCAGTTCCAAATTCGGTAGCTCTGGCCATAGTACCACATTCTCTCCCTTACTGAAGGCCATACTGCCCCCACTGGGAGAAATCGTACTGCCTTCAGCTACAACCCAATTGTGCCCCGCTATAAACACCTGGGTGAGACTTATTTCAAATTATGCACTAGGCAAGAGTAATATGGTGTCTGAAAAGAAAAAAAAAGTAATATCCTGGAAAAAGCAAACACTTATAGGGAATGCAAGATTAAGTAAAGCATGTGAAATGCAAGCAGGAACAACATGGTTACCTTAACACTTTTAAACTCATTATTCTGAAATCAATGAGTGTTTTTGCCTGAAAAGTCAAGGACATAACCAACTACAAAGCCTGGAAGGGACCCGTTTCAATGTCCATTGCTAATATATCGTGCAAAACGTATGTAGTATGGTTTAAAAAGGCCACATCACTGAACACAGAGCACATTATATAAAGTAAAATAAGGAAAACTGATAATGATCCCATTAATCGTTTTCCATTCCACGCATCAACAGAAAGACGAGAAAATGAAAGTAGCGCTTCACTGGCAAACTCTGTGAAGTGACGCTAATATGTTTGGGTGTGAATAAAACTAATTTGGACACTTTGCGACCACTCTGTCATTCTTTATATAGTTATATTCGTATTTTGAACCTTTTTTTCCTCTACATCCTGAAGCTGCACTTTGGAATAAAAAAAAGGGAGAAAAAGACGACATTTCCAGCAAAAGTGTTTCTTTGTCTTTTGGAACCATTTCACAGGGGAACGAATGAAGGAAAGGAGAGGAAAGAGAGGGCAAGTGATGTTTCTTCAAGTCACACTTTCATTCAGCAAGTGAGGAGTGAGACAGACCGAAAGAGAGGACAGAAGAGGAAGAAAGAGGGGGGGCGGTTGCAGCGGACTGCGGCAGAGCAGGAGAAGTGCACACCATCCTTGTCAGAGCAGAAGGCTTCTTTCTGGCAGGACATGTCCAGGCACGGGCTGCTTGCCGACTGGTGCGAGAGTCTGACCTCTCATGGTATAAAAAAAATCGTCAACAATAAGAAATGTTTTCAACACGTGTCCAGCATCGCTTAGCATTATGAAATGCACTCTGAAGTTTTAGAATATAGGAAATGTTATCAATAAAAATAAACATGCATACATGACAACTTCAGAGAATACCTACGAAGGAGATTAAATGAACTGCAAGCAGCGCCGTGTGCCAGCCAGCAGTGAGGAGAGGGCGGAAAGAAAAAGTTATGCAGCTAAACAAAAGATATGACCAATACTGAAAGGATTCATGTAGCAGGGGCAGTCGGCAGGGCAGGAACAAAACAGCCGCAGGGCAGGACAAATTTACACTATTCACCAACGAAAACTATGGAATTAGTAAAGGCAGACCAAGCAACCAACGAAAAGCGGTGGGCGTGTTAAAAATCCACAGACTGAATACAGCATGCCTTGCAGAGCAGCACATGCGCACTGCTCTTCGCTCGACCTAACAAATACCTGGACAAAAGACACTGAAGGAAACAAACCAAGACGGCTGCCCGCTGTTACCGCTCTAATAATGGCGCTCCTGGCAGCGTGGCTTAGACAACATGGGAAGGGTTTTGGAATTGAAGTTGCAGGTAAATATCACATCATTTCACTCTATGCCTAAGACATCTTCTATTCCTTAGAAATGTCCCACAGGGGTTTGTGCATAGTCTGTAAAGATTGGCAATATTTGGTAGACTTTCGGGCCTGAAAATTAATATGGGGAAGATATTGATTTTCTAATTAAACTCATTGGCAGGAGAGACTTCCTGGGACATGGAGGTGAACAACTAAGATAGTAGCTTCACTGATTTAAGTGCTTGGGAATACACATCCTTCACAACGAACGTGACTTGACTGAAGCCACAGAGGGAGGCCTGTCTAACCAGTGAAGAATAGTGCAGGGTTTTCTACAAAACTGCCCCTTGGCATAATCGGGAAGATAATCGTCACCAAGATATTGAAGTTAACACAGCTGCTTTATTTCTGTGCTAACTTGCCATATGTGACACCTATGAAATATATTAAAGAAGTGGATTCTACCGATATGGGGAGTGAGCAAACAAAGTGACCCTTAAGACACTGGAGATGGCAGTCGATAGGAGAGGACTGGGGGTAACCTAATAATGAATTATACTACCTGGTGGTGCAACTACAATGGCTGCAAAGTGATTTGAGGATGCTAGTCCATTTGAAACAGAGGCGGCATTGCAGTGCATGGAAGCACATGAAGTGATGGCACCGTTTCCTCACCAGGAACATTTCTTATGAATACTGGATTAATAAGGTAATCATCATCATGACAGAGGTCAAGTTATTATTATTACATATATTAAGGGTGTTACTTTGATAGTTTCATTTGGGTTTTCATAGCATCAGCATTTAGTGCAATGTACTTCAAGGAATAATCAGCATTGACACAAAGTGAATGCAACAGGATTGCAATAACAATGCCTAGCAGAGAATGCATCAATTGTATTAAGTAATCCTTGCTGTAATTAAATTAAAACTTAATAAAAATGGTTTATTAAAAAAAAAGACAATAAATTAGATGCTGGTTGGCTAGGCTGATGTACACGAATACACAACGCACAGCCATATCAGTCATCTGTTACACAGATGGGCACCTCCTACAAGAGCAGACAATTAAGCAACTATACATGGAATCTGAGAAGAGAGAAACCTCAATTGTAGGGCATTTTTAAACACTATTAGGCTACAAAAGCTGAGAAAACAGATATTGAAGCACAGATTTCACTAGCCAAAATCAATCCGCTGATTGAACATTGCACACAAAATATCAATTTATTCGGCACACACAATTTGCCTCTAGAACTACATACCTTTAGGTAGTTGTGGGATCAATCTGTATAGCCCCCACCCCCTGGTCACAATTAACTTGACCAAGGTCTGAGGGTCACCAACGTTGAAGTCTATTACATTGTGGTATAGTTTCAGTGGGTGGCAGAATGGCTCAACTCAGCAGGAACTCCAGAAGGATATAAAGACCTCACTGCATGACACTTTGGTTTTCCGAATATCCATTCGGAGACTGGCTCTGCATAGCACACTATCCAACTGCAAACCGCTAGGCATCAATGGACTATATATTTAACACAAAAAAACAGCACAGCACGCTGTATTCACCATAGCTATCTGTGTGGGATTAGCCTACATTTAAACAAGTTGAGACCATGTATAATCATGCAAAATGGATAAGATCTTCAATAATGCAGGCAGGGAGTTCTATGAACCAGGATCTTTCATAGTTACGCGAAAGGGGGATCCTGTTCCTCCAGGAAGTATAGAAATAGAAAGAAAGGATGTAAAGCAGTCGGGACTAGGGAACTGATCTGAAGGATCCGGGGGGGGGGGGATCAGAGTGATCAGAAGTGATTGAGGGCAATCTTTACATCCTTGCTTTCTCATTCTATTCTTCCTGGATGAACAGAATCCCCCTACGATTATTTAGGAGCGTGGGTGCTGGACCTTATAATCAGCTCCTAGTCCCTCCCTTGATTTAATGTTCAGGATCTTTCATGACATTTGTGGAATTGTGTGGTGTGGAATTGTGTGGTGTGTAGTGGAATTATGTGGCATGGTGAACAGACAGTGGTGAGAGCTGCAGAGAATATAGAGAAAGGATGAATGAGAGGGCTAGGTAGTTTGTGTAGGAAGCGGTTATTGAACTTTAGACAGAGGAGCAGTATAAGTGTGTGAGAAAGAGCATGCCTTTGACACATAAATAGGGAGGTTTTGTGTATGCAGAAGACACCCTAAGAAGAGGAGGAGAGTTGAAGTTAACCACATGAAAGAAGCGGGAATAGTGCATATGAGAGATGAGAGAGAGATCGGTGAGAAAGTACGAGAGAGAGAGAGAAAGAGAAAAAAAGAGAAAGAGGGACAAGTGGAAAGGGCATCTAGAAGGGGGGAGGTGAGAGGCGGACTAGTACAGTAAGGTAGCATGTGTGAGTAGAAAGTATAGAGAGGAGACAGGTAGTGCGAGAGAGGGATGAAAGAGGGCAGCGTTATTGCGAGATGAGTAGTGGGAGTGTGAGAGATGACGAGGGAAGTGGGTATGTGGGGGAGAGATGAGTGTTGGTAGAAGTGCAAGGGAGAGAGGTGTTGTATTGGAATTGTTTGTTGTGGAGTTTTGTGGCGTGGAACTGTGTGAATAGTAATTAAATTGTATTAAGTGTAGTGTAATTATGTACAGTGAGAATGTGTGTTATGGAGTTAATTATGAGTAATTATGTATCATGGTATTGTGTGTTGTGTAGTGGCATGTTGTGGAGTTGATTTATGTGGTGTGTTAAATTTTGTGGCATGATGGGAAAATATGTGGAGTGAATTGGAGGTATGTGGTGTGTTAATTGTGTTGTGTATTTGAAATATGTAGTTTGGTGTGGAATTATGTGATATGTATTTGAAATGTGTGGAGCTGAATTGAGTGGTGTGGAATTGCGTGGCGTTTAGTGGAATTTTGCTTATTTGAATTATGTGCCATGGTGTGTAGAGCATTTAGGTGTATTGCGGGTATGTGGCATAGAGTGCATTTATGTGGGGTGTATTTATGTTGTATTGAGTAGAGTGCAATTGTGTAGTGTAATTATGTGGTGCTTGTGGAGCGTAATTATGTTGTGTGGTGCAGAATTGTGTGGCATTAATTTATGTGGAGTTGGATGGAATTATGTGGCATGGGTTGTCGTGGTATTATGTGGCATGGTGTGGAAGAGTATTATATGGTGTGTAATTATGTGGCTGAAGAGGAGAAAACAAAGAAAAGTTAAAACAGGATAGGAGACAAAGAAACATTGGGAAATAAGACTGCAAGAAGGAGAGGATGAAAGCAGGGACTAAAAGGAGGGAAAGAATAGAAAGTAATAAGTAATTTGCCCTGAATCATAGGATGTTAAGCCGATGCAGAGACTCGAACCTCGTTTCCCAGCTTCAAGGTCGGCAGCTGTAGCCATTACGCCACCACCTCTCCTCTGTTGGCAGATAAATATAAAGGAGTTTTCAAACGTTCACAAATTATCGCCCAAAAACATAAAATAAATATGAGCCAGAATAAGTAGTAACACTATTTACATCCAACTCTTCTGTCCTTTGCGGTAACTGCAGTCCAATCAATATAATAGTCGGTTTCAAACAACCCCTCTGTCCTGGCAGGTAACTGAGAATGATTCACTATAACGCAGTGTTCGTTACACGGGCGGCTTAAGGAGAAAAAAGTCCTAAAATAAGGTATCAAAGTAAAGCTAACAAAGAGGCCAAAAGTGCTTCTCTTGTGTAATATATCTTCATAAAAGGCACAGAAAAGGGCATTTTTGGACCTTGTTTTGCTGTATGGCAGCACAGTAACGCTGCATATTACCTTGTAGTATAAAAACGATAAGCTTGAAGTCCAGCGAAAGGCCTATAACATAGCTTTAATTAGTTATACGAGGGAGATGTTATTAAAAGTGTGTGGCATTGTGTCATTTAACATATGAAAATGAAAAGTAATTTAAGCTTGAAGTTTAAGCATTTATAAGAATATTTCATTAGTGTCTTAATGCATCTTGTGTCACAAAATCTTCATATAACTTTACTTAGCAGTGGAAATATTGCATTAGATTAGTTTGAAATTTTTTTCATTTTCTTTTTTATTGGTGAAGCAAACACAAACATAACGTTTATTTGTAAAGTACACGTTCACTGAAGGGTTTGTTTGCGCTGAATAACAGATGTTTATTGTTACTCAATGGTACTCACTTTATCGACTTCATTGACTTCAGAAAGATGAAAGTCTGAGCGGACCCACCAGAATTTGAACCTGTGAACATGAGGTCGAACACAGGCCCCTAGAGTGGCTGCATTAGTCCACAAAGCTACCAGACCCGGCTCACCCAGATTCTTTGTTGCTTTACTGTTGCCAACAATCATGTAATTCTTTTCTGTATCAAACAGCATGTTGTAAATAAATTAACAATAAAAACAGCAAAGGTGGCTTGATATCGACACTAGTAAACTTGCCAGCTTGTGAACTAGGTTCCAGTGTCAGAAGGTAGGTTCGCAATTTAAGGCAATTCGCGCAACATTTACTGCCAACAAAAGGCACATGTGCTGGTTTCAGCTCAGAGATCTTTACAGCTATGCCAATTTTCTCTTTCAAAGAGGTTAGTTTTCACCTTTTTAAACACAACTACACAGTATTCAACCTTTTTCCGCTACTCCAGACTCCATGTAGGAAGCTTCTCAAGTTAAATTTTTAAAAAAGGTGTAAACGCATCCCAATCAGCTTTTGTGGTGAACATAACCAAAAGGATTAAAAGTACTCATTTACCTTTGACGCCATCTGCAGCAACTTATTAACGCCTAAACACCACCAATATAACCACAAAGAGTCTGGAGTAAAGTGAGAAAGTGGAAAACTTTGTAGCTGTGTTGAGAAAGGAGACAGCTAGGCTCCAGTAAGAAAATTACCACAGCTCTAAACAGAAGATGGTTGATGTGACCGGCATATGTGGATATTGTTGGCATGTAAATATAAAGTGACTTCTTCAAAATCTATGTATGGGAACCTTTACTCAAAGCTTGGAAACTACTTCAAACTATATCCTAACAGACTCCGTTTCGTAAGTAAAACAAATCCCAAATAAAACTACATAAAAAACCATGTTACTAAAGCAACAAATACCCCAATAACAGACTAACCAAAAGGGATTGCAGAGCGCAAATATACAAGCTTCACTCATCAATGCTGGGAAAAAAGCCCACTTGCATTGAGATACAGAAAGGCATCCTGTGAAATACAATAAGGTCATATTTTGCCCTACTCACTCATAACACTTCACGTCTTCTCAGACACCTTATTCTCAAAAACATCAAGCCTGCCTGCATGTCCTCTTATTTGCATAGTATGGTTTTTCCATTTATATAGCTCTTACTACCCTTGACAGGACACCTGTATACCACAAGCACATGCTAAATGTCTTAGTTGTGCTTTTGCTAATATGCAGTTTATGGAATGCATAAAGCTGCAGCATCATACAGAACAGATAACATATAGCGTACCTGCAGTTTGCTAAATAGAGGACAAGTATATTTCACTGTTTAAAAAACATGAGCAAGTGTAGCTTAGATTTAATGGGGCGGTTACCATATTAAATTATCTAGACTGGGACAGTGTTTCACAAACAATGTACTAATTTGCGAAAACATCACAAAACGTTTGTTTTCTGACAAGTTTTATCCCAGCTGTCCTCCGCACACATGTATTACAGACTATGCGTTGGTGCTGCATGTCCCATTGCACCTCTAAGCGGCTTCTGGAACTAATGCATGCTTTGGGGATGGTACAACCGGGCTCCCCTCGCTCCTCAGCCTACTCACCTCTGGGTGTAAGGAGTCAGTCGCAGGTAACACAGCACCTGCTCAGTGCTTGGTGCCTTCGCCCGCCCTGGCCCGTGCCCAGAGGACCTCCTCGAGGAAATGCAATGGCTCAGAGGGCCACGCCTCCAGCAGCTGCAACAAGGCGGCCTGCATCAGGGTGGGGACCCAGGCAAGAACCAGCTCGGCCATGGACCCTACACCATCACCGGGCGGCATCATGGGCTTCATGGCAACCGGGGTCACGCAGGCGTCAAGGTAGGAAACGAGAGCAGCCTTGACTCCGCCCACTCAGGTGTCATACTGAATCACTTAATCACCCCGTGCCTACCAAAAATGAATGAAAGAAAATGAATGTGTCCCTGTGTAACTTAACTGGTGCTCATGTAAATCGCTCCAACAACTACGCAGAAAAAAAAAGCTGCAAAGAACTAACCAGTCTTTTCGCAGTCCGGTCTGACTGTGTCTGCTGGCATCCCAATCAAGAGGCGGGGACAGAGTGTTATTCGCCTGACCCAATACAATAAACAACGCACAAAAATACGAGCCAAGCCTAAAGAAAAAAAAGAATGCCTCAATAAAACCATAAATAAAGGAGTAGGGAGAGACGTCACAGGGGTAGTCTACATGGGAGGGAACAACACACCCACAGATGGGACAAATAGCAATGTTTCACCAATGAAAAGAAAGGAATTTAGAAAGGCAGAGAAAGCAATGAATGATAAGCAGTGGGTGTGATGAAACCCCAAAGAGTATATACAGCATGTCTCGAAGAGACGGCGCATGCGCTGCCTAGGTGAGACGTAAAACAAGCATTTGCAATGCAACAGGTCTCGCATTTACTCGAGTTTGAGCTATTGGCATTGTAAATGACGATGCCTTTTATTTTTGTTTTTAAAACATAAATAAAAGGCATTGTTATTTACAATGCCAATAGCTTAAACTCGCGTAAATGCGAGACCTATTGCATTGCAAATGCTTGTTATAATTACCTCAGACAGTCTCATAGTACTTGCATCTGCTCTGTTTTAAAGTGTAAATGTCCACACATCTCTCAACCCCCTCAGAAATCTCCTTGTTCATGCCAGGCCACCAAACCTTTTCTCTCAACCTTTTCTTAGTCAAGGTTTGCCCTAAATGGTTAATGTGCCATTTTGAAAAAGTTAAAATTAAAACCCTCCAAATGGACAAGTTTTCCTTCCCTTGATATTTTGTTATTATCTAACACAGATAATTCACTCAATACTTTTACATATGTTCTGACCGAAACTGGTATGGAATGTTCTATTCTGCAACCTTTTGAAAAAATCAATAGGACTTTTTATAAAACTAAATCCTCATCCATACCTTGATACCACTCGTTTAGAAATCGCTTCTTGACTCCATTCAGTTATATCACACACATTAGCAACTGCACCCTCTTTGTCAACGGACTTATGCAGGTAGGCAAAAAACAAAAATGAGTGACCTACGGTTCGCTATGGCATTATATATGTATGTACCCCAATATGTAACAGTTATGGTCTACAATAACACTAAAACCATAATACACAGTGGTCAGCAACAAATTGTAACTTATGCCTCTTTAATTTACATAAGACACGGGGGTCTGGGGATGACTCACTTATATCTTTACTATCTGGCCACGCGCCTACTCTCCATACATGATTGGTTTAACGGAGGTTGGTCCGACCCGGCATACAGGCTTGAGCTCCATGCACTGGAGCTGCCTGACATCCAATCCACGCTATATGGGGGCCCCATTTCATCTCAACTGCCAGACGTGACGCGCTCTGTGCTGCTTGCCTGGCGGGCCGCACTGCGACACACTCAGTGGACACGCAGATTGACCCAATGCACCCCCCTCTGGCACGGCACCTGGCTTAAGGAGGTGAGTGGCCTGCAAGGCTTTCGCTCCTGGGATCTTATTGGGATCTCGCAATTGGGTGATGTGTGGACGGGCGGTCATGTGCGCTCCTTCGCGGACCTCCAGACCCGGTACTCCCTGCACCAGTCTCAATTTTACAAATATTTGCAACTGCGCCACGCCCTCCATGTACACCTCCCTGAAGGCACGCGGATTCCCGAACATAGCCCGCCTGAGGCTCAGATCATGCTAGGCGACTTGGGGAAGGGGGGAATCTCCCGCATCTGCCGCACACTGATCAATAACACTCCGACCACGTTAGACCGACTCCGGCAACAATGGGAGCAATGGGTGGGAACTCTGGATGAGGAGGACAGGCGCGACGCCCTTATGGCCCCCAGGACTGTCACTGCCTCCGCCAGACTCCGCTTGGTCCAACTCTATTACCTGAATGCAGCCTACCTGACCCCGTTACGCCTCCATCGGGCTGGATTCCGCCCGACCCCCGCATGCACCAGGTGTGCACATGAACCTGCCGACTTCTTCCATATGGTATGGGCTTGCCCCAAGTTGTCACGATTCTGGGGTGATATCGAAGAGGAACTCACGGAGGTGCTGGGATGGGAGGTTCCCCATGATCCTCGACACACTTCTGGGTATTACAGATGGGCTGGATGGGTCCAGGAATGAGAAACTGTTTTTCACCACTGCAATGGCTGTGGCAAAGAGGGACATAGCCGCCTCTTGGAAATGCCCGGACCCTCCGAACATTGGAAGCCGGCGGAGCGGGGTTGACTGGTGCGCCACGCAGGAGAAAACACTGTACGAGGCACGCGGTTGTCCCAAGAAATACCGCAGGGTATGGGGGAAGTGGTTGGGGGACTGGATTAGACTTGCCGGGAATGTCTAGGTATACTATTATATATCCTACCAGATCCATATTTGGGAAAATCTAGCCTTGGAACATACTTATGCTTTTCCATTGTATTGTGATAAGTGGCTGGAATTGTGTGTGGAAATAAAATTTGTTTATCAAAAAAATTTACATAAGACGTATCTGCTATGAGGGTTGTCCATCACCAGTACTTTGCAGCCAAAGCACCAGCCATCACCAAATAAACAGGTATAGAATAACTGAAGAGATCTGTCACACACTGGTGGACAATCCGGAGGACCTTCATATAGTCCATTCTGTGCAGGTTCCAAATATCTATACAATCTCACTGCTTCTTTACATCTCACGAAGACGCTCGGATATGGAATGATAATGCAAATGCTTATCCCAGCAGATCTCTCCACTTTGCTCTCCCTCCAACCATGCCAGCTCAGGACCACAACTATACACCATCTCAGATCCGTCAACCGAGTGCAGCAACCAGCTAAGCAGACTATATCATAAGAAATATAAAGGGACCTGCAGAGCTGTTCAAAGCTACGAACATACTGAAAACAATAAAACCGAGCATCTCTCTTACGCTTCATCGTCCATCACACTGCTACCTGCAGCGTCCCATAACACAATAACCGCACCTCGGTGGTCATCACGCATGACATGGAAACACTTCACACACAGGATCAAAACAAAGAAAACATACTTCCAGCCAGGCACCCTACATGGTGTAGTGTGCTACTCACACAGACAAGCGCGTCAGCGTCCCACATTGGGATAGTAAGCGCTATACAAATGCTGCAATACAAAATAATACAACATCCGAGCTGTGATGGATGTGTGATTGGTGTTCTTACTGCTGCATTTACTCATAGTCTGGGGAGTCAAAAGCAGAAGTGAGCGGACTGGCTGCCCCACGCTGTATGCTGTGGTGGGCAGAAGCAAAATGTGAGTGACAGCACAACAGACCAACGGATGAACATGGCTTATCAAAAGGCCAGCGAGATATGCATTTATATATATATTTGATTTATTTATACGTTTTTAATAAAACGAATTTGACGCGACTCTCCAAGAAAAACCTAAAAATGCAGGAAGTCCTGCTTCTCACAGCAGCTCTCAGTAATTCAGCAGGGAGAGCTCCCAGGCACTCCCCCGTCCTAGCATAAGCTGCATTAGCACCGTGCAGATCATTCACTTCCCCTCTTCAGCAGCTGCGCCAAGCAGGGCGTAGCTTCCACTGGTGCAGCAGGTGCAGTGGCACCGGCCTAGAGGCAAAAAGGGCCCGCTGAACCCTGATTATTGCTGTATTTGAGGGTACACGTGCTAGGGGGCCCATTGTCTTCCTTGCACTAGGGACCACGACACTTGCTACACCACAGCACTATCTCTGATCCTAAAACAATGTTATTTTCATTTCCTTGTTAGGTGGCCTGTAGCGCTCACAATATGAACTAATTCTCTTCTAGGACTCGGAGTAGATGAGCAACCAGCGAGGAATACGTCACAGGCATTTGAGTTCATTTTCTTCTATTGGGGGGGGGGGGGGAACGGGAGGGTACGTAGCGCACACATGGCCCAAGAGGCAGCTTTTCATGCATCAAAACCTTGTAGGAGGAGGTCCGAAGAAGATTATACGTCACTTTCCACCGATCCTGGTGTTTCAGCATTTTTTTTCATGTTTCTATAGCGCTGCTACACCTGTAGGGACTCAGTGCGCTTTACATCCAGCAGTAAAAGTCACAAGGGAACAAAATGTTTGAGTCATTGGATGGTGTAGTCCAGAGTCATATCTGAATTGAAAGGAGCCGGGGGGTCACGAGAGAGTAAATGGACGTCCAATTAACTTTAGTGAAACCGGAAGAGATGCGTCTCGATCTGTTTTCTAGAAAGGAGAAGCTCTGGTTGAGTCTTGCTAGTGGGAGGAAGAGCGGTTTACAGAAGGGACACAGCACCAGTGGGAGATTAATGTGTGTTCTGAATATTTTACATTTCAGGGTCTCTGGCTGAACAAGTTGAAGAGTGCTGTTGCTCCACGGCCCCTTCAGTCCCCCAGAGATGGGTGAGAGCCCCGCCAGGCCTGGTGGATGGTATGCCCAGGTGGTGGGCGTTGGTGGAGGGCCCAGGTGGAGTGCCCAGGTTGTGGGCGTTGGTGGAGAGCCATGCATGTCAGGCAGCAGACTGAGTTTTAGTCTGGCCGGAATAGAAGCCAGCGTCGGTCTTTCTGCGCCAGTGCACAATGCCGGACTGTACTCTTTGAAGCTATGAGCTGGGCCCCACCGTGCAAGACGCCTTCATCTGAGCCAGAGATGTTTAGGGAGCTCCAGATAGGGTGGCACTGGCACAGTTTAATCGAGCCATGAATGACTAGAGCATGAGCTGCAGTGTTGTAGCTGGAGGGTGTCAAAAGTATTTACTTTTCTCCAGTGATCTGGCATTTTACCTTCCTTATTTCTAAATTAGATCCGCTACTTCGGATTCAAAGCTTTCTAAACAGACCTGCATTTCTGGATCAATCAATCAAGGATCTATAAAGCGCGGCAAATCACCTGTGAGGACCTCAAGCGGCTGGAGATGTTTTGATCCTCCTTATAAATAGTTATCTTATTGCATGTCCCATGAGCTACCCAAAGAAATGCAGATACTGCTGGACCCGATCAGCAATATGTGGTCCCATCGAACCGAGGTGGACCCAGAATATTAAGACCACAGTCCGACTGGACCACCAGCGGCTAAACTCTGACCCAGCCTCGCGCGCACCTCTCCAGCAGATTCTGAGAAGTTCCAAGCAGCCGCTTAGAGGTCAACGAGATCAGCGTCGTGATTTCAACTACTGGCAGGGCAAACTCAGCCTTTCCTCCCTCAAAGGTCGATAAAAAGGAGTACCAAGGCGTTGGACAACAGCAATGCCTCGCGTGCTACTCCATAGCGAATTTGTTTTGTGTTGTTGTTCGTAATATGTAATTACTATTGACATATTGCCCATTATATTGATTTAAAAATGTTTACCAATAATTGTTCCTGCTCCTTTCTGCAACAAGTTGCAGCAGCCCGAGTTCCAGGCTCACAGCGTGCCCAGACGTTGGTTTCACTCCAGGGTGCGCTTGATTTCAAAGGCCGGGGCACGCTCCGGGCTATTTTTACATAAATATCCTGGAATACCCAGGGTGCCTCGAGGTCGCACAGCTGCAAGGAGGCTGCAGGCTGCAGAGAATGTGCATATGTGTACTAGTGCAGCACACAGACCCTGAAGACAGGGAGTTCAAAGACCTCCACTCTGCACCATAGTGAGTCTATGCGCTTACGCCTATAGCGCCTACAGCCAGACATACTTCCCTCCTGCTGCAGATAAGCGCTTCACACTGTTCAGAATGTCCTTTGTAAAAGTCACCCACCACAGCTTTTACGTCACGTAGGCGTGTCTTTTGCTGATCAAATCGGAAGTCGGCACTGACTTAGCTAAAGAGCTTCTGCTTTTACCTGCCTCCCGCCTAGTGCCGCAGCCCGGGGCTTCATTGCGCTACGTGCTCCATCCAGCTCGGAGCTCATATTTAGCTGTAGCGGTGGACCCCTGTCCCGCTATGATCTCCATCCCGCTGTGTTTCTTTCCTGAAGCTCCGCCCAGCATCAGCTGCTCGACCCCTGCGCTTATTGCTGTATTAGTGGGTAGGGACAGGACGGTTAAAAAACAAAACAAAAAAAAAACAGTCATAATACTAAGCCCACCCTAATGTAATGACCTACAGTCCTACACCAAGACAGCCATTGTTTTTTTTAAATTACAACTTTAAATGGAGGATGCCAAACGTCATACAAGTCATGAAAAAAGTGTGTAAAAATGCATTTTGCAGAAAAGAGCATCTGGTAGCAAATTGCTAGGAAAGTGTTGGGCAGAATACAAACAAAGCACACTCTAATTAGTGCATGCTTTTTGTTTGGCGTCAGTTCTTAGCAGCATGTGCTTCTTGACCGTAAAAGAAACAATAGATGAGGAATGATATTGTCTCAACTTCTGATGGACCCTATAGGGTTGGGAGTGTCAGGGCATCACTTAGTATATTTGACAGTGTTCAGGCTTAAGGGAGCAGAGCTGTTCCTGGAGTGGGCTGCTTTTTTTACCCAGCCCCACACATTGAGGTAAATGGTGGATCAGCACGTTCCTTGCTTGGGGACTTTCTCCTATGTTGCCTGTCTACTCTCTGTCCTCACCATGCATGATCTCCAAGTGGAATCTGCATAAGGATACTTGGTTCCAGTTGTGTATTGTGCTTAGTGAATGATCAATAAAATAGGCATTCCTTGTTACAGGTCAGAGTGTCCACAAGGGTGAGTAGTGAGAGCTGTGAGCTTCAGTGTCTAAACTGCCTGTGTGTTACAGGTTTATTAGAGAGAAGGAAACCCACAAAGTACAACGTATTTTATTTACAAACTATTTCTTGGATTGACATGTGGTTCTTTTGTGGACTTGGCTTGTGTTTTGGTTCTTAGAGCCAAGCTAGATTCCTAGCTCAACTCTTACCATAAATTCTCTGGCTCACCCACAGTGGAAAAACAAAAAGAGCCATGGATCTTAACGGTTTAATATTATAACACAGTTATAATTGGTGCGCAGTGGACACCGGTGACATTGCACCTATTGCAATGTTGATAGCTTCGCCCTTGTTTGCTCACCTCCAACGCTGGTTCTTTCCCTCCTGGATAAGTATTTAACAACCCCTTTGTCTTCAAGGAAGCAAAACATTTTGAAATGTAAATGACCAGAAAATATTTTTTTTGTAGAGCACAGAAACACTTTAATTCTGCAGGGAATATTGAGAGCTACGAATGTTGCCTGTGGCTGAGACTCAACAGAGGACTTCAGTCTTGCTTGTATGTTACTTTTGCTGCATGAGAACACTCTTGAAGCAGAGTGCTTCAGAAATGTTGTTATCTCAAAATAAACTGTAAACCAGCATGAATGCAGAATTTATTAGCAGGCAGAAAGTGCTCCTTTTCAGTCTCCTCTTTGAGCTCTTAAAACAAGTAACATGGCGGGAGGGGTGAGGGACGGGGCCAGCAAGTAACAGGGACAACAAGCAATGGAGCAGGAGCGAAGAGGCAACAAGAACGAAGGAGGAAGGAAGACGACAGAAGCAACAAATGCACAGCCCATGACGAGATAAGAACAAGATTTAAAGCCCTTTTTACAGCAGAGCTCAGAGCAACTGCAAAACACGATCACTTCTGTGAAGTGCACCAAATTAAAAAAAAAAGTAGTTCCGAAACTAGTTGCTAAATGGGGAGCAGTGGAAAGATAGTAGTAGTTGGTGCATGCTCTCGGGGAGGACTATTCACAGGAAGAGGCATGGCGTATGCATGCCATGGACAAATGGGGAAAAAGAATATGAGAGAGATGATGGAGCCAGCAAATGGGAAGCCTATGGGCAGGCTGAAGCCCACAAAGTATATACACCATGTCTCGAAAAGACAATGCAAGCGATGTCTAGCTGAGACCTAAAAATGCTACTTACCCTGTAACTATAAGTTTATAGCTTGTAGTGCTTTAGATTCACAAGCTCTAAACACTCCTGTCATATAGTGTTGGGGATGGACCATGCAAGTTGTTTTTCCATGAAGGATAAGTTCGGTATCGAGATAACTTGTGATCCCTCTCTGAAACCAACAAAACACCAGGACAAAGATTCCATATCAGATTGTAACCCGCTGCCCAAGAGGTGAGAGAGGAATAACAAATCATGCCAGTAAACGTTTAAAGGTGCATAGTGAATTAATGCATGTGTAAAAACAATCATCTGAATCATAGGCTTGCATCCAGGGAGGTCAGAGGGTGTATGTGAATCTACAACACTACAAGCAACAAACAAAGAGGCTGTAGATCATATACTCTGTATAGACTATAAAGCAATGCACTCCCCTTAAGCCGGTGGCCAGCAATCAGATGAAGTTGATGTTTGAAGTAAACTACACGTGCCAGACTGGAGTCTTGCTGGGCTTGATGCACTCACAGAATAGCCTAATGAAAGTGTATGGTGGTAACTATGTAGCCTTATTAACCCCAGGTAAGCGATTGAATATCCCTTTTTTGTAGTAGAATGTAATCAGAGCACAAAGTTAGTTTTGCCTTCGCATAATATACTTGAATGCATTTCACAATCTATATCACAACACCAGACTCTGAAATACGATTTCCAAAGTGTGTTTTTGCAACGCTTAATGTTGTAAGTGCATTTTATCCTATCGAAGAAGAGAATTAGAGCTCTCTTAAGTGCGCTCTTCCTGCCACGGTCTCAGAGTGTGGAAAGAAAACTGACAATTCAATGGTTTGATTGACATAAAAAGGGGAAACCACCTCTGGCAGGAAAAGAGGATTTGTCCTCGTAGACAACTTCATCCTTGTGCACCTGAATGAAAGGCTCCTGCATCTCACAAGAGAGCAAGGACTCTAAAGGAGGATCCATGAGCCTTGTGAGGAAGACATTAAGATTCCCCTTGGGGACCGGTGGTGTAATTGGAGATATATCTCTTTTAGGACCCTCTATAAAAGGTTTATCGACTGGAAACATTAATAAAGACATGCATTACCTGTTCTGTATGTAAGCAACTACAGCTGTAGTCAAATGGATGCATATACTAACCTCACCTCTTCAATATGCAAAAAGTAATAAATTATACCCTGCACTGATGGTTTGAGAGGTTTGGTTTGTTTGCTTATGCAGTGATTAAGTTATTCAACTTAGCTTAATAGCAAGTTTGTGGGTTAAGCTTTGAGGCTTTACACAGGATTAGCATACACTATGGTGGTTTGAGGTACCCAAACTCAATGACCTCAAGAGACAAATCAAGGATTTGATTTTGTTGAGATTTGGGTGTCGGAGTTGACCCTGATGCACAATAAGATCTTCTCTGACGTTCAGCTTCTCTTGTGGGTGGACATAGATTTCCTGTGCTGCCTTGCCCATGTCAGTGAAGCAAGAATGAGCTTGATGGAAATCTGGAGCAGCTTTGACACTATATAAGAGATCAGAGGAAAGATGTGGCAAGCGGGAAACCAGAAGCTAATGACCACACTGTGATAATATGCGGATGATTGTCACAAGTTATTCTTACATATGAGATGGACACCAATATCCTGCATTGCAGACTGCTTATAGTGGCAAAATGCAATAAAGATAGTGTTAAAATTCATTAATAGTATAATGCCCATGAACTGTGGGTTTAAGTAACTGGAGGCTAAGCTTAAACATTTTACTTTAACCGCAGTGGCTAATAGGTAGACTATGGGTGTCCCCAATTTCCACAAGTACTGTTTAAGTACTTGGGGATTAAACTCCCACTTGTGCACTGGTCAATTAATCCTGCTTAGCAGGTGCACAAAATCGTTGTACACCCTGGCAGATGCTCTACAAACTGGACTGGATGACAAATGGTCCAGGGGTAAATCAAATGGGTCAATGACGACAGCTGGAAATAGGGAGTTCACCCTTGTTTTTTTTATTGTAATACATGGCAGTCATGTTGTCTGTCCACACTAGGCCAATTTACTTATAAGTGGAAAATGCTCCAAGAAACAACTGGACTGCTGTCATCTGTAGGAAGGTGAATTGATATCTTTGCTGTTCTTTCTTTCAGGTACCCACTATCCATTCTATTGTTGTGGCGGCAGTAGTAACAGTCACATGCGGCTGTGGATTCAGAGTCTGCACAGCGACAAGTTCTTGGTGTTTCACCATTTGACAGACTGTGGTGAATACTGACCTCTATTAATACTAGATCTTTCCATTGAAAAGACTCCTGTACTGGGTTCATGTCAGGCAAAGATTGCTGTACTTTAAAAGCGCAAGAGGCACTCATCTCCAACAGTTTCATAATCGTTCTCACTGTTCAGGAGCATGAAGTAAAAGAGGCAGCAGACTGACATGCCATCACCCTCGCTTGGCCAGTGACAGTTTAAGACTGCTCCTGAGAAGGGCTGAATCTGCTGAGGGCCGAGAGGAGACTTTTTGAAACTAGTTGTAAATTAGTGTGTGCACGAGCGACACAGCTACCAGAGTGCGTGCTACGTACTGCTGATATTTGTAAGCCAACTTCCAGATATGGAAACACAAACGGTGCTGTGGCACAGATGTGCTGCGACCATTGCCAAGTACTTTGAAAGGACCCTTGGGTAGAACTTTCAACTAAAAGTGGTGTTCACATGCCATAAACCTCAAGTAATGGGGTGCTGGATGAATGAATGGGGATGTGAAAATAGGCATATTTTAGGTTGCCATGTAATATCCTGTACTCAGTAGTGAAACAACTTTCTGCTCTGACAGAATGTAGCAATTCACTGGCCCAAGGTCCAGGCTAGGCTGTAGGGTACCATCGTTCTTTGGGAGGAGGAACTAAAGAAAGTACACCCCTCTATGCCTCTGGGTCAGAGGAAGAGAAGAACTTGTACTTTCTCTTGCAGCAGTTAATGTTGCAGACCAACTTCATATGGGTGAGGTGAGATGCTGGGTTGTGGAGAGTCGAACTCCAATCTGTATACCTGCTGGGCAAAGGATAAAACCAGCTGGTCAACAGCTAAGACCCACTTGACTGAGGTGATTTCCTCCTACTGTGGAAGGAATAATCTGGATCTCTGCCAACAGGTGTTGTATGCTAAGGGGGGGGGGGGAGGGGGGCAGGGGGGAAGGCTTGAAAAGTCTCTGCACGGAGGTAGAGGCACCCTTTCCAGAGCTGCCTTAACACCCTTCCTCACCTATTGCCTCGACAGCAGCCTTGGGTGGAAGGTTTCTAGGTCTGTTCCTCCTGAAAGGGCTGATGCTGTTGGAACCCCAAATTCTGCAGTGTTGCTGCAGCCTTTGTTTTCTTTGTAGCCGGTTGGTGTCAAAACCCAGTCTTGGCAGGCTGTGACACATGTGTCCCATGGCACTGGAGGCAGCAGTGTCAATCTTTTCAAGCATTTTTATTACCTGCTGGCAAGAAAAGATGCTCACTATCAAAAGGTGCATTGATTAGGTATTGCTGGACATCCGGTAGAAATTTAGAGAACCTTAGATAGGCACATTTAAGGAGGATAGAACTAGTATTAACTACCCTGGATGCAGCATCAACTGCATCTAAAGCACAAGTGTTTTCACTAGATGTAGTCTTCCCTTCTTGAACTAGTTCTTTACCAAGTTTGTGGTAGGCTTCAGGGTGATTCTTAACGAGCTGCTCCATTTCCTCTGCTCCACTTCCTCGAAATGACACCCATTATATCTTGAGACAAGGCCTAAAGAACTGGCAATGCACCCCTGCCCCCACTGCAACATGTTTTTTTTCCGTGGCTTTAATCTTTCACCTCTCCTTATCTGGAGTTGGTAAACCCCAGGGCCCTGGCTCAAAGCTCACTTCAGAGCAGTGTGACCAACCAAAGACATGATTTCTGATGTAGAGTAGGTCGCCGGTTTGTCTTTTTTTCTCCACCTTAGGTATGACCACCCTGACTTTAACTGGCTCCTTTACATTCTTTATATGTATTTGGTCTCTTTCTTTCTTTACTTTACTTCGGCCAATGGCCATAAAAGTAATACAATAAAATAATTATGAAAAGAAACAGTGCAATAAAGGCTGCAAAATACTTCGATACCAATATTAAAATATTCATAGAGGTATACACTCTTGGCCTGAAGAGAGAACAGATGTACAAACACTTGACCATAGACAAAACCTATTGGGGTCCGTCATGCCTAAAAGTACAATTTATACATATCTGCTGTAGTAAGAACGTTAGTAAAAACTTCAGGCCAGAATAACAACGGGTAAAAGTAGAAAGTCCAGTGGAATGCATTGCTAGACATGTGCAAAATAGATTTAACACCTAGGGCGCGGGAATTCATCCATTGTGAAACGACAAAGATCTGGATACAGGGAAAGCTGAGGTTACATACTCTTCGCTGTCTTACAGGACATCCTAGCTGGATAAAGTGCAAGTGCTCCAGCTTACAAAATAATTAAAAACATGTTCTAAAAATCAATAAAACCGTGGTGCAAAAGGAAGGGGGATTTGCATTGGTCTGAGTGCAAAGAAAGGGTAAGAGACACTTTTTTGCCTAATTGGCCATATGCCCTCCAAAACTTTTGCAATGGAGAAGAATGACAGGAGACAAGTATGCTCTACAAAATCTCATCGCTACCCTGTATTGGGTAACACCTAAAAGGCAGCACAGAGGAACAATTCAACACCTACGTTCCTTATAACCTCTTCGGTGCTCAGGACGGCCCCCTGCCGTCCGACGTCACGGTGGGCGTGTGCTAAGGACGGCCGGGGGCCGCCCGAATCCCACCCACTTATTAATTCTCCCGCACAGCGCCGAAGGGGTTAATACCTTGGGGGGGAAAAAAGAGGAGATGGCTGCCGGATTATTCATCACTTCTGCAAACAGGACATATTTTACTGCCACCTTATAGAGTATTCAATTTAGCGCTAAAAGTAGCAAGCAGTAATATACCTAATCTGAACCTTATTTTGAAGGGAGGATCAATATCATTCATGTAGTTGTCAAAGTAAGAGGCAGGCTTAAATCCTATCAAGAAATCGGTCAGTTGGCCCAAGCCTACCTGTTTGAAGATCTTAACCTCCTCAAGCTCGCAATAGATGGCCTTCAGTCTCTAATTTGCAGAATATAGTATAGTTTCAGGAGACGACCAATACTATTGTAGATTCAAAAAGTATAAGGATTGTTTTATGTACTCCAACCAGGGTAGCAGAACACCGCTCTGTGATTTATCTAGGGCATCTCTTAATACCACCATATATTCTGTCAGCCCAGCGGTAGACTAAATCCGTATCCAAAACAGAATAGGTTTCCGGTGCACTAGAGGAACAATAGACTGGAAACCTAAGTCATGTTTAAAAATTAATTAAGTACTTCGAGGCAGTTTAAGGGATACTTTTAGAAATGTAATTTCT
Source organism: Calotriton arnoldi (assembly GCA_963921515.1). Lineage (NCBI taxonomy): Eukaryota > Metazoa > Chordata > Amphibia > Caudata > Salamandridae > Calotriton > Calotriton arnoldi. The sequence continues at coordinate 225,288 of CAWUFW010004929.1, read as the reverse complement.
GCCACCTCAAGGGTTTTTAGATTACCATATCCTCAAAGTTCTGTTCCATATGTTGATGTACCTGCAGCTTTAGCGCTCCAAACTTCAAGAAGGTGGAGATTGGATGAAACCAAGTCTAATTTGTGGATTTTAAAATGGCTGCTGCTCTGTGCTTTAGTATGAGAGTGCTTTTAGTAACCTGGGAACCCCAGGAATTGCTACTCTCTTAATAACATGACAAGAGAATCTGGATTTCATTAAAGACACGAAGGCTAACATTATGCGGGGATAAATGAAGAGCGACGGAGAGTAGTCCTTACCAAGATCAACCCAAAATTGAGCGACATGGCCGACAAAGAACCCTCAACAAACATAAAAGGCCTCCCATTCAGGGAGGATATGATCAAGACCTTAGGCAAATACCTCGCAACCTTTACAGCCCTCGACAAGGAACAGAACAGCACAAGGCGAGTGTTCAACCCAAGTGTTTTTGGCTGGGCAGAGAGAAGGGGCCTTTCTACCGGCCGAGCCTACCAAAAGCCCTACTACAGACAGAGGATTCGGTCGAGCTTACCAAGCGAATAACCCCCCACCATTCTCCGCCCCAGAGAGGAAGATTCACCCCCTCTAGAGGATAACCCCCCTACCATTCCACCCCCAGAGTGGAAGATCTACGGGGAGAGCCTGGAATTGAAATAGACGACGATTCCACATTAACTGGAGGGAGGGTTGGAATTCTGAGGCCATGGAGATTGTGAAGTTGCCATCTTTCAAGTACAACTTCACTATCCAATTCTTTTTTAGTAGCATGTCTCTCAAGAGGTGGATATCCTCCATTTTGAAGTGTCTGTAGATGAGAGACTTGTTCAGTTCTCTGAGATTTATAACTGGTCTCCAACCCTTGCCTTTTTTTCTCTAAAAGGAAGAAATACTTATAAATTTCATACGTTCCCATGGTACTTCTATAAATGCTCCCTTGTCTAGCATGGACATTACCTCTTCCTCTACTATTTTCTGTTGTTCTGTGGTCAGTACTAGGTTTCTTGGGGGTGAGGATTGTGTCGGTGTTTTCGAAAAATCTATTTTGAAGCCTTGAATGGTTTCTAAATCCCAGGGGTCTTGTGTTATTGTTTTTCAGGTCTGCGAAAAAAAATCTGAGTCTACCTCCCACCTTTCCCAGGGAAAAAGAAAAAATTAAGGATGTTGGTACTCACTCTGGAAATTGCTGGAACTTTGTCCACGTGCTCTGAATCCTTTAGAGCAGGTGGATCTTCCACTCTGGGGGTAGAATGGAGGGGGTTATTCGCTCGGTAAGCTCGACCTAATCCTGTGTGTCTGTAGTAGGGCCTTTGGTACGCTCGGCCGGTAGAAAGGCCCCTTGTCCAGGCCCGGCCAAAAACACTAGGGTTGAACACTCGCCTCATGCTGTTCTGTGCCTTGTCGAAGGTTGTAAAGGTTTCAACGTATTTGCCTAAGGTCTTGATCATGTCCTCCCCGAATAGGAGGCCTTTTAGGTTTTCTGAGGGTTCTTTGTCGGCCATGTTGTTCAACTTTGGGTTAATCTTGGTAAGGACTACTCTCCGTCGCTCTGCATTTATCCCTGCGTAATGGTAACCTCCAATCTTATAATGAAATTTGCACTAGAGAGGCGAATGCCAAGGTAATCAAAATCTAGCACCTTCTCCAACTCCTTCCCTTCCAGCATTATTGATCCTCTGAAGCCTCTATGGGGGTGGATGGCAATAAAGTTGGTCTTACTTGCGTTGATTGCCAGTCTATGATCTAAGCAGAAAATATTTAACTTACTCAAAAGGGTCTCTGGGCCCTTGAGGGTTTTTGATACTAATAAAGTATTGTCTGCAAAGAATAGGGCGAGAATTTTGGTTTCACCTAGAAGCGGTGAGTCCTTATCACAACCCAATAGGTAATAAATACAGCCATTTATAAACATCAAGAACAACGTGGGAGCAAGGACGCGTCCTTGTCGGACTCCTTTTGCAACCTTAAAGGGATCAGTGTTTACCCTGTTTGTGCCCCATCTCACCTTGGCAAAACTGTCATGGTGAAGCCTGGCAAATAAGTTGACAAGAGGGCACGGAAGCCCTAGGTCACCTAGCATACGCCATAGCTTATCTCTAGGGACCATGTTGAATGCCGCCTTGAGGTCGACAGAAGCAACATAGAGGCTACCCCTTTTAATGTCTACCTATTTCCACCTTATTAATTGAAACCTAAAAACCTGATCGACTGTACTAAGTTTGGGACGAAATCCAGCCTGGAACTGTATTAGGATTTTATTTTCTTCAACCCAGGTAACCCAGGTAAGGAGCTCCTCTAATAAAAGCTTGCAAAAGATGTTTTGGGAAGAATGGATAAGGCTGGTTGGGTGGTAGTTAGCTGGATCAGACTTGGGGCCTTTCTTGTGTATAGGAATAGACTCTGCCCCTTTCCATGAGGTTGGAATCTCGCCACCTGCTAATATGGCATTAAACATGCATTTAAGGTATTGTGCCAAAATTACCGGTTCGGACTTGAAGTCCACTGGAATTTGATCCAACTCTGGTGCCTTTCCTGCCTTCTGGGATCCAATGGTCGTGGTCACTTCGGTCACTGAGAAAGCCCAACCATCTTTAACAGTATCTAATTTAAAAGGAGTCTTGAAGGACTTGTGGGGTTTGAGGGGGGCACCAAAAAATACAGGGAATCAAGTTTCTCAAGGGCTAGAGGGGAGCTACAATATAAAGATTTGAAATGGTTCACCCAGTCTTACGGAAGACTGTGTGCTTCGGACTTCATCCCATTTGTCTTGGCGCCATGTGCTATTATGTGCTAGAAAGCTACCTGGTCCCCGGAGCGCGTATTTGGTCATACTTCTTAACATCAATTAATATTGTACAGACATTTCAGTCTTTGACCAGGTCTCTACTAAAAAAGACTTCTACTTGACTTTTTGATTAATCGGCCTCTCTGTATGGCAGGATGAGAAGCTGTTATGTCATCCAGAGGTGAAGCCTTTACTGTATCGGGTTGAAGGGTTGAGTCAACCTGATGGTCAACACTGTAGTTCAGCCAGGGAATCCTGAATTGAATTGCTTTTTTTATAGCGCGAACAGCTGCTTCACAAGACCAGAAGTGACTTTCTGCTAACCAATAGCCAATTCATAGAGGTCCAACATTTCTACAAAAAGGAAACAACTTCTTTTTGAACAGTGCCTTCAATTTTAACATTTTTAAATCAACTGGACGCACATTCAACAGCTTTGCTGCTAATAGCTCGAAAGAGTGGCCGCCCCTCCTAAAAGACTCTAGGTACTTGAAGGAGTTAGTCCCCGACTAAACGAGAGACGGACTCTCTACTGAAACTCACAAAACCTGCTCCGAGGCAAACGGATCTCTTCTTCTGAACCACTGGAAATTTAAATCAACAGGGCCTTGAATTTAATTTGCTCATTTACAGGCAGCCAGTGTTGTTGCTTCAAATTGCCACAAAAAGAATTATTTCTTTGACGGGTGAGAATCAGCCATGCGACCGCATTTGGAACCAGCTGTAATTTATTTACCAAATAGGTCAGGGCCCCAAGATAAAGTGAGTTTGCATAATCCAACTTAGAGGTTACTAGACCTAGCAGAATTGAATTCGAACTCTGCACTGGTTTTAGAGATTTCAGTATGCTAAAACAAGCCACTAAGTTTGCTCGAATCTGTGACCTAAACAAGAGGACTTGGTCGAACTTTACTTATTTTCTTACCACTGTGGTTGGGACTGGCAGTACCCCAATATCAATTGGCCACAATTGCAATAGGTTGAATTGACAATGGCTGCCAAAGAAAAGTAGCTCAGATTTTCCAGAGTTCAACATTAGGCAACTCAATCATTCATTCATTCATTGTTTATTATGGAACTAAGCCCATAAAACATCACACAAATAAATCTTCAAAATACAATAAATCTTCAAAATACAATATATTAATCAGATCTTCCCACAACACATTTCATAAAATTACAGTAAACAGATCATAAAAATATAAAATATTGCGTGTATAAAAATAAACCTTTAAAAGTTTTGGCCGTATGCACAACACAATTGCATTTAAAAACAATGAATTGTCTCAGCAAATAGTGGTTGCTAAATGGAAGCATAGACAGATAAAATAACTAATTATAGTAGAAGACCCTAAGATTTCCTTAATATCCACACTGAGTACAGGTAACTGCTGATACTAGTACAGAAAGGTTACAATTGGACCTGAAGACTCAATGCGCTATATTAAAATTCCTTATTCCCAGAGTGTTAGAGGGATCTAATCCAGGACCTTCTTGGTTTTGCATATGCTTGGCAAAAGAACATTAGATGGTCTAACCATATTCTTCTTCCACTTATTAGAGAATTCGTTCCCTTTCAGTATGCCCAACCTAAACTTTTATATATAAGGTTCGTGAAGGGGGGGGAGGGTGCATACACATTCATGTATGGTTCTGTAGCTGGTTTAAGGGTTAAAAACTAATCGACTAGACCTCCCGCCTTTGCAAGGCATTGGATAGTATTTGTTTTGTTTGCCCAAAATGCCTCCTTGATCCTTAATCTGGTGTTGCGGTTTGCCAATGTAGGGTTATTCTAGTACAAATTCAAACCTACGTTGCTGAAATTTGTTTTAATGTGGCAGAACTATCGGATAAGGTTACAATTCTCGTTGTTCATTACTTCTTCCAAAGCATGTGTATAGGGAGAAGGTTTAAGTATTACCCACAGTCTTACCCAGAATAACAAAGGTCTTAATGTAGCTAGATCACCGATTCTGTTGAGTTCTGTATCATAGAACAGGAGAACCAACGGTGTGCTCCTGGGTAGGTTAAATAGTGATCTCAATTTTTTTTTTCCATTAGTACTTCCTGCCCCCCATATTCCTGCCCCATAAAGGGCAGCAGCCTGGGCTTTAGACCTAAAGACCTTGATTACTGGGGTTACAGATCTTGTGGTGGTTGTTTTATACTTCTTGCTAAACGCTAAAGCACTATGATAAAGGGTCAATTCGCTTTTTTGGAGGTGCGACTTCCATGTGCCCGTTTTGTCCAACCTAACCCCCAGATAATCGAACTTTTCTGCAGTGTGCAATTTCACCTCTATCCAATGAAAGGTTCCTCTATGTGATTTATGTGGTCTTAGAACAATAGTTTTTATCCTGGAGGTATTAACCTTTAAGCCTCGAAGATCACAGAAATCAACAAATTTGTTAAGAAGGTTTTGCATCTCAACTGGTGTGCGAGATAGGAATAAGGTATCTTCGGCGAATAACAATGTGGGGGTTGATGCACACTCCCCCTCCCCAATTTGGGGGCATCATCAACGAATAAATCAAAAAAATTGATCACACTGTTTATATAGAGCAAAAATAACGTTGGGGCGAGCACGCATCCCAGTCGGACTTTAGGCAACTAAATTTCATCCAATTAGCCGCCTCAGATAACCCTTGAACCAGTCCACTACGTAATTGTCAATCTGCTGAAAAGAAAGCAATAACTGAGTGTTTTCTGCATACATTATTGAAACCCCAATGTTCTACTACCTTGGCCAAACGAGCCACGTAAATATTCAATACAGTGGGACTGAGTGCAGAGCCTCCCCATGGGGAGAGGAACCCCATGTTTCAGCTCTTTGTAACTGGAGATAAAGAAAGAGATGGACGGCACGCACCCTATCCACCAGAAACGACTGGAGACATTGTTTGGTTCTGCCGATCACACCTGTTTGTCTGATACTATTTTTGAAGGCTTTCAGGGCCGCTTTATACACTGCCCTAGCTTCCTCATCATATTGCTTCCCCCATTTTCTTTCCATTAGTTTACAATGATCTGTTTTCTCCTGCAACTAAGGGGAAAACCAGAGCGCAGAAGGTTATTGTCTTTTGGTTAACCCCTTACTAATGAGACATTTTTCAATAGCCTGTAATAAGGATGTATTGAAACTCAAAACAGAGTCTGAATTACCCTTCAGGCTAATCCCAGAGGGGCCCACACCTCAGACAGGTTAGTCTCTTGGATTTCATGCCATGCTATACTGAAATTGCTGGCCTGGCACCTCTCAATGCAGGAAAACAGCAAAAAGGGCACCAAGAAGTAATCAGACCATGCTAGTGATTGTGGATTGTTCGTTTTTAGGCTGCAGCAATTGGAGAAAAATCAGATCAAGCGTGTGGCACAACTATGTGGGACCACACAATTTTTGTTGAAGATTTAAATCCGTCACTGACTCAATCAATCCACTCGCCGCCTTACAGGCAAGATCATCTACATGCGCGTTGAAATCACCCAATATTGTGAAATTAGGAAACTGCAGAAGGAATGGTGAGACTGCAGTAGCTAGTGCCTCACCAAAATGTGCCCCATATATTGCTGGATGAGAAATTAGTGCTCCAGAAAAGGAAGAATTATGGCACATTTTAATAGAGAACATTAACCCCTCTGCCTCAACAACCTACTACTCCAATATCCCCACTGAACAGGAAAAGCATTACTGGTAAAATCATGGCAACCCCTCCTCCCTTTCTGTTTTCCCAATCTGAGTGGAGAATAGAATAGTCATTTGGTATGGCTTCGGCAATGGCTACACCAGAGGACGCATTTAACCATGTCTCAATAAGGAATAGCACGTTCCGAGGGCCCCACAGCTGTGGCAAAAAGGGTATAAGCCCTGCTTACTACACCACTTTGCAAATATTCCGATGATTGACTGTTGAACCACGCTCGGAAACTTGGATAAACTCCTAGGGATCTTATATTGCACAACTGCCAGTGGAGGGCAGCCCTAGCGAAATTACACCTTCCATCGAATTCGGGAGGCCTAGGTGGTCCAAATTTTTAGCTACATTTTTAGCAAATCAACTGCAGTGGATTGCCTGGTAGTGTCACTGGTGGTACCGGGGATGTGTCCACTAACAGAGCTCACCTGCTTGACACGAATAGCCCTGCAGTGCTTCGCTAGGGGCCGCTGGCAAACCCTAAATTCCTCCTCCCTTGCATCCTGTGTGAAGTCTCCTTAAGTGCACTGGCCATCTCTCTAGATGAGACTTACAATGATGGGACAGAGCATGCCTCTCTACTCCCGGCCATCTGTTCCAAAGTGGGCATTGCAGAAGTTTGAAGACTTACAAACCCAATATAACCTACATCAAGGCCAGTTTTTCATCTATAGTTCTATTTGCGGACTCCTGCGACGCCAACGGCAGGTAGAGACCACCGAATCAAACACAAACTTCCTTTTTGATTGCCTATATACACTAGGTAACAGACAGACTCTAATAACCTGGATCACAAGAGCACTGATCACCCCTACTCTGATCTCTCAACAGCACTTACATGAAACTTGGGAGGCAGAGTTTGGCAGAGCTTTGCATAAAAAGTGTGTGTGTGGATTCTGGAGTATCCCAGCAAAATCACCTGTAATGCCTTCTCCAACTGACACAGATTACGTCCTTCATAGAGCTTCTCTCTCACAATCAAGTTTTCATTGTATATTACCAGCTGCCCCAGACGCGTGCGCCCATTGTGGCTCCTCAGCAACCGATCTCAAACACACGCTGTGCCACTGCCCAACCCGGTCACACTATTGGTGGGAAGTCCTCCAAATACGCTCAGCGACCACAGCTCAACTCTCATTACATAATTGACAGTTAGGAGCCTTGTGGATTTACAAAGACCCAAGAGATGCGAAACTGCCTCCCGCTTCATCGTTTTGGCCCTCGCACTGACAAACCAGGCAATAACACTGAAATAGAAGAATGCAGTCCCTTCCCAGTGGTGAAGCATGGAGAGCAGCCGTGAGGTGATGGGCTGAATAAGAGGCAACAGCGCTGCACAGAGAGAAAGCTAAGAGCCTACGCAGACTACCTATAGCCCCGATGTGGGATATACTACAATCACGATTAACTGAGCCTAGACCAGACTATTTCCCCCCCCTCCTCTCCATGATACTAAATTAGCAAAATGCCCTTGTTGAACTCCCCCAAGCTGCAGTTACTGGACATATCTTTCACAACGTGGGGGAGGGCGTGGGGGGGTGCGTAGAGGCCTTTTATACCCCCCAACCACCCCAACTTAGATCCAAACATTGCCTCACATGGTTAACAGCTACTGGACAGAGTATACAACTCTCACAGTCAACCCTGAGACGATTGTACTTTAGTCCATATCCAGCAGGCCCTACTGCACCCCCTGCCCTCCCCCTCCAAGTTTGCTACAATTCCACTTTTACCCTCTCTAGAGGAGGATGTTCTCATACACACCAGATACATTATTTCCATGGCTGGATACCTCCCTCCACTATTACCTACTGCTTATCAGAACACCACAGCGAGGAAGACAATTTGAGACCCACCCATAGCCCGAAATGCTATGGTGATGACCCTGCTAAATATGTGATGAGATGTATGTATCTTTACAGGTACGAAAATTTCATAAAAACTTTAAAAAAGGTATAGCACATTCCACTTACCGTCATTTAAAAGAGCCCAAATTTCCAGCACATGCTTAGCTTAGGGAAGCATCTAGCATGAATTACCCTGCCTTTAATCTAGGTTGTTGCCACCCCAGGCCTTTTAGTCCACTCTTTTTCGCAGTATTCCTTACACTGCCGTATAGCTTCTGGATTTTTGTTTGCATCCTCTCATTTGATATGCCTTTCCTCATTATCAACCAACACGATTTGCCTGCCAACTGTCAGAGAATTTCTCCTTTGAGTACGTTATGTAATTCTGTTTCTTAACTATGCTCTGCCCGCTGTTGTATGTTTTAGGAATGTCTGTGTCTTAAACAAAGAACATTATGACCAAAGCACACAGTAAACTACCAGTCCCACTTTCGAATACAAGAAATGACAAGCAGGAAAAGGCGCAATAGCCAGTAAACACAAACCAAAGCTTTCAATAATGCAGCCCACAAGTGAACACTTCATTTAGTGTTTATTAAAATTCATTCGCTTACCTAGACAGAGGGACTAAAAATATAATTAATTTCAATAAGTAATATTTCACATATAGTGCAAATCTGTTTTTCCATTCTTACCAAATTGATGGCAGCATTGAATTCTGAAGAACATATGTCCTGTCCAAAAATAAAAATATACTCCTAATCATGATCTGTAAAACAAAGAAAATGTGTTGATTTATTTCTAGCATGTTATTTTGGGTCTCAAATCTAGCACAATACATAGGAGGAGCAATGTGGTTAAAATGCTGAACACTTTCGGAGCAACCCTAAACCAAAAAGGCTACAGGCTTAACAAAAGTTAACCACAGTAGTAACATCTATACAGAAACAAAGCATGGAATGCTCTGCACCAAACTATGTGCCATCATTTAAACCTGAGAAGAATTGGTGACTACAGTTTCAGCACAGTTTGAAGTCGCAGACCAATGCATGCAACAATGAAACAAGTTAACAACCAAGGCATGCAGAAATACAAAAAAAACCCTGGTTGTGGGAAAAAAAATTAAAGTGCCAGATTGCAGGAAGATAATTAGAGAATCTGGAACAAAGTGAAACAACTGGTTTTGCCAATTCCACCCCTTCATCCCCAAAATATGCCGCCATGCATGCATAGGAAGTCATATACCACTAAAAGATGTCCGCCATATGCATTTAAGCAGCCATTTTGGAGCTTTTGAAGCTTGGCTTTGCCAATGAATGTTAACCACGTCAGTTTGCAGGAGACACATTTTGCAGTGTGGGTGGTGGGAAATCTGTTTGGGAGTTGTTTTTCAAGGTGCAGGTAGCGGTAAAAAGAGGTAATAGATTTTTAGGCTTCAGGGGCGGGTAGCGGTAAAGAGACGGAAATGGGTTAAAAAAAATAATATGGGTGATGGGAGTAACCCTCCCCCAAAAAATATGTAAACATATACATACATATGTACTGTATTGTACATTGCACTTGTACGGTTGTACGACCGAAATAACGTTTTGTATACTGTATATTATATATACACACACACACATACATACACACACCCACCGACACACCTATACAAAAAGAACTTCAGACAATAGCACAGCCATTGGGTGGCTAAATACCATAGTGTGATACAACTGCTTCAAAAGTCAACGCGTGGTAAAGGTATGCGTGGTAGCAACTGCTATTCCTTTAAAAACGAAGCAAAAACAAGGAGATGATGGACGGAGTGCTGAAACTTTTCAGACACTTACCCCCATCACTGAACTGGGTTGAATCCATCATCTTTCTTTAGCTCACTTTGCCACCTCAGTTCAGACCCAGCTATATGCAAATCAGTCTTGACCCTGTGCCTCATGGGAACAGTCCAGCCCGAACTGCCAAGCTAGGTCTTCCCTGAACCAGAAACTAGCATCCTGGGACCGGTTTTGGGGTAACATCACTCAGCCAGGCTAGACTGAATCCAGTGGCAAAGTGAGCAAGGGATCCACACCTTTAAAGACAGCCCACCCAGCCAAACAAAAATGCCACCAATGTTTGAAAGGGGCTGACTAGAAGCCCACACTTATGTGCTGTATGTTTATGGGTACTGGTAACATGAGGGCAGTGCTTAATTTGTAAAAGAATGAGTGCAGGTGCCCAAAAGCTCTGTCCCAGAGGTGCTATTAAAAATCAGTGCGCTAAATGCCAAGGCTACGTAGTGTTGTATTAACCCGAGGCCTCTTTAATTCACTACCATACACTGTTGCCCCGGCTGTCCTGTTTGCCATCACCAGGTTGACCACAAGAAGTGAGAGCCTCCAACGCAAGTGACCCGCCAGACAAAACGCCTCTGCACCCAAGCCCAACAGCCCGAGTCCGAACCAACCGACGATGCCCCTTGCTCCAGAGATTTTCAGGGGCCTAGCGGCCCTTTGGGTTCTGCTGGGCTTGTCCCAAAGTCCTCACTTGCAGCCTTTTTATAGTTACATGTTCCTTCATTAACTTTAACTAGTAGCGTTGGAGGCTGCCGTCGCGGGCGGCACCTCTGTGCCCGGACACACTGGGGCATGTGGATTCAGGCTGCTGGTGGTTCTTTGGACATTGGCCCCTAGGCACCTTAGCTCTAGGAGAGTAACCCTGAGAATCATTTGTAAGTGTACCTGTGCAGTGGATGTTTCTCCTATGGGATAACATTACTGCGTTCGAGTATCGTGCCTCAAATCTGACAGCTGTGATTTTCTACTGTTTTAACTGTAAAGATCAGTAACGTCTAAGGTACTTGGTTGATTCCGATGATGTTGGTGTCTGAAATTATATAAAAATCTGTGTTGTTTTTCTGAAATGGTCTCAGGTTCCTCCTTGAGTGTGTGTGTGTGACTGTGTGTACAGTAGGTGCTTGACACTGCTCTCTGGTGGGCCTGGGCTGCTTGCATGCACTACCGCATACAGGGTATTTGGGATTGTTGGTTTGGGCCCTGTGGGCCAGTGGGGTTGTCTGGACTTTCTGCGTGGTGTGCCTCGCTTTGGTGCACTGCATGGAAAGCCAGCTTCCTACAACCATCATGTACCATTTTGACAGTTGCTAATGCACAAGTTACTAACTTGTGTAACGATATATCTGTAAGAGACAGTAGTTAGTGACAGATTCCTTACCTTAGAATATCCCCAGGCGTCAGGCTGGATCCGGAAAGTTTTGCGTAGCAGTACCCTTGCGCGTCGGTAGGCGGCGTCGTGCGGCTCCGCGTCCGTCGTCGGCGTCGTGATCGCCGGGATGACGTCGCGGGCAGTACTTAGGCGCCGCCCCTGCGCGCTGACGTCAGTTCTGTACACGACTTTCCGCGCCAGGAACGCAGAGCCATGCAAGAAGCTGACACAGGTGTCTGAAAAATACTAGGGCCCTGAAAGGGATGTCCTTAACCCTAGAAATCAGTTCGCAGAACGGGGAGGATGGGTGGGCGGTAGGAATCTGTCACTAACTACTGTCTCTTACAGATATATCGTTACACAAGTTAGTAACTTGTGCATCTGAAAGAGACACGTTAGTGACAGATTCCTTACCTTAGAATAGATACCCCAGCAATACCACCCCCGGTGGTGGGTCTGCGAACAAAGATCAGACAAGGAAGTCCTGGAGGACAGAACGGCCAAAGAAGCCGTCCCTCCGGACCCGACTGTCAAGGCAGTAATGTTTTGTAAACGTGTGCAGCGAGGCCCACGTAGCTGCCTGACAAATAACGGGCAGCGGAACACCGCGGCCCAAGGCCGTGGTAGCAGCTGTTGCCCTGGTGGAATGGGCACGCAGCCCAACAGGAGGCTCCTTCTTAGCCAAAGAATAGCAGGTCTTGATGCACAAGGTAACCCAGCGGGAGATGGTTCGCTTGTGCACCGCCCGACCTTTTTGGCGCCCACGTAGCCAACAAAGAGCTGGTCATCCACCCGGAAGTGTTTTGTGCGGTCGATATAGAAGGAGAGCGCACGTTTTGGGTCCAGACGGTGGAGCCTCTCTTCCTCTCTGGAAGGATGCGGAGGCGGAAAGAAGGTAGGCAAAGTGATGGTCTGCCCAATGTGAAAGGCAGTAACCACCTTTGGCAAGAAGGACGGACGCGTCCGAAGAACAACCTTGTCTGGATGAACAGACAGAAAGGGAGGTTTGCAAGATAAAGCCTGGAGCTCACTCACCCGCCGAGCGGAGGTGATGGCCACCAGAAAAGCTGTCTTTAGAGTCAAAAGACGAAGAGGACAGTTATGCAGAGGCTCAAAGGGAGCGCACATTAAAAAGGTAAGAACCAAGTTCAAGTCCCACTGAGGCATCACAAACGGAACAGGAGGGAAAAGGTGTGTAATGCCTTTAAGAAACCTGTTAACAACAGGGGACTTGAAAAGGGAGGGCTGATCAGGGAGCCTGAGGAAGGCCGAGATAGCACAGAGATAACCCTTGATGGTACCCAGGGCAGAACCCTGTTGGGCCAGAGAGAGAAGGAACAGAAGGACCTCAGAAAGAGGGGCAGAAAGGGGATTCACAGCCTTTGCTGTGCACCATGCCACAAATTTGTTCCACCTGCAGGCGTATACCACCTTAGTGGAGGGACGCCTGGCTGCCAGAATCACATCACAAACTTCGGGAGGCAAGTCGAAAGGAATCAACTGCCGCCGCTCAATCTCCACGCAAGCAGGTGTAGACTGGACAGGTTCGGGTGGAGGACCGACCCCTGCTGCTGCGACAGAAGATCCTCCCGAAGAGGCAGACGGATCGGGGATCTATGCTCATATTGAGTAGCTCGGGATACCAAACTCTTCGAGCCCAGTCCGGAGCCACAAGAATGACTTGGGCCCGGTCGTGCCGAATCTTCTTCAACACTCTGGGTAGAAGTGGTATAGGCGGAAAGGCGTACAACAGACCGCAACTCCACTCGTGACGAAAAGCGTCGCCGAGCGAGTGCCGCCTTGGAAATTCCAACGCGCAGAACTGATGACATTGCGCGTTCTCTTCGGTGGCGAATAGATCTAACCAAGGCTCTCCCCATTGTAGAAAGAGTCCTTGCGCCACTTCCGAGTGAAGACGCCATTCGTGATCCATCATGCACCTGCGGCTGAGTTCGTCCGCCCTGGCGTTCAGGGAACCTGCCAGGTGTTGAACCATCAGGAACATGCCCTGATGTTCCAGCCATGTCCAGAGGCGCAGAGCCTCCTGACAAAGGGTCCAAGACCCCACCCCGCCTTGTTTGTTGCAGTACCACATGGCGGTGGTGTTGTCTGTGAACACCTGCACTACCTTCCCTTTGACAGAGGGAAGGAATGCCTTGAGTGCAAGCCGGATCGCCTGGAGCTCCAGAAGGTTGATATGGAGCCGGGACTCCGCCGGAGACCAGAGGCCTCTGATCTCCGCCTCTCCCATGTGACCGCCCCATCCCAGAAGGGACGCGTCCGTCACAACTGTGTGCTCTGGCTGGGGAAGGGAGAGGGATCTGCCCATGACCCATTGCCGGTTCGAGAGCCACCACTGCAACTGTCTTGCAGTCCCCTCCGAGATCTGGACGTGATCGGACAGGTTGCCCTGGTGCTGCGCCCACTGGAACTTCAGGTCCCACTGCAGAGCCCGCATATGCCATCTGGCATGATTGACCAGCAGGATGCAGGAGGCCATGAGGCCCAGCAGCCTCAGGGTCATCCGTACCGAAACCCAGGATAAAGGCTGAAAGATCGGAATCATAGCCTGAATATCCCGGACTCGCCGTTCGGGAGGATAGGCCCGAAACTGCGTCGTGTCCAGAACTGCTCCGATGAAAAGGAGCTGTGGAGAAGGAATCAGATGCGACTTCGGCACATTGATGGAGAACCCCAGCGAGTGCAGGAGTTCGGCCGTAGTCTGAAGGTGGGAGACGACTGCCTGGGACGAGCCCGCCTTCAGCAGCCAGTCGTCGAGGTAGGGGAAGACTGAAACCCCTGCCCGGCGCAGATGAGCTGCGACCACCGCCATCACTTTCGTGAACACCCGAGGGGCACTGGTAAGGCCAAAGGGGAGCACGGTGAACTGAAAATGCTCGGGGCCTACCGTGAACCGAAGGTAACGCCGGTGGGCCGGCAGGACGGGGATGTGGAAATATGCGTCCTGCAAGTCCAACGCTACCAACCAGTCTCCAGGGTCGAGGGCAGTCAAGACCTGAGCTAGGGTGAGCATCTTGAACTTCTCCTTCCGGAGGAAGCGATTGACGTTCCGGAGGTCCAAGATAGGACGCATGTCCTCCTTGTCCTTTTGGGCACCAGAAAGTAGTGGAGTAGCAACCACGCCCTACTTCTGGGGTCGGAACATGCTCGATGGCCCTTTTGGTCAAGAGGGCCGTGACTTCCTTCTGTAGAAGCACCAAGTGATCCCCTGACATGCGGCGGAATTGAGGTGGCATGGCTGGGGGTGGTCTCGAAGGGGAGGGAGTAGCCCTTCGGACAATGTCCAAGACCCACCTGTCCGAGGTGATGGTGCGCCAGTGGGGAAGGTGATGGCGGACCCTGCCCTCTACTGGCGTGCCGTGCACCTGAAAGGAGGGACTAGGAGGGCTTGGAGGCCGCGGACGGGTTGGAGGTGGTGGCCTGACCCGCACGCTGGTTGCCCGATCCGCCACGGCGGAATCCACGTCCTCGGCCACGCGTAGACGCCTGCTGCGCGGGCCGGTGGCTGGGCTGCTGACGTGAAGGGCGCCCCTACCGTGGCCACGATAGGGGCGAAAAGCAGAAGTCAGCGGAGGGCGTGTAGCAGAAAGGCCCAGGGACTTGGCAGTAGCCCGTGAGTCCTTAAAGCGCTCCAACGCATGGTCTGCTTTGGACCCAAAAAGACCGACCCCATCAAAGGGCATGTCCATGAGAGTATTCTGGACATCCCCTGAAAACCAGTGGTTCTCAGCCAGGCGTGGCGTCGGAGCGCCACCCTCGTTGCAATAGACCTGCCCAGCGAGTCGGCGGTGTCAAGGCCACAACGGATAGTGTATTTGGCCGCATCCCTTCCTTCCGCAATGGCGCGGGAAAGCAGTGCCTGGACCTCCTCAGGGCACTGGGGCAAAACATCCGCCACCGAATCCCACAGGGAGTGGGTATATCGGCCCAAAAGACAAGCGGTGTTAACGGACCGCAAGCCAGCACTGGAGGAAGAAAAACCTTTCTTCCCAAACTGATCCAGGCGTTTGGATTCCCTATCCGGAGGAGCGGTAGGGAAGGCGGTTTGGGAAGCGGAGGCTTGGACAACCAAGCTCTCAGGAGTGGGGTGGACAGAAAGAAACAGGGGTCGCCCGGAGCTGGGCGATGGCGTCGTGACACGTTCCGATCCACAGGAGCCCCTGTGTTGGGCTTGGACCAGGCGCCCAAAAGAACGTCAGTGAGGGCGTCGTTAAACGGCAGCACAGTCTCCGCAGAGGAGGCTGCCGGCTGAAGCACCTCTGTCAAGATGTTAGGCTTGACCGTCAAAGTAGGGAGCTGGAGACGTAAGGCCCCAGCTGCCCTACGCAACACCGTACCAAAATTGGCCCCCTCATCCGTAGCCACGGGAGGAGACAGCATGCCAGTGTCAGGGGAAGTATCCAGACCACTGGCCTCCCTAGACTCTCTGTCCAGTCCTCATCATACTGACAGTGTCGCGTCAGAGGGTCATCAGACCCCTCCCAGTCCAACTGGTCCTCCCTCTGGTTCAAAATAAGGAGGAGGAGGGACAGTTGGGACCCAAGGTCCCATGGGCGCCGGAGCCGGCGTCGAGCGACGCCGCTCCGGGTCCATGTCCGGAGCCGGAAGGAACTGGGGACGACGCCGCCCGGAGCCCAGGGCGGCGTCGAGAACGGCACCGGAGACATCGGCGCCGGCGGAGGTGTCGTTAGGTCGACCGGCGCCGATGGGGGTTGTGGAGCCGGGATCGAGGCCGGGGCCGGAGCCGGGATCGAGGCTGGAGGCACGGGCGACGCCGGAGCCGCCGGCGACGCCGGAGCAACCCCATCAGGGCCCGCGGGGCCCGAAGGCGCACCGGAGGGGCCTGAAGGCCCGAAGAGGCGGGCCATGGCCGACAGGAATTCCTGTACTTTGGCCGGATCCGCCCCGAACCCGGGAAGGGCGGGTATGGCGGGGGCGACTCCACAGGCATGTCCGGGGCCGCGGGGCGGGGACGGTGCCGGGAGGGGCCTCAGCCGAGTCGCGAGACCGGCGAGGCGAAGTCCTAGAGCGATGATGCTTTTGGACTTTTTGTGCTTCGACTTACCGGACGAAGAAGACTTCGACGCCGACGACCGGTGTGGACTCCGCGATCGACCCCTGGACCTCTCACGCGACCGGGGCTTCCGCGGAGCCGAATGCCGGGCCTCGAGGAGCTTTGAGACCGCTCTCGCAAAGCTTTCGGGTGGAGGGCCTGGCAGTCGGTACAAGACGCCGTGTCGTGGCCTCGGCCGAGGCAGAAGAGACACTCCCAATGCGGGTCGGTGACGGACATCATCCGGGCACAGGCGCCGCATCGCTTGAAGCCGGGCATCCCTACGACACCTTGAAAGATGGAAAACAGTGAAAAATCACCAAAAAGTATGGTCAAAAATGACCAGGGCACTGCTCTTCCCGGATCTGCGCTTGCTGGCGCGGAAAAGAAGAACTGACGTCAGCGCGCAGGGGCGGCGCCTAAGTACTGCCCGCGACGTCATCCCGGCGATCACGACGCCGACGACGGACGCAGAGCCGCATGACGCCGCCTACCGACGCGCGAAGGGTACTGCTACGCAAAACTTTCCGGATCCAGCCTGACGCCTGGGGATATTCTAAGGTAAGGAATCTGTCACTAACGTGTCTCTTTCAGATTACTTTATTACAATTCCTTGTGAAAGGTCATAGGCATTTTATTCAGTGTTTTTATCATTTTTGTGACCGTTCATGAAGTTAACCAACAGCAAATTACATGAAAACATTGATGTTGAAAGTGAAGTTGACGTAAGGAAATAGGTCTGCCACTTTGATGACGGAGGAATTTTTTAAAGTTACTGAAGCCCCTAGCATAACTGGAACTTTGGCACAATTAATATCAATGCATGAAACAACACAAGGGCAAAGTTCCAGTCTTTTGAATGGTGAGAGCCACCTCAGAAATGAATGATAAAGGACATGACTGTCATCCTCAAAAAGGTAGTTTGCACTCTTGCTGGTCCATATTTCCATGGGTGGCATATCCTTCTCTGTTCAAGCAGCCAAACTATGGAACTCTTTACCGCCCAAAATAAGATCCACTGATAACCGACCACCTTATCTTCGGAAAACTCCTCTAGAATTGGCTCTTCCCAACATTACCACCATACGCAAACAGAAATATACAGCATATCCCTCTGTATATAAGCATTTATTTGGACTATAGATATGTACCTATATATGTGTAATGCTTTGTATAAACGTGTATAATTACTTCTTTAGAAATATAGATATTAGTTAGTTCTGCTTAACAAATGTACATATTACTGTTAGTTACATTATTCTGTTTTAACATGTATGTGACTGCATAAATAAGTACATCTTTTATCATAACTATTTATCTATAATTGCTTCACTATTGAACTACAAAAAATTAATTAATTTAGAGTACAACACTTGGAAGCCGGAGTTTATTAAATGCATCTTTAATCTATATATACTACCTTCCTTATGCATATAGATACCTTCCATGTATTTGTGTATCTATATAATTTTTTTCTAATTCAGTATATCCAATGCACTACCCTATTTCTTACCCTATACCTCTATCAATATATCCTCTACCTACTCTCTCATTCATCCCAAACCCCATACCACTACTATGACCCCTAAAATAACCCTTTCTAAACTCTTCCCTCCTCTACCCCTCCTTGCATCATCTCATACCTCTTTCACTATTCAGATCTCCCAAACAAGCCTTTCTAAACCCTTACCTGTGACTCCTCCCCTCCCCTTTACTCATCCCAAACCCCTCCTACTGCTGTGACCTAAAATTAAAAAAGATTCTAGACCCTTCCTCTTCTATCCCTCCTTCCCTCTTCTATCCCCCCACTATTAATTTTCAATCCAAAAAACAGAATAACATGTCCACCACTCAAATTAATTTCATATTTCCCTATAGTAACTCCCCTCCACCTCCCCTTTACTCACCCCAAACCCCCTCTTACGGCTATAAACTCCAAAAAAACAAAAAAAGTTCTAGACCCTTCCCTCTTTTATCCCTCCACTATTCATTTTCAATCCAAAAAACAGAATAACATGTCCACCGCTCAAGTTAATTGCATATTTCCCTATACTAATTACCACTAATCCTGTTTGGATTCCAGAGTAGCGTGCTACTCGCCAAAAAAGCACTTCAACACCTCATCAGGGGTAGCAAGCGCTATATAAATGCAAACTTTTTCCCTCTATATCCTTCTCAATCCAAATAACTGACTAACATATACAGCACTCAAATTACTTTCATATTTCTCTATACTAATTCACCACTAATCCTTTATGGGTTGCGGAGTAGCGTGCTACTCGCCGAAAAAGCACTTTGACGCCTCGTCAGGGGTAGTAAGCACTATATAAATGCAATTACAATACATACTTTTGCAAGTCTCTGCTTTCTCCCTTTGTGTCTGTTTTTCAGTCTCTCTCCCTCCTTTTCAGTTTGTGTGTTTTTCTCCTTCTTGCTCATGGTCAATATCGGATGAGAAAAAATAAGTAAGTACCTATACTCCAAAAAGAGTGCGGTGGGCTTCACCCACAACCACCGGCTCAAAGTAGCACTGCATGAGGGCTCTCACACATAGCTACAGCGGTCTGCAGCAGAGACCTAAAAAGCATGTTCAACCTTGCCCATTCTGCGAGTCTACCTAGCCTTCAGATCTGCTCGGTGAAAGCATTTTCTCTCATCTTCAGATGCAACAATGCAGCATGTCATTAAGTTTGCATTAAGGGAAAGTAGGACATAGTAGCAGTTTAGGTACAAGCACAACTAAAAAAAAAAAAAAAAGCATCAAACTGCAGTTTTTTAGGTTAATAAAATCACAACAGTCCATTCCAATTTGTACGTTTTTAATGACGCCTTACACTAGTCTGCACAATTGAAAGTTAAAATCAAATTAAGAAAGAAAAATAGCAAAGCAGTGTACTAAACTTGGGAGAAATAGGTAACAGATGGCCTAAATAAGCAGGTATGCAAGTTGATACACACTGCAACCAAGATCCTACTGATACTATGGTAAAATGGTATGGGGGTACGAATTGGGAGGATAAGAACAGTAAGAATAATGGAAGAATAAGAGTCAGGTGCTTCGGGAAGTTGTGGAAGCTGAATAGTAGGGTGTGCGATTTAGCAGCAATATAGTATAACCTGTGCTAGATGACTCACTGCTGCAGCAATTGAAAACTGGAACAGGTTAATATTAATCAATATAATACTGCTCCATTCATTTTACTTGGAAGGATGAAACGTTTACACGGACGTGAAGAGATTTTAACATTAGATTAGCAGGCCACACCAGATGTCAATTGCCATCTTGCCTGCCACAAATAATATTTTAGCAAATAGACTTCCTGTGTTGGAAATGTTACTGCTTAGAAACCGTCTGATTTAAAACCACCAACAAATACCAGTAAAATCATGTACTTACCATTTGTCGACAATGATCCTGCCAGCATTTGTCTATTTTCTTTAGAAAGAGAACGCTATCTAAGGAATCCGTGAACAAGAGTTAAGAAAATTACTTGCATATATTCAACAAAATCCGTAAAAGCATTCATATTCAGCCTGCCAGAAAAGAAGATAAATGTTACTTACTGCGCAAGCATTTATTTGTAACATGTAGGGTTATAGATAGACATGCTCTGCATAAATTTGCCATCTAGTGTTGGGCCCAGGCATTACAACTTGCTTTTTTTCAAAGAACTTTTGAGTTAAGGGATGTGCTGCAACTCCTCCTTTAGTCCACAATGCGCATTGGCACCCACTCCACCATAGTTTTTTTTCAGCTTATCGGGTGAGAGGAAAACGTGGAGTGTAGAGTAAGAATCCTGTGATGTGCCATAAAGAATTGTATGCTGGTAAAGAAGTAGTGTGAGAAAAGTAAACATGCATCATCATCAATTCAACTTCTGAGAAGGAGAGTGCATGTAAATCTATGGTACTGTATGTGACAAAAGGAAAATGCTACTTACCAGTATGCATCTGTTCTTGGCATGTAGAGCTATAGAGTTGTATACTTTAGCATAGATCGCCATCTGGTGTTGGGCTCGGATGTTTGCACTTTGTTTTTGTCGGAGAAGTCTTTGTTAGTCACGAGATAGGTGGCTCCTCCTTATGGTGACAGTGCGCATGGGCATCGACTCCATCCCCAGATTGTTTTTCGCCATAAAGGGTAATGATGGAGTTAGTAAGAGAGTAGAAAAGGATGTCCATGTGTGATGTATCTAAGTAAGATAATACTGTAACGGATAAAGGTATCCGGGGAGGTGGGTGGGCGTATACAACTCTACAGCTTACATCCAAGAACAGATGCATACTGGTAAGTAGCATTTTCCGTTCGAGGCATATGAGCTGTAGATTGTATACTTTAGCATAGACTATATAGCAGTTTTCCTCCTTAGCGGTGGCAACCTGTATCCATTGCAGTGGTCTGAAAAAGTGTTCTCAAAACAGCCTGGCCCACACTAGCTTGTTTTGCTTGCACATCTACACAATAGTGTTTAGTGAAAGTGTGCGGTGTAGACCAAGTTGCTGCTTTGCAGATGTCATCTAAGGGAATGTTCCCTAAGAATGCCATAGAAGCCCCTAGTCTGCGTGTGGAATGAGCTCTAGGGGAAATGGTTAGTGTGCGTTTAGCTTTGAGATAGCATATTTGGATGCACTTAACAATCCATCTTGCAATTCCTGTTTTTGAAATGGGATTGCCCTTGTGAGGTGGGGAGAAAGATACAAAGAGTTGTTTAGTCTTTCTAAAGGGTTTAGTTCTTTCTATGTAGTATAGTAACGCCCTTTTGACGTCTAGCATGTGAAGAGCACGTTCTGCCACTGAGTCTGGTTGAGGGGAAAAAACTGGGAGTTCAACAGCCTGATTAAGGTGGAAGGCAGAAACTACCTTGGGTAGAAATTTTGGGTTAGGTCTAAGAACCACTTAACTATGATGCATTTGCAAAAATGGTTCTTGTATGGTTAATGCCTGGAGTTCACTAACTCTTCTGAGGGATGTGATAGCTACCAGGAAGGCTACCTTCCAAGTGAGGAACTGTAACTCACATTTGTGTAGAGGTTCAAATGGGGGACCCATGAGCCTAGTAAGGACAATATTGAGGTTCCAGGCTGGAGAAGGTGGAACTCTAGGTGGAATTATTCTTTTAAGTCCTTCCATAAACGCTTTGATCGCAGTAACTCGAAATAAAGACAAGTGTTGTCTGTTTTGGAGGTAAGCGGCTATTGCAGCTAGATGTAGCCGTATAGATGTATATGCCAAATTACATTGTTGTAGATGCAAGAGAACAGATGTTTTGAATGGAAGCATCTAGTGGGTTGATTTTGTTATTTGTACAATAAACAACAAATCGCTTCCACTTTGCTGCATAGCATGCTCTTGTGGTAGGAACGTCTAGCCTCTTTGATGACGTTCATACAATCTGGTGGAAGATTGAGGTAGCCAAACTGTAGGACCTGAGGAGCCAGATTGCAAGATTGAGTGGATTGGGATCTGGATGCCTTATCTCTCCATGGTTCTCTGTAAGAAGCTTGGGTGAGAGGTGTAACTTTTGATGAGGTACCACTGATAGTTCCAGTAGAGTTGTGAACCAAGGTTGTCTCACCCATGTTGGAGCAACTAGGAGCATTGTGAGGGAGTGTTGTTTGAGCTTCTGAACCAGTAACGGAATGAGAGGGAGAGGCGGAAAAGCGTATGCAAATTTGCCTGACCAGTTCATTCATAGTGCATTGCCTTTGGACAATGGGTGTGGATACCTGGAGGCGAAGCTTGGGCATTTTGCGTTGTGATGTGTAGCAAACAGATCTATGTCTGGGTGCCCCCACATTTGAAAAAATGGAAGAAGAACTTGAGGATGAAGTTCCCATTCGTGGATGTGTTGTGTTTGTCGACTAAGCAGATCGGCGATCTGATTGTGTACTCCCGGTAGATGTTCTGCGCGGAGGTATATCTTTTGAGGAATAGCCCATCTCCATATACTTTGCGCTAGGCGTGAAAGTTGGAGAGAGTAATTGGAATTGATTTTTGTATAGCGCTAATCACCGGCGGGTCTCTAAGCGCTTTAAGAGGAATAGCCTGAGGTCGTGGGCAGAAGCATGGCCCCACAGTGTGGTGAGTTTAGACAGTGTCCAGTACCTCCCTAAACAGGAGCGTTTTAAGTTGTTTCCTGAATGGGAGGAGAGCCGGTTCTTTACGCAGGTGGTCGGGCAACTGGTTCCAGAGTTGTGGGAGCAGCACGGAGAAAGCTCTACCCCCTTTAGATGCAGTATTGCATCTTGGGGTGGCCAGGTGGCAGGCCTCAGAGGACCGCAGTGTGCGTCCCGGAACATAGTTCTTCAAGCGTTCCTTAATATAGGCCAGGGCTTTGCCGTAGATCGCTTTATGGGCAATGCAGAGGCCTTTAAACTTTACTCTTTGCTTGATGGGGAGCCAGTGTAGTTTGCACAGCAGAGGGGAGGCGTGGGCCCGTCTTGGTAGCCTAAAGATCAGCCTGGCTGCATCGTTAAGTACCACTTGTAGTTTATTAATAAGCTTTTGAGGGAGGCCTATATATAAAGCATTTCCGTAGTCCAGTCTGGACTATTGTGGCCGATACGATCATTTGTAAGGAGGCAGTAGAGAGTGTCCCCCGCCCCTCCCCCCCGTTTTTTAATGTAATGCATTGCTGTCATGTTGTCTGTACGTAGTAGGACAGCTTTGCCTAGTAGCAAGAGTTGACAAGACTTTAGTGCTAAAAAGATTGCTAGTAACTCCAGGTGATTTATGTGGAGTTGTTTTTGTCGAGGGGTCCATAAGCCCTGAACAGTTTGACTTTGTAGATGAGCTCCCCAGCCGGTGAGCGACGCGTCTGCTGTTAGTACCATCTGTGGATCCGGGTCGAGGAACGGCCGCCCTTTGGAAAGGTTTTGTGTATTCCACCACTGCAGAGAGCGATGTGTGCGGCTGTCCACCAACACCAGATCGGTCAGCTGACCTTGAGCCTGGTTCCACTGATGTGCTAAGCATTCCTGCAATGGACGCATTTGGAGTCTTGCATAAGAACCGATGAGGATGCAAGAAGCCATCATCCCGATTAACTGCATAAACTCGAGCTGGCAACGAGTGTTGAGGCCGAAATTGTAATATTAGAGCCTGCATGGAGTGAATCCTGCCTGGATTGGGGTATGCTAGAGCTCTTGAGGTGTCTAGAGTAGCACCTAGATACTGTTGTATCTTGGATGGCTGAAGGTGAGACTTGGTGAAGTTTAATGTGAAACCTAAGTCGTGAAGTAGATGGATAGTCCTGTGTGTGTGCTGTACACAACTGTTGTGAGATTTGGCTTTTATGAGCCAGTCGTCCAGATAAGGGAACACATGGATGTGTTGCCTTCTTAAATGAGCTGCTACCACTGCGAGGCATTTGGTGAAGCCTCTGGGTGCTGTAGTTACCCCGAATGGGAGGACTTTGAACTGATAATGTTGCCCGTCCACCATGAACCTGAGATACTTTCTGTGAGAGGGGTGAATAGGAATATGAAAGTAGGCGTCCTTTAGATCCAGAGTGGAGAGGAAGTCGCCTTGTTGAAGTAGTGGGAGCACCTGTTGGAGAGTGACTATGTGGAAGTGGTCTGATTGGATGTAGAAGTTTAGGGGTCTGAGGTCTAATATTGGCCTGAGAGAGCCGTCCTTTTTTGGAATCAGAAAGTAGAGTGAGTAAACCCCTGTGCCCTGATGGGGTAAGGGGACTGGTTCTATTGCATTTCTGTGTAGTAGAGAGAGAACCTCTTGTTTGAGGAGAGTCAAATGTTCTGTGGACATTGGACGGTGTTTGGGAGGAATGTGTGGGGGACTGGATGTAAGTTCCAGGCAGTAACCATACTGGATAATTTGTCTTACCCACCTGTCTGTAGTGATGGAATTCCAGACAGGTAGGAACTGTGAAAGGCGTCCCCCGACAGGTGTGGAATGGTCGGGGGGAAGCGTAGGGAAGTCACTGCTTGGTGGTAGGGGAGCTGCAGGTGCTATTACCCCGGCCTCTGCCCTTGTTGTTGTTACCCCTGTAACCTCCCCTAAAGTATCCTTTGGAAAATGAGCCCTGATTGGGGCTTTTGTAGGATGAGGATGGGTGCTCTGATGTGTTGGTTTTAGAGCCAGCCCTATAAAAGGAGCGTCGAAAGGAGCCTCTAGGAGAAGATAACTGCAAGGCTCCCATAGACTTAGCAGTTTCCGTGTCCTTTTTCATCTTTTCTAAAGATGTGTCCACTGTAGGGCCAAAGAGGTGCTCTTGGTCAAAGGGCTGATTAAGGATACTGATTTGCACCTCTTGTTTAAATCCAGATATCCTGAGCCAAGCATGTCTGCATAACAATACGCTAGTATTGACTGCGCGAGACGCGGTGTCCGCTGCATCTAGAGCACATTTGATTGATGTGTTTGTGATTAATTTGCCTTCCTATATGAGGTCATTGGCCTGGTCTTTGTATTCATCAGGTAGATGTTGAATGAGCTTCTCAAGCTCATCATAGTGAGCCCTATCATACCTTGCCAAGAGAGCTTGTGTTTTGGCTATTTTCCAATAGTTTGCAGCTTGAGACGCCATACGTTTGCCTGATGCGTCTAACAATTTGGATTCTTTATCCGGAGGCGGGGTGTCACCTGAACCTTGAGAGTTGGCCCTTTTACGTGCATTAGCTACTACCAGGAAATCTAAAGAAAGCTGACCCTTAATGTATATGGGGTCACTGGGAGCTGCTTTGTATTTCTTGTCTATCCTGGGGTTAAGAACCCTGGTCCTAACAGGGTCTTTAAACACTTCTGGTGCGTGTTTACTTAGACCTTTTAACATTGGTAGGACGTGTGAGGACTTTTGTGGCTGAGCAAAAGTTTCTAGGAGAAAATCCTCCTCTACAGGATCTGAATGTAACTTCACCCCGTGATATGTTGCGGCCCTATTGATTAGTTGGGCAAAACCTACATTATCGTCTGGTGGGGATGGCTTAGAGGGATAAAGATCTGGGTCGTTGTTTAAGTCAGGATCTGTATTATAGTCCCTCCATGGATCTGGTTCCCGTGGGTTATCATCATAATCCTGTTGTGGAACTAGATTATCATCCCCTTGTCCGTCCCCATCTCCATAATCACTATCCTCTGGTTGTAGAAGTGGAAAAGTGGGTTCTGGAGAGTGTACTGGAGAGATCAGTAGATTGGGATCAGTAGGTGGAGGAGGAGGTGTAGGGGGTG
This sequence comes from Calotriton arnoldi, assembly GCA_963921515.1. Taxonomy (NCBI): domain Eukaryota; kingdom Metazoa; phylum Chordata; class Amphibia; order Caudata; family Salamandridae; genus Calotriton; species Calotriton arnoldi. The sequence goes on along the minus strand of CAWUFW010004929.1, from coordinate 199,478 downwards.
GAGAGGTGTTAGTGCCCATTTCTATTCTTTTAGCAGGAACTGCTGAGTCCTGCAAATGGTCCGGTTTCCTCTTTTTATGTTGTGTGGAAAGAATATGACCAGTCTTTGAATCAATATAAATTGTTTTCTGTTTTGGATCCGGTACAAAAAGTTCTTCGAATCCGGTGTTCTTTTTCGGTGCCGAAGATTTTTCCCTATGAAGAGTCTTAGACTGTTTAGGCATAGGGATAGTGTTAGGTTTGGAAGCTTTTTCCCGCTCCGAAGACTTCGGTGTAGGTTGTTTCGGCTCCGATGGCTTGTCTTTTGGGTGTTTAGGCGCCGAAGGTTTACCCTTGGATTGTTTCGGCTCCGAGGTTTTCGGTGTCAAAGTTTTATCCTTTTGCTTCGGCTCCGAGGGTTTGTCCTTCGACTGTTTCGGCGCCGGAGGGTTTTCCGGTGCCGATTGAGGAGGGCGTGGCATATTGGAGGGCTTGTACTTCGGTGCCGGAGGTGTTTTTTCGGGACCGGAGTGTGGTTGGCTGGAGCCCGAGCTGGAAGGCTGGTCTTTGATTTTCATAGCCGGGCCCGAGGGCGGGGCATCTGAAATGTTCGACCGGTGTGGACCTGGGTCCTGTGGCGAAGGCGTTACCGGAGCCTTCGGTATGGGCTTGGGTGGGGCAGGGGTCTCGGTACTCACGGTCCGCTGAGCTGGAGTGACTGCGTCCTCGATGTCGGAGTCATCTGCTTCGGCGACTGAGACCTGTTCCTCCTGGGCTTGTTCCGGAAGGCTGTCGGGGCATGGATGGAAGATGTCCGGAATGGAGCCGCTTCCTCTGGACATTTCGTGGCGTCGAGCCCGACGATCACGAATGGTCTTCTTGGACTTGAAAGATAGACAAGCCTCACAGGTATCCTCTCGGTGTTCTGGAGAGAGGCAAAGATTACACACTGGATGTAGGTCCGAGTGTGGGAATTTAGCACCACACTGGGGACATTTCTTGAAGGGAGTCCGTTCCATCGACTTCCGTCGTGATTGGCGCGGGTAGGCCCAACGGCCCGCGTCAAAGTTTATCGAAGTTTTTCGATTGTAGAAGATGCGCGTCGAAAAGGGAAAACGTGATCGAGACAATACCGTCGAGTGGTAAGTGATTGCGCGTCGAAGGGGGTTTCGATAGTGACACCGACCCGGAGCGCAGCAAGTCACATCCGAACCCAATGGCGGAAAAAAACAATCTGGGGATGGAGTCGATGCCCATGCGCACTGTCACCATAAGGAGGAGCCACCTATCTCGTGACTAACAAAGACTTCTCCGACAAAAACAAAGTGCAAACATCCGAGCCCAACACCAGATGGCGATCTATGCTTAAGTATACAATCTACAGCTCATATGCCTCAAACGCATTTTTACAGGGTAATAAACATTTTCAGTTCGTAGCATGCGTGGCTGTAGATACACATGCTCTCTATTAATTGTGGAGTAGTTTCCACTTAAGTGGTAGCTAGCAGGCAGATGATACAGATGTTTGAAACAATGTTCTTTACACAGTTTGGCCAAGCATAACCTGTTGACAGAGTAGTATGAACACAATGGGGGGTGGGGGGGACAGAGTGCATCTTGGTCCAGCATACAAGCTCCCTAAACGTACATGTATACAAGTGGAGTATGCAGTTCCTGAAAGAATCAGAAAAGGCAACGGAAAAGGCAGTAGGGGTGGGGGGGGGTTTCGGGCGGGTCCTGAGCAAGCAGATTGGGGAGGGGGGTCTGATTGCTCAGAAGCAAGAGCCCTCACGCACCCAGATGGGTGTTATGCTTTATCATGGAGCAGCGCCTCATTGGACCAGCGTTACAATGCCTAATGGGGCTCTTTGTCAGAGGTCTTTTAAAATAAGGTCCCATGATAAAGTATAAGAGGAGGTGCTGTGTATGTAGATTGGTGTAAGTGTGGTATAAAAATAAATGAGACCCCGAAAATTTTAATACGTGGGACCTCTTGTTCTAAATAAAAACAAAGGGTGGTTGCGTTGGAGACAATGATCCGGTACAGCTCACTGGAAAGTGAGAAAATCGCTCAACATGTTCCATGCCATGCAAAGTCTCTGTGTTTCTGGGCACTTAGTCAGGACCATGTAACCTAATCTACCAATGATTGGGGGTATAGTAGTGGTAATTAGCAATATTACCCAATTTCAAAAGTCACCCTCAAAGTGTAGGGTATACCTTAAGATATCGAACATCCGACCCAATGTGAGTAAGTAAATGGACCCATGGGTGATGGCAGAGACCACGCTAGCTGCAGAGTGAATGGCGTCCAGTACGCTAGGAAAGCTGCAAACTACCCCACCCCTCTCTGCCACACTTACATCAATCTACACACACAGCACCTCCACTTATTTTAAAAGACCTCTGGCAAAGAGTCCCCTCGATGGGGCAGGCTGGGCATTTCAGTGCCGGCTCAATGAGGAGCTGCCCGATAGTGAAGCATGACACCCATCTGGGTGTGTGAGGGCTCTTGCTTTTAAGCAATCAGATCCTCCCTGATCTGCTTGCTCAGACCCCCACCCCCAACCTACTGCCTTTTCTGTTTCCTTTTCTGATTATTTTAGGACCTGCATGCTCCACTTGTATACACAGACTAGTATGTCCATACAGTAGCACTTTTTAAAGGTGTGTGGTGTTCACCAGGTAGATTTCTGCTAACAGGATGTTGCCTCAGAAAGCCATGGCTGCCCCTATTTTTTGCCTGTACTGTTCTCCAATGTAAGTACTTTGAGTAAACATTTGGCTTTGGCATAACAAATTTGGATACACTGGACAATCCATCTTGCAATGCCTGCCATGGAAATGGCGAGAACTTTATGGGGTTTAGCAAGAGCTACAGAGTTAGTTTTTCAGACAGAGTTAGTCCTGTCAATATAGTACAGGCGTGTCCTCTTGACGTTTGAGATATTCAATGACCTTCCTGCTACTGAATCATGTTTTCGAAAAAAACACTCAGCTCAAATGTCTAGTACAGGGATCTTAAAGAGGCATGAATGTGCTAGTAGTTATAGGTAGTCAATGTGCTGGCCCTGATGCTGGGGGGCACAGGTACTTTGCACAGTCCTGTTGAGGTGAGGTGGACCCCACTCCGTGTGTGATGAGTCACTGGTGATGGTCAACTGCAGAAGAGGGTCTAAAAAAGGCCTGCTGAGCAACGGATGTTGTTGATCCACCACTGCAAACCGCTTTGAGTGCTGATCTTTATCAACCCTTGCTCTTCACAATGACACCCCCGCTTGTGACCACTGCCTCACAAGGCACTCTTAGAGTGAGAGCAACTGTAGACTGGCGAGTGGCACAATTGCTATGCAAGAAACCATTATACATGAAGGCTTCATTTCAGTCCTTACAGTGAGTGGACCAATGGACTGAAAAAGAGGCAGTGGTTGCCAAAATGCCATCACCCTCTGCTTTTTGGGGAAAGCTTTCCCATATGGCAGCGTTAAGCAGAGAGTACAGGAAGGGCTGAATTTGTTGGGGTTAGATTTGACATTTCTTGGTGTTTATGATGAACCCTACAGTGTGAACAACAGACACCACTGTATGAGTGTGTACTAAGCATTGTTGTCTGCTGCTGCTCTTAATCGGCCAGTCATTCTGGTATGGAAAGATATGAATGCCACCTCTGCGGAGATATCCAACCATCAGTGCAAAGCACTTCATAAAACACTCTGGGTGATGTAGTGACTCCTCCAGCGTATTGTTTGTTTACGCTTCGACTGGCGCGTCCCGGCGTGTTCCAGTCTTCATTTTCTTGCCTTTGGCCCTTCTACCTATGTTGACTGTCTTGGCCGTCAGCCAGTGTCTCTTGTGAGCATGTTGCTCTGTTCCACTTCCAGAACAGTTTCTATTCCGAATTCAGTTCGGATACGGCATGTGGGTACACATACATTCACAGGTACTGATGCCTAAAGGTCTGTACTGAGCCACAGTGTTGGCTGCGGTCTATTCCTTGTGGTTCTGTCTACTCTTTCCTCTCTGATGGTGAGAAGTGCTTCTGCCGTGGTCTTTCCTCATGGCTCATGCTATCTCTGGGTTTTTCCCCGTGTCAGCAGTTGATCCTGCGCCAGACGAATTGCTTCTGCACATTAACTCCAATCCTATGCACACGCTATTAGATTAGTAAAACATGACCATGTTCGGCCAATTTCATGTTAAATCATAATCATATATCACACATATATTCTTATTGACAGAGGTTTTTATGGAATGTTTCTTGTTTCTTTTATTCAATTCGAACGCCCAGCCAACACGTGTTTCGTCGTGGGTGATTGCCCAATCGACTTCTTCAGGGCTGTAGGAAAGGTGAAAATTAACTTTTGGTTCTCCCCACCGGTTCTACTTCCGTCCCGGCTGTGTTTAGAGTGTGTCCCCTGTTTCAATATTTTTTAAGCGCGTAGATAGATGCTTCAATCCCGCATAATATGATTATCCTATAGCAAGTGCGCTACAGTTCTGGCCGTCTCCGTGCGTGCGTATTAAAAACGTCCAATTAGTAATTCCTGCCTGTGTATGTAGGCATCTGATTATCTCATAGCGAGTACGCTAGAGTTCTGGTCGTCTCCGTGCGTGCGTGTTGATGAACCGGTTCATCGGGACGGGCCGGGACGGAAGTAGAACCGGTGGGGAGAACCAAAAGTTAATTTTCACCTTTCCTACAGCCCTGAAGAAGTCGATTGGGCAATCACCCACGACGAAACACGTGTTGGCTGGGCGTTCGAATTGAATAAAAGAAACAAGAAACATTCCATAAAAACCTCTGTCAATAAGAATATATGTGTGATATATGATTATGATTTAACATGAAATTGGCCGAACATGGTCATGTTTTACTAATCTAATAGCGTGTGCATAGGATTGGAGTTTATGTCTATAGTGGACCGCCCTTGGGTCCCCGACTGAGGGTTTAGGGTGTTAGCCTCCCTCGCCTATGCACCGCACTAATATCCAAGATAATAAAACAGCGCATATTAGGGAGGCGCCAATACCTCACTTAGAAAAACACCCCTACGGCTTTATAATGCTTCTGCACATTGTCTTGGCCCCCCCCCCCTCCCCCTTTTTTTTTTTTCCCTCCGCACTGCTCAGGCAGGGACTCCTGTTCCTCTGCTCCTTCCCAGACGGGGACTCAGGTCCCCCCTGTTCTGGGCTGCTCATGGCCATTTATACAGTGTCTGTTTAGAGATCTATAGATATACATATTTCCAACTGTTTCTGTATATGATTTACTGTGTTTTGCAGTTTTCTGTCCCGCTGTGATTCACATCGGTACCGTGGTACCCATTGTGCGTGCTTCTGTGTTTGCCTTGGGCATGCTGTTCGACTATCTTTTGTTTAAAAAAAAACAAAAAACATATGTGTTCGTATTTATCTCCCTCTCCCTCCCCCCACATCTTATGAGAGCGAGCCTTAAGTGTGTGCCCGGTTTCTGCCCGGTATCCCTTACCCACTATACCGCCGGGTGTAGTTGGTCAGTATGACTACCAGGTGATCAGTCGGCAGGCAGCCTCAGCTGGGTGCGTTATGTCGATTCTACTTTTAGGGGCTTGGCATATGTGTGGTGTGGCACCCACGGTCCACACTGTCTGCTTATGTGTATCCCTCTTATCCACGTACCAGGTATCTCCTTGTACTCATGGGTTTCTTGTACATCTCTACAGGGGTGCCATCTGCCTCTACACCTGTCATTCCTGGCATCCTCTGTGGTGCATGCTCATTTTGTCCAATTGGCTCTGTATGGCTGTTATGTCCTTCTCTGGGACTTTCTTTATTTTGCAGATCCATGGGATTCTGCGCACAGTTTGACTGTTAATTCTGATTGCAGCTTATGGATTCACTTCCATTGTGCAATGCATTTTCTGCATTCTGTAATTTTCCTTTGTCTCTTCCTGGACGAGGGACGTCTCGTATTGTCCTCTGATGGACTGTGATACCATAGCCTTTCCTTGTTGCTGCTCCTTGCAGAGTGTCCTGGTCTAGTGCCAGCCATGCTTGCACTGGCTGTTCCCAGTTTTAGTCACTCTTTTGAGGGATTAGTTCTCTTTGGAGCTTGGTGGGTTTCAGTCGCAGACCCTCTTCCAAGGGGGTATAGCTTTGGTATCTATTCTAAGTTAAGAAATCTGCGGCTAGATGTCTATCAGATGAACAAGTTACTTACCTTCGGTAACGATGTATTTGGTAGAGACATAGTCTAGCCGCAGATTCCTTAACGCCCACCCATCCTCCCCGTTCTGCGAGGGCCTTTTTAGGTTGGGTTCTTACCCACTGGTCTTTCCCCCAGTGGTCTCTGTCTTCATGCGTGTTAATTTACTTCACATCCTTCCCAGGACAGGATGTCTTATTCTGTTTTACCTGTTGCTTCTCCACCCATTCTCGTAATTGGGTGGTGGGCTCATTTATCCATCCACGCTCTGGTACTCAGGTTCTTTTCCAGGGTGGAGATTGGTCATGTCCTTCTTCCCTCCTCCCCCCCCTGATTCTTTTTAGGTCTCGCCTAGGCAGCGCTTGCACTGTCTCTTCGAGACATGCTGTATTCAGGATATGTGCATAAAGCTCAGTCTACTTCCCGCCCATCTTTTTAATTGGCTTCTGTCCGTTGTAAATGGTGGCTTTTCATTGGTTATTAGGCTTTGTAGTCCCTCCTTAGTACCTTCCTGTCTCTTTTTGTAACCTTCCATGAGGACACCCCCTATTACATGTGCTGTTACACCCTAGGTTTTAATTACAACCGCAAGGCACTAGTCAAGTCAATACAAAGTTTATTGTACAGATTACTTAAAACCATGACAATAGAAAACATTTAAAAAGAAGAAACATAGTATACAAAGGCAAAAGAGAATAATGGTTCCTTGCAAGACCCTATAGTGTAGCTGGCATATTATGCCCGAAAAATGAAAACTCTGGGTGTGCAGGCTTTCTCTTTACCTTCTTCCCTTTCCCTTATCTTTTGTGGAAATAATGAATAAAAAGGAGTTAAAAATCCACCATAAAATGGATTAAGTGTTTCAACTAAAAAAAAAACTCAATTACAGAGTGGTCAAACTCTACAATGCTTAATGTCCATGATCCAAAAGCTAAGAGTTAACAATTCATGATCATCTCAGTGCTTTGTTGTGAGTTTTTAAGGAAGTCCTGCACTGCTTTGAAAAATGTGCCTATTCTTGCCAATTCAAGGGGAACCATGGTGCTAAAAATCCAGTTAATTGCATGATTGCATGTTCTTATACCATGAATTAAGAAGAGTGGCTTTAATAAGGATCGGCGGGAGTCGAGCAACATCGGACAGCTGCACAGTAGATGTAAAAAAGTTTCCGATTTGTAGCCGCAAAGTCTACACTTAACTACTTTAGAAAGCAGCGGCCAGTTAGAATTAAAGTCTTTGATGTGTAATGCCAGCATCCTTACTGCCAAGATTTGGGTCAGGCAAGCTTTCCCTATTGTGCAGTTAAGATAAGGTTGTGCCCGAAGTCCAACTTGGCTGTCATTGTTGTGTGATGCTGCCAGGGCCCTTAATGGCGGTGTGGAATTAATTTTTTGCAAGTGCGTGGTCTTATAAAGTAGTTTAGTCTGTTTTTTCATTATGCTTTTTATTGCAGTAGACGCAAGTGAAGTGTTTAGAGTGGTCAGGTCGATTTGTAGAGTTACTACTGCTGTCCTTAAATAAATGGACCACGGGTTGATTTTATGTTTGAAAATGTCTTGCAAAATAAATTTCAGGGTACCCGGCAATGCCGTAGTACATCTATGGTAGTACTTTATCAAAGACCCCATCCTAGACCATGCGATGCCCTCCAGGCCAAATTCAAGTCTCACCAAGGGTCCCCTGGAGTAATATGGCAATTTAAACACTATTTTGTATATTTTTAGGTGTAGTTTTTCGATGGTTTTGGTGAGTTGACCTGGAAAGGCCTCGCTGCCGTAAGTAATTGCGGATGGTAATACTGCCCTGAGCACCTTTCTGATTGACGCTGAGGAGGGGCTTTCAAGAGCTGTATATAATTGGCAGAGTCAAGTAGTTATTAATGCTGCCTTATCCTTTAGGTGGCGCTTGTGTGTTGTTGATGCACCGCTTGCAGAAAACCATGTGCCCAGATAGTTATAAGATTTGGCTCCAGAGATTAAGGGACCAGTTATTACTTATTTTTTGTAGCGTCCTTCCAAAGAATAGCACCTTTGTTTTGGCTTCATTTACTTTCATCTTGTTTACACTATTGTATAAGTGAAGAGAATTTAATGCTCTCTGGAGTCCTATTTTTGAGTTGTCAAGGAGGACGATGTCATCCGCGTATTGCAATATTGTGATCTTAGTATTGCCTATTTTTGGAGGGATTAAATTAGCGTCAAGGCACTATTTTCTTAAAGGCTTTCAGACAGGACAATCACCCTGTCCTAAACAAGTTTGGTTGTGGTTACTTTACTCGCTAGCACATCTCACATTTATATTAGACTTTCTATAAATTTCCCTTCATCAGCTCCACATAGAGTACAACCTAATCCGGAATTAATATAATAATTCTTTTGTCACATTTCAAAGCTACTAATTGTATATATTGAATGTACTGTGTTCCATGCAATGCATTATGGGTAGGGTGGATTTACCATATCTTCAAAGTTTATGATGCTCACTAGGGAAATCTAGGCGCAGCTTGCGGTACTGCACCTACACATCTCACATTTATATTAGACCTTCTATAAATTTCCCTTCATCAGTTCCACATAGAATACAGCTTAATCAGAATTAATATAATAATTGTTTTGCCACATTTCATAGCTATTAATTGTATATATGGGCATAGCTATTTGAATGTACTTGTGGTACTGTCTTGCATGCAATGCATTAGTGGAGTACCATATGTGACCAAAAGTTTGATGCTCACTAGGGAACTCTAGGCGCAGCTTGCGGTACTGCACCTACACCGCTATATTAGACCTTTTTATAAATTTCCCTTCATCAGCTCCACATAGAGTACAACCTAATCCGGAATTAATATAATAATTCTTTTGTCACATTTCAAAGCTACTAATTGTATATATTGAATGTACTGTGGTACTGTCTTGCATGCAATGCATTATGGGTAGGGTGGATTTACCATATCTTCAAAGTTTGTGATGCTCACCAGGGACCTCTAGTAGCAGCTTGCGGTACTGCACCTAGACATGCAGTGCTGGTGCCTTGCTCACTAGGAAGCTCTAGGAACAGCTTGCGGTACTGCACTGAGCCATACAATGCTGGTTCCTGGCTCACTATGCAATCATTTGCAATGCACTAGGTCTCGCATTACTGAAAGTATAAGCTATTGGCGTTGCATTATTATTTGCAACACCAATACCTCAAACTATCAGTAATGCGAGATCTATTGCATTGCAAATGCTTGTTCTCCATTAGTTTGAGTTCTACTTGACTGTGCTACTGTCAATTGGTTATGTATGGTGCATACGGTTGCACATTCTCTGTTGTTGCAGAAATGTTGTCACTTGCCATACAAATCATTTTGCTACAGACTGCTTACTGTTTGCCATAACATTCATTTCCATTGCTGTTTTGCCTCACAGGACGGTATGGTTCTTCGCTTGTGAGAGACTGGTTCTAGGGGTGAGTATTCTGCTCCCCCTTTCAGTCCCTTACAGTATGAAGTGTATTTCTCTAACCTGCATTGTGATGTTTCTCATCACTTTATTATTTGTCATTATTCTTTCAAAGATTTTATATCTTTTTTGGCACACTGTTCCCACACACTCACAGTTTTTGTGATGGCTCCGCGTTGTGGCGTGGAAAAGTTTCACAGTAGAAAACGGACGTCAGCGCGCTGGGAGGGACTAATATGGCTCCACTGACATCATATCAGTGGACGACATCAGGGCGGAGCCATGCGACGCCGTCCCCCAGCGCGCAGGGGTACTGCTGAAGAAGCCTCCGGATCCAGACTGGTGCCTGGGGGATATTCTGAGGTAAGGAATCTGCGGCTAGATGTCTCTATCAGATGATTAGCTTGTTATGTTAATTTTCTCTCATTTCAAAGTGTGGCATTTACAAGCAGCAGGCCTTTAGCTCCCAGTGGCCAGTAGACACTGTGCCATATTTATCACTGAAAAATAGTAATTTTTTCAAATGGGAGAAATTTAAAGTGAAGAAAACTTTTTCTATGAAACATTAAGTATTAATGTCTTTCTCCACTTTCAATTAAGCCAAATAGGTCTTAATGTTTTAAAGCAAGTTTATTCACTTAATTCCTCCCATTTAAACAACTGTATTTTTCTGTTATAAATATGGCACCATGTCTACAGGCCACTGGGAGCAAGATGCTTGGTGTTAGTAAATGTGACACTTGGAAATGGGGGAAAATTTAAATGGATTTTTATAGAATCTATATAAACAAAGTTAACTCTTCAGTTTAATTTAATCAATACCATGACATGTTTATAAGTGGAAAATACAGCAGTTATTTTAAAGTGCAGAAAAATGTTAATATTCTGAAAATGTTGTTGCACTTTAAATTCCTCCCATTTGTGTTATACATGTAACGGTGCCACATATGGCAAAAGGTATGTCCTGTGCCAAAAGTACATATGACAGTCTCTCAGTCACCCATACACATATCTCTCATATACGCATACATGTTCATATATCCCCAAACACCACGCTCTCACTGCCACACATGGCAGCCCTGTCATAGTGTCCCTAGTCAAAATATTTTATTCAAACAACAGCATAGGGCTCTATGGACATTAGGCTTAAAGTCAATTAAGCTGGGCGTGGTGGCGTCTGGTAACAATGCCTTCAATAGCTCACAATGATTTTCACTGATCAGAAGTAGCTCTCACTACAGAAAGGGTTGGAAACCCCTGGTCTATAGCCACAAATGCAACGAACAGTTAACCAAATTATTCATACATAGTTATGTTAAAATGGTTTGAGGGAAGCAGACTGCAAGGACTCCCTTCATTAGTAAAGAATAAACATCACATTACAGGTCCGTTTGCCAACTAATACTTAGTAAAAAGAAAAGAGACATTAGGAATAACGGATAATGTTACTTACCCAGTAAGCATCTGTTCTTGGCATGTAGAGCTGTAGATTCACATGCTTTGCATACTCCTGCCATCAAGTGTTGGGTCCGGATGTTTGAAAGCTGTTTTTCTTCGAAGAACTTTTTCCTAGTCACGAGGTAAGGTGACTCCTCCTTTCGGTGATAGTGCGCATGGGCATCGAATCCATTGTTAGATTGTTTTCCTGCAAGACGGTGAGAATGGAGTAAGTAAGTGTAGTATAGAAATGTCCATGCGTATGAATGGATAATTAAGAACTGCAACAACTACAGGCACCCGGGAGGCGCATGTAAATCTACAGCTCTACATGCCAAGAACAGATCAGATGCTTACTGGGTAAGTAACATTATCAGTTCGAGGCATGTGTGCTGTAGATACACATGCTTTGCATAGACTACAAAGCAGTATACTCCCAAAGCGGTGGCTAACCTGTAGATGTTGCAGTTGTTTGAAAAAGTGTTAAGTACTGCTTGGCCTACATTAGCTTGTTGACATGCTAACACATCTACACAATAGTGTTTGGTAAGGGAGTGGTGTAGACCATGTAGCTGCCTTACATATGTCAGCTAGAGGAATGTTACCTAAAAAGGCCAGAGAAGCCCCTATTTTCCGAGTGGAATGCGCTTTAGGGGGTACGGATAAAGTTTTTTTAGCTTTAGCGTAGCATGCTTGAATGCAATTTAACAATCCATCTTGCAATACCAGATTTAGAAATGGGATTGCCTTTGTAAGGTGGAGCAAATCTATCTATGTAGTACAATAAAGCTCTTTTTACGTCAAGCGTGTGAAGAGCACGTTCTGCTACAGAATCAGGTTGAGGGAAAAAACACAGGTAACTCAACTGATTGGTTTATATGAAAAGCAGGAACTACTTTGGGAAGGACTTTAGGGTTGGAGCGGAGAACGACCCTGTCTTTGTGTAGCTGAAAGAAGGGTTTTCCAATGTGAATGCCTGGAGCTCACCAACTCTCCTTAATGAGGTGCTTGCGATGAGGAAAGCAACTTTCCATGAGATAAACTGCAACACGCATTTGTGCAATGGTTCAAAAGGTGGACCCATGAGCCTTGTAAGATCAATGTTGAGATTCCATACTGGGGCAGGAGGAATCCTTGGTGGTATTACCCTTTTCAAGCCTTCCATGAAGGCTTTGATTACTGGAACTCTGAATAGTGATAAATGTTGCCTGTTCTGCATATACGCAGCAACTGCTGCGAGGTGCAAACGAATAGATGTATAAGCTAGTCCAGTTTGCTGTAAGTGTAACAGGTACCAAATAATGTTTTGTACAGAAGCATCTAGAGGGTTTATTTTGTTGTTATTGCAGTAGACAACAAATCTTTTCAACTTTGCTGCGTAGCAAGCTCTGGTGGTAGGCTTTCTCACTTTTTTTTTTTTTTTAGAATATTCATACAGTTTGGTGGTAGATTTAAATAACCAAACTCTATGACTTCAGGAGCCAGATTGCTAAATTCAGTTCTTTGGGATTTGGATGGCTGATTTCTCCTTGGTTCTGTGTGAGGAAGCTGGCGGTGAGGTGCAGCTTTTGATGTGGAACCAGAGACAGCTCCAACAGGGTGGTGTACCATGGTTGATGGGCCCATGTGGGAGCTACTAGACTTAGTGTGAGGGATGTTTGTCTGAGCTTCCGAACCAAATAAGAAATGAGAGAGAGAGGTGGAAAAGCGTAGGCAAATATCCCTGACCAGTTCATCCATAGGGCATTGCCCTTTGTGAGCGGGTGTGGGAACCTGGAGCCGAAGTTTGGGCATTTTGCGTTTTCGGCTGCAGCGAACAAGTCTATTTGTGGGTATCCCCACAATTGTAAGTATGGAAGGAGAACTTGGGGATGAAATTCCCACTCGTGAATTTGGTGTGTCTGTCTGCTGAGGAGGTCGGCAATCTGATTGTTTACCCCTGGAAGGTGTTATGCCAGAAGAAAAATCCTGTGATGGATTGCCCAATTCCAAATGGCTTGAGAGAGGCGTGATAGTTGGAGAGAGTGTGTCCCCCCCCCCCTGTTTTTGTACATAGTACATTGCTGTCATGTTGTCTGTCCGGACCTGAACCACTTTGCTTATCGGGTTAGTCTGAAAAGCTTTGAGCGCTAGAAAAACTGCTAGAAGCTCCAGATAGTTGACATGGAGGCTTTTGTGCTTGTTGCTCCACATGCCTTGTATTGGGTAATCTTGGAGATGAGCACCCAAACCTGTCAGAGATGCATCTGCTGTGAGCACGATCTGTGGAATAGGGTTGATGAAAGGCCGTCCTTTTGATAAATTTCGTGGGTTCCACCACTGCAGAGAACGATGGGTACGGCTGTCTATCAACACTAGATCGGTTAATAGACTCTGTGACTGATTCCACTGGCGTGCTAAGCACTCTTGAGGGGGACGCATGTGAAGTCTTGCAAGGGGGACAATTGCGATGCAAGACTCCATCATTCCCAGCAGTTGAATGAACACTCTGGCTGGTAAGGTTTGGTTGGATTGAAACTGTAGTATCATAGCCTGAATGTTGTGAATTCTGGCTACATTTGGAGAGGCTAGAGCTTTGACTGTGTTTAGAGTGGGTTCTAGGTAAGGCTGCATCTGTAAAGGATGCAGATGAGATTTTTGTGCATTGACTGTAAAGCCCAGTTGATGAAGTAGGTCTTTTGTCATTTCAGTATGTCGCAGACAGGTTTGGTAAGGGCTGGCTTTGATGAGCCAGTCGTCTAGGTAAGGTAACACGTGAACATGTTGCCTCTTAAGATGAGCCGAGACTACTGCTAGAGATTTGGTAAATATCCTAGATGCTGTAGTCACTCCAAAGGGAAGTACTTTGAATTGATAATGCTTGCCTGCTGTCACAAATCTGAGGTATTTGCGATGAGCTGGGTGAATTTGAACATGAAAATATGAGTCTTAAGTCTAGAGTAGACATAAAATCTGCCTTTTGTTAAAGTGGAAGTATGTGTTTAAGGGTCACCATGTGAAAGTGCTCTGACAGTATATATCGGTCTAACTCTCCGAGATCCAGAATAGGACTTAGGAAACTGTCCTTTTTGAGAATCAGAAAATACAGAGAGTAAACTCCTGAACCTTGGTATTGTACTGGAACAGGTTCTATAGCTCCTTTTAGTAAGAGAGATTGCACTTCCTGTTCGAGCAATTGCACATGTTGTGGAGACAATTTGTGAGAGCGAGGTGGAATGTTTGGAGGATTGTTGGTAAGCTCCAGGCAATAACCATGTTGGAAAATTGTATTCACCCATTTGTCGGTTGTTATAGATTGCCAAATGGGGAGAAATTGTTGAAGTCTTCCCCCGACAGGCGTGGTATGGTCAGGGGGAAGCGTGGGCAAGTCACTGCTTATTAGGGGAAGGGGAGTTACGGGGTGTGTTACCCTTACCTTTAGAGTTGTTCCCTCTATAACCTCCTCGAAAAAAGCCTCGAGGGAGAGGACTGATTATTACCCTTGTAGAAAAAGGTATTTTGGTCTGAGGGTGTGGTCTTGGACCCCGCTCAGTAAAAGGAACGACGAAAGGATCCTCTGTTTGAAGGGGAATGAAGTGCTCCCACGGATTTGGCCACTTAAGTGTCCTTTCTCATCTTTTCTAGTGCCTGATCGAACTCAGGACCAAAAAGATGGCCTGTTTAGAATGAATTGTTGGACCTCAGGTTTAAACCCGGAGATCCTTACACAGTCATGTCTCCAAAGCAAATGCTAGTGTTAACCTCTCTAGCAGAAGTACCAGCAGCATCTAGAGTACACCTTATGGAAGAATTGAAAATTAGTTTACCCTCATTTACCAAATCTTGTGCTCTGGTTTCATGCTCATCTGGGCGATATTGGAGCAATTGCTCCATTTCATCCCAGTGTGCCCCGCCATACCTGGCTAAAAGTTCCTGCGTATTTGTAATGCGCCAGTGATTGGCAGCCTGAGCAGTTACGCGCTTGCCAGAAGCATCTATTAACTTGGACTCTATCTGGTGGACGAGCGTCCCCTGACGTTTGGGAATTAGCTCGCTTACGAGCATTAGACACTACTAGTGAATCTAATGGCAACTGGCCTTTGATAAAAACTGGATCTGTTGGGGAGGCTTTATACTTTGTCAACTCCAGGAGTCAAGATGCGTGCATGCACAGGGTCTTTAGAAATTTCATCAGCGTGTCTCAACATGCTGTTAAGCATGTGAAGTGTTTGTGACGACCTATGTGTGGATCCTAAAGTCTCGAACATAAAATCTTCTTCTAATGATTCTTTGTGCAATGCCACCCCGCGATATTGTGCAGCCCTGGCAATGAGTTCTTGATAGGATACATTGTCATCTGGAGGAGATGGCTTGGCAGGGTAAAGATCTGGGTCATCTGTTGGAGGATCAATTGTGTAATCTGTCCATGGATCCATTGGTAAATGTGTACCCCCATCAATATAATCGTCATCATGGTGAGATTGTGGAGAATCCTTAGGTGTGATGTGCAAAGGATCTGAGGGTGGAGAGGGGGGTGGAAGAGGGGATGGTGGTGGTGGTGGTTGAAACGGAATGGTAGCAACAGACTTCCTTTTTAAAGGAATCTTATTATGAATGTCCTCATCAGGAACCTTGTGTTGCTGAGGTAGTTTAGTATGAATACGGCCTGTTTCAGGGTTAATATACAGTCTATTTTGTTTGGGATCTTTTTTCGGAAGAACAATGTCTAGATTCAGATCCTAAGGGGCGTTTTCGGTGTCGGCATGGGCTGGCCTTTCGGTACGGAAGATTTCGGCTCTGAAGGCTGTTTCGGCGAGGAAGGCTTCAGCTCCGAGCCGGATTTGTGTTTGGAACCGGAGGGCTTCGGTTCAGACGAGGATTTTTGCTAACTGACTGGGTGTTTAGGAGCCGGGCCTAGAGGCGGGGCGTCGGAAACATCGTCTCGGTGCCGACCTTGGCCAGAAGGCATAGGTGGTGCCGAAGCCTTATGTTTTTTGTGGGCGAGTTGGTTGGGCAAGGGGTCTTCGGTACTCACGTCACCTTGACCCTGCGGCAGTTCTTCGACGCAGAGGTCTATCTCGAGCTACGAGTCGGAGTCTTGCACGGAGATGGCTTCTTCATCTCGGCCGCTGATGCACCAACATCTTCTTGACCGGACTCTTCACCGAATATGTCCGGCATGTCTTCGATGCTTTGACGCTGCATCTCCCGACGTCGAGCCAGACGATCGTGAAGAGTTTTCTTCGATCAAAACGATCTGCAAGCGTCGCATGTTTCTTCTTTGAGCTCTGGAGACAACCACAAGTTACACACTTTGCTTGAGTCAGTGTGTGGATATTTCATGTGGCACTGAGGGCAGAATTTGAACGGTGTCCGTTCCATCGACAGAGAGCTGACCCGACGTGGTTAGGCCCGAAGGCCGTTAACAAAGCTTTGCGATCGGAAAGTAGATTCCGAAGCGATACGCAGAGAGGTGGGAAACGCGTATGGAATCAATACCATCGATGGGTAGAAAGGATTGCGCGTCAAGGGGAACCGAAGAACGGTTTCAAACTGGAGCGCAGCAATACACGTCCGAAACCGATGGCGGGAAAAAACAATCCAACAATGGAGTCGATGACCATGCGCACGATGACTGAAAGGAGGAGTCACCTTACCTCGTGACTAGGAAAGACTTCTTCGAAGAAAAACAACTTGCAAACATACAGACCCAACACTAGATGGCAGGAGTATGCAAAGCATGTGTATCTACAGCACACATGCCTCGAAAAAGGATTACACTTAAAAAAAGAAAAAATACCACAAGTTTTTATTTTTTAAGAAAAGACATGGCAGGAGTATGCAAAGCATGTGTATCTACAGCACACATGCCTCGAAAAAGGATTACACTTAAAAAAAGAAAAAATACCACAAGTTTTTATTTTTTAAGAAAAGACATGCCTGCTCCTTTTCCAATA